>JAAXCT010000242.1:0-600000 GCA_012490785.1 Eragrostis nindensis
ACCCCTTCTCTTTGTTTTTACACGTATATATGGTGGTGGGTGAATCCTGTTTCTCATGCATTTCATCCCTGGCACTGGCAGACCAAGAAGGAGGACATCTTGTCGAGGTTTCTGCTGGAGAGGGAGCGCGATCCCGGCTGCTTCGACAACAAGTACCTGCGGGACATCATCCTCAACTTCGTTATCGCCGGCCGCGACACCACGGCGGGGACGCTCTCCTGGCTTCTCTACCTGCTCTGCCGGAACGAGCACATCCAAGACCTGATCGCGCAGGAGGTGCGCGCCGCGACCAACACGGGCGTCGACGACCGCAGCGACGTCGGCGCCCACGAGTTCGTCGCGTGCCTCACCGAGGACGCCATCAGCAAGATGCATTACCTGCATGCAGCGCTGACGGAGACCCTCCGGCTGTACCCCCCGCCGTGCCCATCGTCATGTTGGCCCGAACCTGATCTGCTGCACCTCCGGCTGAATACTACAAGTTTTTCTTCTACTTACTTACCCAAGTCATTGATGGTTTGTTGATGATTTCGTTCGTGCAGGCTGCTGCTGCTCAGGATATCAAGCACTGCTTTTCGGACGACACGCTGCCGGACGGCTACGCTATCAGGAAAGGGACATCGTGAGCTATCAGCCGTACCCAATGGGCAGAATGGAGTTCCTGTGGGGCGCGGGACGCCGAGGAGTTCCGGCCGGAAGGTGGCTGGACGACGGCGGCGTGTTTGTCCCCGCGAGCCCTTTTAAGTTCCCGGCTTTCCAGGTGAATATATTTGGACATACCTTTTTCAAGATACTAGGGCGGCATGCGTGTCACGTGTTTAACCTCTCCTCTGGTTCATATGAACAGGCGGGGCCTCGCATCTGCTTGGGAAAGGACTTCGCCTACAGGCAGATGAAGATCTTTGCCGCTGCACTCCTCCACCTCTTCCGGTTTGAGATGTGGGATGGCAACTGCACCATGGGTTACCGGCCTATGCTCACACTCAAAATGGATGGCCCGCTCTATGTTCGTCGTCTCCCCGGAAATAAGGTAGGCGGCGTGTTTGACGATCAAAAGGTCAAATGTCCACCTATGCAGCTCAAAAGTAGATATGAAAGATGCCATATTCGTTTCTTTCTCTCTCTCCGTAGCATGGTAATGTCATATTGGGAGCGAACTGATCAAGGGAAATAAAATAGTCAATACTATGTTATCAAGTATATATCAGTTATTGCGAAAATATTATCTTACTAGTAAGATAATATTTTCGCAATAAAATTACTATCTAGCTAACAAAGAAGCCATCATGCCCACTCGCTCTCACGAGCTAGTGCTGAATAGAAATTACTCCCTCCCTCCCTAATATAGGGCGTTTGACTTTTTCAGACATCACGTTTGACTATTCGTCTTATTCAAAAATTTATAAAAATATAAAAATAATTATGTTATATTTAAAATATATCTACTGGTGAACAAAATCATAACAAAATAAATATTATTTTTATAAATTTTTCAAATAAGACGAGTGGTCAAACGTGATGTCTAAAAGTCAACAACGCCCTATATTTAGGACGGAGTTAGTAAGTACCATAATGATTGGAGAAAAAAAAAGCTTCGAGACCACGTCACCACAGTACTTTCTGAGGCCTCCCGCGACGGCCGTCCTGTCTATATTTCGTTCGCACACACGAGGCGCAGGGGCGGGATCTTCTCCCTCGAGCGCGCAGCGCCGCCGCTGCTCGTGAATGATCCATCATGCCGAGTTGCCGACCAGGTGGCTGATATACCCTGAATCCCGAATACGCACTGTCGATGCATTTGTTAGTTCTGCTGTCTGCTTGGCAGTGAAGGCACACAGTGTAGGACTTCGACTCACTCAACCATTAAGAGAGACAGAGGCACAGAGCGTATATTTCTGGCCTGCAATCACGTAAATAGGAGTTATTTTCCTATCAAAGGGTTCAGGCACCGATTCGACAGAAGCTTCAGTTGGCTGGATAAATTTACTACTACTCTACTCGCGTTTGGAACAGAGTTTTCGGTGTCCGCAGATTGATGACGTTAGGAGAGAGTACCGGAGCAGTAACTGTTCGACTCCATCAGGCTTACGCTGACCCAGCTGCACAGCCATAGGTGTAAAAATTCACTCAACTCAATTCAACCATTAACATGTGCAATGCTGACTTGCAACATGGATTAAAGCCACCCAAGCCAACTATCCAAACGCGAGATCAAGCTCTTGGGCCTGTTAAGTCAGGGAAAGTTCTACCAAAAATAGTGACCCGTACATCCGCGTATCATCAGTCTCTTCTACCCATCATAATCAAGTTTATACAGAATCTGACAAAGTGCACATCTTAATGCCCACGATGTATGTGGAAAATGATCGCAAGGAAAGGTGGATATCCAGTGAGGTGGAATAGAATGTGGTTGATACCTGTCAGTGTCACAAATAGCTATAGGCTATAGCCCACAAAAGGATGGAAGAATAAAACCAAGCTAGACAGGGCATCCATCCATGCTGTTTTCATCATTCCTCAAGGAAGAACCGAATATAGCTCCAATATCTACAACCAGAGGTATCCTCAGACGCCATATATTCGGCGCTACAACAATATAATTCCAATATCTACAACGTGTGCATAAGGCTCCAATGATCTCAATATAGACTTGGAAACCTAACTGTGACCAAGAGATCCATTTGGCATTTCACACCTAAATAAATCTCTCGATGCTTGTAACAATTGTACTCTCAGGCACAGCACCGATAACAGCATCCTTTTCTCGCCATTCTTGAATATCATCATGGTGGGAATGCTCCGGACGCCATACTGGCTCGCTATGTCTGGACTTTCATCAGTGTTCAGCTTGTAACATTTCAGCTTCCCTTCGTACTCTTTGAGAGCTTGACAACAACTGGGTCAATCATTTTGCACGGCCCGCACCATGGTGCCCAGAACTGAACAAGAACCGGAAGCTCGCTCTCCATGACAAGTGATTGCCAGGCTGACTTTGTCACATCCGGAACTGCAAATGAACAGTTGATAAGAAATAAGAATATAGTACTAACTGATGCAAACAAAGGTACCATATACCCAAGAAGGAAAAAAAATGGTGAAAGATTTATGAATGCTTGAAAATAAAATGTCCACAGCTTGTCAGTAGCTTGTGAAGAGCATAAACTTTCAAGGAAACTTCTACTGTGACATAGTGATTAAGTAGAGAAAATATTGTCAATATCATCTGCAAAGTTGTACCATTGCAACAACCACCGCCCCGCCACCGAGATGGAAATACCAAGCAATGTGTCAATTACATTTTCATCCCTGGACTCACATGTTATCATAATATAATGGTAAAGAACTCATCTATCATTCAATAAGGGAGTCCCAAGCCTAGGCAGGGAAAATACATAGATTTAGGAAGATTTTTAGTTTTGACCAACAATGCTTCAAATATTATTACCGAATTGCAAGAGTCAGTTTGTAAGCATGTGCAAAGGTTACATTCTAAAAGGAAAATGATCTAGTCCAAGTACCCCAAGTAAGCCAAATATTAGAACTTAAGCTAAAGAATGCATAAAGTAAAATTGCTCATAGCTAGAAGAATATAAAACCATCAGCTGTTGCCACGATGGGATCCCAACAGGAGATCCTTGCTCTAGATATGATGAATCCAGAATAGTTAGAATATGTTTATCTTTACGCAAAAATGCATCAAAATTTTGTAATACTAAAGAAACTCTTAAGATTCGATCAACCTCCTGAGCTCTTACTCATGGCCAAGCAATAAGCATTGCTGGTTCTAATCTTTGTGAATTTCAATCTAGCAAAGAACAGTTACCTTAAAACTTGATAGAAACGTAATCATGCTAAAGGAATTGAGAGGAAATACATTCTCCTGTCATGTGGCTTTAGTAATGTGATGCATCCTCTTTATTTAGACACTATAATGAAAACAACATGATAACAAGGGGAAAACGTCTCACGTGAAACATGATACATAAATTGATACATATAATAATTATTATCATACAATCAATGACCTGGTGCTCAACTTTCGATGGTCATATGCTTTCATATATGCTTAACGCCACCCACAGACACGGTGATATATATACTCCATTGAAAAATGTAAAGAAGCGGTTCCAACTGGTGCGATCTTAATATATCACAAAAGTGAAATCAAACGGAATACTTTCAATTGCAAATCCAATGACACTGAATTTGGACCCTGTAATTTAGAAATTATTTCATTTATGTCAAAGTTATGAAGCGTGAATCTTGATTTGCATTGGCGCCTTAGAAAATAGAGAGTACTAGTACAGAACAATTCTTCACTCATGCACATGCCCAAACTCTAAATGTGCCGCTTACACAAAAATATATGAGTTGCTAAGTAGTGAATACGACACTGGTCACACGCACACATGTGTTGATCTTCCCAGAGGAACACAAAGACGAGATGCACGACGCTTGAAGCGCATGCAGGTAGATTTGCTGTCTCTAGCTCACGCGTTTTCCAGACATTATGATGCATGTATGAAAAAGGTCGCTAACATGCTCCTGGAAGCACATACATCAAATATTGTTCTCACCTAGGTGCTACAAATCCTTTATCTTGGATCTAGAATGCTATGCCTGACTGCCTGTGCAGTTCTAACCTTCATTTCCTCCGAACACACTTGCCTCCATAGGGTAGACCAAGCAACGCAACCGATGCTACACATCGATTGGCTGATGCCCGGAACGACCGAAACAGACTCCAAAGTCCAAACAGAATCTCATCTCTAACCAATACAACTCACTACCAATTCTCGAATCGAATACAGATCGACACAACAACACAAGCTCGCCACGCACCTTGGATGGTCGCGTCCTGTCCCTGCACGGCGCGGTTTACGGACGCACGACGGCGGCTGCTGCCAGGACGGTTCCCGGGAATGCCGGCGGCCGCGCGGAGTGGCGGGGATCTGAGGCTCCGCGACGACAACGACGACGACGAGGCCGGGATCGCGCAGCTGCTGCGGCGCGCCGCGTAGACAGACGCGGAGCCGGCGACGGGGACGGCGAGTGCGGAGGCCATGGCGAGCGAGGCTTTGCGAGTGGCGATGGGAACGGAGCGGGGGAGAGTTCGAGAAGGGGCGCGTTTGTTGTGGTGCGAGGGCGATGCGGAGACGGAGACTGGTTGGGGATAGGGCGGAGGAGGACGGGGAGTCGGAGAGGGAAAGGGAGTCCCGGTTCAGTTCGCGTGTGGCGGTCGCCGCGCGCGCGCGATTCGGTTGGGCCCGGCGGATGGCGATGCGCCCGGTTCCAGCGAGTTCGGCACGGCGCGGCATTTTGCCTGAAATGGCACGTTTTTCCGCCCGTTTGAAACGAAAGGACCGCCGTATTCCCGCGCCGGCGCAGCGGATAGCCTCATCGAGCGACGACGGGGCGGGCCGGGGCGGAGCAGAAATGGCACAGCTGACGGGAGCAGACCTAGCAGCTTGCTGCTGCAATTAAATGTCAGGCTGTCAAGAAAGATCACGATAGCCACAATTGATGAAGCCAGTACGTTTTTTGTGGCTATAGTTGCACAAAACTGTGCTTGTACCTCTAGGGATCAATCACGCTCTCTTTTTAGCAACCACAAAAATTTCTGGATCTTGGGAAAAAAAAAGGAGCAGACAGCCACGCATTTCCTTTCAACAAAGAAGTATATTTAATCAGAAAAAAATGACAGCATTACAATTCGGAATCGGGTGCCAATTGTACTTCTGGCAGTTCCCACGAAATCTTACAACATGTCATGTTTCTTTCTTTGACGGGATAGCATGTTTCTTTGCAAATTGTCATCAGATTACTCCAAACTTGGCCTCCAAAAATGATAACATATGTATTCAAGCTTCGATGAACAGTTCGAAATCTTCGTCGCCCACCGTCAGAACGTGGGCTCCCAACAACAGCACCCTCTTGCCGTCAGGATTGGCTGCGCTCATGTGCTTGCAAGGGTCCACGGCAATCTCCACATTGGTTGCACTGCCAGCGGCCGTGTGGACACGCTCAAAACCAACCAACTGTTTTATAGGAAAGCCTGGAACTAGGGCACTTGATTTTGATCTTGCAAACAGTAAAACAGCATGGCTACCGTCCATTTCGCCGTGATTGGAAACAGCAATACGGACAGAAAACATTAGAGACTCGCATGACGCGACATCTTCAGTTTTCATAAAGTCCAGTCCATCTCTCCTAGTGTGTGCAGGCTTCCTACTGATACCGTCCGGGATTGATGAATGTGACAGGCTAATTTCCTTTGGAGCCTGTAAGATGCTATAGGAATATTTGGAGTAACTCAAACCATATCCAAAACCGTATACTACGGGCCCAGTGTAAAATCGATATGTTCTTCCAGGGTAGCCGCGCGAAGCATCGGCTCTCATGTTCATATCATTCATCGGAACAGCAGTGAAGGATTCAGGGTACCAAGTTAAAGGTAGCTTTCCTCCTGTCATCACAGCATACCAGATGATTCCACCAGTCATCACAAGTTTTTCACAACAATACATGGAAGTTACTTAATCTTTCAAGAAGTGTTGTTTATTTACTCACCTGGGTTGTACTCGCCAAAAATAATTTCTGGAAGAACTTGTCCACCAGTCTCACCAGGATATCCCATCCAAAGAATACTTGCAATTCGTGGATCTTGCTTTGCAAAAGAAACATCGACAGGACCACCACCCAAGAGAACCAACACAATGGGCTTCTTGGTTACACTAACAATACTATGGATGAGGTCCATCTGCTTGCCTGGAAGAAGAAGGCTCATCCTATCATGGTCCTCAGTCTCTTCTGTCAAGTTCAAACCAGCAACTACAACAACAATATCAGCTTTTTTAGCCGCTTCAACAGCTTCGCTGAATCCATCCGATGAGTTACAGGGATTATCTCTGCATCCAGCTGCAAATGTTGTTTGCGTAACATAGGCTTGCATGCCTTTAGCGAAAGTGGTGGGATCACAAGAAACGCCTGAAAGAGATAAAGGACATTAATATTAATTAATTATTAGATAGTAAGCATAATGATTAATTGAGGCAGTGTTTCAAACCTGTGTAGTCTCCACCCATTGCATAAGCATCATTCCCAGCTGGTCCAATGATAGCAATATGCTTAACTTCGCTTTTCTTCAGAGGCAAAAAACTGTTGTCATTCTTCAAAAGGACAGTACCCTGCCTTACAGCTTCAGCTGCAAGGTCTCTGTGCTCTTTCGTGCACACATTGTTGGGTCCTAATTGAGTGAACAATTGGTTGTCACTGGCCTTATCGAAAATTCCAAGACGAAGCTGAACAGAGAACAGATTAAAAATGGCACGGTCAATATCTTCTTCTTGAATCTTCCCTTTCTCAAGTGCTGATTTTGTACGCAGAATCATGATAGATCCACAGTTGATATCCATTCCTTGAAAAAAATTAGAGAGGAACATTAAAATCTAACTGAAACCCTAGTTGATAGGACGAAGAGTATACTTATATTTCGTACAAAATCTATTTTGAGAAGATATTGAAATTGGCATGGGCACAGTGAAAGAGGAAAGTAGAAGAGTAGAGACTGAAAACAACTATTCATCCTTCTGAAGTATAGGGTCGGCACAGGCGAACAGCATGGTACACTTTGAAAATATTTTCGGTCATAAACTCAAAATCCTCAAAGCTACTTTCAAAGTGGTGCTAAACAGAGAAGCTATTCCAGAAGTTAACTCCTGCATGATAATAAAATTTCTTATGTGATCAGAAAAAGAGAGTAAGGTTTCAGGTCACCAACCTGCCTTAAGAACAATTGCTATTGAATCCTCATATGAACTTGTATAGTTTTGGTCTTCGTTAATTATTCCTACAGCATCACAATCGGATGTGATATACCTTCAAGTAGTCAAAAGAGCACAAATCAGCAATAATGCAGTACAGCCTGATACGATGAAATTCCTCTTAACTCCTAACATATCTAATGGTTCAAGGCTCAATTAATACTTAAATCGGGGAAAGAACTAGCGGCGTACCCCTGGAATCCCCATTCATCCCTAGTCTTCTGCAGAAGATCTTTGCGTGCACACATTGGCACGCCATTCACCTGGTTGTAAGCACACATCAAGCAGCTGGCACGGCCCTCCTGTATGCAGCTCTTGAAAGGAGGCTGGTAAGTGTCCTCCATATCTTGCTCAGTTACCTGCTAGCAGTGGATGCAATCACTCTGACAACCAGCACTGAAGGTTAATACAATCTCAGAGAAATGTTCAGTTGTGGAACTTCACCTTGGCGTTGAAGGTGTACCGGCTAAAGCCCTCCCATTTCTCCAAGTCATAAGCCGTGTAGTGTTTGCAGCAAGCGGAAAGCTTGATCCTGCCATCCTTCCCGTACTCCCCCTGGAACCCCTTGACATACTCGACGGAGTATGCAGCGGCCACGGCGGGGTCCTCCCCGGAGGTCTCCTGGCCGCGGCCCCACCGCGGGTCGCGGAAGATGTTGATGTTGGGCGCCCAGTAAGTAAGTCCGGCCTGCCCGGCGTTGTGCATGCCGCGGGCCTCCACAGCGACGGCCTCGGCGACGGCGCGCCACAGCGAGCGGTTGAAGGCGGCGGTGGTGAGGATGACCTGCGGGAAGGTGGTGGCGGCGCGGACGGGGCCCGAGGAGAAGTTGACCCCGGGCCCGTTGTCCGCGAGGCCGTGCAGCGACTCGGACCACCACTGGTAGGGCGGGATGCCCAGGCGCGGCACGCCGCCCGCCGTGTTGGACAGCTGCGCGATCTTCTCGTCCAGGGTGAGGAGGGAGACGAGCGATCGCGCGCGGGCGGCGATGGGGAGGGATTCATCGCAGAACGGGTAGTAAGCGGCGGGCGCCACACAAGGGGGCGCGCTCGGAGCCGCTGCCGCGGCGCCGAGGCAGAGGAGGAAGAGCGAAAGGAGAAGCATGGTGGGGTTTAGCCGTTAGGTGCGGGATTCGGCACTACACTTGCTTTGCTAATAAGCACACTACCACTAATCCGTGCCGTTCCAGTGTTGTCACGCCGACGGAGACGGAGAAGAACGCAATTTTGAACTGGGGACTGTGCGGGGCGTCAGTGCATAACTAAGAAAGCTACCTCATTGATCCACCATCAGCTGTTCCATTTGGATAAGTGTGACCACTCAGTTTTTGGCAGAATACAGGAATCTTTTCGGGCCTGCGACGTCGCGACGAGATACTTTTTTCCACCCACAGTTGCCTCCTCTGTTGTCTTTGGTGAATGATGACATTTTTATATCTCTTTTTTTTTGGACGTTGCTTGCAAAGATGCTGTTCTGACTAATCGTCACGGGTTAGTTAGTCTTTTGTTTTTGCCTTGTGCTCTGGACCGGCTTTCCTGCTTCAGCTTATTCTTCACGTGAGTCCATGACTAAACTCAGAACTAGCCACGGAATCGGTGCTTACTGTCCGTTAACATGCGTCATCGCTCATGTAGTCATGTTTGTTGTAACGAAGGAGCTGTCTACACGGCACAACATCCGATTTTTCAGCCGTTTGATCAGGAGATCCAAAGGCTACCAACTTTTCTTCAACCTCCAGCCTCTTCTTCCTCTGGAACTCGCCCACCGCCCGCCCTGCCTCGGAGAGTTAGGGCTTTGTCGAACTTCGCGAGCATGGCCACGTGCCTGAAGCTCCGGCGAGGCCCTAGCGCACCGAGGCAACCGCCCTCCGGCCACCTCTCGCCGCCGTCGTAGTCATCCTCACCCCCCGTTTTATCTTAGCCCAACCGCCATCTCCTGCCGCGTTCGCCGTCTCTCTCGCCACTACCGCTAGGCTGGTCTACCTCCCCCGGCCTCCCTCTTCATGTCCGACAGACACGGGTGAGGGCCCCAACGCCAACCTCGACCCTAACCACCTAACTCTAATCTCGCCGGAGATGGGCTTGGCCTGCTGAAGTTGGAGAAGGAGGTGACTGAGGCTCCAGAAAAAAATAGTGTGTTGGAGGCCTCTCAAATGCTCGAGTGAGATTTAGCAATCCCCTTGGAAAAAAGGCATCTACAAAAGGGTTGATATCATTTTCAGAAGGAGCATCGCTCATGTTATTGGTCCTCCTATTTTTCATTTTCAGAAGGAAGCGTATCTTGATGGGTAGGTCAAATCTTTTGATAAAACTGGCCCGCTCCACGTACTCAATCCGTCATGCGGTTTACAACTCTTAAATTTTTGAAGCATCATTACAAGCCCACGAGCTATCAATTTCGAGCATACTCAGTATATCTGATGTGAGCATACTCAGTATATCCGATGTGAGCATAATACGCAATCCTCTTCCAGTCCTAGTCACCTTCGCTCTTGCAGGGAGAAAAATTCTCTACAGACCGTCCACAAAGACGCTACTGTGCGGCCCTGCCTCAGATGCCCGACACGTGGAAGGCTGCGGAATCGAACGGAACAGGAGGTCGGCGTGACACCTGACGGGATTCATCGGCTCAAGACAAGGAAGCGTCGGCTCGGCTCTAGTCTCTACAGGTCGAGTTCTTCAGCCACGTCGAACACACCAGCCTCCACATTCAGATCCAGCGATGGGGGCATGGCGTTCGGCATCGTCATCACCCCCGGCGTCGAGGCCCAGGCCAACGTCGAGGAGGAGAGCACCACGTCGCTACCGCGGCTTGCTCTCGTCGCCTACGAAGTTGGGCACCACGGCGCTGCTGCAGCTCTACTCGTGGCGGCGGCGTAGGTCCACGCGGCCAGGTCAAGCCGATCTCGCCTGCTCTAGCTAGGTGGCCTAACGAAGCTCCGTTGCCGACGGGAACTAGGTCACGGCGTAGTTCTGTTTCCTTCTGTTTGTTTGATGGCCGTTCATCTTTCTCTCGGCTTAATTCGTCGAAATAGAACACAGGATCGCTTGAGCCGAGGGAGGCATCGTCTGCGAACCAAGAGAGACGCGCAAGAGTCGACCGACTGCCTGGCGTCGATTGGCGTCAGCGTCCACTTGTCGGGCATCCAAGGCGGGGCCGCATAGCAACGCCTTTGCGGACGGTCACCAGAGATTTTTTTTTTCCTCTTGCAGATAGGGATAGTTACTTTTAAAGGGGTATCTATCGGACGGTTGACCTGATCGATGATCTCATCACAGATTTAGTACGTGCTGAGGGTACCCGCAAGTAAAGGGACGCCACAACAACAATCGTTACTGTGAGTTGTGACCGCACAACAACGCCCACAGGAGGCAGCATGCCATCGATCCACCTGAAGATGCTCTAGATCCAGGGCTGGTGGTTCTACTGTCTATTTCAGTCTTTAGGTTCAACTATTCGTAACCTTAGTAGTTAGTACCGTACTGCTGTTCTACTAGCCACTTAAGGATCGATTGATCGTCTGAAGTTGATCTCGGTGTCCCGGTCAACCAGCTGACCTGACGCCTGAAAATCTGAACTCTGAAGTCACACGCAGCCTGACGGAAGAAACGGTTGGGCTTCAAAAGAAGAGCCCAAAGCGGCCTTCTCCATTCCCGGTCGAAAACAAACCAACCCAAAACGTCCGGGAAAACGCGGAAACCCAACCAAAAACTCGTAAAACCACGGGAAAACCTCACACGTCTTCCTCCGTCCAGCCTGTCTCCGGCCCCCCTTCTCCCTCCGCCTCATAAACGCCGCATCATCCCCTTCCCATCTCGTCTCTCCCCACCCGTACCTGGTAAAATTCCATTCTCCTTTCGATTCCTAACGCGAGGACACGCTCCGGGGACCGCAATGCGCGTCCTCGCCGTGGTCCTCCTTGCCGCGGCGGCAGCGTGCGCGGCGTCGGCGGCGGCGGCGGCCGGGGAGCTCCCGGAGTTCCGGGAGGCGCCGGCGTTCCGCAACGGCGCGGCCTGCGCGGGCGCGCCGACCATCCACATCGCGATGACGCTGGACGCTACCTACCTGCGGGGCTCCCTCGCCGGCGTCCTCTCCGTGCTCCGCCACGCCGCCTGCCCGGAGTCCATCGCCTTCCACTTCGTCGCCTCCTCGGCCTCCCCGCCGCGCCGCCTCGCGGCCCTCCGCCGTGCGCTCGCCGCCGCCTTCCCCACGCTCCCCGCCACCGTCCACCGCTTCGACGCCCGCCTCGTCCGCGGCAAGATCTCCTCCTCCGTCCGCCGCGCGCTCGACCAGCCCCTCAACTACGCCCGCATCTACCTCGCCGACCTCCTCCCCCGCTCCGTCTCCCGCGTCCTCTACCTCGACTCCGACCTCCTCGTCGTCGACGACGTCGCGCGCCTCTGGGCCACCGACCTCGGCCCCGACGCCGCCCTCGCCGCGCCCGAGTACTGCCACGCCAACTTCACCTCCTACTTCACCGGCGCGTTCTGGCGGCACCCCGAGTACGCCTCCATCTTCGCCAACCGGACGCGGGCGCCGTGCTACTTCAACACCGGAGTCATGGTCATCGACCTCGACCGGTGGCGCGCCGGCGGGTACACCGCGAAGCTGGAGTACTGGATGGAGGTGCAGAAGCAAGAGGCCAGGATATACGAGCTGGGCTCGCTCCCGCCGTTCCTTCTGGTGTTCGCCGGCGAGGTGAAGGCCGTGGAGCACCGCTGGAACCAGCACGGGCTCGGCGGCGACAACGTGGCCGGGCAGTGCCGGGAGCTGCACCCCGGCCCGGTCAGCCTGCTGCACTGGAGTGGGAAGGGGAAGCCGTGGCTGCGGCTGGACGCCGGCCGGGCGTGCCCGCTCGACTCGCTCTGGGCGCCGTACGACCTACTCCGCCGCCGCGGCGCCCGCGACGACCTCCTCGCCGCCGTTGCGTGACAATGCGGGACCCACATCGCTGGAGAGATCGGTTTGCCCAGCGTTCGATCGGATCAATGCCGATGCTCGGCCGCTCGCTTCGCCGTTCGACGGGTGTCGGCGCAGCGTCAGGGAGTCACTGACACGTAGGCCTCCTTGGTCACTCCGCCTGGGTCCCTTCGTATGTCCACGTTGTCAGTCAGCAGTAATGGTGTTTGTTGGAGTGGCCGTGTAGGTACTGACACTCTGGCCCACACGTTGGTGGCAGATGGGGTTTTGGCCCTTTTGGGGCCGGGGCCTAGATAGAGATATGAGAGATGCAGCAATGGGCTGTGTACAGCTGTTATTTTTTTGGCCTGTTGGGGCATATAGATATGTTAGATTCCATTCTTTATTTCTTAGTGTGAAATTCTAGCAAATCAGCTCCATATTGTAACATATATTACAATAATAGAAAGGTTTATCAGCACTGGAATAAATTGGGAATGTTTGGAATTAGGGTGTACATCAAAGGTTAGGAGGTGGAAACAGGAAGTATCTTGGGAAATGAGCTAAAGCTTTGGTGTTACGGTAGCACTTGTATTATTTTAATTTTGTCGAGCCCAGCTAATTTGATGTCGTTTTGCTCTCAGAAAGTAAAGAAAAAACAATGTCTGTTTCATGGCACAAACTCAAATCCAAAATTTCAGGAATCTGATCTGACTTTACCGCTTTTGTTTAAAGCCTAATAAATTGATGGTTTGATCTCAGTGGAGTTTGGTGCCATGTGATTCGAATGACTGGTTTCCAAATGCTCGAGTGGATCTTCGTAAAGGTAGGAAATTCTTTGCTTCTTTGGTTCGCGAGCGACGGAGGGAAGAAAAGGGTTCATCCACTTTCTGCCTTTTACCTCGGTTGCTATCAGGTATTCAGGTTTCTGGTAAGGGTATAATCATTCGATTGCCGTAGCGTGGCTGCGTGGGAGCTTGATGTTGTCCACTTACATGGTCGCTTTGCGCTGAGTAGTGATTACTGCGTATAAATGACAAACACTGGTGCTTATAACAAGGTAACAACCTTTTCGTCAAGGTTGGCGTATGTTTTCCTCCCTCTTCCGGGTTAGACAGACAGCCGCACATGTCCATCGCTCCATTATGCTTGTATAGATCTCTTTTTTTTTTTTTTTTTTTTTTGAGGGCAGCTTGTATAGATCTCATGAACGGCTTATTGTAATATTCTAGCATCACATTTGTGACACTTGGTGCTTTCGTGGGAAGGGACGGGTCGCGTGACATGGTACGACTTCATTGGACCAAACAATCAGCTAGTAGGGAAAATATTCAGTGCAAACCACATATTCGGTGGAATCATGAAAACCCTCTCCAAAAACTTACTTAAAAGTTTTGAAAAATTATGAAACTTGGCATACATGTAGAGGACATGGTGAGAAACATGCCCACAAAATTTCAGATCCAAATTCAACTTCTACTAAAAGATACAAAAATAACAAATCATGAAGAAAGAGGAGGAAAAGGACAAAAGAGTGACTGTGCAGTATTTTTGTCCTCTTCCACCTGATTTGTTATTTTTGTATCTTTTAATAGAAAACGAGTTTTGATCTGAAATTTTATGTGCATGTTCTTCACCATGTCCTCTACACGATGCCAAGTTTCATAGTTTTTCAAAACTTTTAAATAGGTTTTTGGAGAGGGTTTTCACGATTCTACCGAATAGGTGGTTTGCACTGAATATTTTCCCCAGCTAGTATGACAAAAGCTTAAATCTACGCAGCTTTCAGTTCACACGTGTTTTTCTTATTTCCGTCTTCCTAGTGTGACTGGATCTGATATTCTGATGGAGTGGTAAGTTTGCAGTGTTCCCTGTGGCCTGTGCCCAGAGGTAGCCGTGGATCGCAGAATTGCAATGCATGCTTCAGCATGATCATGGTCAGGCCGGGAGCATGACTGATGGATCGATCCAAAGCAATTTCCCTCCGTCTCGATGTTTCATTGTGAAACTTGAAAGTGCAAAACTTCCTGCTGCTGCTGATGCAAACAGAGAGATCTGGGTCTGGCGTCTGGGTCATGTGAACTGCCAAAAGGCAGCTCCGACAGTCCAGGCATCTTTACCAGGATGGGACGAGTGCCGACATCCTCCCACGCACGCGCTGCAGAGGACCAGCGGGCCACCTCCTGCTCATCTGCTATTGTGCTTCAATGAACAAGCTGTGCGAGTGCAATGTTGCCACCGCGCCAACACTCTGGATGTACTGATACATAATCTAACGGCATACCTTCAGTCCTCAAGTCCCAGGGGTGACACACTTGCACCGAGTTCAGATGCTTCGTTTTCCATTTTGTTTTTACGAAGTAATAAGTACGTATACTTCTTTTTTGTTCCCCCAAATACCCTAGTACGTATACTTCTGATCTCTGAACACTCCTTTCAGAAAGTGTTCCCCGAGAGATGCACCAATAAAAAATTTGAATTATACTCAGGAGCAAAAAAATGCTGTACTGCGATTTCTGCGTTAGTTTCTTCAGAAGGAAAAAAGGCCTGATTGTTCCAAGTACGTCTAAACCGCAGGTAGGTTGCCCATTTTTCACATTTGTTCAAAGCCGAACTGGGCACTAGACCAGGCCTTTAGAACTTCGTTTCGACGGGCCAGACCAACCTGCACCCGGCCCAAATCAACGTGATTCCTCTGCTCCGATGATCTCTCCACTTCCCCAGCGCGAACGGCGAACTCGCGCTGTCACACATGATCCAACTCCAACTAGCAGCAATCGGCCGCCGGTTTCTCCGGCTTTTTTACCTCCGAAACCGGCGCGAGAAGCAATCCATCCACCGTCACCCGTCGGTGCGCCCGGGCGTTGACTCGCCCGTGTAACGCCGGCCACCATGCCGCGTCATGCCGCCTCCACGTGGGGATGCTATCAACGCGCGTATTCCATTATCAACGCTCTATAAATGGCGGTGCGAGTTGGATTGGGATCTCGCCATCCCGGCGTTTGGTTTCGTATTCACTGCCAGTTCGATCGTCACCGATCAAGCAGCGGATTAGCAGGAGGAAAGCGAGATCAGATCAGGCAGGAGGAAGAGGAAGATGGTGCAGGGGACGCTGGAGGTGCTGCTCGTCGGAGCCAAGGGCCTCGAGAACACGGACTACCTGTGTACGCTTTCGGCTCCATTTTTTCTTCGAATTTCCTTGTCCCCTAATTAATCGATCGGTCCGATTGTAAATAGCCCCGTGGGTCGTGGATGATCCTATTCCTAACCGAGAAATTCGGGAATGTTTGTGATTTGTTTTCATTTTAAATTTCGCTGGTGAGTTCGTGCTTGCTTACCAAGTTATCATGCGTCCATGCAGCTAACATGGACCCCTACGCGCTTCTGACATGCCGCTCGCAGGAGCAGAAGAGCAGCGTTGCATCCGGTACTATCAATCTCCCCTTTTGACTTCTTTTTTTCTGATAGCGTCATGAACGTTGTTATCTTCATTAGCATCTCTTTCTACAATTTTTGCTTAAGGTTCCACTTTCGTATGAAAAATGCAAAACTATTGGCGGTAACTTTTGTCGATTGGCTATGTTTAGCACGAGTTCTAGTTCAGTTCTTTATTTTGGTTCTGTTATTGCCTGTGCACTAATCTACAACTGTATTTGGAATCACTGATTTTGAGACATGCGAAGCTAGTTTTGGTGAAAGAAGAGAGGTTTGCAGAAGGGGAGATGTTCGTTGCAGGCTCAAAGCTGATATCTTCTGTATCATATTGATGGTTTAAAATTCCGTATGTCCTTGTTGCTTTCCTTCGCAATTGTAATATTTGGTCTGTTTGTGGACTGTAGGCAAAGGAAGTGACCCTGAATGGAACGAAACCTTCGTGTTCACCGTCTCCCACAGCGCAACCGAGCTCATCATCAAGCTTCTGGACAGTGATGGTGGCACGGATGACGACTTTGTTGGGGAAGCAACGTGAGTACACCCTGTCATTCACAAACCCTGCCCAAAAGTATGGTGTGTTACACCAAGTAAAGTTCCACTACAGGCCAATATCAGAACTTAAGCAATCAGGGTCGAGCTAGCTCATATATATGCTAGATCAAATTCCCTATTAAGGAAAAATTCGTGTAGTCCTGAAATAATAATTAGTTTCCTTCCAACTTGCTGTTGCGCTTTGTAAATGTCGTGGGATCCCAAGGCATTATGGTTCGTTTCAACTGAGTGCTTTACTCTCGCAGAATTCCTCTGGAAGCAGTTTATGCAGAAGGGAGCATCCCTCCGACCGTTTATAACGTCGTGAAAGATGAAGAATACCGTGGAGAAATCAAAGTTGGTCTCATCTTCACTCCAGAGGTATTGTTCACATTAAGTTTTCTGATATAACATACATATTAACATCCTTACAAAATCTAAAAGTTAGTGCTCACATGTATGCTTTCTACGCATTTGTACTTTAAAAAGACGCCATATGCTAGCTTTTCAAACTTTTGTTGCTAGCGAACTTCACGTGATATGCCATCTGCTATAGACGACACTTTGGTCCCTTTTGCTTTTCCTGTCTAGTTTCTGTCTTTTGCAACTATATGAATATACTTTGTGTTAGTGGATATCTTGATGTTCTTATCTGTAGCTTTGCATCACCTTTAATGTTAATGAACAGGTTCTTGCCCTACCCACAACATGCTGAAATTAATGTATATTCTACGATCGCAGGAAGCTCGTGATGAGGGTTTCTCTGAGGAAAACTTCGGTGGCTGGAGGCAGTCGTCTTGACAAGAAGCGGATTCTTTGGTGCCACAGAATCCGTGACCATGTCTCGTGTGCTTGATCATATATATACCCTGTGTAAAAGCCTGCAACTTCCCAAAATGTTGTCTTCACTTCTGTACAAAAAGTTGTAATAATGGTGTTGGCCAATTGTGGAACTACGGATGAACCGCACTCTTGATGTTCACGTACCTTGTCGTAATTACAACACGCCGTGACTGCCGCGAGAGATCACTTTGCCTGCTCTTTTCTGAGGCAGGACCAAATCATCCTGCAGCATGGACTAGGGATTCATCGAAGTATCATGGTAATCAGCACCATGCTTGGATTATATTACGGCTTCATGATCACTCCAGACAGCCCTTCATCTTTGACTCTTCCAACTGCGTGCACCTAGATCTCTGCAGGGAGCTGTCTCTTTCATTGACAGATTAACATAATTAAGTTACCAGGAGTTTTCTATCTCCTAAACGACGATCCTTCTCTCTCTGCTTCCATATCTTTGAGTCGCACCACCAATAGATTAACCTAAGCTGCCAACAATTTTGTGCAGTAAACGACGAAGATACCTAGGGACACTGTTGATGGCGTGGTCACAAGAGAACAAAAAGGCTAGTAAGCCGAAATCATAGTTTAGCGAGCCGGTGACAAAGCCACAGGTTGTCCGGGCTCGCCATGTCCGTTTGCTACTACTGCCTCGCAGCAGCAAAGGAAATGACGCTAAACACCCTCGAAGAAGAAGGTACACATGCCTCGAAATGACGACTACTATCTCGCAACAAAGATTTCGCATCTACCAATCATTGTACTACTATGTCAATCAAATCTTTTCCTCGGTTGAACAAGGCAATAGCAAGAGACATCACACACTCTATACCGTTGTTGGATTGGATTCAGAGCTCAGCTACTGCCTACTGCTACTGTGCTAACTAATTACAGTTACAGGCGCACATCACTGTGTGTGTGATTGTGTATCATGAGGCGAGCTAGAGAAAATTGAAACCTGTGCTAGTTGTGCAGCGGGTTGGAGCCCTGCGGCACCAGCCTCTTGGAATCACCGAACACAGCCGCCGCCTCGGCGTCCGCGGCTGGTGCAGGGGGCGCCGCGCGCGCCACCGCCGTCGTCGTCATCGTCGTTGCCGCTGTCCGCCCGTGTCTCCACGCTGCAACGTCGGTTCTGTGAATCCTGTGGCCGCAGCTGAGGGTGGCGAGCTCGCTCGCCAGCAGAAGCAGCATTGCTAGAAGCATGGCTGGTAGCCGCGCGCTCGTGGCGTGCCTCTCCATGCTCGGAGTCGGAGAGGCGGGGAGGAGGATGGGAGAAAACAGAGAAGACGACTCAGGAGAGGATGCTTTCGTCCTCGGATTTGCAGTGTTTGTATGGATGCAGCGGCGTGCGTGGCTGCGATGCTGCGTTGTGTTGTGTGTTGTAGGTTTGACGCTCGTGTACGAAGGCGAGAGTCTAGAGGGGAGCGTGCTCGGTAGGTGGAGGCGAGCTGTTAGCTGATAACACATGGGCTCACCGTTCTCTGAAATGTGAAAGGATCTTCTTGTCAAGCGGTGATTGGGTGGTTGTTAGTTGGCTCCATGAAACAGCGGCAGACCTAACTCATGTCGGTGTCGCGCAAATTGCAGGTGCCTAATGCGGCAGTGACTGTAATTGTGGTTGGTTATGTCTATGTTTCGGTGGTCATGTCCCTGTATCTGTCTCCTGGATTAGATGTCGGCTGCCTAATAGGCCTACTGTACTACTGACTGTTTTATCTGTGAAACGTGCTAAATAATTTCTTATGCTTTGATAGCTTACCGAATTCAGCCGTTCAGTTGTGATAAGCGCCTTGCTTGCGCCGCACTGAAAGGTTCAAAAGCCATGGTAGTACCGAATTTTGCTGTTGTCCACTTTGATCCCATCGATCCCACATTAACTTTACGTCGGTCTTTCGCTAAGCAAATCATCATGCAATTACATGACTTGGATGATATGAACTCGCACTTTGAAAGATAGCAGAATCTCTCTGTTCTTTTTTTGACGAAAAGAACCTTTTTCTTTTAGGAGAGAAAGAATGAAAGACGGCAAAACTTTATAACCGAGCTTTCTGTCTTTCCCAGACAAGGGCCTTTCAGTGTACGTGGGCCTGATCGGCGGATCACATTAGCACCAACATATCCAACTGATTTTTCTCAAAAAAAAAAAAATCCAACTGATTGGGCCGTAACGGAACATAATAGTGGAAACAGTAGTGCTTTTACGGCCCGTCCCAACCAAGGACTGGCGAGACGATTCCGAGGAGACTGGAGAAGACACGGCGGCGCCTTGTCCCCGTGACCAATCGCGTACGCCGCCAAGCTCGCCCCCACCCCACGGCAGCCGCTCGCCGCCTCCAAATTTCGCGGGGCCAAAGGCAAGAGTCAGAGGCGGAGACAGCCGCGGCGGCGCGGCTGCGAGCGGGATGGACTACCACGATAAGCTGGTGCTCGCGCCCATGGTCCGCGTGGTAACTCTTCTCGACCCCAGCCCAGCCCTCAAATCCGTCCGCTGGATTTGCTTTAGCCGTCCCCCACTCCGGGAGCGCATGCGTTTGAGTTTGAGCTTCACCCTGAAGCTCGTGTGTCTCTAGATTCTGTCCTACTCTTTCGTAGTTTCGTTTGAGTAAAGGTTCCTGTCGATCTAGAACTGAAACCTACCGCTTCTCGTTTTATCTCAGAACTGATTTGAGTAGGCATGCTATCGGATTGCTGGCTGGAGTCACGGGATGATGCATTAACTCAGTTATTTGATGAGATATTATTAATTTTATAATGTTTTGGGTCAGTTATTTATGGCACAGCCTTATTCGATCAATTGAATTTACTTTTGGTGCCTTAAACTTAGAAAACTTGAGATAACTGATTATGCTGTCCTACTGCCAATGGAGAAATGTGATTTTGAATGATACAGTGTGTGTAGTACCAAATAACTATTGGATTAATCAAATCAGAACTATGTGTTTTTTGTGGATGCTAATGTCAGGGAACTTCGGATTCTTCATCTGTAGTACTGTTTATGAACTATTTGTTTGCAGAGATATCTAATGATTTGGCATTATATCAATTGCTTCAAAGGATTTGCTCAACATCTTGTAGCTCATGAGCACAAATATTTCCTTTTAAATGGGTCATGTTGTACACCCCATGCCTAGGAACCTATTCATTGATCTAGTCTTTATATCTGAATTTTCTTTCTAAACTAACTTTGCAACTATTTATGCACTGTCTGCAGGGCACCTTGCCATTTAGGATGCTGGCTGCTGAATATGGTGCTGATATTACTTACGGGGAAGAAATAATTGATCACAAATTCTTGAAGTGCGAGCGTGTTATCAATGGTATGTAATATGTTACTTCATTTGATATTTGGCATTTTATTATGATCTGTTGATCTTACAGTTATTGACTCTGTATTAGTGGCTAAGTTTGTCATCAACTGCCATTATATCTACTGATAGGTATTTATCATGGTATTGCAAATAACGTAGCCCATTTAGTTGACTGTTGGAAATATTATTTTGTACATGTCTGATGCATGATAATATTTTTCTTAACTTTATGGATGCTTTTTAGTTGAAGGAATCTATTTAACATGTGAAGCTAGGTCACCTCACTTCCAAGATTTGTTTTGTTCCTTCTGCTCAAATTTATTAGATTTACGTTTTATGATTCCACGTATCCTAATCATGTTATGCTTGCCAGAATCTCTTGGGACTACCGATTTTTTGGAGAAAGGGACTGACAATGTAGTTTTCCGTACTTGCCCAGAAGAAAGGGGCAGGGTTGTTTTCCAAATGGGCACATCAAATGCCGTGAGGGCACTTAAAGCTGCTGAGATTGTGTAAGCACTCTTTCCATGATTTTTTAATGTCCAAATTCTGAAGTAAGCTAACATAAAGTGCTGTGGCTTTGGTCCTGGTTTCTGTTTAAATTTGATTGTTCTGATAGTATTGGATCAGTGGTTTAACTGTGCTGCATCTCTGATAGTATTTGATCAGTTGTTTTAACTGTGCTACATCTTTCATTCACCATATTTTTGTCATCGTCGCCAGGTGTAATGACGTTGCTGCAATAGATATCAACATGGGTTGTCCGAAGTCTTTTTCTCTCAGTGGAGGAATGGGGGCTGCATTACTCTCCAAACCTGAACTTATACATGATGTACATTTTCTACTGTCCTCTTTTTCCTTTTCTGCATACCTCAAAATGTCAGTGCTCTCATTCAGGCTATGCATAGTATACCATGTAGATTTTAACAACTTTGCGGAGGAACTTGGATACAACAGTGACATGTAAAATTCGTCTTCTGAACGCGCCTAAGGATACCGTGGAGTTGGCACGCCGGATTGAGAAAACAGGCGTTCCTGCTCTTGCTGTCCATGGAAGGTAAGGACACACCCAGTTGTAAGTTTCAGTTGCTGATAGATAACTGTAACTATTCATAATCTCACATGTGCAACTTATCACCTACTTCTTCAAATCATGTTCAACTTTCCACCAAGTTGAGTCTTGATTTGAGATTCTAATTGCGAAAGTATATTCATATATACAGTTATTTGGTTCATATAACTGTTGTAGTATCTGAATTATGTAGCTCGGATCCATGGAAAACTAAGTGACCTTGTTCTTGTTGCTATACACATCCTTACATGATACTTGAGCATTCTATTGACCACCTGATATTTTTGTATAACAAGACATTATGCTTTTATGACAATGGAGCTAAATATGATGGAGAGGAATTACAAATATTAATATTTCTATTATCGGTCTGCCGTGATATAATTTCTTTTGGATAAATGGTTTTCCTTATCTCTGTCTCGTTTAAAATTGCAGGAAGGTCAAAGACAGGCCAAGAGATCCCGCCAAGTGGGATGAGATAGCTGATGTTGTTTCTGCACTGTCGATCCCAGTTATAGCTAATGGAGATATCTTCGAGTATGAGGATTTTAAAAAACTTAAAGATGCTACAGGTTTGCAGTTCAATAACACAGTTATTTATTTGTTTGCTTTGTTTATTTGGGTTTTGGCACATATATCAGTTAACAGTCTTGCATTTGCTTTCTTTTTTTTGGCCCAATTGTAGACCTGTATGGACCGACTTCTACAATACTTAAATAATTCATAAAAACTGTATAATATTCAACATCTTAAGTTCCCGGTAACTTTTCATGATTAACAAAGCATTCATATAACATTATTTCTTTATAAACCAAATCCTTGTAACATTGGCAGATGTATCTTTCTTTCATGTGAATTCTGATTATGGTTGATATATTGGTTCTATAACTGCTAGGCGCTGCCTCTGTAATGGTTGCTAGAGGAGCCATGTGGAACGCCTCTATCTTTTGTTCCAAAGGCAAAACACCATGGGAAGATGTCAAAAAAGAGTATGTGAGAAAGGTATGCGACTTTTCTTTCTGTGTTTGTTATAGGATGTTCCCTTTTCACATATGTATTATGGGAAAAAATATATTGCCTTCTATGAGCTTCTATCAAAGCTAGTAGGAAATGCATGTTTTTTCTGCTTGCTCTGAGCACTGGCATCACATCACATTGTATCCTGGTGCAGAGCATTTTGTGGGACAATGACATTAAGAGCACAAAACATACCTTGAAAGAAATGATAATGCATCATTCTTGCCTTGAACTTCCTGAAGGGAAAGCTGTGTATAAGTGTGATACATCGGCGGATGTAGCGTAAGTTCACTCAACTTTTATTTAGTTTCCTTTGTGTATGACTTGTTTACTAAGCAGTGTATTTTGACATTGTTTGTCCATATATGTTCCTAGGCAAGTTTGCAGCCCTGTACTAGTTTACAGTAACCACAGAAAAATACTGCTACCTTATGGAATATGGACAATACTATCCAGGTTGTTGTCTTAGGATGTATTCATCACGCTACTAGATAATATGCCATGTCAGACACATTTTCCTTTCGTTTTTTCCAGTTACATTTGTCTTGATTCAAATGTGTTGGATGCTAATGATGCGTATAATGGAGTTTTCTTATTTTCGCCACTCTTTGAAACTATTGGATTTCTATGAGCATAGTCCTTGTACTTTGTAACTGTTGATGGTGTAAATCCTGGAAAATGTCTTTCTCAATTTGGATAATTGATATGAAAAGTTTTGTTCTATTAAACCTGCATTCTCACCCAATCTTTTATGATCTTGAATTTGCAACATTTTTCGCCAATACTGGGGTCTGGGGAGCGGTTATCGTGCTCCTTTTGTAGCATAAGCCGTCGACATTACTTTCTTTACCTGGGAGTTAATTTTAATATCCGATTTCTTCTAATGTTCAGGAGACTATACGGGGAGGAGGACTACTACAATTTTGTGACTTCAAATAGGAAGTGAAGGAAGTGAACGCAATTTGATTTTTCTCCTAACACTTGTGTGAACAAGGTATCTATTTCGTGCACACCAGTCCGAAACTAGTGAAAATTGAAAACCATGCAAGTTTTGCCGTTGTAGTTTTGTTTTGTTCTTATAGTTGCTTGATATATATATTTATAATTCGCATTCCTATCACAGCTGTACTAATCTGCTTTGGAGGGATCCATCCTGCTACCAGAATACAAGTTTTGCCGTTTTGGTTGTGCCTTGTACTATCTCATAGATTCAGCGAGGATTCACAAACTGTTGATCGTTTGGGACTCATGTGTTGATCATTCTGTTGTACTGATGACAGGCTGCTGAAATCAAGAAAACACCATTCTTTTCTAAAACATATAGACATATTATGCTTTTGCCGAGCGCATAAAAGGCTGGTCATGTATTATTGGTGGAAAATAGTGTATCCTTTTGGTGATTCAAATTGTCCTTAATATGTTGTATTTTTACGGCTAAAGGCATCTAAAGTGTTAATTTTGCCATATCATCGCTTTTATTGACATTTGGCTTGCACAAATCCGCTATTCGTACACCTGATGTTGTGTTATCGTATCTTATGAACTTGTGAAAGGATTTTATTTTTAATGGTCTCTGGCAGGTACTACCTCTGTCCCACAAAAAATAGCATTCTAGTTTTGTCCTAAGTCAAACTATTTGAAGTTTGACCAAACTTTGATGAAAAAGTACCAATATTTGTAGTGTAAAAATTGTATCATTGGACTCATCATAGAATATATTTTCACGTTATGCATATTTAGTGTCATAATTGTTGATACTATTTCCTATAAGTTTGGTCAAAGTTAAGATAGTTTGACTTAGGACAAAACTAGAATGCCATTTTTTGTGGGACGAAGGGAGTAACATGTATTCTCCTGTTTAACTAGGCTGAACCAAACTTTGTAACCCAAAATGGTCTCTCACAGCACATCTTTGGTGAGCCTCCAATCTCGACCCATGCGCTTGATCTGGAAGGCGCAGAATGCATCAGCCATGACATCACTGCATTTCTCAGGATTATATATAGTAATAAATCTCATCCTACAACTACTGCACAGAGACAGTTGTTGCGACGCCATCTTGGATACCTTTAGAGCTGAAATAAAACGAGCGTGCTGTCGAAGGACAGATGTTTCATCGATACTTAAATTTTCTGAGAAGCCAAACCTACTCTTCATTTTCTTATTGATTGAAATGTCCCAAAATCTGAAAACTCCTGTCGTAAACTCTCTAGACCAGAAAATGCAGGGCTTAAAGATGGAGTGTGTGGTAGGTTCTGTATTTCCGATGTTTGGCTTGAAGCCCTAAGCAACTTTTGTATGCAACAGAACAAACCTGAAAAGCCTGAATCTTTTTCAGCCGTCTAAAACAAATGCTCCTTGGTCATTGAACTACCATTTCCAAGTATAAATACATGATTGGGAGCTTAATTAAAGACCACTAGCGGAGATTAATAAGACTCAGAACACTGGAGAGAATTTACAGATTTCCAACATACTCCCCTGGTCCTGTTCAAGCTCAGCACTGCAGCAGGCTCACGGTAAGACGGAACTTAAACGGCAGTCGAGTGAACTGCGAGAACAATATGGAATCTCTAATTGTTATCAGGGTAATTTCGCATCTGAACATCAAGCTATCCGGGCACAAAGCTTTACATTCAGGTCATCAACATGGCATACATGTACAGCACACACGCACCAGGTTCTGAACTAGGAATAGGAAACACCGGAAACACAGGTTCTGAACTCGCGACGAGCCAGAGGAACTCCCAGTTAGACAGTAGTACTGGTTAACTACACGATCCTGAATTCCTGATCACCAGTACGACTCATCTCCCACCGGAGAGGTCAGACATGGTGCTGGCGCTCATCGACGTCACGGGGAACGACATGACGTAGGGGTCGAACCCCTGGTCCTGCATGAGCGCGAGCATGTTGAGCCTCTCGTACGTCGTCGACAGCTCCGGCAGCGGCACGTCGCCGTCCAGGTACTGCACGACCTGCCGCATGCTCGGGCGCGCGCCGGGCAGCGGATGCGAGCACAGCAGGCCCAGCTTCAGCACCAGGCTGGCCTCCTGCTCGGCGAAGTCGCCGACCAGGCGCGAGTCCACCGTGTCCGTGACCGCGCCGCCGCGCCACCGGTCGAGCACCCAGTCCACCAGCACGAGGCGGTTGTCGCGCGCGTCATGCACCAAGGGCTTCCGCCCGCACGCCACCTCCAGCATGAACGCGCCGAACGCGAACACGTCGGACGCCTTGGACGCCTTCCCCGTGTGGCCCAGCTCCGGCGCCATGTACCCCATGGTGCCCACCACGTGCGTCGTGTGCGGGTCGGTGCCGTGGTCGTACAGCCGCGCCAGACCGAAGTCGCCGAGCCGGGCGTTCATCTCCCTGTCCAGCAGCACGTTGCTGGCCTTGATGTCCCGGTGCACCACCACCTGCTCCCAGTCCTCGTGCAGGTACAGCAGCCCGGACGCGACGCCCTTGACGATGCGGAATCGCTGCCCCCAGCCCAGGGCCACCTTGCCGGCGCCCTGGTGGTCGTAGAGGTACTTGTCCAGGCTGCCGTTGGGCATGTAGTCGTACACCAGGAGCAGCTCGCCCTTGCGCCGGCAGTAGCCGAGCAGCGGCACGAGGTTGCGGTGCCGGAGCCGGCCGATGCTGACGACCTCGGCCACGAACTCCCGCATCCCCTGCCGCGACCCGTGCGCCACCTTCTTCACCGCGACGTCCGTCTTGGACGACGCCAGCACGCCGCGGTACACCCTCCCGAAGCCGCCGATGCCGAGCAGCCGCTTGTCGCCGAACCCGTCGGTGGCGTGGAACAGGTCCTTGTAGGAGAACCTGTGCGGCCCGAACGCGGCCTCCCAGTCCTCCTTCACCTCCGCGTACATGCGCCGCCGCCGCAGGAGCACGAAGACGACGCCCGCCACGGCGAAGACGAGCGCCGCGGAGGCTATCGGCAGCACGATCTCCAGCGTCTTGGACCGCGGCTTGGGGAACGTGACCGGCAGGGCGGGCAGGGAGGAGACGTTGAGCGCCGGGGCGGCGCCGTTCATCTTGAAGCTCCAGCCGAGCACGTAGTGGCGGCAGAAGAGGATGCCGGTGGCCGACGAGAAGCCGACGTACGCGGTGTCGTCGATGACGGAGGAGAGGTTGACGGTGGTGGAGAGCAGGGGCTTCTTCGGCCGCGCCACGTCCAGCGGCGCCATGGTGACGTTGACCTGCATGGCCCGGCCGTCGAAGTCCACCCACACCTGCATCGCGCGGCGGCTCACCAGGCTGAGGTTCCGGAACGCGCCGGTGGCGTCGTCGTAGTACCCGGCGTTGTCGGCGTCGACGGAGTTGAGCCCGTTCACGTCGATCCCGACGTGGTTGCCGCTCATGTCGTTGAACTCCGAGTTGAGGATGGTGTCGAACTCGACGGCGAACAGGTGGTTGGTGGCGTTGCCGTTGTTGGCGGAGCCGACGAGGCCGATGAACTGCCCGGGCAGCGCCGAGGTGAAGTTGCGGCTCTTGGAGACCACGAACGCCATGCCGTGGCTGCTCAGGTCCTCGAACGCGCCGATGATGCCGATGACGAAGGCCGTGGAGAAGGACTCCATGGCCGTGCTGTTGGGCGCCCGGTGGAGCCGCAGCGGCGCCGGGTAGAAGGCGTGGCCCTTCAGCTGGCTCGTGCCGTTGGTCAGCATCAGCAGCCCATCCGGCGTCACCGTCGCCATCCCGTCGAAGCTCAGGTTCGCGCCCTTGAACCCGTTGTAGACGAACTGCTCGTCGGCGGCCGACGCCGCGGGCGGCAGGACCCCGCCAAGGCCGAGGAGGAGAAGCAAGGCGAAGAGGCCCCGCATGGCTACTGCTAGCCTGTGTCCGCCCGCACTTGGACTGCCGCTAACTGGAAGCAGTGGGTGCCGACTCCAGCGGCGTGGCGTTTTGCCTATCTGTGTACTACCTTCAGTGCTTCCCTGGGCGGAGTATAGCGTGGCCGCGCGCGTCTTTACCGTTTGGTGGCGCGTGTGAAGCTGACCTGACGCGCGCG
Organism: Eragrostis nindensis; assembly: GCA_012490785.1. Taxonomy (NCBI): domain Eukaryota; kingdom Viridiplantae; phylum Streptophyta; class Magnoliopsida; order Poales; family Poaceae; genus Eragrostis; species Eragrostis nindensis. Next base: position 27,937 of record JAAXCT010000242.1, read on the forward strand.
TCAAAGATGGATGGATTCTTGTTTCCTGTCCTGCCTGCCCGTGCGCAGGTGCGCACGGATGGTGAGACGAGTGAAAGGCTGGTCACGCTTCCGGCTTCAGCCGTCGCTGTCTAGCGCCCTGCGAGATCAATCATGCCGCGATCACGCAGAAGTGACAGTAGGCCCCAACCCACACCACAGAGGAGGGTTGGGGGCTAAGCTTCTCGACCCACCGCTCCAACCCTAGCCGCCACCCGCCGCCGCCGCCGGGCCCCCCTCCTTTCCCCTCCGGCTCGCCGGCGGTGGTCAGGAGAGGGAAGCCCCTCCAATAGCCCGTAGCAGTAGTCTAGCCAAGTAGTTTCTCCAGTGTTTCTTCGATGTCGGCCAAGTGCCGTTGTTCCTCCCTCCTCCGGTCGGTAGCCGTCGTCGCCGTCGTGTTTGCCGTCGGCAGCACGCAGATCTTCGCCGCCGGCCGGCCGGATTCGAAGGTGAGTGCCAATAAAATAAAGTTTCCCTTAGGTTTCTTCTCCTCCATCCCTTCCGCCGGCGAGGTTGGCCCAATCCGGTCTCCTGTCGCTCGATCCGGGCCTCTCCAGCTCAGATCTACGGCGGCGCACTCCGGATCTGTGGCCCTCACCGCCACTCCCCGACCAGCTGGCCTCCCCTTCACCGGGGAGCCGTCGGGTACCTCCCCCGCTGTTGGAAGCTCGGTTATGTCGCCGCCTTCGCCTTCACGGCGTGCGGCCGTAGCCACGGCGGGATCCGCCTCATCGCCAACTCCGTCGCCGCCCCGCCACTGCGAGCTTCGACGGCTCCCCGCCACGGAGTGGGGCTTGCACCGCCGGCAGCCCAGCGTGGCTTCGTGGCCTAGCCCTGCTCCACCACCCTGCTGTGGTCTCGCACAGTGGTCTGAGTATGCTCGCAGCCGAGGAACGACTCCACCGACGCCCCATCCTCCGCCGTACCGTCCCCTGAGCACCGAAGAACACCTTCACCGACTCGCTGCGACTCCACGCCAACGACAACAAGTTCCAGACTCTACGATGGTACCTGCTTCCTCGACGTCCCCGACGACATGCCGTACTCGAGCCTATTCAGGCAACGACCGCTACGGGTGCTCCGTTCGATGTGACTCGGATTCAGTAAGTCTGGCTCCACAAGATCCGCCACCCAGAGTTGGTGTCCTTGCCTTTCTTATGCGCTCGGTTGAATTCCAACCATATCAATATTCACCGGCGATGGACATTCACAAAGGAAGTACATGCCTCGACCAACCTCCGCTATTGCAGCGAGGATCCGGCGATCTTGTGACAGCCAGCCCGTCGACAGCATCTCCTGGACTTCACCGTTGTTGTTTTCTAGAGTTATCTTCCTGCTACTTGCAAGACATGCCCGAGCTTGTTCGGACGCATGTTCTCTATGCTGGTAGGATTGTCGGTTTGGTGTTCGGTGTTGTACACCGCTTTGCTACACTCTTCATGTTAGAGTGCATGTTCTGGGGTCTTTCGACCTCTGTGTCTGTAATTTGTTGTTGATGAAATACAGGCACGCCCTTTATCAAAAAAAAAAAAATCATGCCGCGATCGCAAAAGGTGCGTGTGGACGCACCTGCCGTGTGCCGTGATGCGGATGCCTTGTCCGCAGTCCCCAGCCGTCCGCCGCTCCCGTGAGGTCAGCAGTCCACGGCCGCGTCAAGCTTTCCGGCCTCTGTTTTCACGTCTCCCCACGGATCCAAGTCTTCGACGGCGCGATCCGAGCGCAATCACTCCTCTCGCCGCCTCACCTCACCTGCTGCAGGCCACGCCGTGGCGGGCCACGCCGTGGCGGCAGCTCCCGGCGCCAGCGCGGTCACACGAAGCTTCCTCGCGCTCGTCCCGGCCGTTTTGGTCAGCACATCCGTTTCCACTGCCCTCAGTCAGTTTGTTTGCCTGCAGTGGTTGGAGGCGCTCGTCAAGAAGAAACCGCAAGTCAGCGCCTGGCCACCGAGCAACTGAGCAGGAGATTCATACCCATCTGCTGCCAGATTTCGGGGTCACTACAATAAGCTAGTCCTTCTGACGGTCAGCGATTCCTCTTCTTTCTTTGCAAGCAAAATCGGCGATTCCTGATCATGTCGAGTACAAACAAATGAATAATAACAACACGCGTGCTTTGGTGACACTAACTCAACTTGATTTCGATCAGATCAGGTCCTGCCTAATTCCTGTCATGCAAATGCGACGCTTAACCACTCACTCCTGTCATCGCTGGTGAAGATATTTTATCGCCGTTCCCTTGACTTCGATTAGCGTCCGGGGTCGTCGAAATTCAATGGCACCAGGCACCACCTTCAAAGAAAGCTGCTTGACGGAGGGAATACCCGCCCGGTGGCGGCGTGTCCTCGTATTGTGACAGGTCAGTCTGGGCCCCGTGTGTCTAGTAACGCCCGCGTAGAATTTTGATTAGCACACCACCAACCTGAACGGCAGGTCAAGTTTTGAGCTGCGACTCTCCGTCCGGGTCAAAGCATCATCACATCGTTCACACCTCTACACCCCCACAGCCAGGAGCGCCGCCGGTCTTGTCCTGATCAATCGTGTGCTCTGCTACTTCAATCCAACAGCTGCTTCCGCGGAGAGCCTGCCTGTCTTGTAGCTACCGGACGCCGGCCGTGAGCTGGTTGGCGATGGGGTGTCTCGGCCGCTTGCTCCTTCTCCTTCCACTCCTCCTCGTCGTCGCCTGCTCTGACCGCGCGGCCGTTCTCGCCGCCGACGAGTTCACCTACAATGGCTTCGGCGGCGCCGGCCTCACGCTGGACGGCATGTCCACCGTGGCGCCGAACGGGCTCCTGGTGCTCAGCAACGGGACGTCCCAGATGGCCGGCCACGCGTTCCACCCGGCGCCGGTCCGCCTTTGCAACGGCGCGGGGGGCGCCGTCCGGTCCTTCTCGGCGGCGTTCGTCTTCGCCATCGTGTCCAACTTCACCATCCTCAGCGACAACGGCATGGCGTTCGTGATCGCGCCCAGCACCAGGCTCTCCACCTTCAACGCGGGGCAGTACCTGGGCATCCTCAACGTCAGCGACAACGGGAACGCCGACAACCGCGTCTTCTTCGTGGAGTTGGACACCATGCTGAACCCGGAGTTCCAGGACATGAACAGCAACCACATCGGCGTGAACGTCAACAGCATGAAGTCGCTGCAGAACCACACGGCGGGGTACTACGACGACGCCACGGGCGCGTTCAACAACCTCAGCCTGATCAGCCGCCAGCCGATGCAGGTCTGGGTCGACTACGACGGCGCCACCACGCGGCTCGACGTGACCATGGCGCCCATGGACGTGCCCAGCAAGCCCAAGAAGCCCCTCATCTCGGCGCCGGTGAACCTCCCGGATGTCCTCACCGACACCGCCTACGTCGGGTTCTCGGCGGCCACGGGCGTCATCTACACGCGGCACTACGTGCTCGGCTGGAGCTTCGCCATGGACGGCGCGGCGGCGCCGGCGCTGGACGCCTCGAGCCTGCCGAAGCTGCCCCGGTTCGGGCCCAAGCCCCGGTCCAAGGTCCTGGAGATCGTGCTCCCCATCGCCACCGCGTCGTTCGTCCTCGCCCTCGTCGTCGCCGCCTTCCTGTTCGTGCGGCGGCGGATCAGGTACGCGGAGGTGCGCGAGGACTGGGAGGTGGAGTTCGGCCCGCACCGCTTCTCGTACAAGGAGCTGTACCACGCCACCAAGGGGTTCAAGAACAAGCAGCTGCTGGGCACCGGCGGCTTCGGGAGGGTGTACAAGGGCGTGCTCCCGAAATCCAACCTGGAGATCGCCGTCAAGCGTGTGTCGCACGACTCGAAGCAGGGGATGAAGGAGTTCATCGCGGAGGTGGTCAGCATCGGCCACCTCCGGCACCGGAACCTCGTGCAGCTGCTGGGCTACTGCCGGCGCCAGGGCGAGCTGCTCCTGGTGTACGACTACATGTCCAACGGCAGCCTCGACAAGTACCTCTACGACAGGAACAAGCCCGTCCTCGACTGGGAGCAGCGGTTCCAGATCATCAAGGGCGTCGCGTCCGGCCTGCTCTACCTCCATGAGGACTGGGAGCAGGTCGTCATCCACCGGGACATCAAGGCCAGCAACGTGCTCCTCGACGCCGACATGAACGGCAGGCTGGGCGACTTCGGCCTCGCGCGGCTCTACGACCACGGCATCGACCCGCAGACGACGCACGTCGTCGGCACCATGGGGTACCTCGCGCCGGAGCTCGTGCGCACGGGCAAGGCGACGCCCGGCACCGACGTGTTCGCGTTCGGTGTGTTCGTGCTCGAGGTGACCTGCGGGCGGCGGCCGCTCGGGCGCGTCGCGGCGCCGCCCGACGACCAGAGCGTGCTGATGGACTGGGTGCAGGAGCACGAGCGCAAGGGCGCGGCTCTCGACACCGTGGACGCGCGGCTCTGCGGCAAGTACGACGCCGACGAGGCGCGGCTGGTGATCAGGCTGGGGCTCATGTGCGCGCACCCGTTGCCCGACGCGCGGCCCGGCATGCGGCAGGTCGTGCAGTACCTGGAGCGCGACGCGCCGATGCCCGAGGTGGCGCCCACGTACGTGAGCTACACCATGCTGGCGCTGATGCAGAACGACGGATTCGACTCCTTCGTCATGTCGTTCCCGTCCACGGCCACGTCCAGCGTCAGCCCCGTCTCTGGCGGATTCTCGTCCGTGTCCGGGCTCTCCGGCGGACGGTGAATAAAACCACAGTAACCTAGCAGTACATCTTAAAACTACAGTAAGTCAGTGGGCTTTGTAAAGGACCTGATTTTGCTGGCCTTGTGGGTGACTTGGCATTTCCTGTGACCTAGTAGCGGCACTGCTAATAGTAATTTCTAATATACTGGTTTAGTAGATAAAACTGTGAACATTGTCAGAGTGATTTTTTTTCGAGCAATACATTGTCAAGAGTGATGTCAGTCTATGGGGGTGATGTAGCCTGGGAGCGCGATGCGCACGGCTCGAGCGGTCACTTGTGGGCGTCGCGGTCGCCGCCGCCTTGTTCTGATAAAACAGGTGAACGCAACGATTTCTTTTGACCTCAGTGCTACGGCGCCGCCGTCGGCATCGCACTCGCCGTCTCGGCGCCAGTATTTGAATATGTTATCGCGGCGCACCGGCACTGGCGTTTTTGTCACCGATGACGGCCAAAAGATGAGTGCGACGGCTGTTGTTTTCTGGCGAAAGGTAGACTGATAGAGCATGGGATAAAACGCACGTGGCCGTACTGGCCTGCCGCGCCGCTTGTTTTCTGGCCGCCCTTCCATTGCGTCGGCTCGGCTGCATGGCTCCTTTGCTGGTTTCGTTGTCGTCAGTTTCGCATATTGTTGAATTTTTGCCATGAACATGGAGAATTCTTGTGAACAGAGTACGGAGAAGGCACGGTAATAAAAGTTCAGTGTTTGATAGCAACATCCTCGTTGAAAACGTCCTCCCCCAAGAACTCCGTGCGATTACACTAGCAGTAGCACATCATCGAGAAGGCGTTGCTGTAGACGCACGCAAGATTAGGCGTTGCTGTACACGCACGCAAGATTAGGCGTTGCTGTACACGCACGCAAGATTTCCCCGTACGCAATCCGGCGACCCGGGAATTCTGGTGCACAGGCCGTAATTCAGGGCGGGGTTTACTCCGACTGAAGCAAGTGACGGGGACTCGTGCAGTACCTCGCGCGGCGAGATTTTTCTAAGGCTACTCCCAATGGGAGTTTCATTTTCATTAAATACCATGCCATGTCACCATTTTAGATGATGTGGCAAGAATTTAATAAAGAAAGAGAGGAGAGTAGTTTCATCTAAATGAAACCATGTGTACACTATTTTCAATAAGCTTGTGTCTTGCATGTAGTCTTAGGAAACAACAACAATGAAACCATGCATTGGATAGAGTGTTTCATTGTTCAAACAAATGTTTTGACAGCTTTGGAAACAACAAATTGAAATACAACATTGGGACTAGCCTAAATAGACTCTGCTTGCTTAGCACATGGGTCGTGTTAAACAATCCTGACTCCAGCATGTGGTAAGATGGTCATGATCGACAACCATGTCCCTCATTGAAAAGGAATGCTGTACAGGGGCCCCGCGAATCTGAAAGGCTGTAACAGGATCGGCCGTCGGCTATAGAATTCGACACTTTTGTTTTGTTGGTTCTCTTTTTCTGTTCCCTGTTTCTTCCCTCTCACAGAGAAAAACAAAGAAGAGAGAAAAATATGGCGGGCGCGTTGCAAACAAGACCAACTCGAGGATCGATATTGCTGGCCCACAGAACCTGACTCTGTGTGGGCCGGTACGTGCGCCGGCCCGTAGTCAAGCCTAGCCTAAAATTGTGAGGCCCAAATAAGCGCCACATTTGGCAGCTCGCAGACGACAGTTCCTTCCCATATGCGCCGCTTCTGAAGAGGAAAGGTGTGGCCGTGGCGGCTGTAAAAGAAGCTCGGCTCGACAAACTGCTTGAACTCGGCTTGTGCTAGGCTCGATTCGAGCTCGGCTCGGCTGGAAAACAAGCCAAGCTCGAGCTTGGTCCTGGGCTCGCGAGCCTCAACGAGCCGAGCTCGAATAGCTTGATTGGGCTCGCGTACGTTATTTCATGGTGGCCCAAAAGTGCCAGCCCAATTTATATTACGGCCCAACTACTGTGTCTCGTGACCTAGAGCTGCAATCGCACCGCACATCACCGATGCCTCCCGACGCCCTCCGCGCCGCCAGCGAATGCGCGCAGCTTCTCCTCCACACGGTCGTTGCGAATCCACCTCCTCTCCTCCCGCTGCCAGCTGCTGCAGGTCAACAAGAAGGTATCCTGTCCGTCTCACCATCTGGCGTTGGCCTCTTCCATGAAGCATTTGCAGCAGTGAGAGAAGAGCCTCTGTCCATTTGGTCCATGTCACCGAATGGACTCACGAGAGGCTCTAGAGCAGCGCAGCTCACCAGACGGCGGTGAGAACGCATGGTGATTTTTGCGGGGCCCTGCTAGCGAATCGAGGCGAGGATTCGAGTTCCGCCATGAGAATCCTCTTCGATGAAGCCTCGATGACCTGCCGAGCTCGCGAGCATCAATCGAGCCGAGTTCGGGCCCGTTTATAGGCTCGAGCAGATCTCAGGCTCGGCTCGATCTTCCATCAAGCTCGAGCTTGAGGCGCCAAGCTCGCTCGAGCTCGGCTCGTTTACAGCCGTGCCATGAATCATCTTCTCCAAGGCCACACCGCTCGCATTCCGCACGCTCTCGCCGCCACCGTCCCGAACCGGAGAGGAGGAGCCATGGAAGCGGCCGCCTCAAGCCCCTCGGGCAAGAGGTGCGTTCTCTCTGACCTCCGTTCCATTCCTGCCGCCCAGCATCCTCGTAATCCCGCAACCTTTTTGTCTAACTTTCGTGCGTCCATGGCGCTGGAGCAACCAGGATGGCGCTGGTCACCGGGGGGAACAAGGGGGTCGGCCTGGAGACGTGCAGGCAGCTGGCGTCAAGGGGGCTCAGGGTCGTCCTCACGGCGAGGAACGAGGCCAGGGGGCTGGAGGCGGTCGAGGCAATCAGGCGCGCCGGCGGCGATTCCGATGTCTTCTTCCACCAGCTGGACGTCACCGACCCTGCCAGCGCCGCGCGGCTCGCGGATTTCGTCAGGGATCAGTTTGGGAGGCTCGACATCCTGGTACGGCACCCCCTGTTGCTAAGCTTGGCTTCACCCTCTGATTTGGGAAAGGGGGCACTGATACTCTTTAACTGACATCAGGAAGGACACTGACAAAAGTATCCGTTCTGTTTTGCTGTTTATTTATAAATGAAGCTTCGTATGTTAATACAACGCTGTTCTGCTTCACGATTCCTGAAAGCAAAGCATGGAATGAAACTAATAAAACAACGCTGTTCTGTATTCTCTGATCATGAATTTTAGTACACATTAATTGTTGGGTGAAGTGATGTTTCTATGATTTGTATCAAATGCAACATCGCCTCTTTTTTGCTGTCTCCAGATCAATAACGCGGGGATTTCAGGTGTTTACCGCGATCCAGTTTTGGTTGCCCAAGTTAAGGATCAGGTATTCTTAATTAAAGCAAAACATTACAAAGTATTGCTCTGTTATTTGTAAGTAATTAGTATCCTGCATGTATCTTATTTTAGATGTACACAAGGGAACACTAGTATGATCATTTTCCTGTTATAGTTTTTCCCTTTATCTTTCATGACATAGATTTCCATTTTTTCCTAAGCTTTGGCAAATATCTTGAAGCGTACTAGTAGTTTTGATTGTACACATCTTTAGAAAAAGGATTTGGAGTGTTCGATCCTACCTTCAATTGCAACCTGACTATTTATGATTTTTGGTGTTAGATCCTACCTTCAATTACAACACGACTACTGTCACGAATAAATTAGATTATAGAATGATTAGTATGTTTATGCTTGGTTAGGTTGAAGGCATGGATGTAAATCAGAGAGTTGAGTGGATGAGAAAAAATTCAAAAGAGACATTTGAGGAAGCAAAAGAATGTATGAAGACGAACTACTATGGTGCCAAGATAGTTACGGAGGCACTACTTCCTCTTCTTCAGTTGTCCTCTTCTGGAAGAATTGTCAATGTTTCATCAGGCTTTGGACTACTGAGAGTAAGTTCTGTAAATCCCACTGCGCGTAGACAAGGAAAAATATTGAATACTTGACTTTTATTGGATAAAGATGATCTTTGTGGTTTTCTGCACTAGGATGCTTGGCTATAGCTTCCTTTTGTTTAAGTCCTATGGAACTTTGCACGATAATCAGTAGCTGCGAAAAGCTTTCTTGTTTGCTTCCACAGCATAAGCAGCATATTTTTTTTCTAGTGTAACTCGTTCCTCATATGCACATATCAGGCAGCCTTTTGCATATGGTGTTGGAGGATTTTATATTATGACAAAATCTTTTAATAATGTTGCTTTGATATGTTTGCGCTTGCGCTCATTTGAAAATGCAAAAGCCATCTTCCCCTTAGTTTCAGTCCACTCACCTTGCCTTTTTCCTGTGCACTATTGGTGTTACTAAAGAACTGAATGTTGTACCATTTGTTCTTGCGCAGAACTTCAATAGTGAAGAACTAAGAAAGGAATTTGATGACGTTGATAATCTTACTGAAAGGAGACTGGATGAGCTATTGGATTTGTTCCTAGAAGATTTCAAGGCTAACTTAGTGGAGGCCCATGGGTGGCCAACTGGTGGATCTTCAGCCTACAAAGTTGCCAAAGCTGCCCTTAATGCATACACAAGGATTCTTGCCAGGAAGTACCCTGCGCTCCGCATCAACTGTTTGACACCTGGTTATGTCAAGACCGACATATCTATGCACATGGGAGTATTGACACCCGAGGAGGGTGCTAGTAATCCTGTAAAGGTTGCTCTTTTGCCTGATGATGGTCCAACTGGTGCTTATTTCGATCGCGAAAGTGAGGCATCTTTCGTGTGATTGTGGAATGTAATATGCTTTATTTTACTCCTTATTTTCTGTATAAAAGAAAGAGTTGTAGTCTACCTGGTCCTATACGCTGTATCTCACTAGTGCATTTCAACGTGAAGTGAGGGAAAAATGCACATGTTGTAGATGGAATTGTAGAGCTTCACACTTAGAATTTCGGATTTCCTCTTTTATACCAGAGCAAGTTTAAGTCTGATCACACCACCGCTTCACATTTCTATGGGAGAACATAACTAATTTAATTGGTCATGTTGCTACCGTGGCCTCTCTATTCTGGTTTCTCGTGTAGATGCCTCAATACCATGGTGCGTTTGAGTGCTGCTGTCCAGAGTTGCACATATATTGCTCTTCGTCAGTTTTTCTAGGGACAAAGGTGAACATGTTTTTTTTTCCCCCTCAAAAGATGAGACTTCTGCTTCTGCATTACTTACAACTGTCACGGCTTGTGCAGCAAAGTTTGGTACATGTCGCAAAGCAGCTGATGACACCTCATTACAAGCATTATTTGCTAAGACATGCGCAGCCCGATTTTAATCTCTACCATATTGTACGGTCTCAACTTTGCCGAGCTCATTAACAAGCATTTTCGCCTCTTTTTAGCTGCATCGCCAGATGGGAACGGTCTTCAGATTTGAGTGCTAGTCAAATGTTACGGCGATCAGAAAGCATACGAGACAAAGGTGAACATGTTCACACGCAGAAATCATGTGAGGTATTAGAGCAAGCCCAACGGTTGTCTTATCGACAAGCATGTCAGGCTGTCCAGCCAATGGGAGGAGAGAGGGCAAGAGAGAGAGTGGAGCTTGTAGTTGCAGTCGGGGACGGTCACTGGGCAATTTGTGTGGGAATTGATGGGACCTAGGAGTGGATGTTGAGACAAGCTTGTTGCTTCTCTGTCGATTTATTGGGCTTGCTCTTAGAGGCGCGGTTCGCCTTTGCATGCTTCCAGAAATTAGTCAACGATTCAGAACAGGACGGCCTTCTGGGTACAGGCAAGGTTGGTGAGCCGTTATGCAAGAAACTTATTTAAAAAAAAGGAGCTTGCCCCCATCTGAAATATTAAGTTGCTCGTTTACTGGTAGGAGCAACCACTGAATAATGTCCTATAATAATTAAACAACCTTTTGATTGGAAGCTAGTTTTTGAATTCTGGCATGAGGAACACCTGCCTTGATGCTTGCTTCTGCATGATGTCCGGGCTTACCTGTAGCGGCCTATACCTCGGGTTAACTCCACTACCGATAACAGCAGCTTCTGTTTACCAAGTTTAGTACTCCCTCCATTTCAAATTACTTGACGTTTTTGACTTTTGTAAATCACGTTTGACTATTCGTTTTATTTGAAAAATTTGTGCAAATATCATTTATCTTGTTATGATTTGTTTTTTCATTAGAGATACTTTAAGTATGATTTATTTGTTTTTATATTTGTACAATTTTTTTTTTTTTTACGAAAAGGGAATTCCATTGATATTAAAGCATATTACATCCCCGGATTACAAGCACACCCGAAACAATTCCAACTCCACTGATGGGAGACAAGAAACCTTGAAAAAGCCATAAATTCCACCATCTAGGATCACCATCCCAGACAGATATGCCACGGAAGAGAACTCCGATCTGAACGAACACGGCCATCTCACCATCCGCCACCGTCATCCTCATCTCTGATGGGGGAAAACTGAAATCCATCCTTTTCGCAAAAAAAGGATAGACTACTAACCTTCCACACGTAAATACAATGACGAGCCCGTCGTTGAACTCATCGTCGCCTTGTTCATCAGATTCGCCGTGGGAAAACACAAATCCAAGAAACATCCAGATAGATGTCACTGGAAACCAAAATCTCACTAGCCCACAACCATGGTCAAAACGAACCACGGCAAAACAAAGGAGGGGCCGGAGTACCTTATTCTCCATCGATGATGACGCCTTCGCCTCGCCATCACCGTTGAGACATCTCATCCTCCGTTGCTCCATGCCGATGAATTTACCGACGTCGCACGCCGCCGCCTCCCTCGACCGGACCATTGGAGGAACCCTAACCCTAACAACCATCACGGCTGCCGCCAAAAGCAACCACCGTGAGAAAACCTAACTATCTAAAACTTGAAGGAGATAGGACGCCTCGATGCCGGGCCTCCCTCCTCCGCCGACGGCAAGGCCGCCGGAGGCGAGGGGGCCGGCGAGTAAGCCTCTGCGAGTTGTCCCGCCGCCCTTTCTTTCTTGCGTGAGGGGCCTCTATGTTTTTTCGATAAAGGTCTAGTGGCTGGGATGAAGTTCATTTGTACAAAATTTTTGAATAAGACGAGCGGTCAAACGTGATCTCAAGAAGTCAAAAGTGTCAAGTAATTTAAAATAGAGGTAGTATGCATCTATTTCAGAGGGTATCCAATTTTAGCACATACTACCTGCTTGCTATCTGATGCTGCCACCTTTACTTATTTGACCCGATGAAAAAAAAAAAACTACAATGCACGGACGCCTTGCCAGTTGCCACGCATGAGGTGCACCATGTGAACATGATCTTCGCCTCTTGCGATTTGTATACACTGTGTCCCAGCCAATGTATAAAAAATAATCTTATCCTGAGCTTGTAACGAATCTCCATCTTATTAAATAGTGTCGCGTTGAGATATATATCATTTGTTTATTCTTATCATCTGTGGATAAAACCCACCCGCACCGCACTAGCTAGAGCAAGTCATCATCTCCATTACGTTATTTGAGCCTAGCTCGGTGCACGCTGATGGAGGGAGCCATCTCAAGTTCTCCAAGCACGAGGTATCATATCGCTCTTGCCATGTGTAATCTTTCCAGTGTTTGGGGCGGCGGCTTAGTGATACATACGTTTTGCTGCGTTGTGCGGTTACCTTATGCCTGCAGGATCGCCGTGGTCACCGGCGGGAACAAAGGGATCGGGCTCGAGGCGTGCCGGCAGCTCGCTGGCAACGGCGTCACAGTCGTTCTGACGGCAAGGGACGAGAAGAGAGGCACTGAAGCCGTCGAGAAGCTCAGGGGGCCGGGCCTCTCCGATGTCATCATTTTCCACCAGCTGGACGTCACGGACGCTTCCAGCATCGCGGGGTTAGCTGATTTCTTGAAGACCCGTTTCGGGAGGCTAGACATTTTGGTAAGTCTTTGTTCCGAACTTTTGAAGCTTAATTTGATATGGCGGAGCAATGTAAAACGCTGCTGTGCGTTTCTGAATATTTGCTACAGTTGTGCCGGAGAGGTGACTGACGTAGTTGCTTTATTTTGTAGGTGAATAATGCCGCGTTTGGTGGGGTGGACTACCTTCGAGATCCTGCTTGCGGCTCAGCGTCGACCGAGGAAGAGGTGAGCTCTATACATCTAGAGCAACGTAAAACCTTACTCTGCGTCACCAAACTGAACAAGTTCACCTTTTTTGACGCGTCCGACAGCTGAGTGGCATGGATAGGTTTCAGAGGCTTGAATGGTTGTGGAGAAATTGCGAGGAGACGTACGACGCTGCAAAGAAAGGACTGCAGACAAACTACTATGGCATAAAGCATGTAATCGAGGTCTTATTGCCTCTACTGCAGGCCTCCTCTGACGGAAGAATCGTCAATGTCTCCTCCGACTTCGGGCAGCTCAGGGTAACTTTTGATCACGCACACTTTCAATCCATTGCTAGTTAGTATCTCGTGTATTCACTACAAGAGGGTAGGTAAATTTGGTAAGTACTCCCAAATTATTTATTTGTTTTCCAGTCCGGTTCTGACTTTGTGGAAAACAGAACACATTCCGCTGGTGACTGAAGTTCTTCCTAATGCAGAATTTCAGAAACGAGGAGCTGAAGCAGGAGCTGAACGACGTGGACAACATCACAGAGGAGAGGCTGGACGAGCTGCTGGACATGTTCCTGAAAGACTTCGAAGCCGGCGCGGTAGATACGCGCGGGTGGCCGGCAGCGTTCTCGGCGTACAAGGTGGCCAAGGCGGCCATGAACGCCTACTCGAGGATCCTGGCGAAGAGGCACCCCGAGCTGCGCGTCAACTGCGTGCATCCCGGCTACGTCAAGACAGACATAACCATACATTCGGGGCTCCTGACGCCCGAGGAAGGCGGGAGCAGGGTGGCGGCCGTGGCGCTGCTGCCGAAAGGCGGCGTGACCGGCGCGTTCTTTGAAGACTTTAAGGAGTCGTCGTTTGTGTGATGTTGGCTCGGCAGGTTCAGGGCCGGTTCTGCGATTTCGGGGACCTGAGGTGAAATTTCGATCGGAGGCCCCTTTGATACAAAATAAAAATATGGCTATATTCATATATCAATAAAGTGCTTTTCTTTGCGATGAAAAAGTGCTTATATTGCGATGAAAATGGGTTGAGGGGGCCCACCCCACCCCTTTCCCCTCGCAGCAGCCCGTCTCCTTTCGAAAAAATCTCGACTGTAAAGGGGCTGCCACACGGTGGATACGAAGCTGTTGACACATATCCATCGGTCCATTGAATTGATTTCCCTACCAACTAATGACTGATTAGTTGTCGCATTCGCTTCTTTGAGTATAGTAAGTCATACATAATACTCCGACCAGTGTCTGAGGAAGACAATTCATAGCTGGTGCTTCTCGAGCTCGTTGTGCACGACCATGGAGGGCACTATCTCCAACGTCTCAAACACAAGGTGAGTGCGCTGGATAACTATCATTATATGAGCTCCAGCTCTGGATAACCGGTCGCTCTAAGCAACTGGTGCTGTTCCTTGTTTTCGGTACTTAGGATCGCCGTTGTCACCGGCGGGAACAAAGGGATCGGGCTAGAGGTGTGCCGGCAGCTTGCCAGCAACGGCATCATCGTCGTCCTGACAGCACGGGACGAGAAGAGAGGCTCGGATGCCGTCGATAAGCTCCAAGAAGCAGGGCTTTCCAGTGTCATCTTCCACCAGTTGGAGATCACGGATGCCTCGAGCATTGCTCGATTGGCCGATTTCTTGAAGACCCGTTTTGGGAAGATAGACATTCTGGTAAGTTCTCATTTTTCCCGTTTTCCTTTTTAGTTTCCCTTTCCTGACTTACATAATGCTGCCATTACAGGTGAATAATGCTGCCATTGGTGGGGTTGAGCTTATTGATGATCCATCTTTTGGTCCAAAGCCCTCCGGGGAACAGGTAAACAAACGTGCGCAGACAATTACGTCACACTTTGTGATCACTGTCATTGAGTCGGTTACTTCCAGCTTTCTGCTTTCCCTTCATTGACCAGGTCACGCTGACAAAAATCCATTGATTCGCCTAACAGTTCAGTGGCATGGAATTGGCACGAGAGGATTGGATGGATGTGGAAAAATTGCCAGGAGACATACAACTCCGCGAAGCAGAGCCTGCAGACAAACTACTACGGCACAAGGAACGTCACCCAAGCCCTCCTGCCGCTCCTGCAGTCCTCCTCCGACGGAAGAATTGTTAATGTTTCGTCTGGGTTCGGATTGCTCAGAGTAATCCCCATCTCCATCACGCTACTTCAATGTTTGTCAGTAGTAGGAATTGAAAAGAACAATCACTCTGAGCTCCAATTAACGAAACTCTTCGTTTTCCTGATGCAGTATTTCATAAACGAGGAGCTGAAGCAGGAGCTGAATGACGCCGACAACCTCACCTAGGAGAGGTTGGATGAGCTGCTGAAAATGTTCCTAAAGGACTTCGAGGCTGACGCGCTGGAGGCGCGCGGATGGCCGAGGGAGTTCTCATCGTACATGGTGGCCAAAGCAGCTATGAACGCATACTCGAGAGTCCTTGCAAGGAGGCATCCCTTGTTACGCATCAACTGCGCGCATCCGGGCTACGTCAAGACCGACATGACTAGAAACTCGGGGCTTCTGACTCCCCAAGAAGGGGCAAGCAACGTAGTGAAGGTGGCATTGCTTCCTACCGGTGGGCCAACCGGTGCATTCTTTGCTATGGGCCAGGAGGCGTCTTTCCTGTGATAGTTACCAGCCTATTGCCACGAGCTTTCTGCATGCACGCTATGTGACAGTGTCTGTATCAACTAAGTAACCTAAATTTTGCATAAACTATATTATCCGTTCGTCTCTTGTTTTCGATTTACAAATAAATGCCAACAAATATTATGTTTTTTTTCGAATGAGAGAGGATTGTATTAAAATTTCATATGTTACAAATTAACCCCTTACGTCAAGACTCTGAAAGACAAATAAAACACAAAATTAATTAAGTCTTTTACTCATCTTCAACAACATTTTTTCGATTGATGTCGCCGAAAGGGAGGAACCAAATCGAAGCCATGTCCTCACCAACTGCCGACGAGAGACGCAAGCATTTGTTGAAGACGCAACATCCACCGTTTTAGAACAAATTATCAAGACGGATCTAGTTCTATGAACATTAATCAGCCACATCTCCATCGGCAGGATGAGAGGAAAATCCCATCACTGCCTTTCACCGTGGCCGGATTGAGCCACGACAAAACGAGAAAGGGGCACCTTATTCCATGGCGGCAACGTTGTCTTCACCTCGCCGTTGCTGTCAGGACACGCAAGTCTCCATGTCATCTTGCCAAGAAGGATGCTGCCGTTGTTGCCTTCGTAGATGTCATACCCCATTTCTAGAGTATGATGTGCATTATGTATCAGTCCCTGGATCAGTAGCTGATACGCACAAGAACACAGATATGATAGCCAAAGCATACTTCGAATAGAGGAAGTATTACCTGCTATAGAGCCCTTAGTGGCGGTTCGACAAGGATTAAGACCATCCATGTCCATCCGACCAACTAACGGCGAAGCAAACAGCGGAAACCATGGCCCAAGCCACAGGCAGACTTGAGAAGCAGACCCGAAAACCAACACGTCGCCGCTTCCTACGAAGCCTTCTCTTCACTAAAAACAGCAGGCGCAAACGCGTGAGTACATAAGGTACTCAGCAAACCCTAACACAAGGGGTAAGCATATGCAAGGGTATATCAATGGTAAAGGCTGGGGTTCATTGTATTGGCGGAAAAGCCAATTTTTATGCAAGGGTTGTTTTGCAAACAAAACCAGTTCACAAACTACAGTCAAGATTATTATCATATAATGAGGTTGGTCGGCCCTGGGGGAGATAATGGTTCAATCCCGCCAGTTCCTCACTTTTAATGCTGGCCGGAAACCAGCGCACGGCTCCACGCCGGTGTATTCCGAAAACACGCCAAGGATAACTCACACGGGAAACTCTAATCATAGTGTGGCCGATGCCTTCGCGTTGTCCAATACCGTGGAACACGGCTTTCCGGAAAGTTTCTTAACCTTGGCCAAGGGTGCACAAATTTCCCCACAAGGTAGTCCAGTCCTCCCCGGGGTCCCAGTTCGGACTGTCCTACTAAAGGTTCCATACCTACTTGGTACCACCACGGCATCCCCTACGGACATCACCAGGGGCTTCACAATTCAGTAACATGGCCAGAGTCAATAAATGCCGGACTCGCCGCCACCCTCGTCGAGTCTTCTCCTAGGACTCCGTTGCAATCTCCTGCCTCCGGGGGGTACCGGGTGAGTACTAGTAGGGTGTGGTTCCAATCCCGTACCCATATACGGCTTGTGGCTGCGCGTAAGGTGCTAGGCAAAGGCGGCACAAGAACCAGTCCTTATACGACCGAACCAGGCATCTTCAATAGCCAATCCCCACGGGGAAGGGCGTCCCAGAGATAGCCTCCCCACTGAGGACTACCTCGCCTGGTCCCGCCAAAACATTCCCTCACTAGGGGTTGCACTTATTACCAATTCCACCCATTTTCACATTTACACACACCACCAAGACTCACGCATTTTAACACAAAAGCATGTGAGCAAGATTAATTAAACACATGGTGATAGTCCTAAGCAACATACCAGCACATCATTAATGAATTAATGATGCGGGTTCCTAGGTTCAACAAGGAATCAGGATATTTCAAGATCAAGGTATAGCAATCAAATATTACTAGGACCTTCTAGCATTTAAATCACATTTAAATACCATGCACATTTATTTATAAACAGCTCTAAATAGGATAATTTCGCAATCATAGGATCAATATGATCAATGGGAGTTAGGGCTTGCCTGATAATCGCAATCCTAATCTTTAAGTTCTGGGTCTTATGACTCTTTTGTCGAAGTTGAAGTCTTCAAGTCTTTTCTTGAAGCTTTGACCTTCTCTATTCTTTCTCGAATTCCTCTGGCTTCTTCTCGAAGCTCACGCAATCTAGCGTATAAAACAACGCGGATAAACAAACTACCGCAAAAGAAATAAAGATCGAAAAGAGCCAATTAAGATCCAATTAATTCCAACTGGAAAGGCGAAGGAATACTAAAGAACGACAAAAGACACAGATTACGCATGATGCAGCGAGTTTTACATTAAGAGCGATTATATTGTTTTATAGCTAATATGGGATGCATCGAATACTAGGGCTTTTGGTTGTAAGTGAGGGATGCTAAACACCATGAGTAGTGCAGGAGTGTATGTGAGTGTAGAAGCGAGCGAGTGTACGTGATTTTGCGTACATTTGTAGCACTAAAGCTTTATATAGGTCGTAACCTATATAAAGGTTCATGCAACACATATACAAAGTGCAAGGTGTGTCACTTCAATTATTTTTATATATTATAGTATTACTTAATGATTATTGATTCATTATCTAATAAGTTTATCTGTCATGCGACGGGCGCATGACGGTGATACGTGCACGTGCTTATGCAAAATATGAATGCACGAATACAAATAAAACATGGGGAATTAAAAAGACAATTAAAAGAGAGGGATTGATCAAAGATCATTAAAAGGAATTGATTCTGGTGGCAATGAATAGAGCGTGACTTTATATAAATTTTGGCGAAGGAATCGCCAAAATCGGAGCTCGAATGAAAAAGATATGAATTTTTGGAAGTTTACGGAAAAAGGAATTAATTAGGTTCATGCTTAATTAAGCATTGATATAATCCTAATTATTTTGGGATGAATAATGGTTGGAAGATGTTGAGAGCGGCTCAAAATATTTTCAGGGATTTTTCCGGGATTTTTCTGGTATGGGAAATTAGTCGTAAAAGATTCTGTGTACAATCTCGGGTGAGCTTAGCAATTCTGGCGCTGGTGTGAGGCTGATATGAATTTAGGAAATTTATAGAAAGGAAATTAATCAGGATTAAGCTAAGAAATTAAGCATAGCCATAATCCTAATTAATCTGGAGCAACAAGGGTCGGATAAAAGGTTTAGAATGCAGTCCAGCATTTTTGGGAATTTTCTGGGATTTTTCGGATATTGGAAAAGTGCTTGAAAAGAAATGTGTGTGCGCCCTTTTGTGTAGACCTAGCATTTTCGGGATGTGCGAGAAATTGATATGAAAGATCGGTTAAATGTCAAGTGACGAGCGAGCATCGGGGGAAAACGATTTTAGCAGTGCGGGATATGCCGATACGGAATTTTTATTAGAAAGAAAAGAATTGTGACGTAGACAGGGTCTATGTGTGGAGTCCAAAATTAGTGCCACAATGGATTTCATTGAGGCGGTACGGTGTGCTGAGGTCGATTAGGTGCAGTGCAAAAGAATGGGCAAGTGCGCAGGACGACGAGGTCACGATTGTAGGATTTATCGTGGCGGGGTTTTACTGAAAGAATAGGAATTTAAGGTGTTGATGGCTCAAAAGATATTTTAGCACTTCAAAACTAGTACCAAAAGGTATACACATTTATACGAACGCGAGAGCGCAAGAATCGCTCGAAACGGAGTTAGAACGGAAAAGATATGGAGATTCAAAAATTAAAGGGCTTATTTGCAGGAACAGAATCTGAGGGCTTATTGGTAAATACAGAAAGTCGTCAGGGACCTATCTGTAATTTAGGGAAAGTTTTGGGGCTCAGTGTAAAAAGGTAGGGATCAAAAGATAATTATGGAAAAGTATAGGGGTGTTTTTTAAAAAAGGCAGGACCCTAACGGAATTATTTGAAAGGTCAGGGGTTAATCCGTAAAAAGATAGGACCCAATCATAATTACAGAAAAGCTCGAGGGCTTATCTGTAAAATGTACAGGGCTGTGAATTTCTGGGAATTTTGGATTTATTTTTCTTTTGAAAAGTCTGTGGACTGGGTCCATGGACTCGTGGACCGGGGTCGGCAGCGATCCACCGGTCCACGGTGGACCGGGACAATCTAGGGCGTCAATCTGGGCGTGGACGGCTAAGGGTGTCCGGGCGAGGAGTGCGGTGGCGGGTGGCGCTGACGCGGCGGCGGTTCGCCGGAATCCTCGCCGGTGGCGGCTAGGAGGGCGGAGACGCGACGGGGTCTAGTCAACGGGGACAAGCACGCGATGGCGGAGCGGGGCGTGCTTGACGTCGTTGACGCGGTGGCATGAAGGGGCTGCGCGCGCTCGCCGGAGACGGGCGGCGCGGCGGCGCGAGATGGGGAAAGGGTGAAGGAGTGCTCGAGCTCGACTTCGTGCTGGAGCGTGAGGTGCGCAAGCACGAGGCAAGTGTGGCGTGCTATGTGTCGGGGCCGGGCGTGGCTAGGAGAGTGGTCGGCGGCGAGAGTGAAGGGCGGCGGACGGCGGCGCTCGGTGCGCGGGTGACGCAAGAGCGTGAGAGGGAGAAAGAGAGGGCGCAGGAGAGGGATAGGGACACGGAGATGCTCACGGTGGGCTCGGAGAGACGAGTAGTGGTCGGAGACGAGCTGTCGCCGACGAGGAGTCGCCGGGACCCTAGCCCGTCGTCGATCTGCGCGCTTCGCACACGACAGGGACGTCGAGGTGCGGCGTGGCACAAGGAAACTTGGAGGAGGAAGAAGGGAAGTGGGGCAAGCTTCCGCAGCGGATGAGAGCTCGCCGGGTAGCTCGCCGGAGCGGTTTGAAAAGAAGAGAGAGAAAGAGGGGAAGAAATGGGGAATGGCCCGGAGAGGGGAGTCTCGGTGCCCATTTATCGACGAGGCGAGGCGGTGGAGCTTGCAGACTTGGCGGGCGCGGCAAGTAGCGCGAAGGCGGCGGCAACAGGAAGGCGGTGGCCGGTGAAGTTGGCGTTATGGGCGGCGGCGCGTCGATGTGACCAGACGAGGGAGGAGGAAGAACGCGTGGGACCCACTGGTCAGCGACACAGGGGAGAAGGAAACAGGCCGGTTGGGCTGGGCCAGAGAAATGGGCTGGCGCGGGAAGAGAGAAAGGGAAGAAGAAGCTGGGCTGGTTCGGAAAGAAGAGAAGGAGAAGGGAGAGTTGGGCCGGCAGGAGAGAAAAGGGAAAAGGGCGGCCCGATAAGAAGAGAGGATTTGATCTTTTTCTGGAATTCGAATTTGAAAGGATTTCAAATTCGAACAACAACAAAAACTGCTCAAACACTCAAAATAAATCCAATAAAACCCAGAAATGCATATGATGAGTTTTTATGCAAGTTTAAAATTCAAACTTTTGAAATTTGAATTGGAAACTTGGTCTACTTTATTTTAATTTCTTGTAAATTCGAAAAGGTTCAAAGTTTTTAGTGGAAATTTAAATGGAGCAAACACTTGAGAACTAATTTTATATTTCTAAATTTCAGATTCGACTATGCTTTATTTATTTTAGTGAGTTTTATTTTTGAAAAATCATGGCAAGGTAAGATCACACAAAAAGATTTAAATTTTTAGCGATTTTTACTGTTTTGATTTCGGCTCCGGATTTTAGGGTGTGACAGATCTACCCCACTTAAAAGGAATCTCGTCCTCGAGATTCAAAGGGACTTCAGGGTTGGTGTAGAACTTCTCTTACGTCTTCTTGCTTGACGGTGATAACACCCAAAATCTTGTCGGAGCTTTGTTGATATAGCGAGCTTTGTCATGAGATTCTATTCATTGTCGGAGGTGCTTGAAGCTTGTGGAGAGACAAAGCAGAACTTCTTGCTTCTGAGGGCCTTCGATGTTAGCTGATTTAACAGGGGAGGAGTTGGCCTAAGGTTTTGGTTTCAAGGATTGTCTAGCTGACAGAAAAAAAACTACCCCACTTAAAAGGATCTTCTCTTGTTATTCTGGTTGATGCTCGGCTGTTGCTTCGGTTTCTGGCTGTCTTGAGGCATTCCGATCTGTAAGACTGTTAGATTACTTCGTAACTTATTCTTGCGGGTTAGATGATGATTCTGAAACTTTCTGGTTCCCTGGTATGGTAGGCTGATTGACTTTATCAGTTTCTCATGTGAACTGACCACGGTTGTTCTTTTGGTTAGGCTGATGCTTTCTCTATTTATCATGACGGAATATACTCTTCATATTCCATTATAAGCGGTTCAAGGGCTTCCATAATCAGCTTTTTTTTTTTTTTTCACTGGCATACCAAGTCTGTTGTTGGAAGGATTTTCCATTTCTTGTTGCCTTAGGGTGGGGTACCTACCCCACTTAAGGTTCTTGACCTCGGGTTGTTCTTATTGTCAAAACTGCATTGTTTGCTTGTTCTGACTTGACATTACTGACACGACACCTTTCCAGGGGTTGGTTTGGTCTGCTTATGTGAAACAGACTTCCGCGATCTTTTAGATCATGAACCAGACGTTTATGCCTTAACACCTTCTTTAGACTTATCTGGATCTGACTGTCCAAAACTGGCTCAGCACATGAAGTATTTGTCTGGCCTGGCTTGACTGACTGATGCTTAACTGCTTGAAGTAGCTTGGTTTCCCATTCTCATGATCTACTGCATTTACTGTTGTAAAGGCCTCTCCAGAAACTTAAAACTTTCTTTATTGTTTCACGAGTGGCACTTTCCAACAGCTTTTTCTTAATCCGTCCATGTCAGGATTAAAGAATCTTTTATGTCATCACTATTTCTCATACTGTTATTCTCATAACATAGGGTCTTATCAACTCTTGTCATTGTAGACCGTGGTACCTTAGTTTCCAATACCATGTGTCTCTGATTAAGGTTGTGGTTGCCATCTGTAAACTGGTACTTCTGACCTTTTTAGCTTGCATTTGTACTGTGTATTTGTATTATCATAACAGGTGGCGTCGCTGTCTCCAGTATAACTCCATCTCAGATCCTCAATTAACGGCAGTTCTCAATCTTTTATGCCAAACTTGGAGACAAACTTGGCTCTCATTAACTGGTCATCAACACACCGATTCTGGGCTGTGGATGCCAGTCTTTGATGGTGACACTCCGAATCTGCCATCTTTCTTGCTGACATACAGAACAAGCGATCCCACAGAGGAGATCTTCCATCTGATGGAACATCTTTCATGTAACACTGCTAACAATTCCTTTAACTCTGCTAGTTCATTGGCTGTCATCTGATAGAATCTCTCAGCCATCAGGATTTTGTGCAGGAGAGGAGCTTAACAATGAGTTCTCTGTCTTGGTCAGATGATATTCCAGAACTTGTCTGAAAGACATCTGGATGTTCACAGGTTACTGTTACCACTTCTAAGGTTGTGATTTCTGGATTGTTTTGCCATGAGGGTAGCCTTCGCTTTCCGGGTTCACGTTCCATTTTAAATCCAAGTCATTGACTAACTTCCTTTATTTCTTTAGATGTTTGTTGGCTGGCAAACAACTGATGCCTTGACTTTCAGCATTGCCTCTTGAAATCTTTCCAGTTATGTTGTGATCTTTAACCATCGTTGTGTTATTCATTTGACTGACTTGATTCTGAGCAGAGCGCTTCTTGGTAGCAGACTTCTTAGATAAGGGTTCGGGTTTAGGTTGGGATGGGCATTAAGCTATTCTGAAGCTGCTGTTTAAATTATTATATTGTTTGGGTTGATTAAGAGCACTCAAACAGAAATACAACGATCAATAAAAACTACCAAATCACACAAACAACACGATTTATTTGTTGTAGTCCAAGATGTGAGCGTACTACAAACGAGGCTCAAGTTTTGAGGGTAAACAAACTATCGATCCTTCTGCTGTTACAAGGAACTGAAGAACACACTATGGAGGATTCTGGCATAAGTAGCATAACTGCGCGCTGGAGGTGCTTCGTCGGCTTAGGGTTGTAAACTTTGTCTTCTATATTATCATCCTGATTTTCTTGCTTGTAGGGACAACTGGCTATCATGTGCCCACGTTCCCTACAGTAGAAAGAAAGTCCTGGCTTCTTGGCCTTTTTAGATATAGCCTGACCAGATGCTTGACTTTTGTTCTCCTTTTTCTTGTTGTGTTTCTTGTTGGTCTTGTTGGGCTGCAGAGCTTTAGTAAGTTTGGTGAGTTCCGTACTGATCTTTCTTGTTGATCTTTCCAATTTGTTTAACCTTTCAAGTATCTTTGACATCGGGTATGCGTCATGCAGGCTATTCCATGTTCCTTGTTTCTCATGCTCTTCCTGTACTGAAAATCCAATCTCTCCTGGGGTCTCTGGAAGTTCGAGTATGTCGTCCTTCGTGTCGATTGCTGCAGCTTCTTCTTCATCGCTTGGTTGGTACAAAGGGCAGTCTTGAAATTTGTGTCCAGGGTCGCCACAGTTGAAACATGTCATCCGTGATCTGACGCCCATAATTGCTTTGTCCTTGTTCTTTTGCTTAGGAACAAAGTCCGGCATGCACACTTGGAACAATTGATTCTCTACTTCAACAGTTACATAGTCCTGGTTATCATCTGGGTCAAAGTGTTGTGGTGCTGCGTATTGAAGCTTTCGGGTGAGACTCTTTCTTGATGATGAAGGGGAAAGGATTTTTAAATAGAAAGAAAGGGTATACAGAAGAGCTTTTGTAACTAGTTTTGAAAATAGTCATTTCTGAGCGTAACCATCTTAGGTTTTCGGTCTACGGTCAAGTATTGCTCTGATACCACTCTGTCATACCCCATTTCTAGAGTATGATGTGCATTATGTATCAGTCCCTGGATCAGTAGCTGATACGCACAAGAACACAGATATGATAGCCAAAGCATACTTCGAATAGAGGAAGTATTACCTGCTATAGAGCCCTTAGTGGCGGTTCGACAAGGATTAAGACCATCCATGTCCATCCGACCAACTAACGGCGAAGCAAACAGCGGAAACCATGGCCCAAGCCACAGGCAGACTTGAGAAGCAGACCCGAAAACCAACACGTCGCCGCTTCCTACGAAGCCTTCTCTTCACTAAAAACAGCAGGCGCAAACGCGTGAGTACATAAGGTACTCAGCAAACCCTAACACAAGGGGTAAGCATATGCAAGGGTATATCAATGGTAAAGGCTGGGGTTCATTGTATTGGCGGAAAAGCCAATTTTTATGCAAGGGTTGTTTTGCAAACAAAACCAGTTCACAAACTACAGTCAAGATTATTATCATATAATGAGGTTGGTCGGCCCTGGGGGAGATAATGGTTCAATCCCGCCAGTTCCTCACTTTTAATGCTGGCCGGAAACCAGCGCACGGCTCCACGCCGGTGTATTCCGAAAACACGCCAAGGATAACTCACACGGGAAACTCTAATCATAGTGTGGCCGATGCCTTCGCGTTGTCCAATACCGTGGAACACGGCTTTCCGGAAAGTTTCTTAACCTTGGCCAAGGGTGCACAAATTTCCCCACAAGGTAGTCCAGTCCTCCCCGGGGTCCCAGTTCGGACTGTCCTACTAAAGGCTCCATACCTACTTGGTACCACCACGGCATCCCCCACGGACATCACCAGGGGCTTCACAATTCAGTAACATGGCCAGAGTCAATAAATGCCGGACTCGCCGCCACCCTCGTCGAGTCTTCTCCTGGGACTCCGTTGCAATCTCCTGCCTCCGGGGGGTACCGGGTGAGTACTAGTAGGGTGTGGTTCCAATCCCGTACCCATATACGGCTTGTGGCTGCGCGTAAGGTGCTAGGCAAAGGCGGCACAAGAACCAGTCCTTATACGACCGAACCAGGCATCTTCAATAGCCAATCCCCACGGGGAAGGGCGTCCCAGAGATAGCCTCCCCACTGAGGACTACCTCGCCTGGTCCCGCCAAAACATTCCCTCACTAGGGGTTGCACTTATTACCAATTCCACCCATTTTCACATTTACACACACCACCAAGACTCACGCATTTTAACACAAAAGCATGTGAGCAAGATTAATTAAACACATGGTGATAGTCCTAAGCAACATACCAGCACATCATTAATGAATTAATGATGCGGGTTCCTAGGTTCAACAAGGAATCAGGATATTTCAAGATCAAGGTATAGCAATCAAATATTACTAGGACCTTCTAGCATTTAAATCACATTTAAATACCATGCACATTTATTTATAAACAGCTCTAAATAGGATAATTTCGCAATCATAGGATCAATATGATCAATGGGAGTTAGGGCTTGCCTGATAATCGCAATCCTAATCTTTAAGTTCTGGGTCTTATGACTCTTTTGTCGAAGTTGAAGTCTTCAAGTCTTTTCTTGAAGCTTTGACCTTCTCTATTCTTTCTCGAATTCCTCTGGCTTCTTCTCGAAGCTCACGCAATCTAGCGTATAAAACAACGCGGATAAACAAACTACCGCAAAAGAAATAAAGATCGAAAAGAGCCAATTAAGATCCAATTAATTCCAACTGGAAAGGCGAAGGAATACTAAAGAACGACAAAAGACACAGATTACGCATGATGCAGCGAGTTTTACATTAAGAGCGATTATATTGTTTTATAGCTAATATGGGATGCATCGAATACTAGGGCTTTTGGTTGTAAGTGAGGGATGCTAAACACCATGAGTAGTGCAGGAGTGTATGTGAGTGTAGAAGCGAGCGAGTGTACGTGATTTTGCGTACATTTGTAGCACTAAAGCTTTATATAGGTCGTAACCTATATAAAGGTTCATGCAACACATATACAAAGTGCAAGGTGTGTCACTTCAATTATTTTTATATATTATAGTATTACTTAATGATTATTGATTCATTATCTAATAAGTTTATCTGTCATGCGACGGGCGCATGACGGTGATACGTGCACGTGCTTATGCAAAATATGAATGCACGAATACAAATAAAACATGGGGAATTAAAAAGACAATTAAAAGAGAGGGATTGATCAAAGATCATTAAAAGGAATTGATTCTGGTGGCAATGAATAGAGCGTGACTTTATATAAATTTTGGCGAAGGAATCGCCAAAATCGGAGCTCGAATGAAAAAGATATGAATTTTTGGAAGTTTACGGAAAAAGGAATTAATTAGGATCATGCTTAATTAAGCATTGATATAATCCTAATTATTTTGGGATGAATAATGGTTGGAAGATGTTGAGAGCGGCTCAAAATATTTTCAGGGATTTTTCCGGGATTTTTCTGGTATGGGAAATTAGTCGTAAAAGATTCTGTGTACAATCTCGGGTGAGCTTAGCAATTCTGGCGCTGGTGTGAGGCTGATATGAATTTAGGAAATTTATAGAAAGGAAATTAATCAGGATTAAGCTAAGAAATTAAGCATAGCCATAATCCTAATTAATCTGGAGCAACAAGGGTCGGATAAAAGGTTTAGAATGCAGTCCAGCATTTTTGGGAATTTTCTGGGATTTTTCGGATATTGGAAAAGTGCTTGAAAAGAAATGTGTGTGCGCCCTTTTGTGTAGACCTAGCATTTTCGGGATGTGCGAGAAATTGATATGAAAGATCGGTTAAATGTCAAGTGACGAGCGAGCATCGGGGGAAAACGATTTTAGCAGTGCGGGATATGCCGATACGGAATTTTTATTAGAAAGAAAAGAATTGTGACGTAGACAGGGTCTATGTGCGGAGTCCAAAATTAGTGCCACAATGGATTTCATTGAGGCGGTACGGTGTGCTGAGGTCGATTAGGTGCAGTGCAAAAGAATGGGCAAGTGCGCAGGACGACGAGGTCACGATTGTAGGATTTATCGTGGCGGGGTTTTACTGAAAGAATAGGAATTTAAGGTGTTGATGGCTCAAAAAGATATTTTAGCACTTCAAAACTAGTACCAAAAGGTACTACACATTTATACGAACGCGAGAGCGCAAGAATCGCTCGAAACGGAGTTAGAACGGAAAAGATATGGAGATTCAAAGATTAAAGGGCTTATTTGCAGGAACAGAATCTGAGGGCTTATTGGTAAATACAGAAAGTCGTCAGGGACCTATCTGTAATTTAGGGAAAGTTTTGGGGCTCAGTGTAAAAAGGTAGGGATCAAAAGATAATTATGGAAAAGTATAGGGGTGTTTTTTAAAAAAGGCAGGACCCTAACGGAATTATTTGAAAGGTCAGGGGTTAATCCGTAAAAAGATAGGACCCAATCATAATTACAGAAAAGCTCGAGGGCTTATCTGTAAAATGTACAGGGCTGTGAATTTCTGGGAATTTTGGATTTATTTTTCTTTTGAAAAGTCTGTGGACTGGGTCCATGGACTCGTGGACCGGGGTCGGCAGCGATCCACCGGTCCACGGTGGACCGGGACAATCTAGGGCGTCAATCTAGGCGTGGACGGCTAAGGGTGTCCGGGCGAGGAGTGCGGTGGCGGGTGGCGCTGACGCGGCGGCGGTTCGCCGGAATCCTCGCCGGTGGCGGCTAGGAGGGCGGAGACGCGACGGGGTCTAGTCAACGGGGACAAGCACGCGATGGCGGAGCGGGGCGTGCTTGACGTCGTTGACGCGGTGGCATGAAGGGGCTGCGCGCGCTCGCCGGAGACGGGCGGCGCGGCGGCGCGAGATGGGGAAAGGGTGAAGGAGTGCTCGAGCTCGACTTCGTGCTGGAGCGTGAGGTGCGCAAGCACGAGGCAAGTGTGGCGTGCTATGTGTCGGGGCCGGGCGTGGCTAGGAGAGTGGTCGGCGGCGAGAGTGAAGGGCGGCGGACGGCGGCGCTCGGTGCGCGGGTGACGCAAGAGCGTGAGAGGGAGAAAGAGAGGGCGCAGGAGAGGGATAGGGACACGGAGATGCTCACGGTGGGCTCGGAGAGACGAGTAGTGGTCGGAGACGAGCTGTCGCCGACGAGGAGTCGCCGGGACCCTAGCCCGTCGTCGATCTGCGCGCTTCGCACACGACAGGGACGTCGAGGTGCGGCGTGGCACAAGGAAACTTGGAGGAGGAAGAAGGGAAGTGGGGCAAGCTTCCGCAGCGGATGAGAGCTCGCCGGGTAGCTCGCCGGAGCGGTTTGAAAAGAAGAGAGAGAAAGAGGGGAAGAAATGGGGAATGGCCCGGAGAGGGGAGTCTCGGTGCCCATTTATCGACGAGGCGAGGCGGTGGAGCTTGCAGACTTGGCGGGCGCGGCAAGTAGCGCGAAGGCGGCGGCAACAGGAAGGCGGTGGCCGGTGACGTTGGCGTTATGGGCGGCGGCGCGTCGATGTGACCAGACGAGGGAGGAGGAAGAACGCGTGGGACCCACTGGTCAGCGATACAGGGGAGAAGGAAACAGGCCGGTTGGGCTGGGCCAGAGAAATGGGCTGGCGCGGGAAGAGAGAAAGGGAAGAAGAAGCTGGGCTGGTTCGGAAAGAAGAGAAGGAGAAGGGAGAGTTGGGCCGGCAGGAGAGAAAAGGGAAAAGGGCGGCCCGATAAGAAGAGAGGATTTGATCTTTTTCTGGAATTCGAATTTGAAAGGATTTCAAATTCGAACAACAACAAAAACTGCTCAAACACTCAAAATAAATCCAATAAAACCCAGAAATGCATATGATGAGTTTTTATGCAAGTTTAAAATTCAAACTTTTGAAATTTGAATTGGAAACTTGGTCTACTTTATTTTAATTTCTTGTAAATTCGAAAAGGTTCAAAGTTTTTAGTGGAAATTTAAATGGAGCAAACACTTGAGAACTAATTTTATATTTCTAAATTTCAGATTCGACTATGCTTTATTTATTTTAGTGAGTTTTATTTTTGAAAAATCATGGCAAGGTAAGATCACACAAAAAGATTTAAATTTTTAGCGATTTTTACTGTTTTGATTTCGGCTCCGGATTTTAGGGTGTGACAGTAGAACCGTTGTAGAGAAATCAACAAACCCCAACCTTCTCAAAGAGGTGAAGAGCACACGAAGACTCATCATCGAATAATTCGGTATGGAGAGACCTAAACCTTAAACTGAGGACACCGAAAACTAGCACTACTGCTAAAATATAATGCCAAAATCTTTGATGGGGTGAATCCATCTTTTGGAGCTTGGTGGCATCTTTTCAGGGAGGATATTACTCTGCACTCCATCAGGTTTTCTCAACAAGACCGGCAGGATATCGTAGATTGGCTTAACACTTTGTAATCTTGCTGTTGCTACCTTGGACTTCAGTCTGTTGTCTGCTCTTCCTCTTCTTTTAGTTTTGTTTTTCTGATTAGCTTAGCTTAGCTTTCCTTCTTTTAGGTAAGTTTCTCTTAAGACAGACTTGTTTGGTGGTTGTTTTTTATTAATGAAAATTGGGTTGTGGGGATCTCCCCCACAGTTTCTCTCAAAAAAAAAATAATGCCAACATATTTTGGCTGTTAAAAAGAAGACATAATAGCAAGGCCGGCAAAATTTCAATAAAATGTTACAACCTACTGCTA
The DNA here is from genome assembly GCA_012490785.1 of Eragrostis nindensis. Classification (NCBI taxonomy): domain Eukaryota; kingdom Viridiplantae; phylum Streptophyta; class Magnoliopsida; order Poales; family Poaceae; genus Eragrostis; species Eragrostis nindensis. The sequence goes on from JAAXCT010000242.1 coordinate 57,749, forward strand.
TTTTTCTTTAATTGCTTACTTTTTTTCTTATTAGCTTAGGCATGTGAATTATTTGGTCTCCCGGACTATTGTAGGTTTGTAACATTTGATTGACAATGCGTGCTAGGAGTGACAACGGCACGGCGTGGCAGCGGCCGTCCCCAAATGGCTGTGGCTAGTTTGGTGCTCCGTCTGCGACAACCGTTGTATGGAGCACAGTCTCCGTCTATAACAACCAAGGTTTCGCTGCGATGGAGGTGCTGGTGCATCACGGCTAGGTCGTGGGGCCTCTCCCTCAAAAAACCGGCCTTCGCCGCCAGCCGTTGGGGACTTGAGATTCGTCCGCGGCATCGCCCCACTAAGAAAAAGAGAAAACAAAGATCGATCTTTTCCTTAACTTCACTTGAAAAAAGTGTATACTAGCGTGTCCTCGGGGACCCATGAGGCCATGACCGCTATACAATGTCGTCAATCAAAAAGAGCATACAATGATTTTCTGGATTGGGATGCCTAAACAAACAGTAGCATTGATTGGGATATTATTTGTCTCAAACTACATGGACGAAGCTTTGCAGGCCGTTAGGCCGAGGGTGATGGTTAACCATGCATGCATGTCTCTGACAATCTGTTTCACCAGACACGGGAGCGGATGCAAGGTTCACATCATGCATATTGTATTGGTGACACAACTCGAATATATTTTCTATATTATATTGGTTCTTTGTTCAATAGGTTTGAATCGTTGGGAACAAATATATCAGGGAAGCATGGATATTGGAACATGAAAAATTTGATGACTGAAGTGTGAGATTTGCAGTTGATTTCCTGAGAATTATAGGACACTGTTAATTGAGATGTTTAACGTTTAAAAAATGTTAATTAACAGCCTCAAAAGAAACACAGACTACCATATTAGAGAATGATGCATGATCAAATTTTATGCAACTACCATATTAGAGTATTCTCTAGGACCTGTTCTGGCAGTGGCCTGGTAGCTAGGAGGTGTGCCCATACAATCCAGAAGCAGATTCTCTTGAGCTAACCGATGACAAGAAAAAGGAACAAAAGAGTACTTAGAAAGTTGTTCTAGTAACACTGGTAAAACAATGAAGGTAATTCTTTTTATAAACGGGAAATATGTACTAATAGCTCATAAAAGACGTAGGAGAATATCATGTACTTTAGTTGTTCCGTCGGCCAGGGTGGTCATGTTCCTAGTTTTAGAGCAATCAAGCATGCGCATAAAAGTTACAGGCGCTACTGGAAACAGGAATATCCCTATGTACTTTGTGAAGGACACAGAGAAATTAGACATTACCTAATCAACGCTAATATTTTCTTGACAGGGATGGCTACAGCCCACAGACCTACCCGGTCTGAGAAACACCCTGTCTCCTATATATCTATTCTCACACCCAGACAGCCGCCGCTCCAGCACACAATCTTTTGAGATTGTGAGGCTAGAGCACGCCCAAGTAGTCATATTTAATTACTTCAAGAAAGGAGACTGAAAAAATGCCAACATTCTACTTCAAACCTATTGTATATCGTTATTGCTACATGTTACCTGTTTGGCTTCGGTTTGAGATAGTCCCACCTATGCACATTTGTTTATTACCCTGCAGGAACAACGCACCTTCAGTTATAGTATAATGTGGGTTTATTACCCTGAAATTCATCCTGATGGCCAACCGAAAACAAATTTGTATTTCCCTTTCGTCATATCCCTGTGGGTAATTTCCTGTTGGTTGGCCGTCTGGGAAATGTTTCTTGATGGTTTTTGTATTCCCTGTGGGTTTTCAGTCCACAGGAAAGTTTTATTTTTCAATAGGGAAGTAACCTATGGAAATTGACTGGACCGGCTGGTGGCAGCGCTCTCCCACAGATTGTTTTATTTGAATCAAGGACATAATTGCTTATCTGCCGAATTGCCAACGAGGGTAGAAGTTTCAGCTTGCATACTTCCAGTTCTACCCAGAGAAAAGACGTCCCACTTCAAAATGTACTATGTCCACTGTTGCTGGTTGTGGGCTGAAGCCAAATGCGTCCATTTGAATGACGGTTGTCGTCACCCGATTAAACGGGGTACGGTGTTCGGCAGATATTTGTATCGTGGGAGCAGTGTGGAGAATTAAGATCGATCTAGGAACACACAGAGGATTTATACTGGTTCAGGCCTCTCGAAGGATAAAAACCCTACGTCCAGTGTAGATCTCGATTAAGTTGACAACCTTCACGCTAGGGTTGCGGAAAGTGTCGATTACCTCCTCATCGGGGGCATACATGAATATATAGAGTAGAAAACGCCTATTAGAGTCCTACTCTCTTACAATTACCTTCTTCTATAATTACTAAAGAGATCGAAACATATCTCTAAAGTCTTGCAGTACAAGACAAGTCTTCGGATATTTCCTTAAATAGCCTTCGGAATATCTGGAAATTAGGGTAAGGACAACTGTATAATGCTATAACACTCGACCAATATTTTTATATATGTATAGGCACCCAGAGATCATAAGGCTACCTCAGGAGTCAGGAGTAGTGGTTTTCTAGATAAACTTTAGAAGTAGTGTCCTCAGAATAGCTAGCCCAGCCCCAGTAGAATACATGGATTCTTCCATGGCCGAAGGGACGACTACTCGTCCTAGTTGCAACCGAGGAAGCATACTGGGATTAGGCGTGGCCGTTCCGGAGCATGTGTGGCCACAAAACTCCTTCCCTGATTACTATTTTGATATAACAGATAGTAATCACATGGTGGACCTAAAAGCCAAGTTTAAAAACATTTGTAAGTGCACTCATACCCTTGTAGCTTTGGCAGTCATCTTTAAAGACAATCAAATGGATTAGTTCATCTTATAGGATTATTCTCTCTAGTGGAAAATATAGGAAGTTCTGATTTGTTTATTTTTTGTATGATTTGGTTGTGCTTGTCTTGTCCGTGCAAAAATGCCGTATAAGAAGAGATATTTCAGTCAGTTGTTGAAGAATAGGGAGTCGAATAAACATGCTTGTTTTGTTTACTCACATTGCTCGGTATGTTCATGCTGCAAATTTGTTATAAAAAAAACATGAATTGTATTTACACCCATCATGCAGGTGAGAAGACAATGATCGAGAAGAGACATGTGCATATGTCTGATGACTTGCTGAGGTGCAACCCTTGCATCACTGCCTACAATTCTCCATCACTAAACCTCCGTCAGAGGCTGGCCGATGCCACAATACCCAAGCTTGGTGCGAGAGCAGCACGGGATGCCATCTGCGACTGGGGCCGTCAGGCGTCCGACATCACGCACCTCGTCTTCTGCACGACAGTTAGCGGCTGCATACCCGGGGCCGACTTTGAGGTCGTCAAGCTCCTTGGCCTCCCACTGTCCACCAAACGCTTCATGCTATACCAGGTTGGCTGCCACGGCGGTGGCATGGCGCTACGTCTAGCCAAAGACCTCGCCGAAAACAACTCCGGTAACCGCGTGCTGGTGGTTTGCTCAGAGGTAATCACGATGGCTCTGCGTGGCCCTTCTGAGACCCAAATGTCGAACCTTATCGGCCAAGCCATATTTGGTGACGCCGCAAGCGCGGCGATCGTCGGAGCCGGCCCCTCCAGCTGCGAGCGGGCCTTGTTCGAGATGGTAGCGGCGTCGCAGGACATCCTGCCTGGGACGGAGGAGGGAGTGGTAGTCAAGCTTTGTGAAGAAGGGATAGTGTACAATCTTCACCATGACATGCCATCACACATCTCAAGTAGCATAGAGCGGCTTGTGAATGCCGCACTGGAGCAGGCCGGAGTTGTGATCAAGGACTGGAATGAGGAGGTCTTCTGGGTGGTGCATCCCGGCGGGAGGAAGATACTAGATGTAGTGGAGTGCAAGCTGGGGCTCAGTAAGGAAAAGCTTGAGGTGTCACGGGAGGTGATGAGGCAGCATGGCAATACACTAAGTTCATGCGTTATCATCGTCTTGGAAGAGATGCGGCAAAAGTCGGCAAAGAGATCGATGGAGACGACGGGGGAGGGACTGGAATGGGGACTACTCTTTGGATTCGGCCCGGGCATCACTGTCGAGACCATCCTCCTCCGAGCGCTGCGTACAAACCAAGCCAACATAAACTGATGTGGCGCGCTACGAACACGTTGATTTGACAATATAAATATGAGCAACTGGAATTAAAATGATGTATTTCATATTATTTTTATGATATTATTAGTTCACCTATAGTCAAACGGTATTCCTTGCATGCAACTGAATAAACCCAAAACCATGATATGACAATGTCAGTGATTGCTCTGTGTTGGACCTCATCTGCCACAAACACATCCATGGCATATTAGGAATTTGAGTTTTTTTATAGCATATAACAAAGGGGTTAAATAAACCATACGGTGGACTCCGCGCATACATCGAGAGAGTAAAGTAGAAATATTCCTCAAAAACAAAATTAGCCCATAATGTTTGCATGTCATGGTTGATGATGGATAGCACACAATAGTCAGAACAATAAATACATCATGTATATTGTTCCATCTAGCTAGATCACGATGAGACCAGAACCGTTGAACCTTGCCTCGCTAATAGCATCAATACGTCGTGCCATTTCTGATGACACATGATTCGCCCAGTCTCCAACGATGCCACGCCGGAAGAAAGAGCTGTTATCCACCGTTCCGATCACGAGCTTTGTCTTGCCAGCCTTGGTCGCTTCCAACCCCTTCATGTGCTCAAACGAGCACATCCTCACGACCGCATCCACCACGCCATCCTTCTCCTCTCCATCGCTGAAGGGTTGGCCCGTGAACTTTGCCAACCTCCGAACGTGAGCTGCAGGGTCGCTCTGCATCTGCTCATACCTGAAGAAGAGTACCTTGTCAGGGTGCTCCAGGTGTGCGTGCCAGTACCCAAGTACGTGATCCCAGTACGGCCCGAAAGGTGACAGGCCTTTACAGAACAGCTCTACTGCAGTCTCCAACGAGAGAGGCTTGTGCCCCTCCCTGACCATGAACATATTCGAAAAGTCCCACTGCGAGATCAAGTGGTCTTTGGGGTCGCGGCAGACGTATACAATCTTACATCCTGACGTCGCGATGGTCCTCGGCAGCGACACGAACGGGACGTGTGTGGCGAAAAACCTGGGGTCGGGTAGCTTGTGAAGGTCTGGGATCTTGTTCCTCGTGTAGAGCTGATACTCGAAGAAATTGATGCACTCGTGGGGGCCGGTGGAGTTCAAGGGGTGGTCGGCGGCGTCCACGGGGTGCTGCCTCCGGTGCACGATGGTGTACAGAAGTGACTTTATCCACGTGGTGCCGGACTTGGGTAGGGTGGCGACGATGATGTCCGTGTCACGTGCGGCGAAGCACGAGTCTGCAACCATGGAACCGACCATGGTCACCTGGCTGGAGTTCCAGCCTTGTTGGTGGTGGTGGAGTGGCAGGTAGGAGATGCCATTTGAGCTCGGCAAGGAGGTGACCACCTTGGTGAAATGTTGGTAGAGTTCTTGGTTGGTTTCCCCTTCCACGTCGGCTTCTTGCTCTGCCTCCGATGGGAAGGGTTGCATGGAGTAAGGCATGGTGTTGCAAGTAGCAGAGAGGTTTGGCTTGGAAATGGGACTCATGCCGTAGCATATTTGTAGCTAGGATTGTGTTACGTCAGCCGCTCGTTCCGGATGCACTTAATCCCCCGTGACAGCCACACGCAGTGCGGGCACAAAACAGAGACGCGGTAAGCTGCTTAATTGAGTGTAAATAAATTAGTGGTTAGTTGACACGACACTGTCAAACGACCTAGATAATAATTATGAGGACCACCTCATCGTCGACGTGAGCTTCAAAACATCACCATGGTGCGATTGGTGGGCTGGACCGGCCTTGCCTGACTCGTATCAGCGAGCCTTGCTCACCCTAGCCAGGTTGGGTGTATCCTATAGTAGAGTCTTTGTTTGGCTGTCTCTATCCATAGAACCTGGGGCTATAAAAAGATGTTGTCTACTTGACTTCACATATACTAGTTGCATGAGATAGAACTAACAAAATATAATTATTTTTATATTATAATAACTCTTATCGATCTTATCTATTTGAATCTTAATCAACTTCGAAATACCTTAATACCTTATTCTCAGATGGCACATTCTCAGATGATAATTATGATGCCCTTTAAAAATTTTCCACAAACAATGTGGCATCTGAGAGTTTATTAACTCTATTGCCAATTTCGGAAACATTATTTGATCCAAGTACCTCTAGCTGCATAAGATAGCAACTTATTAACTAAAGGTTGTATATCTTCTCTTCGAAGTTTATCAATCCTAAGTAATTCATAGGCAAAGATCCTACTGGCATCCAAAAATGTGTGCTATACTACGTACTTGCTCCATATCCAGATTGAAAGGCACTATCTCACTTATGAAAATTTATTCTCATGCCGGACAAGTGTGTTCAAAACACATCAAACTCCTTTCAGGTTTCTAAGATGTACAGTTAGGCTAAAATCAGCTTTCACAGAGTTTTATGACCAAAAGCAATATTTAGCAGTGTCCCATAGCAAAATCTCCCATTCTGAGACGAACTCGCGATGACGGAGTCATAACGCAGTCATGGAAGGAGCCATACGCAACCTCGGAATCTTGAGGCTTTAGTTTGCCTCTAAACTGAACGATGTCCACGGCGCTGATGCACCCAGGTCGCACGCAATGGGGGAGACAGATGTAGTACGTCCAGGGTACTAGGTACTCAGGGTCATCCTCGTGGCGAGGAACAAGAGGCCCTGGGAAACTCTGGTGTAAGCACCATGTCTTGTTCGCATGACACGTGTGCTGTTCCCAGGAATTCTGTTACAACACTTGCTCTGTGGCGCTGCCATTTTGATTTGATTACTTCCAAATCAACAATAAACTGGTGCTGGCTTGGTCATCAGCAAACACCGACCGTGTAAACCATCCAATCTGAACATGGCCACTTGCACCAAACATCAGTGGCTACTAGCAATGAAGACTGGGCTGCTGATACGATATTGTTTTCTATTGACGCGAAGAGAAGGAAACTCAAGAAGTCCGCACTCCTGATTATTTATGTCGACGATCTGTATCCGTGCCGCTTCTGAGCAAGTCATCTCCTGCATACCTTCTTGTTCGAGCTGAGCTTCTCCAACTACAGGATCATGGAAGGAGCCATCTCCAATCTCACGAACGCAAGGTATACATGCCCTTGTCTTTCGCTATTTTACCTCATGCCTTGAAGTTTTCTACCGCGTACTCGGATCGCCTGTATTGCGGAGTCATGGCTGCTGCTAGGTAGTAATACGTACAGTTCTTATTTCGTTGCCAGGATCGCCGTGGTGACCGGCGGGAACAAAGGGATCGGACTAGAGGTGTGCCGGCAACTGGCCGTCCGCGGCGTCACCGTCGTTCTGACAGCGAGGGACGAGACCAGAGGCGCGGCCTCTGTCGAGAAGCTCAAAGAGCTGGGGCTGTCTGATGTTGTGTTCCACCAGTTGGATGTAACTGATCCTTCCAGCATCTCCAGGTTAGCGGAGTTCCTGAGGTCACGTTTTGGGAGACTTGACATCCTGGTAAGCTTCATCTGCCCCTTAATTAAGCATATCTTTTCTAGAGCTTTTTATATTGTTATTATTGTATTGTATGAACTCTTGTCTAGACTCTAGAGGTTGGTCTGCCAAAATAATCGAGACTTGCCAGTGTTTAAAAAATACATGACATCTTTGTCTTTGCTATTCATTATTTGATCCTTTGTATTTTCTTTAAAATATTCATTCAACCATTATGAAACATGACATGTTTAAAGTCCTTTTTCTATATTAATTATATTATATCTATTTATACTGGTAGTATCTTTTTACTTAAGATAATAGTTAAAAAAATAGTATTAGTTAAAACGTGAACAATAAAAGTCAAAGTTGTCAAGTATTCTAAAACGGATGTTAGAATTTTCTGTCCATTTTACGGCCCTGATTGCTGCATGCACTGATCTGTAGGTGAACAATGCTGCCATTGGTGGTGTTGAGCTTGTAGGCGATCCATATTTGCTTCGGCAGGTGAGCAGTGCGGGTTGATCCCAATGGCCAAGTAGTCACCACTCACCACCATATCGTGTCATTTCCGCCCTCTCCGTCATTGGACTCCAAAAACGAATTATCGCCGTTTCTCCCTTGATCAAATCCTTGATACGAAATCCACTAATTCTTCTATGCATGGCACAGCTCAGTGGCATGGATGGGCCACAGAGACTCGAACTCATGTGGAAACATCTGGGGGAGTCCTATGAGGCTGCAAAGGAATGCATCCAAACAAATTACTATGGCGCAAAGCACGTCACTGAAGGCCTGCTACCCCTACTTCAATCCTCATCAGACGGAAGAATCATCTATCTCTCCTCTGATTTTGGACTTCTAAGAGTAATTCTGCTCCACTTACTGCATCATGATCCAATTGCCATAATGCTACCTGCTGCTGCCAGTTGTCAATATGAATTCTGAACCAAAGCTTCTTCTTCATCTTCTTCTTGATGACGCAGTTATTCAAAAACGAGGAGGTAAAGCAGGAGCTGAACGACATTGAGAACCTTACTGAGGAGAGGCTAGACGAGCTGTTGGCAGCGTTCCTGAAGGACTTCGAGGCAGGCGCAGTGGAAGAGCGCGGGTGGCCGATGGAGCTCTCGGCGTACAAGGTTGCCAAGGCGGCCATGAACTCGTACTCGAGGGTACTCGCGCGGAGACACCCTGAGCTGCGTGTCAACTGCGTGGACCCCGGCTTTGTCAAGTCCGACTTGAACTACAACTCGGGAATCCTGACCCCCGAGGAGGCCGGAAGGAAGGTGGTGGCGGTGACACTGCTACCACAAGGCGGGGTGACCGGAAAATTGATTGAGAATGGCAAGGAGACGTCCTTCGTGTGATACTAGGCTGGCCCGGCACGACACGTTGAAGTTCCATGTTTATGGAATTCCTGATCTGAATCTTTCTCGCGGAGACGGCTCTTGTAAAAACTTTTGATCCTTCTTTCTTTCCTTTTCATTTCACTTCACAGTTGCCTGGAGCTCGGGCAGTTTAGTAAGCGAGGAGAAAGAGTTTGAATAAAGCTTCAACGTTGAGCATCTTTGATATAAAACAAGCTCTTCCAGTGGTCGAGTCCCCTACGGGCTACGGGCCACGTGGCACCACCCTGCACGCGCCGTTGATCACCTAGTGATGTACCCAACGAAGTCGTCCAGGTCCTTACGCGAAGTCCCACCGTCGGCGACGGATGCGCGGACGGCGTCCCCGAGCTCCTTCGCGCGCTGCCGCACCGCCATTCCCCTGTCGGAAAGCATTGCCTCCTCGATGACCTTCTGGATGGCCTCCGCCGGTAGCACCTCACGGTGCTTCTCCCATGGCCTCACCAGGAGCCCGGCCTTGAGGTACTTGCAGAGGAGCTCCGCGTCCCACGGCTGGTCAGAGTGCATCGGCCAGGCGAGAACCGGCTTCCCGTGGCTCAGGCTCTCCATGGTCGAGTTCCAGCCGCAGTGGCTCATGAACGCCGCCGTGGCGCCGTGCGCCAGGATCTCCAGCTGCGGCGCCCACCCGGTGATCACCAGCCCCGTCCCCTCGGTCTCTTTCGTGAACTCGGACAGGAACCTGGCGTGCCGGCTCTCCCCGGCCGACTCGGCGAATATGTCGGCGCGGTCCGCGTCGCGCAGCACCCAGATGAACCGCTGCCTGCTGCCTTTCAGGGCCGCGGCAAGCTCCGCGACTTGCTCGGCGCGGAGGGACGACGTCGTGCCGAAGGAGACGTAGGGCACCGACGCCGGCGGCTGCCTGTCGAGCCAGTCCAGGCACTCGTGCCGCGCCTGCCCCGGCGTCCTCCGGGCGCCCGCGTCGAGCAGCAGGTTCAGCGGCCCGACCGCGAAGACCCTCTGCCCCCGGAACTCCGGGCACGCGGCGACGGCGTCGATGAGCTCGCCCTCGAGCGCGTGGCACGTGTTCAGGACTAAACCGGCGACTGGCGCGCCCTGCTCGTCCCGCTCCGCCCGGGAGACGAAGTCCACGAACTCCTTGCACAGGCAGGCGTCGACGGGGACGACCCGGAGGCCGTGGTCGCGCAGGAGTTGGTTCCCTGGGTCCAGCCACCCGAAGTTGTACGACATGGGGTTGCACTGCATCGCGAACGCCTCGCCGTTGCGCAGCCGCGCCGCCTCGGTGGCGGCGAAGGTGCTGAGTATGTCGAACACGACGACGACGCGGCGGTGTGCGGCCGAGAGCCGCCCGAGGAGGCGGGCGAGCGGGGACCGCGCCGCGGCGTGGAAGGTCTCGAACATGGGCATGAGGTGCGTCGGGAACGGCGAGTGCGTGGACGACGGGTCCGGCGGCGGGGACGCGTACGCCGGGACGTCGAGGTCGTGGAACGCGATGGTGGAGAGGGCCTCGGGGTCCCAGCCGTGCACGCGCGCGCGCGCCTGGCGGACGTGCGGCCCGGACGCCGCGTAGTGCACGGGCAGGCCCCGCGACGCGAGCTGCAGCGACAGGAGGAGCAGCTGGTTCAGGTGGCCCTGCGCCGGGAACGGCGCCGCCACCACGGCAACAGACTCCTCCGTCGGCCGCGCCATCTCTGCGACCGTGTCCGTACGTGACCCCAATGTGGTGGTGGAGCGCGACGAAACTTGCTTTTTATAAGCGAGCTGCGCTCGAGCCGGCAGCATTGGCTTACAACGACTCACGCCGTAATCCATGTCCGCGCCGGCGTTCCATTCACCCTGATGTGCATTGGCTACTCAGTAATATTTGGGTGTTAATAATTCATCACGTGTTGTTTGCGTTGTGACCAATTAACGTGGGTGCGGACAAAGGAGGCGATCGGTGGTGAGATTTGCCGCGACAACCGGACAGATCATGTAAGTTGGGCACTGGGTACACGTAGACTTCGATCTGCCAGCAGAAAAGATTAGATGAAGTGACGCGACACAAAATGAAACTTTTCCCATAATTTGACAACGCCAGGGAAGCAATAAAATCATTGGAAAATTCATGGAGACGGGTGGTCCGGTTGCTCAGTATTATGCAAAATTCTGGCGATTGACACACTTCGTGGAGGCAGAACTGAAATGGAGAAACAACTTCCTAGTTCTCTCATGGTCCAGTGTCACAAACGCTCTAAATTCGGAGGTAAATTCACAGAGAAAGGTAACATGTCACCTCAACATCATGTAAACTTTCAGAGCCTAAGACGACGATCCCTAGAGGAAAGAATGAAAAGAAGTGCTTTCAGAGGTTGTACTCAAGTCAAGGGCACTACACTTGCTCGTTTCATAATGGTTGTTTTTTTCTTCTTCTGATTAACGGGGTAGTTTTTTTTTTGGCTTTGAGAGGAATGTGAGAGTTTCTTTTCTTGGCCCTTAATGTAATATATATTACAGGTTAGTTGACACGAGATTGTAGCACACCCCATAAGTGCTGGAGCCAAGATTCAAAGCTAGGGTGGGAAGACAATTTTTCCTTTGGTGACACAACAAATTTCAAGTGTCAACTTGCAATTGAAGTTCAAGAGATTAATAAAATGTCTTTCGAACATAGAAAAGGCAACAATAATAAATGGTTACATCTGCTGACTTTTATCAGTTTATTATGGGTGGATTTATGCAGCTTTTTTGGATGATATTCCGCATATTGGCAGCCCGGATAAGCCTGTGAACTGATGCTGCCATTCTGGTTTTTAGATATAGCTAGAAAGCACGTTTACGTAGACCTACCTTGTCTCCATCAACGTGCACCACGCGATGCTGATGTGATGTAAACCTGTACCCTTGGCTTGTTTTGATTTTAACTCGAAACAAAAATGCTACTACTGAGAGGTCTGAAGTCTTGCTTATTTCCTGCCCGCGGCAAGCAGCTAAGCTCGTAGTAGTGCACGCAGTCATGAAAGGAGCGGCTATATCCAGTCCCGGAAACACAAGCAGGTACGCATTCAGCATTCTCTGTGACTCTCTGCTTACGTCTTGCCGTGCGGTTGTAGTGCAAAGCACAGCTCCATGGTGCGTTTGCTTTGCCAGGATTGCTGTGGTCACCGGCGGGAATAAAGGGATCGGGCTAGGCGTCTGCCGGCATTTGGCCGGCAACGGCGTCACCGTCGTCTTAACCGCCAGGGACGAAGCGAGGGGTGCAGCGGCCGTGGACAAACTCACAGTGCTGGGGCTTTCTGATGTCATTTTTCATCAGTTGGATATCACTGATGCCTCCAGCATTGCAAGACTAGCCGAGTTCTTGAAGTCCCGATTTGGGAGGCTTGACATCCTGGTACGTTTCCGTTGCCCCACTCTAAGCTTTCAGTACACTCCCTCCGTCTTTGTGACCATGATTAGTTGGATGCTCTGCATGCTCCATAGGTGAATAATGCTGCGCTTGGCGGGGTTGAACTTGAACCTATAGGCGATCCATCTTTTAGTCCAGAGGTAGTTAAAGCACTGACATAAATTCATCATTGCATATTTGGTTTGCCATCTCCAAATCCAACTTCCATTTTTTCTTTTCATTCATCAAATCCCTGACAAAATATGTCAATACCCAAATTAATGTTCATGAGCCAGTTGAGTGACATGGACGCGGTCCAGAGATTTGAGTGGATGCGGCAAAATTGCCGGGAGACCAGCGACACGGCAAGGAAGTGCCTTGAAACGAACTACTACGGCGCAAAGCATGTCACCGAAGGCCTCCTGCCCCTCCTGCAATCCTTCCCCGACGGAAGAGTCGTCAGTGTCACCTCCGGCTTAGGGCTGCTACGAGTAACTCGACTCATCACGCCACTTCAAACTACCACCACGTTTATGTGTCAACCCAAACTCTGATTTCTGAACAAGGATGTCTCTGTCTGGTGCAGTTTTTCGGAAGCGAGGAACTGAAGCAGGAGCTGAACGACATAGAAAACCTAAGCGAGGAGAGGCTGGACGAGCTGGTTTCCATGTTCCTCAGAGACTTCGAGGCCGACGCGGTGGAGGCGCGCGGGTGGCCGACGGACTTCTCGGCGTACAAGGTGGGCAAGGCGGCCTTGAACGCGTACTCGAGGGTCCTGGCGAGGAGGCACCCCGAGCTGCGCGTCAACTGCGTGGACCCTGGCTACGTCAAGACGGCGATCACCTGGAATTCGGGGTACCTGACGCCGGAGGAGGGCGGGAGCAGGGTCGCGGCCGTGGCGCTGCTGCCAGCCGGAGGGCCGACCGGCGCGCTCTTTGAGGACGACGGCAAGGAGACACTGTTCGTTTGATCAGATGGCGTGGCAGGTTCGCGGCGGGCCCCGCGTGCGTGCTAAGTGTCAGTGTTAAGAACGACTTCTCTCGTGCGCGCACGATGACAATAATACTATTTAGTTTTTGTTTGAACAAGACATTTTGAATAAAGTTCACGTTATTTGAAAATGTTGAATAACAGGCTCCAAAAATTTCTCACTTGATTTTTTTGCTTCAATAAAACTCATACGAAGGCCAAAAAAAACGATGAAATCATAATAAAGATTAGCAAAACATCGAAAAGAAAAGAAAAGGGCAGCAATTATCTGTTTGGCGCCATGGGCTGTGATCGGTTTGTTGGTGGGCCGTAGCTGTGCCACTTCGGCCGTTCATCGGCCAGATTCGGCTCCACGCCTCGCGGCGGCCGACAACTGCGCGTGAGGGATCTGCGCGTCGGCGGCGGCGCTTCCGTCGTTCTCCCCCATGCCTCATCGCTGAGGCTCGACGACAGCGCGGGCTCTGGTGCAGCGGCAGGCGGGGAGGACACCGGGGCCGGGCGGCACTGAGGAGCAGACGGCGGGGATGCCGGGGATGCGTGCGCAGTGAGCAGGCATTGAGGTTTTGCATCTATTTCCTGATGGCACACTTTCAGTCAGTCTTGAACTAGCATTTGGATTGATATGTTGCAGTCTGTTGAATCATGAACTATCGTTTGAATTTTCAGTGCTCTTACCTCTCCAGCAGGCCGGCACGCCGAGCAGCCGTTGTAATTTCCCTAGGTATTTCGAATTTTAGAAATCAACTAGTTTCGACTTGGCTTGGTGTAAGAATTGCATAAACGAATATGTTGATTGTTATTTGTTCCATTGATGCAGTGTTAGCATTGTGAGTTGGCACTTCAAATTTACAGCGTGGAACAATTTTTTTTTCCCCCGGCCCACCCTAACTTGGAATCCTAGATACGCCACTGGCGGCCTAAATCCCTAGATGACGCCGGTGAACGTCGTGCCAGTGGCGGCAGAGTTGGAGCCGCATCCTGGATCGCCTCCGGAGGCGGAATCGGAGGTCGACGCCTTCCGTCGCCAGGTCGACAAACTCGTCTCCAAGACTGACGTGGTAATCCTCCCTTGCCTAGTCTGTATTCCCCGTTGCACTTTCGGAGCCCAATATAAGGCTTTGGCGCCAAGCAAACAATGCTCTTGCGTTGCCGGGGAATGTGCTTTTGGGGGAATTTACGGATCTAGTGTTCTTCTGCGGAAGGATTAGGGTGCTGTGGTTCTCAGATTGGATTTCTTTGTGATGCGTGTTGCAGCTGGAGAGGTGTGTCAACGAGGTGGTGGACTTCTACTACTGTAAGAAACAGGGTAGCGGTGGGCGGAAGGCCGGCGGTGGCAGCAGAGGCGGACACTCAAGGGGGGTGCCCGACCTTATGCGCCAATTTGGCGTGATTATGCGCGAGGTGAGCCTCCTTGAGTTGATTCTTCAATCGTCACCCATATATTATTTGAACATCTGTGTATTTCGTTTGTGGTTGTGGGTTATTTGTGTTGCATCCTGAAGCATGCTTTAGAAAGCTGGTTTAATTTTGAACCGTAGAACACCTATATGCCTGATAAATTATCCAAATGACAAATGGGATGACATAAATTCTTTACTGTGACTGCCTGAACACGCTTAGGCAACTCCATCTGTTGAGAAAAACGGACGTCTTTTGAATAAGATTTGGATTGGAAATTTTCTTTTGTGGTCCTGTTTTCAAGTTGTAGAGTAGCGAATCTTTATGTGATTTAAGCTTTTGGAAGTTTAATGGATGGGATCATATGAGCAGCTAAAATGCACATTGTATTGAAGCGACAATGCATCTTTACTGTTAGATGATTTCCTATGTTTCTTTCAATTATTTTATTAGTACTGCTGTTAACTTGAAAACTTGTGATTAGTTGGTCTTATGCACTTAAGCTTCAGCAATTCTCGATCTGATGAAACTTTCTCCCATTGCCAAGTTTCCATGTATCCCTTCTTCCTCTCTCCCTTCTAGCACAGCACCCATTCCACCCAACCACCACGTCTCCTGCCCCACCGCATATGTGCCGCAGGCCCGCTGCCACTTGCTTTGCTGCCACCAGTTGTTTTAACCGCTCAAAGCTTCACCATGCTGCCCAACAACCCTCCTCTGCCGCGTTTCCTCCGCAAGCTACCCTAACTGCAACCAAACTTCACGCCTGCTGCTGACCCTGCCCTCTGCCATCTCTGGCCTGGTGGATCTGGCGTCACGTCGTCGCTTACCCGTATCTCCCTCCACCACTAGGCCTTCGCTGCATCGGTCTCCCTCGATGCTGGGCACCGGCGAACTGTCTTCAGATCCCATTTATTCCTTTACTCTACATAGGCTTCACCAGATAGCTAGCTTGTGTAAAGCTTAATTAGTTTGCCACATGAAAAGTTTCCATTTATTCCTTTGCAATTTGCACTCATTTTTTTCTTCCTTCCAGATCACCTCTGATAAATTGGCATGGCCATTTTTGAAGCCAGTAGATGTTGAAGCCCTGGAACTTGATGACTATTACACGGTAATGTGCTTATGCATTTTATCCTTGCTTGCTGGAGTTAAAATTATGAACACAGTAGTAATTTGATTTCAAGGGATACATATGTTGGTTAGCATAAATGTTTTTTTTGAGGGATGGTTAGCATAAATGTTGGTCATTGTTGATGTTGCTGTATGTCTTTGGTGTAATGAGCTATACAAACTCAAAAAGAGGTACAGTGGCGCTGACCCAAAATGGCCACGGTTTGTATTCTATTACGAAGTCACAAACACCTGGGATGCAAGTCATTGGCTGTTATGGCGTGAGCGGGTGGGTGTTCGCAAAAGTGAGAGTAATTGAGAACGGGAGAGTGGATTGGAACGAAGCGGGTAGCGAGAGCTGTTCTCGTCACCGAGGCGAGATGGATTCTCAGCCATGGTGACCGAAGAACAGTCTCGCCCAACAGGGAGACTTTACTTCTTCGATGATTACAACGCTAGGACCCTGGCTGCCATTATACTTAGGCGCCTACTAACAAACTCAACCCAATCTAAGCAACAGACTCTTCACAATCCTATCGAAAGCAAACCTAACAGAACTCCCTGGTTATTCTCTGAACATGCGCGCCTCTGTCGCTCTTAGCCACTTTCAGTTGCTGGCGCGCGCTGATCGCGACGACGTCGCCGTTGATACGTTCGCCCAACAAAGGCGTCCACAACATTGGCGTTAGTGGTCTTTTCCATTAGCAGTTGAACTTGTGCAGTGGTTTGCATTCAACGTTACTTATCAGATCTTTCCCATTATCACATATTTTTTGCCTTGTATTGCTTAATTAGAACCATTGAGATCTACTCCCTCCGTCCGACAATATAAGCATTTCTGGGTTTGGTCAAAGTCAATCCCTCTCAACTTTGACTGTCAATATCTATAAAAATAAAATATTTCAAATATGAAGAACTACAAACTATGATAATTGGTTTCATGATGAATCTAAAAATATAATTTATATTTGATGAAACATTATAATTATGTTATTTATAGTCAAAGTTTGAAACGATTGACTTTGACCAAAGCTAAAAAATGCTTATATTCTAGGACGGAGGTAGTAACAATTACTCCAGTACTCCTATATGTTGATGTACATTTAGTTAGGACAATTCAGGATTTGCCCCTCTGATGGATGGCTCTCACCCCGATCTCTCTTACCACAATCTCTCTTACCAATGACCTTCAATATTTTTACATGGTCCCCACCCCCCCCCCCCCCCCCCCCCCCCCCCCCCCCCCCCAAGAAATTGCCATTATGAGTGCCACATAGGTATAGAAGCTTGTGCGAAATGGCAAGTTTGCACCGCCTCACCTTCTTCCTCCATCCCTGTGGCAGCCGCTCCATGGCCCCCAGCTGCCGCTGCTGCCGGCGGGATGTAGGAAGAAGGTGAGGAGGGGCAAAATGGTGATTTCAAATTAGCTTCTATGTCCACGTGGCATCCATAATTGCAAATTCTAAAAAAAATGCGGGGATCACATACAAAACTCAAAGAACATTGGTAAGAGGGATATATGGAGTTATGGACGAGCGCCATCCATTAGAAGGGCAAATCCTGAATTTTCCCCATTTGGTTTCATCTGATCTCAGTTATTATCATATTATTAAAAAAAAACAATTCTGGAAAAGTGAACCTGAGTTAGAGTTGCTTTTTTTTTTTTCACTGTAATTGGTCCATATTGAACAGCCTTGATTGGGAGTTTTTGTCATCTGAAGCTTATCAATAGTGATGCTATGTTTAGTTTATCTTCTTTACAGATTATTTCCAAACCTATGGACTTCTCTACTATTGAAAAGAAAATGGAAGGGAAGGATGGTACCAAATATAACAGCGTTCGAGAAATATATTCTGATGTTCGATTAATTTTTACCAATGCAATGAAATACAATGATGAACAAAATGAAATCCACCTAATGGCTAAAGCATTGCTTGAGAAATTTGAAGAGAAATGGCTCCATTTTCTGCCTAAAGTCGAGAGCGAGGTAATTTTTCTGAGTCATACATGTATTTTTTTTTATGTGTATATGAGCTGCCTAAACTTTGACAAAAGTTGTTTCATCTCCATGAGATTGGCTAAAAAATGGTTGTTGGCTAGCCAAGCTTAACACAACCCCCCTCCACTTTTCTCATCCGGGCTTGGGACCGACAACGGCAGAGTTCTAAACTTTGACAGAAGTGAGTTGGAAAATTTTGTCTTCCATAAAATTTTCACTATGTTTGCTTGCAGGAAAATAGACAAAAGGAGGAGTCAAAGGATGTTGCACCCACAAACACTTCTCGAGAAGCATCTATTGCAAAATTAGCCAAAGATACTGACGAGGAGGTATGAATTTGTTGCTCCAGTTGATTGTTAGTTGTTGAGATTTTAATAGCATGGAAGTGCAAATGTTGATCATTAAAACACTCAGTGTGGTTTATAATGATCTATTCTGCAAAAGATTTCATGGATCCAGTTCGATGCTTCTATGTAGCCATGGATATTTAGTATACTTTCTTCTTTCCTTTTCCAGCTGAATGCAATCAATAAACAGCTGGAGGAGCTCCGGAAAGTGGTGGTCCAGAAATGCAGGTATATCTTACAATGCTTATTTTGTGTCTAATGATTCGATGGTAATGCTACGATTGTTTATATTACGATGTCACCCTTCCTATGCATGTGAGTCATGTGTTTGCCACAATCTTGGCATTGTAGGAAAATGACCACAGATGAGAAGCGAAAATTGGGGGCAGGTCTCTGCCACTTGTCTCCAGATGATCTTAACAAGGCACTAGAAATTGTTGCGCAAGAAAATCCTAGCTTCCAAACTAAGGCAGAAGAAGTGGATCTCGATATGGATGCTCAGGTAACCAATGCACCGATTTGTGCTTCATTAACATTAATCCTTTTTTTAGTTTAATGACCATGCACGGATGCACTCAACTAGCTATTCACCAGTGTCTTAAAATTAAGGGAAGACTGCATGAACTGAAAGTTTGCATTTATGTGATCATTCCTTGTCTGTTTTTCTTGTGCGGCCTGTGTGGGTGCAGAGCGAGACAACCCTGTGGAGGCTGAAGTTCTTCGTGAGGGAAGCGTTGGAACGACAAGCCAACGTTGCTTCCGGGAAGATGGATGAAAACGCGAAGAGGAAGAGGGAGATATGCAATGCTCTAGCGAAAACTGCTTCAAAACGAATCAAGAGGCAGCCCTAGTGTTGTTTCCGGTCTTCGACACTTCTGACTGTTTTGTAGGAGTAGCCAGTAGCGTTGTGATTATTATTACTTTTTTTTTGGGGGTATGTGTGTGCCCCAGATCTTTTGACAGTTCTGATTGTTCAGGATATTTCGTAGTAGGAGCAGCCACTAGCGTTGTGATATGCGACAATTTCCTCCATTTTGTGGAGTCAGTGTATATAGTGTGCATTATCCTGTAACAACATTGTTTTTACAATACCAATTTGATGGCCTGGTGTACGGCACATATCATTTGCTCAGTATCATGGTGAGCGAAACAAGAAACAGGTCCGAGCAGCCCCCAAGTATCGTTTGAGTAAGCTCTGGTGCGACTTGCGAGTTTGGACAGCTCCAAAATATGCTTTGCTTTCTTGCTCTTGGATACTTGAGTATCAGTTTGGCTTCCTTGCTCGCAAATATGCTTTGCTTCCTTGCTCCCAAACAATAATAAGATTTGCAAAAGTACAATGAAAAAAAAAAGGGGAAAATTATCTGTTTGGCGCCATGGGCTATGATCCGTTTGTTGGTGGGCCGTAGCCATGCCACTTCGTCGGTTCGTCGTTCATTGGGGTGGGGAAGCAAATTTCGGTTGGCTTTATCAGCTTATACAGAAGAGGCCAAGAGGGTCCCGTGTCAAACTCACCTCGTGAGTATGTCGTCAATTCGCAGCCTGACACACTGGCCAAAATTTCCATTCAATGATTACGGCCGGACGACTCAACGACGACCACACAAAATACAAGTTGTTGGTGAATATATAATATATCCATCAAGCACTGTTGTACTCAAATCAGTGATAAGCATTTCCCAGCTAGTATGAAACTGATGAATCACACAAAGCTATGGGAGAGGACCCAATCGATACGGCAACGTCGGGAAGCCAGTGTGAACCCTCGCCACAACGCCAGTCCATACCGATAGCTGCCAGTCTCTTCGTCTATATATCCACCAGGCCGAGACATTCTCCATCTTGTTGCTGAGCTCGTCTTGCACAACCATGGTGGGCGCTATCTCCAGTCCCTCGAATACTAGGTACGTGCCATATATATCAATCCCCGTGCTGCATGCTGTCTTACCAAATTATACGTATATCTACTGGGCAGCTAAGTATTTTGTTAGAGAAGATAGGGTAGCCCTCTCTGATTTTTATTAATACATTCGTAGTGCTTACAAGTGGTTGCGGTTTCCAGGGTGGCCGTGGTCACCGGCGGGAACAAAGGGATTGGGCTTGAGGTGTGCCGGGAGCTGTCTGGCAACGGCATCACCGTGATCTTGACAGCCAGGGACGAGGCAAGGGGCTCAGCGGCCGTCGAGAAACTCAGAGAGCTGGGGCTCTCCGACGTCGTGTTCCATCAACTGGACATCACAGATGCTCCGAGCATTGCTAGATTGGCCGATTTCTTAAAGACCCGTTTCGGAAAGCTAGACATCCTGGTAATTGTTACAAGGTTTTCTTTGAATTTTCGCCGGTTTCGTATCGCCGGATCGCCGACGGATCGATGTTGTCATTCTGTTTGCAGGTGAATAATGCTGCATTTGGTGGGATTGAGTACATCGAAGATCCTGTGAAACGCTCAGAAACGAACTTGGAGCAGGTGAGCTTTCTTTACCGTACCTCTTCAGTAGAAGTATCGTCAAACGTTGTGAATAACAAATCAGTCATTGCTTGCATCACGTCCATTGCAAAATCTTCGTGTGGGTTCGTGAAACTTTTTGCTCGCACCGCAAACTGAACAAGTTTATCTGTTGATGCATGCAAAGTTTCTTGGCATGGATATGGATCAGAGGCTTGGATGGCTGTGGAATAACTGCCGGGAGACTTACGACACTGCAAAAGAAGGCCTGCGGACAAACTACTACGGCACGAAGCATGTCATCGAAGCCTTGTTGCCTCTGCTGCAAGGTTCCTCCGATGGGAGGATCGTTAATGTCTCCGCCCATTTCGGGCAACTGAGGGTAAGTTCTCCTGGACACTAAGTCTACGTGCCGATCTATGGATATAATCTATCCATGAGAACATATAGATATAAAAAGGTTCTTCAAAATGTTACCAAAGGCGCATCTTAGATACATATTTTTGGAGGAAGCATAAGAACCCGTCTAGGTAATGTGATTTTGTCACAACATGAAGCATGATTGTAGTTTTACATGGTTCTGTACAATCCTGAAATCTTTAGTTTCAGATAATGCAAGTTGCAATGATTTATTTTTATCAAAAATATTAGAGGTTTCATCCTTTTTTATCCTAGTTCTCCGAGAATTCTTTTTCTCTAGATAAATGAACAATTTTTTTTCTTTATGTAGCTTTTTAGAAACGAGGAGATGAAGCAGGAGCTAAACGATATTGATAATCTCACCCCGGAGAGGCTGGATGATCTGTTGGACATGTTCCTAAAAGACTTTGAAGCCAATGCGGTAGAGGAACGTGGGTGGCCGAACGCATTCTCGGCGTACAAAGTGGCCAAGGCGGCCATGAATGCATACTCCAGGATCCTAGCAAGGAGGCACCCCGAGTTACGCATCAACTGTGCGCATCCTGGGTATGTCAGGACCGACATGACCATATACTCTGGGTTCTTGACGCCCGAGGAAGGTGGAAGCAGGGTGGTAGCGGTAGCGTTGTTGCCGAAGGGCAATGCTACTGGCGCATTCTTTGAAGATTTCAAGGAGTCATCATTTGTGTAATGTTGGACTGATATGGCACAGAATTTCTCAGCTGGACTCATTATGTTTTGAAGTTTCTAAATTTAAAATTTGAATTTATCTTTCAAGTTTGTTTTAGTTTTGTGTTCAATGATTGATCCTTCTTGCTTTTGATATAAAATCTGGGAAAAGGTGGCCTTTTTCATCTAAACGGCAAGGCAATGTGATAAATTATTGGTAATTTTTCCTTTTGATCATGTATGTACACACTATAGGATAGTCACGATTACCTTAGTATTTCAATTTTACGTGGCCGGCAGTTGAGGTCATTAGCTATATATTTCTTAAAGACCAAAAAAAAAGGACTATGTTGATCAATGTTTTGTAATTTGTTAACCACTTGGTCACTTGAACGAATGACTAAAGGGAGTAAAAATCATCCATAACCACTGACAAATAGCACTAGAGAAATGTTAAAGATGCCTTACCAGTGTCAAACGTGATATTTAAAAGTCAACAAATGCTTACATTTTGGAACGGAGGTAGTATCTTTTACCCAGCCTTACCAGTGTCTAAAGTAAAAGTGCTAAAAAATCACCTTTAAAATATCAATGACTCTAGACAGAAGACTAATCCGCCTCGCAAAAAAAAAAGACAGAAGACTAATCTAGACAAAGGTGTGGATCTGCTGGCAAGCCATAAAGTGGCTCTCTGAGCAATGGCAAATTCGCCACCAACCACCAATCTAGATCCTTGGAGAATTAATCGTCAGCTATTATGGCATGCCTGTCTCCTTTAACGGTGTAGCGACCATCGACTAGCATCCGAGCCAGCCAGCCATCTCCACACTTCCCTGTCTCAGGCGAGCTCGTGAGGACTACTCATGGAGGGTGCCATTTCCAGTCCCCCGGACACGAGGTACGCCTGCGATGCATGCTCCATGATGCGTTCTTGCGTGCGGTCTTATTGCACAATCTTGATCATGTGTTTTTTAAGAGGAACTGTTCAAATGTTTTTTTTTCCGACGAACTGTTCAAGTCTTCATGGCTACCTGTCGTTTTATTTATTTTTTAGTCTGTAAAAAGAGGCATGGTCGTTAGTAACATGTCGTCTGCTTCCCTTGGTCGACAGGATTGCTGTGGTCACTGGTGGCAACAAGGGAATCGGGCTCGAGGTGTGCCGGCAACTGGCCAGCAACGGCATCACCGTTGTTCTGACGGCAAGGGATGAGAACAGAGGCACAACAGCCGTCGAGAAGCTCAAAAAGTCAGGGCTTTCCAATGTTATTTTCCATCAGCTGGAGGTCACCGATGCTACGAGCATCGCTCGGTTGGCTGATTTCTTGAAGGCTCGTTTTGGGAAGCTGGACATCCTGGTAGGTGATCTCCTTTCAAGCTTTCTTGATGGTTTAGTATCTCGGATGACTGATACATCTAGTGAAATACTGGCATAGGTAAACAATGCTGCAGTTGGTGGGGTTGAGTACCCCCAAGATCCTGTTAATGTTTCAGAGGAAAAGGTGAGATTACATCTTCAGGTCACCCTTGACTTCATCTTCTCCAATAATCCAATGCAAAAGCTTCACGACGCCTGCAGAATGACCTTAGGCCACACTAAACAATTAGTTATTTGTTTGTTTGTACACCAGTTCACTGGCATGGATATGGCCCAGAGACTCGAATGGATGAGCAAAAGTTCTCGAGAGACACAGGAGGCTGCGAAGGAAGGCCTGAAGACAAACTACTATGGCACAAAGCATGTAACCGAAGCCATGTTGCCTCTGTTGCAAACCTCCTCTGATGGGAGAATCGTTAATGTCTCCTCTGGGTGGGGGCTGCTACGGGTAAGTTGATTATTTAGAGCACATTAATTGCTCAAAAAATATTTGGAGCAACTTATTTTTTTTTAGATAATGGAAACCAAAATATGGAGCACATTATGCCGATCTAGTACCATTATTTAGAGCCCTTGACCCTGAAGAGTTATTTAATTCCGCTCCAGCTATTCGGCAACGAGGAGCTGAGGCATGAGCTGAACGACGTCGAGAATCTCACCGAGGAGAGGCTGGACGAGGTGCTGGCCAAGTTCTTGAAAGACTTCGAGGCTGGCGCCGTGGAGTCGCAGGGATGGCCAATCGATTTCTCGGCGTACAAGGTGGCCAAGGCGGCCATGAACGCCTACTCCAGGATCCTGGCGAGGAGGCACCCTGAGCTGCGCGTCAACTGCGCGCACCCCGGCTACGTCAAGACTGACATAACCATAAACTCAGGGCTCCTGTCGCCGGAGGAAGGCGCGAGCAATGTGACGAAGGTGGCGCTGCTGCCCGCTGGAGGACCAACCGGCGTGTACTTCGCGATGGGCGAAGTGGCGCCGTTCGTGTGATGGGCAGCCACACTGCTGGCTGCCTCACCAGCCGTTCGATGTACCACTTTGTTATCGATATGTGATTTCAGGTCCTGTTTGGTACAACTTCACGAATTGTTTCTTAAGCACGATCAGTAAGCTGTATTAAACGTTGTTTTGTATGAAATGGTTCTCTAAACGTATCTCTTATTTATTCGGAAAAATATCCAGTGAAACCAGCATTCGGTGGAATCGTGAAACCCCACTCGAAAACCTATTTACAAGTTTTCCAAAATTGTGAAATTTAGCATACGTGTAGAGGACATGGTGGAAAAACATGCACACAAAAATTCAGATCCAAATTCGTTTTGTATTAAAAGATACGAAAATAAAAAATCATGATGGAAGAGGACAAAAATACTGCACAATCACTGTTTTGTTATTTTCCTCCTCTTTCTTCATGGTTTGTTATTTTCGTATCATCGAGAGAAGTTGAATTTGGTTTTGAAATTTTGTGTTCATGTTTTCCACCATGTTCTATACACGTATGCCAAGTTTCATAATTTTTCAGAACTTCTCGTAGCCCGAAAGATCATCATCTATACCATTAAAAATAGCCCGAAAGATCTAGTGTATGCACTTTAGTCGTTATGAAGGTGATCAACGGAAATAACAGTGACATAAAACATAATTGATGATAAGATAACAATAAATTAATGAGATATTTAGTTAAAACAATACAATATTTGAAATTTTAATATTAGTCACGCAAATGTGCCGGTCACCATGCTAATTTGCTTGGAATTCTCAAAGAGATAAAAAAAATGATGATGAAAGCCGACCAATTATCTGGTGATATAGGATTATCAGATTGACAAGTACTAACAGTCAGACGACACACAGACTTTTTATGTTTAATAACAATAATTCACCATTCATCAGTAAAAAGATGTGTTTGATATATAGGCAACAATGTATTTTTAATTCTGCAAATGTTTGATAAAAAATGAACCGATCGACCGACTTCCTCTTGTTCAATAAAAAAAAAATAACCGGCTTCATTATTCCCCTGGTCCACAGACTAGGCCAACCAGAAACATGGTCTAGACGTTGCTGTCAAAATACACCACGTGAGTACGGAACATTTGCCACCACAAATTGGCCAATTCGCCAATCAATTCCGCAAAGAGAAAACGACGCTGAGATCTCTGTGACCGCGGACAGAACACAGAGCAGAAGGCTAATCGAAGAACGGACAAATGTGCGGAGCTGCTGTATTGGATGCGGCCCACTGAGCGACCGCCAATAATTCACCATCAAACACCAATAATTACGAGAGTCTCACTCTCTCTCAAAAAAAAAAAGGAGTCTGCTTTTACACAAGTGTAGTAAGGAGCATCGACCAATACCTGAGCCAAATATCTCCACACTCCTCTTTCAGTCGAGCTCGTGCTGACTGCTCATGGAGAACCCCGTTTCCAGTCCCCCCAACACGAGGTACGTGTGCCATGTCTCCGTGCTGCCTTCTTGCTGGGCTGCTGGCAGCCTTACTAAAATCAAGTGTTTTACTATCTTGTTCAAGTCAAGTGCTCTTTTTTTTCTGACGGAATGTTATAGCGACCTCCTGCCCGTTTTTTCCCCCCTTCTTTTTGAGTCAATGAGGCATTAGTGCATGACCGCTAAGTAACATTCCAAACGCTACGCGTGGTCGACAGAATTGCGGTAGTCACTGGCGGGAACAAAGGGATCGGGTTCCAGATATGCCGGCAACTAGCCATCAACGGCATCACTGTTGTACTGACGGCAAGGGACGAGAGAGGCGCAGAGGTGTGGAGAAGCTTAGAGAAGCAGGGCTTTCCGATATCATTTTCCATCAGCTGGATGTCACCGACGCTCCAAGCATCGCACGGTTGGCTGATTTCTTGAAGGCCCGTTTTGGGAAGCTAGACATCCTCGTAGGTCTCTTTTCAAGCTTTCTTGATGTTTTCATGTGGCAGGTGATTCATACATTTGTGAAATATTTGTATACAGGTAAACAATGCTGCAGTTCTTGGGGTTGAGTACGTCGAAGATCCTGTTAATGGTTCAGTGAGGAGCGAGGAAAAGGTGAGATTACATCTTCACTCTTCAGCTTATGTGAAAGTATTAAGAGATAAGGCTGCAACACGGCTGGAAACCCATCTTCTCCTACGCAAAACCTGCGTGATGCCTTGTGAACTTTGACCGTAGGCCGCACTAAACAATTAGTTTATTTGTTGGTTCGTGCAACAGTTCAGTGGAATGGAAGCGGATGAGCGACTCGAATGGATGTGGAGAAATTGTCGAGAGACGTACGAGGCTGTAAAGGAATGCCTGCAGACAAACTATTATGGCACAAAGCATGTAATCGAATCCTTGCTGCCTCTGTTGCAAACCTCCTCCGATGGGAGAATCGTTAATGTCTCCTCACCGTGGGGGCAGCTAAGGGTAAGTTGTTTTTTTTTTTTTTTGTGAAACACAGTAAGACGTAAAACTCACAAACACGCACGAGTATTCATATCAGATTATGCCAACCTAGTACCACTGCAATGGTGTGCAAAAGAGGTTATTAAACCTGAAAAGTTCAAAAAACAAAAATCCCATCCAGCTATTCAACAACGAGGAGCTGAAGCAGGAGCTGAACGATGTGGAGAATCTCACCGGAGAGAGGCTGGATGAGGTGCTGGCCAGATTCCTAAAAGACTTCGAGAGCGCCGTGGAGTCGCAGGGATGGCCGATCGCGTTCTCGGCGTACAAGGTGGCCACGGCGGCCATGAACGCGTACACGAGGATCCTTGCGAGGATGCATCCTGAGCTGCGCGTCAACTGTGCTCATCCTGGCTTCGTAAAGACCGACATAACCAGAGACTCGGGACTCCTGTCGCCGGAGGAAGGCGCGAGCAACGTGACCAAGGTGGCGCTACTGCCCGCCGGCGGACCAACCGGCGTGTACTTCACGTTGGGAGAGGAGGCGTCCTTCGTGTGATACATACTGCTGGCTCACTCGTCGGTCATTCGATCTGCAACTGTTTATTACCGACCTGTAATTTAATCAGTACACTTGAGACTTAAGAATAAAGGACTGGTTTCCTTGACGAATCCAAAATTGGGGTTGATGATTGTTTTTTCAGCAGCGGTGATGGAGGCTGCTGGAGATAGTCCACGTTGCTAGTGGAGAACGAGGGAGCACAATTTATAAGTGTCGTCGCTCGAATAATCGAGAGAACGGCAAATACTTGGTCCAGGGAACAACGATCAATCGAGGTATCGATCTAGGGCACAGAGAGAGTTTTTATACTGGTTCGGGCCTCCCGGAGGATAATAACCCTACGTCCAGTGTTGGTCGTGTTGAATATGATGTAATTGTTTATCTCCTCTCATCGGAGGGTTACATGTATATTTATAGTCCCTGTTACCGCCTCTAGGAGTCCTTGCCTTGTTCTACAAGACTTCCGATCTGCAGTAACAGATTCGGAGTCTATCTACAAGTTTCCTTTCGTGCGATACAAGTCTTCGGAAAATACCAAACTAAGTCTTCGGGAATATCTGAAAATATGGGTTACGACATAAGCCCCCGAACATGTCCCTTGGCCGATTCGTCTTTGATACGAAGAGATCCTGTCTTCATGCGAACTTCTGACAAGGGATATGTTCTTCACTGAGCACACATACTTCAGATATTCTTTGTCTTCAACCCTTGAGTCTTCGGCACAATTCACCGAACCCGGTCTTCGGAATAGCCGAACGCACAGGTCTTCGGAGCAACTGATTTAACCGAGCCTTCGGAACCATTAAGAGAACCGAGTCTTCGGGGCAACTGATAGAACCGAGTCTTCGGAACCGCAGCAACCGCATTGAGTGATCGGAATAACCTTTCCTTTAAATAAATTTACCAACACCAGGTCTTTAAGAGGACCGTCAGGCCAGGGAGTTCAGAGAAAATAGTAAACAATTCTCATCCTCATCCCTTTTTCTTGGTCCAGCCATGGCATTGATGCTGCTTCAGAATATGAAAAGACCTTGACGTGACCCTTCAGCTTCTTGTCTTTATTCTTCAAGTCAGGCCCACCAAGGTTCCTCCTGAAGTCCCCGCATCGCCGCGCGGTTTCCCAGGAAGAAACATAAAAAATCCAATCTGCACTTGACCTTTCAGTTTCCAAAAGGCCACCTTTTAGCTATAAATGATTAGGACAGCGGAGCCCCCGAGTATCACTTTCGCATCCACCATCCACCATGGGCAAGAAAAGACCCACCACTCCACAGTTCATGAAGTGGTTCGACGGCGAGCTCGCCGGCGGGTCGGGATCCTCCTCCGCGCATCCCGCAGGCGCTCCACCGCCGGTAGCTGCTCCTCCTCCTCCGCTTTCCGCGGAAGATTACGGGCTCCCTCCTCCGAGTCCCCCTCCAGATCCATCTCAGGTCGTAGACCTAGAGGTGGACACGGCGGGAGATGAAGAGTTCGCGCGCCGCCTCCACGTCGCCCTGAACAAGGGGCCACGCGGGATTCCGGCGGACGCCAAACCCATCCTCCTCGACGACTCCGACGACGACGACGGCGACGACGATGACGACGACAGCGACGACAACAGCGACGATGACGAGCCGGCCAAGAAGAAAGCCCTGGTCCTGTACAATCCTGGCTGGGCTCCCTGGACGAGCGCTCAAGCCGGATCCACTCAGGCGGGTGGCTCCATTCCCGTCGCCGCAGAAGATCCTCTCCTTCCTACCGGGGTCATCAACCCGGTCATGGCATTGAACGAGGGTTCTACCCTCTCCATCACCGAGGCGCCCCTCCCGCTCATCACTTATGGTGAGGGCGGCGTAGGTGCAGGCTCTGCCGCTGCTGCTGCCGAAGCCTCCTCTCCCCTCATCACATATGAGGAGGACGAGGTTGATGCTGATGCTGCTGTTGCAGCTCCTGAGGACGCTGATGATCAGCGGAACTAGGGATAAGGGAGCGGCTATCATGCCATTCTCTTTGCAGTAGCCTAGGTTTCCTTATTTTTTCTTCTTCTCCTGTTTTATTCTTCTGTCAAGCAGGTCGGAGAGTAGAACCTAGATAGTTTTCTGCATGTCTTGCTTGTGAGATGTTTTAGCTACCTCCCGGTAGGCCTTCTTGAGGTTGTCCCGGGACGCGTCCTTGGACATACCAAGGGCTGCCTTCAATCCAAGATTATAATTTCTGAATGATATTGCATCTGTGATGTTGGCTTGTCTTGTTTTCCCGACAATGTACCTTGCATGAGTCTTCGAGATAACTGAGCTTGACTTCTCTGATGTGCCTCGATGAAACGAGTCTTCGTAACAACTAACAGATCACTTGGTCGAGAACTCTTCGGGAGTATTACTCAATAAGTTTTTCACGCACCGAAGGCTCTTTCCGATCCGGATCGTTAATCGAACATTATTAATTATCCGGGGCAACTGATCCCAGAAAATATTCCAACTTTCTACCTCATAACCAGGTAGTTATCCTTCCAAAAACCGAGCGCAAATCCAGACGCGTTATTTTAATAACAGAAAAGAGCATCACCTCGGTATATGCCGCGCGTAACCCAAGGAAGAGAAATCCCGCATTTACGGGGAAGCGAACCGTCACGCCGGGTTTTACTTAAGCCCTTCACGCCGTATTCTTTTCCTCCATCCTTTAGTCTACACTCTTTTCCATTTCCTCAAACCCTAAACATTTCACATGGCCGCCGCATCCTCGTCCGCCACAATCTCCGGCAATCCCAACGAGAATCAATCCTCCGACTCCCACGACTCCAATATCTCTCTTACCCAGGCGCAGCAAAAGATGAAGAAGGGGGAAATCCCAAACCTGCAAGAGTACTGGAAGAAATCCAGCCTCTCCCTGGAATATTTGGATGAACTGGAGCAAAGAGGGATGATCTCGGCTTTCTTGACTCGTCGGAGCACTGGCGAAGAGGAGTATCATCATTGCAACACCACGGAAATCCCGGTATTTGAGGCTCATCTCATGTGTGGTTTCAACCTTCCGCCTTCTAAGTTCCTTGAGCAGATCTGTAGATTTTACCATATCGAGCTTGTTCAACTCAAACCCAATGCTGTGATGATGCTTAGCATGTTTGCTATCTTGTGTGAGTGCTGGTTGGGCGTAGCCCCCTGCTTGAATCTGTGGCGCCATTATCACCAGCCCCGATACTACAAGGGTCAGATGATGGTGTTTTCAGTAGGCTTTGTACTGAGGAACAAATCTGAGTTCATCCCATATCAGTATAAGTCTTCCTGGAGTGGATACGTCACCAAATATCTGATCTTGGACATGGAGAAGAAGATTGGTGCCATCAAGCTTGAAGGCTTAATGCCGAATCATGAGAAGTGGGACAGGGGTCTTCCGACCTATGTTCCTCGATTGAATAAGATGATAGCCAGGGTCAATGAATTGATCAAATTGGGCTTGAGAGGAGAACATGTTGTGGAAGAATTCGTCCGGAGACGCATCTTCCCTCTTCAGCACCGTGATCCACTGGCTATGCATTATACGGGTCCTGGCGAACCTAATTGGTTACCAGTTGGAGGTAGATGTCCATCACTCATCAACATATCAGTATATACTTGATATCTGATTTCTGTTTGATAAGCATGTCATCTTTTTCTCTCCTTTGCAGCTACCGAACTCTCCGAAGACAATGTCCGCAAGAGAGTAACTGATATCCTGGGTGTAGGGCCACGAGAGAAGCCTTCGACAGTACCTCTTCCTTATAGTGCAGCAAATCCACCTCCCGAGGTATATTGATCGGAGACCTCCTCGCATTGCTTGAAGATATATTTTCCACCATACTTATCTTGTGTTCTGTAGAACCTTTACGAACCCGGCCCCGACGATGTCCAACCCGATGTGGACATAATCATCGGGGACAGTGATGAAGAAGGCAACGACGATCAGGAGAGGGATATGGCCGTTACTGATGATGCTACCAGCTCTCTTGAGCGAAAGGTGGCTGCTGTTGCTACTGTCGAGCAATCTGAGGCACCAGGAGAAGCCGAGAGGGCTGAACCAGCTGCCGATCCCACGTCCGGTAATACTCCGGTGGGTATCGAAGCCGCCAGCCTTCCTCCACCTGCCGTCACGTCTTCGAAGCCCCCGAGTGGGGCGAAGCCGAAGGTTATGACCCGCAAGCGCTTTCGAACAGCTACTCCTGCGACTCCAACAGCTCCAGCAGCTTCAGCGACTCCAGCAACCGTTGCCTCCGATGTCCCTGAATTGCCTCCGACTCGCGTCGCCAATCCTCGTACCGGCGATCAGGTACCCATCGAAATTGCTTTCGGCAGTCTCTTTAAAGGGTTTTCCAAAATCTCTCAAGTCTTGTCTTCCCAGGCGACATCCGCTTCTAGCCCTGCCGTCAAGAGAAGACGCTTCCGCACCAAGAGGGATACTTCGTGAGTATACTATTGTAATTCCCTTGCTGTTTGAAATGTGTTCATCCGATCGTCTGATGTGTGATCATGTTGCAGTGTTCTGTCCTCTTCTGCTGAACCTGCTCCTGCTGTCACCCCTCCGGCCCCGAACGCCCAACCAGCGCCCGAACAGGCCCTAGTCGTTTCTGCTTCCGCCTCCGGGACAGTTGGGGAGAACTTAGTGTTCGACAAGCTGAGCCAGGAGGTGGTCGCCGCCAAGAAGTGGCATCTGCAGACTTGCAAGCGCCTCACTGACAGGATCAGGCAGAAAGAGGGAGAACTCGCTGTTCTTCAGAAGAAACTATCTGATGCTGAGAAGGCCAATGACTCGTCGGGGAAAGATAACAAGATCCAGGAGCTTGAGAAAGCTCTTACTGCTTTGACCAAGACCCATGATGACGCAAAGGTATCTCATGCCAAGGAGATAGAAACTCTGAAGAGGGAGCACAAGGAGTACCTCAAAGATCTCCGTGTCGACAAAGAGGCTTTAGAGAAGAACGTGCAGGGTAATTCTTCCTGTCATTTGTTGTTCCCTTTTTGCCAATTCTTATATTCCTGAAGTAATCAGATGTCTTCTGTTGTAGATTTGAACTCCAAAAATGAAGCCCTAAGCACTGAGAACACAGCCAAGACTCAAGTGATCCAAGCTCTGCAGGCAGAGGTGAAGAAGCTGAAGGATGCCAACAAGATCCTGACTGCAGAGAAGGCCAAACTTGCGGACAAGGTTGCTGATAGCTTAGTCAATGGCTGTGCCTTTGCTTTGGCTGCATTAAAGAACCATCATCCTGATTTGGACGTGAAGATAGTAGAGCAGGGCTTCACTTGTAATGTAGCTGATCGTGATGCACTTGTGGACGGTCTGATGGAGTCAGCCGACAAGTTCATCATGGATTTGAACTTAGATGTATCTCCTTCTGATGAGGAGAGGCCTTGAAATACTTGTTCAGCCCTGCAATCAAACACTATTTTGAGATACTGTTGGAGCTCAGGCTCCTGTTAATTCATTTTAGATATGCATAGTAGCCCAGCCCCCTGCTTTTTTGGATACAGTTATAACTGTATGCAGGAAAGCATTATCACTAATATGCAATATCGAAATATCATAGAAGGATGTCCATTAATTCAGTGACGCTTAGCTTTGCCTGTGACAAGCTACGTTTGAACTAATTTTTTAGAGTTTGCTCCGTATCTGGAACCCATGATAGCTGTATAACATTTGACTTTGCTCATGGCAAGTGATGTTTCAAGCTAAATAATGGGGGTGTTGATCTTGCAACGTGGTCTGAAGTTGGCACTTATAACTCGATGGCTAAGGCTCTTACTTCAGACACTCGGGGAGACTTACGAAACTTATGAACCATTGGCCGAGCTATCATGTAGCACCATATGGCATAAGACTTGCAGTCTGTTGGGTGGTTGTCGTGCAACCGGCCTAGGGAGAGCCGCTTATTAACCTCATGGGCTAAGGGTCCCTCGCTAGAACGTCATGGGGGTCAATTAACTTATGAACCACAGTGTGGCTAAGCCTTATGACCAATCTTGCCTGAAGAGGCTGTTCGTACCGATGCCTTATAACCCTCATGTGGCTAAGACACCAGCCAAACTAGTAGACCGACCTGGGTCAGCCTTTGGAACCTTGCACAGTAGTTGGAGAAACTGAACACACTTTATTCATCAAACAATGGATTACACATAAAACTTTCTAAGCTGATCAGTGTTCCATGTTCCGGGCAATATATCACCGTCGATATGGGCTAAGATATAAGCCCCCATGCCAGCATCCTCAACTACTATGTAGGGTCCTTCCCATGGAGAAGACAACTTGTGCTTATCCTTGGTTTTGATATCCTTCTTAATCACCAGATCTCCCACATCTAAATGTCGACCGACCACTTTGCTGGCGTACTGCTTCTTCAGAACCTCCTGATAACGTTCCACGTTATGGAGTGCTGTGTTGCGTTCTTCTTCGAGGAGCAGTAGATCAACCTCTCTGGAGATTGGCTGGTCGTCTTCATAAAAATTGGTGATCCGATGAGCCCCCAAGTGAATCTCGGGTGGCAGTACTGCATCAGCGCCGTAGACTAAGAAGAATGGAGTTTCCTTTGTAGCTCGACTGGTAGACGTCCGTGCTGACCACAGAACGGTCGGTAGCTCTTCGATCCAATTCTTGCCTTTAGCTGCTAGCTTCTCGTAGACCCGTGCACGCATCCCCTTCATAAGGATCCCGTTGGCTCGCTCGACAGCACCATTGGTTTGAGCATGAGCCACCGAAGATGTCGGGTGAATTATACCATGATCGGCACAAAACTTCTCAAACCGGCGACCGATGAACTGTCGACCATTGTCTGATATCAACTTTCTGGGAACTCCAAACCTTGTGACTATACTTCTCATAAACTTGATGGAAGCAACCTCAGTGATGTTCACAACTGCCTCTGCTTCGATCCACTTGGTGAAAGTGTCGATGGCGACATACAAGAACTTGTACCCTCCTTTGGCTTTAGGAAACGGTCCCAATATATCCACTCCCCAGATAGCAAAAGGCCATGTAATAGGAATTGTATGTAACTCTTGAGCATGCCTTGTACTTTGCCTACTGAAGAATTGACAGGACTTACAAGTCTGCACGAGGTGTATAGCGTCTTGCTTTGCCGTGGGCCAGTAGAATCCGTGCCTGAATGCCTTGCCGATGAGAGTGCGATAAGCCGCATGTGCACCGCAGATCCCACCATGTATATCATGCAGTAACCGAATGCCATCTTCCGTAGAGACACACCTCAGCAGAATCCCATTGAGACCTCGTCTGTAGAGCACGTCGTTGAGCAACACATAATGCTTGGACTTGCGGGCCAACCGTTCCGTTGCCGCATCATCATCTGGGATAGGACTGTTTTCGAGAAACAGGCGAATCGGTATACGCCAGTCTTCGACAGAGCCTTCTCCCGCGTCGATAACCATCATTTCCACTTCATCGTGTGTGCTTGCCGCCGATGGCTTGTGGAGCTTCTCTAAGAACACATCATCTGGGACTGGAGATCGTGATGAAGCAATGCACGCTAAATGATCAGCGTCACGATTGTCCAGCCGTGGTATGTATCGCACTTCGAGACCATCGAACCCTTTCTCCAGCTTCCGAACTTCTTCAAGGTAATCGGCCATCTTCGGATCAGAGCATTGATACTCCTTCTGTACCTGCCGGGCGACTAACTGTGAATCCCCTTTCACGAGCAGTCGGCTGATACCGAGAGATTTGGCAATGCGGAGACCTGTCACGAGGCCCTCATATTCTGCAACATTGTTCGTAGCTTGGAAGAGCAGCTGGATGGCGTACTTCAATACTTTTCCCGCCGGAGATATGAAGACAACTCCGGAACCGGCGCCTTTTAACGTGAAGGAACCATCAAAATACATGACCCAGTGATCTGGATCTTTCTTGTCGTCATCACCATCATCGGTCCACTCTGCTATGAAATCCGCCAGAGCTTGTCCTTTGATGGCTGTTCGAGGGACATATTCGATCTGGTATTGACCAAGCTCTACAGACCATTGAGCAATTCTGCCGATGGCATCCTTGCAATGCAAAACAGTCTGGAGCGGTCTATCCGAGACCACCTTGATTGGATGAGCTAGGAAGTAATGCTTCAGCTTTCTAGACGTCATCAATACTGCGTACAATAGCTTCTGCACCATCGGGTAACGCGTCTGGGCATCTTTCAATATTTCACTGACGAAATAAACAGCGAACTGCTTGGGGCCAGTATCTGTTTCCCGGTCAACTGTCAGCGCAGCGCTAACAACTGAATCTGTAGCAGCAACATAGAGTAGCAGTTCTTCATTGGGCTGTGGGGGTTTCAGGGTGGGCATGTTTTTGAGATAAGCTTTGAGCTCCTTGAACGCCTCTTCTGCCTTGCCGTCCCACTGAGAACCATCTTGATTGCGTAATAACTTGTAGAATGGCATACCTCGTTCTCCCGATCTTGAGATAAACCGGTTCAAGGCCGCCATCATGCCTGCTAGCTTCTGGACTTCTCGTCTGGTCTTCGGAGGCTTCAGCTTTTCAAGGGCCGCAACTTTTACTGGGTTGGCATCAATCCCTCGCTCGGAAATCATGTACCCCAGTAGCTTTCCAGACTTCACCCCGAAGACACACTTGGCAGGGTTGAGCTTCATCTTGTACTTTCTCAGATTATCGAAGGTTTGCTTCAGGTCCGCCAGGAGATCATCGGACTTCTTGGTCTTGACAACGATGTCGTCAATGTAGGCTTCGACGTTCTTCCCGATTTGATCCTCGAAGACTATGTTGACACACTTCTGATAAGTACACCCCGCATTCTTCAGCCCGAAGGGCATCGTGACGTAGCAGAATATTCCGAACGGCGTGATGAAGGCCGTCCTTTCTTGATCATCGACGTTGAGGCTAATTTGGTGATATCCAGAATAAGCATCAAGAAAACTTAATAACTCACTAGTGGAGGTAGAGTCTACAATCTGATCTATCCTCGGAAGAGGGTACTCGTCTTTGGGACAAGCTTTATTCAAACTAGTGTAATCGACGCACATGCGCCAGGACTTGTCTGGCTTAGGAACTAGTACAGGATTTGCTAGCCATTCAGGATAGTCTACCGTTCTAATGAACCCGGCTTTGAGAAGCCTAGTGACCTCCTCATGTATGGCGTCGCGTTTGTCCGGCGTGTACCTTCGCTGCTTTTGCTTGATCGGCTTGAAAGCCGGGTCGATCCCCAATTTGTGCTCGATCACCTCCCTGGGGATCCCGGGCATATCAGATGGCTGCCATGCAAACACATCGATATTCTCCCGGAGGAAGGCTACGAGCGCGTCTTCCTATTTAGGGTCGAGATTGTCCCCGACATTGGTCCTCTTGCCGGGGTCGATGAAGCTGAGGCCGATTGGCTTGCTGCCCTTTTTGGCTGTCTCGTCTTCCTTCGTGCTTGGCTCGTTGACAGCCATTGCTGGCGCTTGAGCGGCCGCTGTCGACGGAGATGCTGCATCTGAAGCCTTCGTGTCGGTAACTGCTGCTATCTGCCTTTGATCTTCTCGAGGAGTTTTTGGCTGGCCCTGTGAGTCAAGATCTTTCGAGTCGAAGTGGCCGGCGATGATGAGCGCATTGACGTCGCATCTCACGGCCTGGTCTTGATCAGCGCACAACGTGATAACACCCGCAGGTCCTGGGATCTTGAGCATGGCGTAGGCGAAGTGCGCAGCCGCCATGAACCTGAACAGAAAAGGCCTTCCCAGGATGCAGTTGTAGGCAGATTCAAAGTCAGCCACCTCGAACGTCAGGACCTCAGTTCTTCTATTCTCTCTCGGGCCCACTGTCACTGCTAGCTCTATCTTCCCAAGAGGACGCGAAGACACCCCAGGCAAGATGCCGTGGAATGATTCCCCAACTGGTCGGAGAGCGGTGATCGGCAGGCCCATCTGGTCGTACGTCTTCTTCATCAACAAGTTGAGACCGCTTCCGTTGTCGATCAACGTCTTCGCGACCTTGTTCCTGTGGATGATGACTTTGGCGACGAAGGGCAACTCTGGGTTGCTTAGCAGAGTCTTCGGGTGGTCATCGGCATTGAACGCGATCGGAATATCCGACCACTCTAGTCTTCTAGAACAAGGTTCCGCCATGGCCACCTCCCTCTGCAGCTTCTTGTACTGACTTTTCGACGACAGAGCGGAGCTCCCTCCGAAGATCATGTTGATCTCCGGGTACCTCTCCTCCTCTTCATCGTCATGATCTCTGCGACTTCTGTAGCGCGGGCGTTCATCCCGGTCATCGCGCTCCCTGGGCTCCCGTTCTCGGTACTCCCGATCACGGCGCCCACGATCTTGATTCTCCCGATCTCGGTGTTCCCGATCTCGGTGTTCTCGATCTTGGCTTTCGCGGCCCCGATCCTCTTCTCTGACAGTCCGTGAGGTCTTGCCCTCTTCTAGACGCTTCTTTTCGAGCTTGAGGTAATCGAAGCACTCTTCTAGTTCGTGGTTGGGGGAGCGATGTATCGGACACCACTTGGCCACGCCTTCGGGACGACCTCGCTTCTTGCGGAAGTGATTGCGATCTGATCCCGATCGATCGACCACGTTCACATCCCTGTCTTCTGACTTCTTCTTCGGAGCCTTGCCCCGGCCATCGGAGAGGCGAGCGCGAGCATCAGCAGCCTTGGCGCAGATTTCTGCCAATCGGAACAGCTCTGCAGTGGTCTTTGGCTCGTTCTCCGCTATGGTCTCCACCATCTTCACATCCACACACCCCTCTTGGAAGGCGAGGATTACTTCTATGTCGGAGATGTCCGCAATCGTGTTCTTCATTAGGCAGAAGCGCTTGATGTAGTCTCGAAGATTCTCATCAGCCTTCTGTTTAACACCTCGAAGCTGCTCTGGTGTCGCGTTGCGATTGTACGACCCAAGGAAGTTTCCCTTGAAGATCTCGCACAGCTCTGCCCAGGAGTCGAAGTGATATGCCGGGAGATTTAACAACCACGACCGCGCTGCTCCGGTCAGGGCGGTGGGTAGATAAGCGCACTTGATCCTTTCATCTCCTCCTGCGGCATCTATAGTCGTGGAGTAGATCGACAAGAACTCTTCTGGGTTGATGGTGCCGTCGTACTTGTCGATAGACCCCACTTTGAACTTGGCTGGCCACTCAACAGTTCGGAGATAGCTACCCAGAGCCCTATACGGGGGCGGCTTAGAAGCCGTCTCTGAGCGCGTCCCTCTACGAGCTGGGGCGCCTGGAGTTTGTTGGTCTGGTTCCCCCCTTGGGGGATTGCCAGTTTGGTTCCTCCGCTGGTTTAGCTGATGTCTTGCATCCGATGGCTCCAGATTACGCCGTCGTCGATTGGGGTGATCGGAGGATGATCCATGTGAGGATGACTCAGCCCTCTGATCGTTGGTAGCCCCCAGGCGTCGGTGTACTGGAGTCCTGGCCGGCGCAGCAACCTCTTGACCTTGAGGTGGGATCACGCGGCCGGCAAGTTCTACGACTTGTTGTACCATTGGAGCTAGCGGTGTTCCGTCAGGAGCCAAACGCGCAAGGGAATCTAGCGCAGTTTGGAACCGGACGGCGTCGAAGTCGATGTTGAGATTTCTCGGCGTCACATTGGATGGCGCAAGCGATCGAGATCTGATCGAGTCGATGGTGCGCAAATCGCTGGATGCCTCGTCGTCATGTCCCGCCATGAAGACTTCTCTGGCCGGGTTGTGACCTTGTCTTGGATCTCCGATCTCGGGGCAGTCACTGTCGCTGAAGTCGGACTCGTAGTCAGGATAACCGAGTCCGAACCCAGGAAAATACCGCCCCTCGGTGATGTCGAGAGCGATCTTTTGCATCCTCGCTTCTAGGGCAGAGCTAGGTGGCGGATCCGAGGCGGATCCGTCGTCTAGGCGGGTTCCAAACGGAGAGCCCGATACCCGCGAAGCGACCTGGAACTCGGCCGCGGAATTCCGCAGCCCGAACGTAGTACAGGGGGCCGCCGGCAACACACATGGCGCCGCCGACGAGCTCCTTTCAGCAGATCCGTTTGAGGACGGAGCCTTCATGGCCGCCGGGGACGCCTCCTGCGCCACCGACGACGTCTTTTCCTGGAGATTTCCTTCTTTGTCCGCGACGAACGTGAAGGACCCGAACTTGAATTCGGCGCCCGCCGGGAACTTCATCTTGTCCGCCAATGCCATCTGATGCGCTAGACGGATCCTCAGCGCTATCCCCCTACCTGGCGCGCCTCTGTCGTCGCTCGAATAATCGAGAGAACGGCAAATACTTGGTCCAGGGAACAACGATCAATCGAGGTATCGATCTAGGGCACAGAGAGAGTTTTTATACTGGTTCGGGCCTCCCGGAGGATAATAACCCTACGTCCAGTGTTGGTCGTGTTGAATATGATGTAATTGTTTATCTCCTCTCATCGGAGGGTTACATGTATATTTATAGTCCCTGTTACCGCCTCTAGGAGTCCTTGCCTTGTTCTACAAGACTTCCGATCTGCAGTAACAGATTCGGAGTCTATCTACAAGTTTCCTTTCGTGCGATACAAGTCTTCGGAAAATACCAAACTAAGTCTTCGGGAATATCTGAAAATATGGGTTACGACAATAAGTTTGAGAGTGCTCATCCATCTAGTCAACAAAATAACACACCTCCTTCTCTCTCAAAGGTAAGGAATGACCACATTAATCATAAAAAAGTATTCACCAAAAACACATTATGAAAAAGATGGCGCAATACCGCTATATGCGTTTCACGTGCCGTTGCTGTCATAAAAAAAATCAGCGCGAAATACCTCAATATATGTTTTTAAAATTTTACCCTCCACTGTAAGAAAAATACCTCAATCCACATATATAAATTTATAAATTACCCACTATTGACAAGAACAAGATCCTGGGAAAGAACGGCCGAGCGCGGGCTTGGTGGCCTTGGCAAGCAGCGGTCCGACGCTCATTCCTCCACCCTCCTCCCTTTCTACCGATTTGGTCGCCTTCACCCCTTCAACCCTCAACCTAGCAGCCTCGCAGCAGGGCAGGCACGACCGCCTCACCGGGCGAGTTAGTTGAGGACAATGTCCACCCATCACCCTCCAGCTATGGTTACCGAGACAAAAGAGAGGATGTGGTAGCTGTAGCTTGTGGGGCTAGGGGGCGATGGAGGGGACCCACCACGTGAATTTTGCTCATGTTTGTCATTTTTTTTAAAAAAAAACCCAAAATGCATATATATAAGTTTATAAATCACGTATAATACAATATAATAGTTGAATTGTTAATACTAACCGTCAATTAATGCAATAGTTAGATTGTTGCGTGCAAATGCGGTGGCCAACTGGCCATCCTACTTGTGTTCTCCGTAATTCAATGACTGCGGCAGACAATTAAACTTGGACCGCACAACGGTGCGGTCCGATAATATCCATCAAACGTAGCACCGTGTGATCACCAATTCGCCACACGTTACCAATCTTGGAGAATGAATCTCCAAGCTCCAGCTATGGTTGTGAGTTTCCTTCTACTGAAGCGAACGAGCATATCGTCTATAGTCTCCGAGCCAGACATTTCCCAGCTCTCCTTTCGGTCGAGCTCTCGGTGACTGCTCGTGGAGATGGAGAGCGCCATTTCCAGCTCCCCAAGCGCAAGGTACGTGGTCATAGATGTGTCCATGGTGCGTTCTAGCTTGCTGTCGTAATAGAACAAGCACCATCAGTCAGCTCCTTGGTGACATGTGTTGGAATAAACGTAAATTAGTGATGATAAATCTAAGTCCAGTAGGCAAAAACAGAATAGCAAAAGTCTCCGAGCCCTGTAGAGCAAGTCAAGTGACATCATCAATCTTT
Organism: Eragrostis nindensis; assembly: GCA_012490785.1. NCBI lineage: Eukaryota > Viridiplantae > Streptophyta > Magnoliopsida > Poales > Poaceae > Eragrostis > Eragrostis nindensis. The sequence goes on from JAAXCT010000242.1 coordinate 98,484, forward strand.
ATACTACTCGTTGCTGGCAGGATCGCTGTTGTCACCGGCGGGAACAAAGGGATCGGGCTAGAGGTGTGCCGGCAGCTTGCCAGCAACGGCATCATCGTCGTCCTGACCGCAAGGGACGAGAAGAGAGGTTTGGATGCAGTCGATAAGCTCAAAAAAGCAGGGCTCTCCAATGTCATTTTCCATCAGCTGGAGGTCACCGATGCTCCGAGCATCGCACGGTTGGCAGATTTTTTGAAGGCTCGTTTTGGGAAGATAGACATCCTGGTAAGTCCTGGGCTTCTCAAAACTTGTTGATATGGCCCGTGATTAACAGAACCAGTCAATAATTTGCAGGTAAATAATGCAGCGGTTGGTGGGGTTGAGTATGCCCAAGATGCTGTTGACAGTTCAGTAACGAACGAGGAAAAGGTGAGCACTTACCTCTTCAGCTAGTCGGATCGGTGGTATTAGGAACTAACGCTGGTTGGTTGCTGGTGCCAAGCAAAACCAATACTGTTGGAAATCATCCGCTGGAAATCTCTGCGACTTATCCAACAGAAAACCTCCGTGATGCTGTCAAGATTTAGGTCCACCAAGCTGAGCAAAGTTTATTTGCCTATGCGTGCAACAGTTCAGCGGTATGGATGCGCGTCAAATGCTTGAATGGTTGTTCAAAAATTGTCGGGAGCCGTACGGCGCCGCTAAGGAATGCGTGGACACAAACTACTACGGAACAAAGCATGTGATCGAAGCGTTGCTGCCACTGCTTCAGGCCTCCTCCGATGGGAGAATCGTCAATGTCTCCTCCGTCAGCGGGCAGCTAAGGGTTAGTAGCAAGTTCTGCTGATCACACAAACCATTCCGATCGAATGCCGGTTCGTCAGGAAAAGTTAAAGTGTGTTTTCCGGTGCAGGTTCTCAACGAGGAGCTGAAGCAGGAGTTGGACGACGTCGACAACCTCACGGAGGAGAGGCTGGACGAGCTGCTGAGCAACTTCCTCAAGGATTACGAGGCTGGTGAAGCGGAGGCACGCGGGTGGCCGACGGTGCTCTCGGCGTACAAGGTTGCCAAGACGACCATGAACTCGTACTCGAGGATCCTGGCAAAGAGGCACCCTGAGCTGCGCATCAACTGCGTGCATCCCGGCTATGTCAAGACCGACATGACCATGAACTCGGGGGTCCTTACGCCCGAGGAAGGCGCGAGCAACGTGACGAAGGTGGCCCTGCTGCCCGCCGGCGGACCGACCGGCATGTACTTCGCGTTGGGCGAGGAGGCGCCGTTCGTGTGATACTGACCGAGCCAGCAGAGCGGCCTATTGCCACTGCCCCCCTCGTCAGTCGTTCGTTCTCCATCTGCCTGTTAGCAACGTACGTGCGACTTAATTAGCAAGTTTGAGATTGTGAATAAGAGGATTTTACTGCTGCCTTGAATGTTCATTTCCTTTGCAGGTCTATAATATCGGAGCTTTTCGTTTTAACCACTGCAAGTGTGTTTGCTAGTCTGAGGCTACAGTTGTGAAGGCTGCAGAGAGATTGTACCTATGCTAGTGTAGTAGTCCCACAACTCGCAATGTGTCCGCAAACCTTCACAACTGTATGCATGGGCTAGTAATTTACAGTGACAGACAATATGCATGGGCTAGTAATTTCATAAGACATCAGGTTGCAAGTTGAAATGCTAATTTACAGTGATAAGGGGGAAAAGTATCTCAATGCCGACAGTAAGCTTATAGCGGGTAGTAAGCAATAAAAACTGACGGGCATGCTCCTTTTTCCTCTATCTCCAACACAGGATGGTTGGATGGAGATGATCGAACTAATACGAAGAGAGGGGAAGAAGATATCTTCTGTATTCAGAATTCCTCAGGACTAGGGCTCGTAGCAAGGAGCAAATGAGATTGTTTAATCTCCAAACGAGAGGGGATCAGTCATATATATAAACGAATTCTGATAGAACAAACACCGGGGGTTTCTTCATCTATCGTCACCCAAGAAGATATTATAGCAACATTCAAACAAGGAAACGCCCCCAGGCAGTAGAACCTGGCATCAGTAGGCATACGGTGACTATTTGCTTCTCTTGACCGCACGCCTTCCCTGGCCCTTCTTCGGCGGACCCTTGCCACGACGCTTCAGCATTTCTAGTTTGGATAGACGCCTGAGTAAAAAGACAGATGCAGTATGGGTAAGCGAACAGCTCATGTACCATAAGTGTTTCATTTCATCTAGGCTTTCACTCATGTTAATGTTGTTTTAAGCCAGTGTTGGTGCAGTAATGAAACATTTTGCCAGTCACATATCCCGCAGCGACACAAGCCTAACATGTGACATGACCCTACCATCAAACGAAGTGCTACAACGCACTTGATGTATGACCAGACCACACACAAGCTCCTGCTGAGAACTAACTTATCCTCCATATAACCAGCTTCCTAAAGGGTAAAGAACATGATTTAACACGTCAAAACTACTAGCCGATACATGTTAACAGAGAAACCAAGCTAACCGAGACCGGCGCTGCTGTCACTCGCATACACAGTTCATCCGTGAAGCACTCACCACACCACATCCAACCTCAGGCTGTCAACAACTCAAGACTGACGACTGATCGCTGATGGCAATGCACTAAAAGCCACCAGATATGTGCTACAAACACTAGTTGCTAGTTCTAACACAACCATCCATGGTGAAAAGTAAACACTGCATTTCTATACCATGAAACCTCTAACGGCACAAGGGGCGCATGGTTTGGAACAGCTAAGAACTAGTAGTGTGTATATCTAACACGCATGACTACATCTCATTTACCCGGTGCGGTTCCAAATCGCAACTCTAGAGATGGCTGTGAGCACATTAACGTGGCATCAGTGTGGCAATCCAACGAACAAAGTGCGGGTGTCACCCAGGCATACCAACGAACACGTTCCGTGCGTCGCCGAGGCATACCACATGGAGAGCACAAGCAAAGCAACCAAACCAAGCGCGCTGCTGTCTACGACTAGCTCGCCGGCCGCAGATGGGGAGATGATGGGGAAGTCGGTAGCCACTTACTCCTTCTCCTCGCGCGCCATGACGAGCGGGTCGTCGCGCTTGATGTCGTAGGGGTACCACTGCGCCACCTGGTCCCCGACCAGCTTCTTCCGCATCAATTTCGTCGCCGCGCGCTTCCCCGTCGGGTTCAGCACGTGCCCGAAGATGGCCGCCCGCGCCTCCGCGGCGCCCGCCGTCGCCGCCGCCGCCAGCAGCCGCCGCAGCCCGCCCGCCGCCGCGCTCATTTCTGTTGGTGGTGCTCGCGATCTGACCGACGGCCCAGATCTGATGGTGGTGGTGTGTTTCGAAGATAGTGGGCTGGACCGGAGTTTCTTTTGGACCGGGCTCCTTTTCAATTTTGCAGTAACGCTGGTCCGGGAATGGTGAGTGGAAAAGCCAGTCCGGGAGATTTCAGCGAGAAGACAAAGCTTTGCAGTCACAGAAATTCTTCATGAACATCGAGGATCTAACGGTGATGCTCATAGACTTGCAAAGAGTTCAGTTCATTTATCGTTAGGAAGGCATGTTTGGTTTTTGACTCCACCAGATGGAGTGTGTACCCTATTGTTACTAGCTCATTAATAAAGTGCGGTACTTATCTCAAAAAAAAAAAAGTAATCCCCGACTGAAAGCATGTTCCACAGCTCCTCTGACGATGCTGACGCCTCGTAGCTGATCAACCATTTTGCAGTAATGCTATGTATCAACAGCAGAAATATACGCACCAAGAGTCCAAGAGTCGGCCATCCGTCCCAGCAGATGAATCAGATGGCTACTGACCTTTTCGGTTGTCTCAGCAACGAAAGCGACCAAATAGTTTTGATGGCAGGTTCAAATCAGAAACCTACAAGAGAGCGCCGGCCGTGAATTCACCTCGCAGGCGTTCTGAATGGCTCGAACGCCAGCCCGCATCCGGCACTTATTAAAGAAAAGAGAAAAATAGGCCGGCTTCAACCTTGAATACCCCTCCGTCTACGCCAATTTTCAGTTTATTCCACTAGTACTGTTGTGCAGGCAGTGACAGGCTGACAGGTGACAGCTACTACTACTGTCATCCCCTCACATTGGTGTCTGCCTCCATCAATACATTATTTTCATAAATTGCAAAGTTCCTTGGCCATGATCAATGCTATAATCATCTGGCAAAGTGGCAAGTCCAGTTGGCACACTCTACCTTCTCTCTTATCTTGCCGTAGCGACTCTGAACCTAGTGATGGACGGAAGCAACTGCTCCAGCTCTTCTGATAAGAGGCATCCTTACACACAATATTGAACAAAAACTAATTTTTGCTCACGAGTGTAGCTAATATTCTGACATCAATTGTCTGGGTTTCCTTTTCAGGGTTGCAGTGGTTACCGGGGGGAACAAAGGAATTGGGCTGGAGGTGTGCAAGCAGTTGGCTCACAGTGGCCTCACCGTCATCCTAACTGCGAGGGACGAGGAAAGGGGATCAGCAGCGGTGGGGATGCTTCATGAGTTCGGATTGTCTGACGTCCAGTTTCACCTGTTGGATGTTAGTGCTCCATCCAGCGCTGCTCGTCTGGCTGAGTTCATCAAGAGGAGAAGTTTGGCAGGCTAGACATATTGGTAATCTTCTTCCTTTTAATTTGTTGTTATAGGATTTCGCCCTGTCCTTGCTCCATATGGATCGCTAAAGCATGGTAACTTTGCAGATAAATAACGCTGGGGTTATAGGCGCAACTGCAGAGATAGACACTACCACATCACATCATGAAGTGGCAAGTCCATTGGCTTATCCAGGATCATATGCATTTTTTTATGGAACGGAATCATATGCATAATGCACTCAGATCATGCATATAGTTACAAATTCTATCAGCAGAGCAGTGGTACCGCTGCTGCTAGTCTTCCACTCAAAACTATTGCCAGCATGACTGCAATTGAGCTGTGTGATTTGCATCATGTCACAAATCCATTTTTGTTTCCCTTTTACGTGGTCTCTGGATTTAAATTTGTAAACTAAATTTAACTGCAATGCATCAACCAGCTCTTAGGCAAAAGCGCAATGGAGCGGCTACAATGGCTGCTTCAGCACTCCAATGAGAGCTACGTGGAAGCAGAAGAATGCCTGAAAACAAACTACTTGGGCACCAAATACGTCACAGAAGCACTCCTCCCTCTCCTCCAGTCCTCCTCCGATGGAAGGCTTATCAACGTGTCCTCCAACTACGGACTACTGCGAGTATCCCTCTTTTAATTTCTAGCACATCATCAGATTTATCAGGCCTAGCTCGTGTACTAATTAGCAAAAATCCTGTTCTGTACTTCTTCTGATCCAGTATTTCAGCGGCGAAGATCTTAAGCAGGAGTTGAACGACATTGACAACCTGACCGTAGAGAGGCTCGACGAGATGTCAGAGCTGTTCCTAAAAGATTACAGCAATGGCCAGCTGAAATCTCGCGGATGGCCGGCCGACTCTGAGTACCTGGCCTACAAAGTGTCCAAGGCTCTGATCAATGGTTATACTCGGATACTGGCGAAGAGGTACCCTGAATTGCGCATCAACAGTGTGCACCCTGGCTATTGCCAGACAGGCATCAACTTTGACACCGGAGAATACACGGCAGAGGAAGGGGCAAGCAGCATTGTTGTGGTGGCACTTCTGCCAAAGGGAGGCCCAACAGGTTCGTTCTTCTACCGCGACATAGAAGCATCCTTTGCGTAACTCTTGAACAGAGCACCCGATGATGGAGTGGATCTAGTATTATATTTGAATTATAAATATTTTATATCATAAGTTTTCATAAGTTGCTCATGGGGTTTCTTCAATAAAAAAAAGTTGTTCATGTGACGAGATGCGAGTTTTTGACAAGTGGACAATCCCTTTTAAAAACAAACTAGCAAAAGACACTGTTAATTCCATTAATCACAATATGTTTCCATAAGGTCCTTCCAATTTGCCGAACATGCTTTAGAGTTTTGTGATAAGAAATCAATTGAACAACAGTGCTTTAGTATCAAACTCGAAGTAGTAGTTTTTCGTATACAAAATCGAAGAATGACCCATGAGTCGAACAGCTCCATCATGTCAAAATCGTGGTTGTCATGAGCCTGATATGGAATGAAGGCATTGGTACACCATACACTTTGAGCTTGGCAAACCAAGCTCACAAAGCAAGAACAAAAAGGAGGAGGGAATAAAGAGGTGCTGCAGAAAAATAACGAGCAGAAACTCCAGATATAGCGTCGTTAGATGTATGGCCCGCTCGCTCCTAATTGTCCTCTACTTTCTCATCTTGACCTTCCTCATGTTGCGGTGGCGCCTCTGCTTGCTCCTCGGCCACGACGTCCGGCAACGTCTCCTGGGACTCGGTCTTCTTCTTCATATGGTTGTAGCTCCCCTTCTCCATGAACAGCTGCTGGAAATGGATCTTGCAGTACAAGACGCCGTTAAGTGCGGCGTAGGAGGACGTGGTCAGGATGCAGCCTCCGTGAGAGCATTTGAAGCAGCTCTTGTGGTAGGGCTCGCCTTCCAAGGTTAACTGAATAAAAGGAGGTTCAGTTTTATGATGACATTTCAATAATTTGGTTGTTAATTATGAGCATTCATAATTTAGTGCAAGTGTGGCACTTGTGTACCTTCTCTAGCGGGTACACTGTTTTCTGGCAGGCTGCACACTTATCCTGCGTCCCAGAGAATGCTGAAGATAGCTTGCTCGGTGCCCTTGCCTACAGAGGGACTCACATTTGCGTCACAAACATTTATCCGGTAATATGCAAACAAATTCTGAAAGCAATCATGAAGATGGTTTTTGTGGTGACGTACCAGTTCACCCTTCTCTGAAGATTTGCCACCTGAGTTGATCAAAAAGGGAAAAAATAAGGTCAGTTTTTTTTTAACAAAAAGGAGAAACAGTTTGGTGAAACTGGTCGCGTCGTCCTGTTACCTGGCGTGAATTTCTTGGAGAAACTCCCCGTCTCCTTGAAGAGCTGCTCGAAGTGGGTCTTGCAGTACAGCACACCGTCCATAGAAGAGTAGCTGCACATCTACAGGCAGACAATGCAAACAGTTTGAGCGTTTCCTCTTTTACTTCGGTCATGAAGCGTCAGAAAGTCTCATTTCTTCAGCGGTGATTTGCATTTTCGCTAAGATCAAATGCATTTTGGACGGCGTTATTTCCAGGCCATTCGCTCTGCGTACACGATCGCAAGGATCGTCAGGGAGGGCACTTACTGAGAGGATCCCTTTGCAGTGGCTGCACTTGAAGCATGTCTTGTGGTAGATGACGCCGTCGGCCGTGAGGAGGTCGATGAAGTGGACAGTCTTGTCGCACGCGTTGCACTTGTCCTGGGTGCCGGTGAAAGACATGGTGCCGACCCCTTCCCTGCCAGCCTGCACGCGCTCGCCCAAATCCCTGTCGCTTCTCTCCTCTGCCCGGGCGAGTGGGTAAATAGACGAAGCGCTGAGAGAGTTCGTGATGGTTGTTAAGAGAAAACCGGGGACAGGGAACGAGAGCTTGGGCGGGAGCATAGGGCGCGGGCGGGCTCTGCACCGCACAGACTTCGTCAAAACCAAGCTTGATTTAGAGTGGTGGTGATCTCAGCCCACGTTGCCATGCATGAATCCGTGATCTTGCGGCTACTTCGTGGGTGTGGCAGTGTCATGAAGGCCCAGTTGGGCCATGCAACGATGTTCGGCTTACGGAATGCGACTACCTCTGCCCGGCCCTGAAGCAGCTTGCTGTTCCTCAAAAAAAGTGAAGCAGCTTGCTTGCAAATTTGTTAGTATTCCTGAAGAATGTCCTAAAAAAAGTGACAATTCAATCTATACTGCTGTGTATCGATAGATGACTGTCTGTAGAGCATTGAATATCATGCTTGACCGAGTAAATATATTATCCTCGAGCATCAAAGAAGTTAAATGAACGTCCTACCGGTTAGTAGGTTGATCCATTTCATTATGACAACCGTGCCACCAGGATGATCCGTTCATTGTTTTTATCCTGTATTGGACATAGCTTACGATGCATGAGCAACTAAAGTGAATGGTTTAATCCTGAACACAAAAAAAGATGATACTGCTTGCTAGCAAATCCCACATCTCGCGCAACGAAAACGATGGCAATCGCCACTGCTTACACGTAGTGAGAGTCGGAGTTTAACATAATTGTGTACCTAGTTTACTACTATTTTTGTCATTCGCAAAAAAAAAGTTTACTACTAATTTTGGTGCGCTGTGAGGTGGTCCTGTATCATCTCTCCTCCCTGTGACTTGTGAAACTCTCCTTCTTTCCTTAGTTTATTACTGCTACTACATTTGGTGCATCTTCTATCCTTTAGTCTACGGATGTCTCCTCACAAGAACACTTGATCGACACGGATCCGGTGTGTGCCAATTATTAAAGAAAGTTGACAGAGTGTGTGGAAAGCCAAATTCCATGTCTGTGATCAATACAGTACAGTTGGTCCGCTAATGTATAATGACCAACTTGTCTTCCTGCATCATCAGGATTCAGCAGAGTACCATCGCCGGTGAGTGCACTCACCAGTACCTTACCTGGCCACTCGCCAAATCAGTGGGCTACAAAACTGGAAAAAGGGAAGGCAAACAAGTGCAATTTAATTACTCAAGTGTGCAAGAAGATTCATGCATCAGGTTACTCTCTCATCAGCCAAGTACAGCGCAAGAAGATTCATGCATCAGGTTACTCTCCCATTAGCCAAGTGCAGCTTAGAAAACGTGAGAAGCTAGTACGCATGCACTGTGTGGGCTCCCAGTTACCGTACCAGGTTGGACCCGGAAATGTAGCGAAGTACTCCTCGAGTTCTGCTTGTCCAAGAAACGCCATGGCGCTGGATAAACCAGCGTGGGGGCGGCCGGCGGCGAAGGTGCCTTGCCAGAGGCCAAAGCATCCAATAATTGGATGAAGAAGACACGTGGCTGGGGCTTGGCCAATGGCATGGCGGCAACTCACGTGCATGGCAAGGGCTTCGTCTTCCTTTGCGGCCCTACTCATCCAATGGAATATTAATGACCCTACACATGCAGGTTACATAATGCATATGATTGGGGTGGGGCAAACTGAGGAGTGAGAGGACCCGTGCAACGCATGGTCACCGTCGTCTTGTCCCGGCCGTCGCTGGAAGGAAAGGAGCGTGTGCTTTTGATTTGTGCATATCCCTCGATCGTTCATGTCTGTAGGCGAACAGTGCTTTGCTTGCTTGCGGCCACACAACTCGATTACCAAACAGTGCGTACCTAATAATCTGGAAAGTTGAAAACGCGCAGTAGTATTCAAATGGACCTGTTACGACCAAGAGCAAACCCATACTACATGAGCATTTTCCTTGAGTCTGCAGAAGCAGACTCTATTCATCATTGCTTCGCTTGCCGTAGGCAACATATGCATGCTGATCTTTACGCATCGCACGTTCCAGTCATCATCTTCTAATTAAACCAGGCTGATTCAGATGTCTGTACGCCATCTGAAGTCCGAAGATGGCTGGAGGCCTGGTAGTAAAATTTTAACTATCTTGTTGCTTGTAAATCGACAGCGTATTATCGATGCTGAACACGCGGCAAACGCTTTCCCAAAAAAAAAACACGCGGCAAACTCTGACCCTATTTTCTACTTGTGCATACGAACCGGAAACCGACGGGCCGTGGAGAACGTTGTCAATTCGTCAGAATAAAGATATCGCGCACGCAACACAGGCCGCGAGCTTGAGAAGAATGACCTGGCCAGCGAGGATCCTGCTTCCAGTTGACGCAAATTATCATTAGCGCGCGCCTTGAATACTATCTCAACTGTCGCTGTTCGTAGCTACCACGCCGCGCGCGGCCCGCAGACTTTGCAGAGGACCAGCCATGCATACATAATTCTGCAGGCTGCAGCCTGTTTTTTTTTTCTCCACCGCAACAACTTATAATTGTGTGACGGCTGATGACGCGGAATCGCCAGGAGAAGACAAGGCTTAGTCATAGCCGCTATTAACTTAGTCGCACATTCTTCTCGGCTGGCCCAATGGGAATTCTTTGCCACAGACTAAGGCGCGCGTACGCGTCATGCAGAATAGTTAACGCTCGTGAGAAAGCGCTTGTTGGGGATGTCAATGGCTGATAGATCTCATCTCCGGCTTCGATTAACAACTCCACGAGCTAGCTAAGCACACTAGCTTAGCTTGCCATTAGCCTACTTCCGTTGAGAAAGAAGGGACAAAAACAAAAGAACCCAATGGCTACGCCTTACGTGTTTCGCTGGCAATTATTCTGTCTTTTTGTTCCTCATCGATGACGCTGATTTGCGAGTGCTTTTTCTATCCTGGCCAGATCGTGATCTCACTTGTATAATTGAAAGGGCGGTGGTGGTCCGTCCCAGGGATGCATGACGCCTTGTAGCTTCTGCACAAACTTACAGGATTTGTTGCTGGCACAGAGATATGCAGTGAAAGTTCAGATCCGGCTGAAACCGTTGTTCATGTACTAGTTAGTGCTTGGGAGCAGTTGACTTGACTTTCGGTTCACAGTTCAGGTCGTTAAATCTGAGCCCGGTAACATCACAGGTGACTGTGACGGTGGCCAAATCAGCCTTCATTCAATTAACATGGTAAGCCATGGCGGCCAAACAGTGGGATAAACTAAACTACTTGTGACCAAACTCAATGAGCAGCAACAGACATTAAAATTTATTCATCCTGCGTTAAGAAATGCAGCAACTGCTGAAAAACTTATGGTGCTGCATGATTTGCATGACCGAGTTCATTAGACCATCCTGCATGATTATTTGCACACAAGTCGATGTCCGTATGTAAATTCCTTCAAGCTCATAGGCTTGACTCGCCGCAAGACTCGGCTGGCTCACCAGACATCATGCCGGTAGAAACAGAATACTGGTAATGATGTGCTGATACCAACATAAGAACGACTACCAGTGCCATCAGATACAGACAAAATTGAACTCACTATTCAATTACGAATATTGCTGCAGTTGTTTCGTAATGAATTTATAGATCCAGTTGTTTCCTAAAAAAAAGATATCGGTGCAGTTGTTATAGCGTAGTTAGTGTCAAAGTCCCAAAGAATGGAAGTCAATAACATGCAGTCATCACTAGACGACATGTTTTCTTGCCCCTTCCTGAATAATCAGAAGTAGCAGGTGAAACCAGCTGTATCTTTCGGAACAGTTGGATGGCGGGCTGTTATGAAATCCCCAGATAAATGAAGCATGTAACAGAAGCATATGGTATCCTTGGAATGGTTCCATTCTGCATAACGTTTGAACCTGTGTGTTACTAGCGTTTATGAATGAACCTGAGTCGTGAAGTCTCTGAACAAGAGATTTCCAACCGCCAGCTCAGACATAACCTCAAGAACAATGATACATGCGCGCTTTGTGCGTAGGAACCCAAAACTCTGAACCATTTACTGCTGCATTGTAATAAGTCCGAACGCTGTGTGTCGGAACGCAGAGGCGGAAAACTATTTCTAGTTTTTAAAAAATTTACTGCTGCATTGCGTTCACAGCAGGGAAACTTGGTTCAGGGTCCTCCGACGTCTGAGGCTGCATCACCTAGCCCTGACCGTTGACGAAACCCCCCTTCATTGAATGGTGGCAGGTCGCAGAAAAGGTTACCCAAAGAGGTCGCATGGACGCTTTGGAGAGAGCACAACAAGAGGGTCCACGAGTTTCAAACTCTATAGCCGGTCGCATTGGCCCAGGAGATCATAGACAACGCACACATGTGGGCGTCGGCGAAGTTCTCCAAGCTCCTAGCGCGTAGGCTATAGGTTCCTCCCTACTTGTTTTAGCCTCTATGCTGGTCTGGGCGGCTTGCTTGTGGTTGTCGTAGTCTTCTTTATCTTTCGTTGTTGCTTTGTCGACTAACTTGCCTTAGGGCCTTGTATTGGATCTTGCTTCTCCTTCTTAATGAAATACGTGCTCCGCACATTCTAAAAAAAAAGATTTCTTTAACAGCATTCTGCTCTGGAGATGACCGCATTATCTTGAACTTTTTTTTTGAAGGCCCATTATTTGAACTGAGCAACAGTAACATTTGTTCATCAGATGTGAAAAACAACCGAGCCAACAGGGTTCGTCCTCGTGGGATACAGTCACACAGAAACCGAGACGGAAGCTAATATATATCGCAATCTTTCAATGATTTTACCCGAATAGGAGCTACCGACAGTTTTGTAGCTTTCTACATTTTCCTACCAAATTCCCTGTCGCGATCTTCCCGAGATATGATACACAGACATTTTGAACTCTGTTCTCGAAAAGCTGTTGTGTTCACTATGACAAGAAGTTTCGTTCATGAAAACTATTGTACTACGTACTACGTGTTTCAAATGATTAGAATAATACGAAAGATTTGAGGTGTTCTAAAATACACATACATGTACTACCTGTATTGGTCCGCCGTAGAAGTCCGCGACCTCGTTTAAATATGAGTAGTATTGCCTGTTCCAAGCAAAATGATGAGGTGGTTTTGTATCCCACTGGCTAGTACATTGTACCAACCACGGAATTAACAAGGGTATTATCACTTCTTCATGCGGAATTTTCAGGACTGCATGCTTCTCATAGGCTGTTCATGTACATCCTACAAAAACTCCAATAAGTTTAATTATGGATTCATTTGACAAGTGGCATTGTTATGCCATACTGACACGATGCTCGCTGTCAGGCTACTGTTATCGAGAATAATCAAAGCGGACAGAAATATTTTGTTCAGTGGACCTTTCTGAAAGCAGAACGCATAGCCTCAATTATGCTTCCTTTTTTTTGCGAACGCAATTATGCACCTTTTTTTTAGACGAGCTAGCCGGCAGAGTACTATGCCTGAACTAGCATTTCCGTTTCCCAATTGAGCGCATATGATTCATGAAGTTCTGCTATATAAAGAGCTTTCATCCTCTTTCGAAAAAAAAAAGAGCTTTCATCATACAGAAAATGAAATTACTTATTTTTATTTGTGTGAACAAAAAATTTCAGACGTGTAATCCTCTGGAATGTCCCCATGAGCATATAAATTATTCTGATGTGCACCTTTCATGTTTTTTCCCCTGTTTAACAGGACATCAATTCAATTCTGTTATTCCCGAAACCTACGTTATGAAAAAAATAATGCAATAACAGAAAGTTTTCTGCCTATTTGTAGAGAAAAAAAATGTAGCACTTGAAATTAAAATGATTGATATAATTTGACATGTCGTAGTTCTGATTTGTAAGCAGTCAAAAGTTGTTGCGCTCGTATTTCTTCTCTTTTGTTCGACACAGAAGTCGAACCAACGACACTAGGCTACAATAACCTACTAGCCAGTTCGCGTTACAGAATGCCTATAGTGCTAGTGAGGACAAAATCGTAGGAAGCTAAGCATAAGTGATATGATAAATAATTAGTACTTTTTTAATGTTAAATGGGCAAAATGGGATCTCTTAAAAGCACCAAGATACGATGGGAGATATATATACTTTTAAAGATAATGGCCGGAAACACACGCATATTTGTATAAGCAAGGTGTCGGTGTCAAGTAAGTGTAACTGGTAAACAATTTAGAATCATATACACAACGCTTATAATAACCGTGTAGATAAAATAATGTTAAAGATAGTGAATTACATGCCAATATAATAATGAATAAATTATATCGTCGATGGTCGATGACATTGACAGAGTTGAGTGACACTATACTTTTTATGAACGGATGCACACAATCATGAAAGAAAATTTTGTTCAAGCCACTAGGACAATCATATATAAGTATGAGGGAAAAATAAAAAATCAATATTGTTCAAGCCCACCATATATAGTGGCAAGGTTTTAGCCACCAAAATGTGACTTGGTAACAAAATAACTAGTATAACCAATTAATTATACATATATAGTGACCAAGTAGCTTGGTGATTGATTTTTCTTGTAGTGCTTTTCGAGAACTTAAAATATTGTAAGATGGTTTCTTCCATTTTGTTAATGGAATACCGACGTGTTAGCTGGAAGACAAATGCATGCCGCACCACCTAATATATGCGGTATAATTTCTCTAAGAACAAATAAGCTCGTGCTGCGTTTTCCTTAGAACGCAAGCAAATTTGGAGTTAACGATCACCAAGTGGCACCCTTGAAAAGAAAAATATAACCTAACGTTTTTTTTTTAAACGTTGCGCTGGATGGATGCTCCTCAAGGCAGCTCTTTCTTAGCGGATCATGAGCTTTGTCACTTCTGCTTGACCACATGAGTCTCTCTACATTTTCCAAAAAAAAAAAGGGATCTCGTTAGTTAGGAGTCTTTTCTTTCCACATATATACTCGAGAGTTCTTTTGGGGGGTGACGCTAGTCTACCAAAGTTTAGACCATTATTAGTACTGCGGTTTTATATTTTTTTTTAAAAAAAAAAGCTATTACCTTCGTATATACGCATTGACAACGAACAGCACACTTTTTCAAGAAACTGAAATATTCTAGTAAGTTCTTCAGTTTTGTTAACAATAAATGCTGATGTGGTGGCCGGAAGACAAATGAATGCTATACCACCTGCTACACGCTACATGATTTCTCTATAAGCACACATATAAGCTCGTGCTGTTTTTCCTTGGAATGGAAGCAAAATTGGATTTAACGACCCGGGCCCCTAAAAAAGAAGAGAAATAACATTACCGTACCGACTGGTTTCCAAAACGTTGTCCCGGGGGGATGTTCCTCAAACCAGTTGTTCCTTTAACCAATCATCAAGTTTGTCACATCTGCTTGACCACATCAGACGATCAGAGTGTCGATACGAGACAGTAAAGAAAAAAAAAAGCTGTTGAAACTCAGGAGTCTTAAGTGTTACTTTCAAATTTATGAAGTGGTAGTACTCCACGGTTCAGCGGTGGCTTTTTCCCTGTCGCTAGCTAGCTGCGCAATAATTTACCCGCCACATGTCACGTTCCGGCGAAGTGGATTTTCGATCGTCATGGGACTGAGTGAGGCGAGCAGAGCAGGTGACGACGACGGTCGGTCCATCCATGCATGCGAAGCTTCCATGCACGCGATACAAAACGTCGTGCGAAACGCGCGGGAGGAAAGCGAAGCACGCGTCACGTCAGCGGAAGCCTCCAAAAGCTGCGGCCGCCCGAGCAGGACCCCGCATCTTCGCGCGTGCGTCGAGCCGTCGGTTCCTTGCGAGCGCCGAACGCCGCCGCAGGAGTTGCTTACTGTGTGCGGTGCGCGGCACACGTTGTTGCTATCTCTCGAACGACACCTTTTCCGGCCCCTGAACATCCATGCACCTGTACGACTACGTGCGTATGGTTACTTGCATCACACTGCTCTATAGGAGTAGCTCGCTCGCTCCTTTTTCGCTGCGGAGCCGACATATTGGCAACGCGAACTGTTCCGCGTTCCAGACGTGACGCCGAATCAGACCAAGCAGAGGCAAGTGCTGGAGTCCACGTCGGGTCGCGCGAGCCTTCGTTCGCCGGCCCTCCCTCCGCGGCGTCAAATCAGGAGGGCACGTCTGCCGGGGGGCTCGACCCCAGAGTTCATTCATCGGCTCCTTGTAGCTAACGTGCCTTTACACAGCCGACACATGTGCGTGAGGCAGGCGCTCAAAAGCCCGGCCGGCCCGGCCGGTCGATGGATGGATAGGTCAAAAATCTCGTTGGCCTCGTGCGGCGCCGGTGACTCCTGGCGTAGGTGGCCGCGCGTACAGGGCGCCGACGCCCCCAGCACAGATCGAATCGCAGAAAAACTCACGACGCGCTCGCACGCACGCACGCAGCGCGCATGGGCATCGCGGCGTGGCATGGAGGAGGAGACGACCCCGGAAGGCCGGAAGCTGAGGGCCGAGGCCGATCCTTCATCCATTGACCCTGTTTTGTCGCATCGGCGCGGGCCAACGCCTCGGCAGCGGACCGGATCGCCGTGCTCCTGCCGTTCGTCGGCACGTACTTACGTGAGAACGTACTAGGTACTGTTCAACTTCCCTCAGCTAACAGAGCCGAATACGGGTTCCAAGTACTACGCGGATGTACAGAGTGGCTCGGTGCAGCAGCGTTGAAATTGCGCTGTTTGTCGTTAGGAGGTCTGAATTCTTCTTATACGGCGGGAGTAGGCACGGTACAGTATCATTTTTTTGCGCGGCAGGTGAAGTCACGCCTTGGGGACATGCGCCTCGTGCGGTGAAGGTCTCTCTCAGCCGCCACTCGTTTGTTCTCTTTTTTTTTTTGAGGATTAAAGTTTCTTCATTAAATCAAAGACATGATACAGAGATGGGATGGAACTGATCCCATTGAAATGTTGCAAGTGCCTGATGCACCGGGCATGATATGCTGTGATTAAGAGCCATACAAGAGGTGATACAGGACGTAGTAACATATTCCTGTCTTGCTCTCTTGGCTAATCCATCTGCTCTTGAATTATATTTTCTTGGAATCTTGGATATCTTCGAGGCACTGGAGTTGGTTAATGCTGCAAATTCTTGAAGCATGGGTCGTAGCATCCAGTGTCCTGGTTCATTTATTGGATCATTGAGCTGAGCTGCTTTGGCGAGGATTTGATTGTCGGTGTAGTATGCTGCGTGATGCCAACTGAAATGCGCTGCAAGTCGTGCCGCCAGGAGGAGCGCCTGTCCTTCCGCAGCCAGTGGATTCGTTGGCTGGAGAAGAAGAGCTTGTATGGAGATGGTGGTGTATAGTGTCTGCGTCTTGTCGATGATGAAGACTCCAATCCCTGCCGGTTCTGCTATGTTGTATGATGTTGGAACCTGGAAAGAGGCATCAGTGAAGATTCTGTAGTTGGTGCGGCGTTGGACCCTGGAGGACTGCAGCTGCGTGTTGGTGTCGGCGCCGTCTGGGGGTGTTGAAACAGGGACTTGGTGGTCATATAGTGTATGTTCGTCCGCAATTGCTTGGGCTTCATGGAGTACCCGATGGACTGTCCAGTCAATCTTGTTGAAGCGATGATCGTTTCTGGACTTCCATATGCACCAAAGGAGACTCCATATGTATCCTGCAGTAGAAATGTTCATACCTTGTTGTAATATGATCTCCAGTTGCTGATGAATTCCACGGTCAGTCGAAGGTAGTGCATCTGTGCGCAGGCCAAACGGGATCGGAACCATACTGCCCTCGCAAAAGTGCAATGCAAGAACAGATGGGCCTCGGTTTCAGCGGCTCCACATCTCGAGCAGGTTCCGTCCGCCGCAGGTATGATCCTCTTAACACGAGCACCTGTGCTTAGCGCCAGCCGAAGAAGGCGCCAAGCAAAGGTCTTGACTCGAGGCGGAATGGTTTTGTCTGGCCAGGTTACTCGTAGTATCTGTAGCACCTGCATTGACACAAATGGCAGCGGTGTCTGTTCTCTGTCTCTGATGGCCAGTTGAACGTAGGAGCTTTTTGAGGTACAGATTCCTGTTGCAGTTGGTTTCCAGCAAAGGATGTCGTCACCTTGTCCCGGGCTTGGCTGAACCTGCATAATAAGATCTGCAATTTGTTGCCCAAAGATAGTAGTAATTTGCTGGTCGTCCCACTGCTTAGTACCTGGATGCCAGAGGTCTGATATGGTGTTTGGTATCGGGTACTGTTGTTGGTGAAGGTTGAGGTGGTCATGTAATTGTTGCCAGGCAGGAAACCATGGTTGGTTCCATATGTTGGTGTTTCCATCAATGACCTGCAAAGTAATGTCATGGTATAGCTCTTTCCTTACCTTGAGAATTGATGACCAGAACGTAGATTTGGGTGGATATAGTGGCGCGGTCCAGAGTGTGCCCTGTGGAAAATATTTACCCTGCAAAATAGAAGCTACAAAGGAGTTTGGTTCTGCAATGATACGCCAGGCAGAAGCAAGCAGCATGCTTTTGTTTACAAGTGAAATGTCGCGTATTCCTAATCCACCGTCCTTCTTTGGTCTGGTGATGGACTTCCATGAGCGAAGGTGCAGGGGTTTTGTTTTCTCTGAGTCCTGAACTCCTTGCCACCAGAAAGTACGAATGATTGCTGTAATCTTGGCAAGGAACTTCTTTGTGAAAAGTATGTTTGCCATGTAGTAAATTGGAATCGATGCAAAAACTGATTGGATTAGGGCAAGTCGGCCAGCATGGTTTAAAGTGTTTGCTTTTGTAATGGTGAGGCGGGACTTGAACTTGGAGTAGATGAAATCATAGGCCTTGGTTTTGTCTCTGTGGGTGATAAGCAGCGGATGGCCTAAATGCATAGTATTGGGCTGGAAGTCTTGTACAGGAAAGACAGCTTTGATGTGGGCTTGGACATGTGAATCAACATGGCGACTGAAGAGGATGGAAGATTTTGCCCAATTTGGAGTTTGGCCTGAAACGTTGCAGAACTCCTGTAAAATAGTTCTGATTTGATGCACCTCCTGGTCATTTGCTTGGCCACAAATGATAAGGTCATCTGCAAACATTATAGAATGAATGGGGGGACATGTGTTGCTTAATTTGACCCCTGTTAGTTGTGACTGATCAAGAGCAGTCTGCAAGCGCAGAGAAAGCTCATTTATTGCAAGAACAAAAAGGTACGGCGATAGCGGACACCCTTGTCGTATTCCCCGGGAACCTCGAAAGCGACCATAGGATTGACCATTTATATTAACTGAGAAAGAAGGACTAGATATGCAAGCATGCACCATATTGATGAAATGAGCATGAAACCCCTTGCGTCGAAGCGCATCCATTATGAAAGGCCATTCTAGGCGATCAAAAGCTTTGGCAAGATCAATTTTCAGCATAAAAGTTTTCTGTTTAAAAGATTTTAGCTGGAAAGAATGCACTATCTCCTGAGCTATGATGATATTTTCTGTGATCCTTCTACCCTGGATGAAGGCGTGCTGAGAAGGGTGTATGTAGTCCGGCAACTCCTCTTTAATTTTGTTTGCTAGAGATTTTGCTATAAGCCTATAATTAACATTTGTCAGACTGATTGGTCTAAAGTCAGTCACCAAGGCAGCAGGATATTTTTTGGGTATGAGGACAATATCTGTAGAGTTGAGTTGAGGTGGGAAGGTACCTGTAGTGTAGAATTGTGACACTAGGTGGTGCAGATCATGTTTGATCCATTGCCAAGCTGCTCTGTAGAACGCTACATTAAGTCCATCTGGTCCTGGAGCGGCGTTGAGTCTCATTTGCTTCAATATCTGCAAGCATTCATCGATGGAAGGCGGTGTGCAACAAGAGTCATAATCCACTGTTACCTGGTGCGTGTGATTCAGATTGTTGGTGTCGGTGGAGAGTGATGTTGTGAAGAGGTTGGTAAAGTAGCCTATAAACTCCTGTGATATTTCTTCCGGGTTTGAGATTATGTCACCATATGTTGATTGGATGGAGGAAATCCTGTTTTTCGTTCTTCTTTTGGTGCATGCCTGTTGAAAAAATTTAGTGTTTCGGTCTCCTTTTGTCGCCCAATGTTTCTTGGATCTCTGGCGATAGTATTCTGTGAGTTTATCTAAAATATTCTGATGGAGTTGTGTGAGGGAAGCCTCTGCTTGGTGATCCACTGAACCAGGGTTCGCTGTTTGGAGAGCTAGGAGCTGGGTTTCAATCTCTTGAAGTTGCTGGTTGAGAGGCTTTTTCTTTTTGACCCATATTTTGAGTGATTTGGTGAAATGGGTTGTGCGTCTATGGAAAGGCTGGTCAATTGTTTGCGTCCAGGCTTGCATTGCCTGTTGGTGAAAATCAGGTTCAGAGAGCCACCAGTTTTCAAAGCGGAAGCGACGCTTGGGCTTAGGAATATTGGAGTTTAGGATTGCCAGGATAGGTGTGTGATCACTGTAAAGCATTGGGAGATGGTAGATAGTTGTATTGGGAAAAACCTGGCACCAATCTGCATTTGCTAGGCATCGATCCAATCTTTCAAAAGTGGGGTTAGTCGTAAAACGTTTGTTTGTCCAAGTATAAGCCGGCCCACTGTAACCCAAGTCAATGAAACCACATTGCTTAACTAAAGCACAAAAAGTTGCAATACGAGATAAATTGGGAGGTCCAGGCCCCCACTTTTCACTAGGATGCATGATATCATTTAGGTCTCCCATACAAAAGATCGGACGATCAGGGCTTTGTACAACAAAATTTGTGATCTCCTGCCATATTTGACTAGTTCTGGCATGCTGAGGGTCTCCATAAATACACACTAGCTTAAAACTAATATTACTAGACTTTTGTATCGCAAAAGCTAAAATAAAGTTGCTACTAGAGGCTACAA
The DNA here is from genome assembly GCA_012490785.1 of Eragrostis nindensis. NCBI lineage: Eukaryota > Viridiplantae > Streptophyta > Magnoliopsida > Poales > Poaceae > Eragrostis > Eragrostis nindensis. The sequence continues at coordinate 118,654 of JAAXCT010000242.1, forward strand.
TCTGAACGTCTATTTCGTCCGTCCACATAACCCACATACCTCCAGATTGGCCTATCGCCGGAACAATATAGCTATCATGCATAGAGAAATTATTTGATAAAGTAGCAGACGTAATGCGAGAGTTACGAGTTTCTGATATGAATGTTACCTGTGCATGGGTTGATGCCATAAGGCGAGATAGATGTTGCATCTTGCGGCTACTAAGGCTCCTGCCGGAGCCTCGGCAATTCCAGCTAAGAAAGCTCATGGCTGAAGGCCCGTCAGCAACGCCGGAGAGATTGCTATCAGCAGGTGGATGAAAAAAATCCCCAAATCGGTCAACAATTTGAAGACAGCGCCATCAGGAGCCACACCAAAAAGATTCGCATTTTTCTCCCCCGAATTAACTCTTGAAGCAAACCAAACACAAGATCAGGCTTCCGATCCAAGGAATCTTCAGCACAGTAGCGACGGGAATATCGGGAAATCCTTGGTGCTTCAGAGTGCTGTTAAGCCAGGGATTTCCGTGTGGATTCCTCGTTCGCGAGGGAAACGGATCGGCGGCGGTGGTAGAGCACCACGCGGGCGTGCCGCTGCAGCGCGGCGGCCGGGAGCAGCGGCGCCGCCACGGCGATGCGGCGCGTCCGGCCGGGCTCCACCGCGCGCGTCGGCACTTGCGGAGAGTCCACGTGGATGCGCGGCGCCAGGTGAAGGCGAGGCGGCGGAGGTGGAGTGATGGCGGAGCGAGGAGGCGACGGTAGGGCGTGGTGGAGCGGCGGCGGTTTGTGGCGGGGCTGCGAGAGAGAGAGAGAGACCGGATAGGAGCGAATCCGATGCGCTGCGTCGTGGGATCGATACGGCACGCGGCCGACAGCCACACAGGGCGAAGTAGACTTTGGAGAGATCTGAAAAACGATGGCGGCGGCGGTGGCGGCGCGCGGCGGAGCCGTCGTGCGATTCGCCTCTCCCCCACCCCAGTGCCGTGCTGCTTCACGTTGCCTGCCAGCCAGCCCTCGTTGACTCTATGCGCACGCCGTGTCTCGTGTCTCCGGTCCACTCGTTTGTTCTCTTGTGCGGCTGTTAGGTGAGGCACATACGTACTCCGCCGATAGGATCCCAAAAGGTTTCGGTCGTCCCTTCAGACAGGCAACAACATCGTCCGCGGATATGTTACAACCCTTAAATAGGGCGGAGAGACATTCCACACCGCCCGCCCTCTGCTCCCTCGCGACCTGTTTCCAGAAAAACAAATGCATGATGGTACCAAAACACGGAAATAGAATGATAAAATACATTAAAAAACAAAGTAAACGATATTGGTACGCCGACCAACCACATATCAAAGAATAAAAGAGAATCAAATGCCGGGTCTTGGGCTATGATTCGATAATATGAATATGTATGTATATAGTACTCTATCGTACAATTTTTTTGCATTTACATTTGTATATGAAGAGTCGATAGGACATGTGTATCTATATTTTTTCCCACTATTAGAAGGAATCAACATAAACTAGAAAAAAAATCATTTCGCCTGTATCCATATCACCCTATGAACAAGCCATTGGCTTAAAGAGAACCGTCCTCTTGTAAACAAATTAGCAACAGACAATTTACTAAAATAAAAATGTACTGCAGCTTGATGGCACTTGGTACTTTTGTGTGATCACTTATATTCATCATAAAAGTAGTTGAAATTTGACTTGAAATAAACAGATTGTCATTTTGTCATGGAGGCATAAGGTTAAACCTAAGGTATCCTATGTTGCTCAGAACTTGCTCTTCACAACAACAAAAAAAGGGCGCAGAATGTTACTTTCAAAAAAGCATGCGTAAAATCACCAGACACCCACAACAGGGCATCACATGCCCCATGGTCTCCTGACTTCGGAAACATCCAAAACAACATGCCCCCTTCCGTTGGACGTGGATGCACAGAGAACCATGGCAGCCAGGGACTTCGCAAATGGCTACGCATGTCGATGTGAAATGGCGACAAAGACGTACACAGTGACGCCCAAGCGGCAACGTGTGGCAACAAGAGCAACGGCGCGACGGCGTAAGCACAGACGGTGGCGCGGACATCTGGTGCGGCGCGGCTGCCAAACCACTTCTCCAAAACCAAATGAATTCGGCGTACTCCTATTCATCAGGCCAGATAAGATTGAGATTGACCATGGGTGTACTCCAGAAAACTTTTCCCACTTTCACCTTCCAGCTAGCTAGCATCTCGACAACTGATTACTTGCTAAACCGCACTTGCGGTGCTAACAACCTGATTCCTCCAAAATGTCCTTTTGTGCCCTGATTTCATCTCGTAAAGGTTAGATCGGACGATGATTAAAAAAAACATGAGCGACCTAATCACTTTTTTAATCTCACGATAAGATTGGTAAATTACATATGATTGGTTCCCGCCCTATAAAGTCCTGCGCACAGCTAGCTCCCCTTGCCCTCACGCCAACGCAGACCGACACCACAGTGTAAGCGCACCCCATCGACTCCGCGAGTCCACGCCGCCAGCGCTTCTTCCTTCCCTCCCTCCCAGCCCGGAGCTCTCTCCTTCTCCGGTGACATTACTCCCCCGTCGAACAATCAAATCCATGGGTTGCAAGGCGTGCCAGAAGCCCAAGGTGCAGTACCGGAAGGGCCTGTGGTCGCCGGAAGAGGACCAGAAGCTCCGCGACTACATCGTCCGCTACGGCCACGGCTGCTGGAGCGCCCTCCCCGCCAAGGCCGGTAAGAACTGCATGCATTTTAATCAATCGATTCCGCTCCAAGTGAATCGACGGAAATTCAGCAAACTGCATTGTGCCGGGCTCTGGAGCCACAAGCATCGAATTTCTTCCTCTGCTTGTTCCTGCTCCCAAATGTACCTCTGTTTTGGGGAATCGATAAGAAGGGAACTTTAGCAACCACGTTTGTTCAGCTTTTTTCAGAACAGAGCAGCACTTCAGTTTCGTGCTTCGCATGTTTGATTTCGGCAAATGTACCTTGGTTTTGTGCGCTGAATTGTCCGTGAATTGCCGCTTGTGCAGGGCTGCAGCGCAACGGCAAGAGCTGCAGGCTGCGATGGATCAACTACCTGAGGCCGGGGCTGAAGCACGGCATGTTCTCCCAGGAAGAAGAGGAGACCGTCATGAACCTCCACGCCAAGCTTGGCAACAAGTAAGCAGAGCATCAGACTTTTCACCTCACCTTTACCTTAATCGTAGAAGATCAATGCATTTGGATCGAATTATTCGCTTTCGATTACTTCACTAGCCGCTTTCTTACTTTGCTACTAGTGTGGTTAAGCTGGCAAATTCAGTGTTTAGAATAGAAAATGCTTAATCAGTGAGAGGAAAAGGAGAAATGCTGATGTTTGCCATGAAGACCGCTTTTAGTGGTGGAGTTGATGCTGACATCTACGCTCCATATCGAATCACTCGGTTGCATCTTTTCCCAGTGCACGATTGATGATTGTGAACAGCGGGAATCTTTTCATTTATTTACTAAAAGGTGTGCTTAGTCACGACGGAGGGCCTTTTTCAAGACCTCCGGCTAGAAAAAATCTACTATGAAGAAAACATAAGAACAAAATGGCAAAATCAATTTCTGCTTCTTTCTTTTTGGAGAGGCGTGGCAGTTGCTTCCTGGAGCAAGCAAAACCATATTTTTTAGCCATATTTCCTTGGCTTCGATTTGAGTCCTGAAAAAAAAATATGATACCGTTCTCGGATACTTCAGTTCATTTCATTAGCAATGTACAACTATTATAAATACGAATGTCAACTGTCCGCCCAATCGAACTTCACATGCGATTTTATAAAACCTGCTACTTTGATAATCTGAAAGATGACTTGTTAGTAGTACTCATAATAATTTTTTTGCGAGGAGTACTCATAATAATTGGCTTCTTTGTTCCTTCGCAAAAAATTAAAAAAAGGTTCTTTGTTGAACTGTACAATAATATAAACCGACGCAAGAAAGATCCTTACGAATGCGTCACGTCTTCTCCTTACGTCGTAGAAAGCGACGACACAAGGTATAAAGCGACGACACAAGGTATACGTCGAGAACTCGAGATGCCAAAAACGTGCCACATAATCACAGAGTAGTAGCCCGAGCCCCACCGACAGAACAAGTTCATCGAACTGGAGTAAAATTTTATTCATACTGAGACGGTGAGAAATTTTGGCTGCAGGTGGTCTCACATTGCGCGGCACCTGCCGGGCCGGACGGACAACGAGGTGAAGAACTACTGGAACTCGTACCTGAAGAAGCGTGTCGAGGGCGCGCAGGCCGGCAAGTGCGCGGCGGACGCGCCGCCTCCCGCGGAATCCGACGCCAGCGGCAGCGGCGGCAGCCCGAACCCCAGCGAGGCCAGCCAGGAACGCCTCAACCGGCCGGCAAGCTCCGACTCCTCCTCCGAGCTGGTCGACTCGTCCTCGGCCGACGACTCGAGCTGCCTCACCGTCACGGAGCCCGCCGCCGTGCGACCGCACGCGCCCGTGCTCCCCAAGGTCATCTTCGCTGACTGGCTCGACATGGACTACGGCACCAGCCTGATGGCGCCAGGTCTCGACGCCGGAGTCTTCGACGTGATGAGCGGGAGTAGCACAGCGCAGGGGCTGAGCCACCAGTGGTCGTCCGTGCAGGTCGACGGGCCGTGCGGCGCCGCCGTCGATTCACTGCACGGGTTCGGCGGCGGCGGCAACTGCTGGGGTTTCGACGCGGCCGCGGATCAGGTGGACGTGCACGGCGCAGGGTTCTGCGATATTCTCTCCATGAGCGAGTTCCTTGGGATCAACTAGGCATGAGGTTCCTTCAAACAGTTCGTCCCGGCCGGAGCATTCTGTGAATTGATCTGTTTCTGTAGGTGAGAAGGTGTAAATTAATTATGTCGTCGTATACCCGTGTGCAGTAAAGCGTAGCATGCAGCGTTGAGTCCAGATCTCTATGAGGTTGTCCACTACTCTCTTGTCTCAGAGAAACGGTACATATACAAGAACAATAATAGAAGAGAAAATCGCATGGTTTCTGTTAAGTTTTCGGTTCTCATGCAATCGGAGCAACTTGTCTGTGTTTCGACAGAATTCAGCGCGGCTGGTTACTTCTCGAACGGATTTTTGCTCCTCAAACGCCATTGCAAATCTTCCTATTCCCACCCTGCATCGTCATTCGTCAAACGGAAATGATGACCAAGGCAACAACTGCTAGGTAGGTGGCGCTGATGTGTGAGGAAGTAGGAAATAAGCTTTTGTAAAGTTACCCGTATTGCACTCAAATTGCAATTAATAATTTAGATTATTTTATTAACACATCGTTTAGGAGTTCATAAATGAAGAAACACAAAGGAAAGGGCATTGTCTTTTTTTTTTTGAGAATAATCAACTTGGCCCTCCAACTTTTACCAAATGCTCAATTTTGTCTCGCAATTTTCAAACCAACAAATTATTTACTTCAGCTTACATTTATTGGGTCAATTCAGTCCCTGATCCTACATAGCATCCACATAAGCATGCCAAGTAAGCATGGTGACAAGAACGATGTAAGAGATGGAGAAAATGCCACATAAGGTAAAACAAAAGTGGGCTCCGATTGCACGAAGGTGAAAATAAGGCCGCGTTTTTTCACCAAATATAATTTAGGGTTTTATTATTTCGTCTCCAAATATAGGTACCGGAAATTTATTGTTTTCTTTCCTGATGGTCTATTGTTTCGTATTTTCTCACCATGTGTGCAAATTTAGGGACACCTACATGGATGCCACATAGGACCAAGGACTGGATTGACCCGATAAACTAAAGTTGAGGGATGGAGTGTAACTAGACGGGGACAAAACTAACTATTTTGCCTTGTGTGTGTGTGTTCAGTAGTGTTATTATTAAGAGCTATTATTAAAGTAAATTTTATAGACACAAGCTTTAGTAATAATCAACAGACATGAATACCATACTCTTACACCATTAATACACAAAACCACTTTAGAAATCAAAACTACACCGTTTGTAATCAACTTTCATAAAAAGAAAGACTATATAATTTTTCATTGCCACAATCATGTATCAACTTGCACCAAAAACTACCGATTGTATATATTCCGACTGAGCAGCAGCATGTGTGCATCGTGAGCTTTCTACTTTGTGGCCTTTGAGGCCTTCTCACTAGCTCCAAAATTTTCTTGCAAATGACGCCATCTTTTTTATAGCGTTTCATGCATTTTAGTTGTACCAGGACGCTAGAACTTTAGTAGGACGTGTAGCATGACTCATCATCATATAAAGCATACTTATCTCATTATCTGAACTTAAAAAAGTGTAGCATTACGTGCATTGGGACAAGATATTCAAACCATTTCCTCTCAAGTTCACGTTAAATTCTTGGTTTCTATCGGGACTAGCCGGATGCCCGTGCGTTGCCACGGTCCATTAAAATCTCGCCAACAGTACCGACAAAGAATTCATAAACAATTCTTCGAACCGAGGGGGCACCATATTGTCCAAGAGCATCTCACATGTCACAAAATAATAGCATGTCATAGAAAGTAAGAAATGAAAAGATAACCAAGTAGAATCAATGTGGCCTTCTGCTAACCAAACCAATCGTTTTTTTCTGAGCCAGATACAACTGGTTACATACAAAGCATTTCTCAAAATGATACATCTTTACAAGTCACAACCGACCATACCAAATTACAATATCAGAGGTTCATTGCAGATTGGAACAAAACTTGTTCTAGTACCTCACAATAAAATCCTTCCGCGTCGCAGGTCGTGTTCACGTAAACCTGAAAAAAGAAACAGCAATGCACTTAGTGTGAAATAGTGCGATTCAGTTCCGTAGCAATGATTGGTTTAATAAAGATGATTCATCAAGCATTATTCTATTAACAAGATCAACTGAACTTCTGGGATTCTTTTCACTTGCCATGGAATTTCTTCAGTATATTGCTATTGGAACTATACATACAGACTTGACGTGAGAACCGATAGGTATTTGTTATGCAAAATTATTCATTCGGACTTTACCGCAGGGTTCATGATTTCCACATCTAGTAAAACAGCCTGATGACCATCATTGATTTTGTTGGAAGCTATCTTTGTTAACTGGATAAACTATTCTCTTCAACCAAGTTAATGAATTGATTAGCTTTTAAGGTGCAGTTGTCGCTATGCTATGCTCAAACATTGTCTGCAATGCAACGACAGATATATCCTGAAAGCCAAGGATATTGGCCTTAATGTATGACGCTGGAATAATTAATTTTAGGTGCACATTGCAGGGTAAGACTCGACTCCTATAATCCTTCTCCAAACCCAACTTTGTATGATGAAGCGGCCATTGAACTGATATGCTTATCGGAAAACTTCTTTAACTAAAATGCAGAACTAATTATAGTACTCCACAGATACATCGCTAAGGAACCAAATGAATCTACTCGGGCATTCTTCACTTCACCCAGGTTTCAGTTAAGGGCTCACCGAGCTAGAGTAGAAAGCTAACTGTACCTTCGACCTTGATGAATTGAATCAGAGGGCGCAAGAGAGTGAATCCTAGCATCCCAGAACCAGTGAGTGGCTTCTTGTTCTGTAGCGCGACTGCGTGAGGACATGATCAGTGAGAAATTTATAATGGGAAGGGAGAATGATTTGCTATCGGTGTGGCATGCGCACGTGCAGGGTTCAAATTTTGGTTTCAGAAAAATTGAATCTTACTCGTAGCTTCTCAAACCTTCCATCACCGGCTCCGGTGCGCTAGCTCATCCATCTGCCGGATTCTGGAAACCAACCCACACACCGCAATCCTCCTCATCCGCCTTCCCCTCGTCGATCGCCTGCCCATGGCTCCGTCACCGGAGTCCTTGACGATGGGGCAGACGGGTTGCTCCAGGCAGAAGGGAACTTCCTCCTCCGCTTTCCCCTCATCGATCCGCCCAACCATGGCTCGTCAGCGACATCCTTGACGATGGAGCAGACGGTCGCGGCGTCGTGACGCACGCGTGTCTCTGGATCTTGGGCGCCGCCGATCTACCTCCTCCGCAGTCAGCGGGATGCGCCCCCGACGAGACGGCGCCGTGGCCAGGAAGTGACGCGGGAGTAGCGGCTGGTAGGCGGACGAGGGTGCGGAGAGTCGGCGGCGAGCGAGGACGCGGGCACGCGGTTGGGAAGCGGGCGCGGGGAGTCGGCGGCAAAGAAGGACGCGGTGCGACGGCTGAGTTCTGGGGTGGACGCGGTTTAGTGGGGTCCACCTGTCGGCGCCGAGTACTGTAGCAGAGAAACGATGACGAACCACGACCGACCACCACCAACTCCGGTTTTTAAGGGTAGTAAAGATAGTAAAGATAAGTCAGTTTGAAAGGAAGGGCCATCTAAGTATAAAAAAAAGAAAAAAAGAAAGAAGGAAGGGCCATTCTGTAATTTCCAACTCTATCGACTAACATCCCAGTTCGCCGATGCCCTAGCCCGGATCACCTCCGCCGTCCCGCGACGCTTCCAGCCTCGCCTCCCCCACCCACGAACTCTCCAAAAGGAGAGGGGGAAAACTTCGGAACCGCTCCCGCAAATTTCCCAATTCGAACATCCGACACCTCGATTCGCCTCTGCGAGCCGTCGTCTCTGGCCGGATCTGTCCGGCAGCCCCACCTCGCCTCGACGCGCCCGCTGCCTCGTTCGATTTGAGCGCTCCTCCCGCCGATGGATAATCGGGCGAGGTACCCTCCCGGCATGGGGAACGGCCGCGGCGGGAACCCGAACTACTACGGCCGTGGCCCGCCCCCGCCGCAGCAGCATCACCAGCAGCCGCCGCCGCCGTCGCACGTGCACCACCAGCAGTACGTGCAGCGGCAGCCGCAGCCGCAGCCCTACAACCAACAGCAGCAGCCGCCGCCCTACAACCAACAGCAGCAGCAACAGTGGCTCCGACGGAACCAGATCGCTGGTGAGGCCGCCGGAGCCAGCGCGCCGAGGGCGCCACCTTCCGCCGAGGGCGTCGATTCAAGGTGAGACGCGCGGGAAATGCTTACCACTTGCTTGCGTTTGATGTTTAAGGCTAGGTGTTTATGTTGTTCGTGGACTTGGAATTTAGTTTGGTGCGCGGTACGAAATGTAGAAGCTTAATCGGCGGTCAGATTGGCTAAAGGTTATAGCTAGGGGAGTTAGAGAATCTAAGCACGAGTTATTTGTAGAGCGTTTTCATGCCTCTGCGCACCTTCTCTTAGCAAATGATATAGAATTGGTGTCTTATGAAGTTCTTTTTTTGGTATTACTGCTTACTGCTGCCTCAATAAATACTGCTGTACCATTGATGGAACCCACCTATGTTTGTATTTTGGAGAAATATATGTGGCTTTGGGTGTTATCAATGGACAGACCCGCTTGTTCTTTCCAATTTAGTTTTGCTGAAATGTCATGTAGGTCACTGCATTGATTGAGTAGTATTCGGAAGCACATTATGAGATGCGAGATTAAATGATTATTTAGTGGTCCGTGATGATCTTGTTTTTAAGGCTTCGCCTAGTTGCCTAGGCGTGAAGACGGACTGGGATACTGTGGTGTCCTGCTCGCCTTACCAAAAAAACAGTGAAAGAGAGGGGAGTGTAGGAGGAGGAGCCGGAGGGGAATCAGCCAGAAAGGCTAAACCGCAGCAGCTGTGGCCATCCTTGCCAGTTCCGGCACCTTTGGCCGGCACGGCACATGACTCCCTCCAGGAGTAGCGATTGATCTAGGCGGCGACGGCAGATCTGAGGGCACAGGGGAGCATTGAGAAACTGAGACATGAGGAATCGAGAGACAGAGGTGGCGGAGGAGGATTTGAGGTCACAGGGGAGCAATGGGGAGAAGTTGAGTCATGAGGAATGGAGAGACAGAGGCAGTGGCGGTCGCCTGGCTAGCATCGATTGGGTTGAGGAAATCCCAAACGTGAGGTACAAGAGCATATGGGCTGGTTTGTGGGCTGGGCCTCTTCCTTTCTTGCGACTTCCTCCCTTTTTTTCCTTTGCTTTCCTTCTCTGTTGTTTCTCTACTGGTATGGCGTCGCCTTACCTCGCCTTATGGGTCCTAGGCATCGGCCAGGCGACTGGAGGGGGTGACTCGCCACATCTTGGCTTTTCGCCTTAAGCACATAGCGTGAACACCTCCATGTTCTGCATGATGCAGCCAATTAGTTCTGTTGTTAAAAGTAAGTGTTGCGAGTTCTTAATTATATGATTTCTATTTTTCATTTGGAAAATACCAAATGATGTGGTAGTTATGTAAGTTAGAATGACTATTATTGATGTGCAACGGATATACTAAATTGAGGTGATGCAAAAACTTTTCTCGATACGGAGACTACTGCTATTGTATTCTTCTTTGCACTTCCACAACGTATGTTTAACTTGGGTACCTTTTAGTACATTTTTGTATCATAGAGGGATAGAGATTAATTTTTATCTTTTTGCAGTTCACAAGATTGGAAGGCCCAGCTGAAGCTTCCACCTCCAGATACACGCTACAGGACAGAGGTATTTTATAGAACCTCAACGTCCTCTCCCTCTCCATGCCAGTTCTGGATGCTGATGATTTCTGAGGGACTATCATATTTTTTGGTGTGATTGGCATGATATGTCTTCTTACAAAGATTTAACTGGGGTATCTGTGTTTTCGATCAGTTTTTGAAGTTTGGACGATATATAGGTTTATTTGATAATAGTTCTTGTTTTTTTTTTAAAAAAGCTATCTCACTGTCTTAGCAGTAAACTATTGAGCGATAAAGCTATGATTGATGGCTCTAATGTTCAACATATGATATGGTGTCTACACTAGGTATACATCCATCATTCATCTACTTTATTTAGAAGAACTCATTGTTGACTGAGTTAATGGCCAAGGCTGTTTTATATTTGTTCCTTTTGATTCACTGTGTGCAATATGTCTTCTCAATTTCTAACTGCAGTATGCTATGCTATGAGGATTTCTTTATTTCTCACTTACCTTTAAATCATTATCTCTGCAGGATGTTACTGCAACCAAGGGAAATGAATTTGAAGACTATTTTCTGAAACGTGAACTTCTTATGGGGATATATGAAAAAGGGTTTGAAAGGCCTTCTCCTATCCAAGAAGAAAGCATTCCTATTGCATTAACTGGTAGTGACATTCTTGCAAGAGCAAAAAATGGAACCGGCAAAACTGCTGCATTTTGTATCCCTGCACTAGAGAAGATTGATCAAGAAAAAAATGCTATTCAAGGTCTTTTTCTACATATGAGATCATGTATTATCCTTCTTTGGGCTCATGACTAATGTGGTCATTTAAGTTCTAACTTTTCTCTTCTCTTATTCAGTTGTCATATTGGTCCCCACAAGGGAATTGGCTTTACAAACTTCACAAGTCTGCAAAGAACTTGGGAAACACTTGAAGATTCAAGTAATGGTCACTACAGGAGGAACCAGCCTAAAGGATGACATTATTCGTCTATATCAACCTGTTCATCTACTTGTTGGGACACCTGGTCGCATTTTGGACCTCACAAAGAAAGGTGTTTGCATTCTGAAGGATTGTTCGATGCTTATAATGGATGAGGTATGCATAGTCAGCTCTATCGTCATGTGAGATTGCTTCTTTTTTTTCTTATATAAACATACACTTTAATTTTCAAAATTCAAAGTATTTTTTATCGTATTGTGTTCGACAACAATGTGTTCATTATATGTGAAGTACAGAACCTGTATGGAATGAAAATTACACTGTTTCTCAACATTTAATGATATTTATTAACCCTTAACCTTGGCAGCTTCATTTCCTTACTAACCGTGTTCTCGGTTTACTGAGCCTAATTAGATTAAGAAATTGCCTTTAGTTCTCTGCAGACAATTTTAGCTGTTACATTGTAATGATGGTAGAACACTGGAATGGCAACCAAATATGGCAAGAACTGATTAGATGATGTGACTTATTGCCTTTCTGTTTTATGTATAATTATTATTGAGTTCCGCAATCCGCAAAGTAGAATAAGACACATGATTGGGCTGCCAGAAAGAAGAGATGATAGTTGCGAATGAACTAGGTTTTTTCAGTAAACATGCATATGTTCTTACAGCTGTTATTTTTCTCCTATAGGCGGACAAGCTTCTTTCTCCTGAGTTCCAACCTTCTATAGAGCAGTTGATTCGATACCTTCCATCCAATCGGCAAATTTTGATGTTCTCAGCAACATTCCCTGTGACTGTCAAGGAATTCAAGGACAAGTATCTGCCTAAACCTTATGTTATTAACCTTATGGATGAACTTACGCTTAAGGGAATCACACAGTTCTATGCTTTTGTTGAAGAAAGGCAGAAAGTCCATTGTCTTAATACTCTCTTTTCCAAGGTTCCTGTCCCCTCTCGATAAGCACCTTTAGTTCACACTTAAATACATGTCTATATTTTTGTAACTTTATATTCACAGCTAATGCATATAATGCTCTTTCGATGCAGCTGCAAATAAATCAATCAATAATATTCTGTAACTCTGTAAATCGTGTTGAACTGTTGGCAAAGAAGATTACTGAGCTTGGCTACTCTTGCTTCTACATTCATGCTAAAATGCTGCAAGATCATCGCAATAGGGTTTTTCATGATTTCCGCAATGGTGCATGCAGGAACCTTGTTTGTACAGGTATCACACTTTCCTTTTTCTAAGATATGCTTTATAGTTCTTGACTCTTGTTACCTTTTTTTTTTTTTACCCGAAACAAGGGATGTTTTACACTACAAAAACTGTAAAATATGAAACAGAAGAAACAGAGCATTTACTTCTCATAGTAGCATTTACTTCTCCATGGAATGTCTTGCTTAATAACATATCACATCATTATGGCTGTTTTTTTAAAAGAAAAAATGAACATATTATTTCCGTTTTAGAAAAGTGGATCGTTCTTATATTCTTCTGTCTTTCCCTTTGCAGATCTTTTTACGAGGGGGATAGATATCCAAGCTGTCAATGTTGTCATCAACTTTGATTTCCCCAAGAACTCGGAGACATATCTTCACAGGGTATGTATTGGTGAACTTACATTAATGTTTTATGTTCAAACTTTTACCCTTTTTGAAGCTTTGCGTCCTCAGATAAAATGAGAGGGTTATTGTCAATTGAGTAGACCTAGAACAAATAAGTATGTCAATTACTGAATTCCTCGTACCCCGGTCATCGTTTCAGCCGAGTTTTATTAGCTATGGTTGTTGGGCATATTGGCTTGGATTTGATGTATTGCTTCATTTATTTTTATGTGCTTAAAGTTTCCCTGACATGTTTTCTTTTATAGGTTGGTAGATCTGGGAGATTTGGCCACCTTGGTCTGGCTGTGAATTTGATCACCTACGAGGATCGGTTTAACTTGTATGCGCGCTCTCGTGTATCTTTTGTAAATATTCGTTCTCACCTTTTTAACTAAATAAACTAGGTGATTAACGTAATATATGTTTTTGGTACAGGTATCGGATTGAGCAGGAACTTGGAACAGAGATAAAACCAATACCTCCTCAGATAGACCGGGCTATATATTGCCAATAGTGATCGAGTCGAGTGATCTTGTATGTCTCTCTCAGGAAGTAATAAGGCGTGTAAATATCAGCTCATCACCAGGTAGTGCATCTCTTAGTCTGTTACTAAGTTGCTACGTTTTTCTCATAGAAGTAAAACACAGTGATTGCAGCTGTTGATTTTCATCGGACCCAGGACAACCACACCTAGATTGTTGGTGATTGTAATTAGATCAATTCATCTACAGAAAGATGTTTTGCCGATGGACAGTAATTAGGAGTATGATATCAGGATGCCCTTTATTACTGTTTTGTAGGGAAAGCACTTGCTGTTGTATAACTTTAAATGTACAATTCGTATGCAGAAATTGCTTCATTACAAGTATTGTTTGGATAAGTATGTAGATGCACAACATTGACCCTATCTGGTACCACACCATGTTTGATTTCCCATGGCTCAAGCTGCATGTTTCCATATTTTTCAACCCTTGCTTGGTGTGTACCAGATACACAAGTGTTAATATACTCGGCAATTGGTGCGAATGAGATTGCTATCATTTTGTGGTATCGTACTAGAGCTCTTTAGTTAAGAATCATTTGCAGCAGTATCTATTTGGTTGCTATACTGTTTTGGTTGATTCTCTTGTATTGATGCTGCAGGTTTCATTCCGGTATCTCTCATGGTGTGTATTTCAACCCCAAAGTTGCTGGGAGCATTCAGTGAGACCATAACTTGTTGCCAAGCATCTAAATTCTAGTCGGTGCAGATGGTCACTCCCGTTAGTCAATGTTGCTAAAGTTCCTGTTCTCAGGTGGTTTGCACATGACCTCTTGTGTTTGACAACATTTCTACTAGCTTTTCTACAGGACATTTTAACCCTGGTACCCTCTTGTGTCATTGCGCAAACTGTGGATCACCCCCCTTGCGCCGTGCAGTTTCTTCTGTCAGTGTCGAGCCATAGATCTTGGATGCACTGTTAGATTTTAAATTCTCCAGCATTTTGTAGTTGCTTCTCAATATACATTCTGATATGGCAGTCTTGTAATGTCTAGATTTGGTTTGATGTATTAGAGTGTTTATCGGGGTCAAGGTTTTAGTTTCTTTTTTCTTCTTTTCAATGTGACATTGTACCTTTTGCTGCTACAATTCGGGTCGAAGCAGTTAAACTTGAGGTCTTTGTGCTACTCCTGCCCTCTGGGCTGTCTATTTTCCTCAGTTAAACTTGAGGTCTTTGTGCTACTCCTGCGGTCCTGCCCTCTGGGCCGTCTATTTTCCTTGGGATGAAAAATGAGCAGCATTTCATTTGAAGGAGCATGTACATAGTGTGTGGTCATCGAAGGAACAATAATCTTTTATAATTCAGACTGTCCGCAAGGTTAGATTGCTTTGACACTCCGTGTTTCGTTGTGTAGCACGGTAAATGTTGCGAGCTGACTTCACGAGGCAGTCTCAGACAATACAACTAGGGCACGCTAAATTGCCCAGACACAGTTGACTCTGTTTGACCTCAGGCATGCCGCCCATAGGAGTCGATCTTTCGGGCGACTGCCTGCAGACTCCGCGTTCCTGTTCCTTTCTCTGTTGCCCCTCATCCGCGAGTCACTCTGACTGTGTACTGTACCAGCTTTCGTGTACTACTTCGTCGGAATGGTGTCGATCTTCTTCCATCGCATCCGCACAGCACAACTCACAAATGACGCTGCATCCCTCTACGAAACCTTGCGCTGGTCGCACAGAAAAACTACTCCTCGTATTGCCGTAACATTGCACCACCCACCTCATGCCGCAACGCCAGTCTCACCGATCACACCATCCGGGAGGGCGGCACCAGCAGACAAGACAAAGGCGAGACGCGGAAGGTCCCGTCCGTCAGTCAGTCCATCATCTCGGATCCCTCCCTACCACCATAGGCACAGCAGAAGCCTAGCACTCGGCATGTCAGCCCTTGAGACGCAACGCCCACGACTCCCTGTCCCGTTAAATCACCGCGTTGCCGTGCGCTGCTTTCACCACTGCTCCGCACACCACGACGCCACCGCCCACCTCCACGGGCACGGCACGGCACGGCAGGCCTGCCGCGGCGGCCGTGCCCGTCGCCAAGTCTCGCTGCGACGCTCTGCTCTGCTCTGAATCATTTCTCCAGTTTTCTCCGCCACGGCCTGGCGCCCGCGCCAAAGTCCGAGCCGCGCGCCCGTGTGGCAGGCGGCAGAGGCGCAGAGGAGAGCGGAGCTCACGACCTCATTTATGGCCGCTACCTTCGCTTCACGTCTCGGCCCCATCATCATCGGCTGATCGACCTTCCCCTCCTCCCCGTCGTCCCCAGTCCTGCCCATCTCTGCTGACCCTGTGCTGTGCTGTGCAGCTCCTGTACATGCGCGGCAATACTGTGCGCCGCATCAATCTTCCAACACAAAAATGGCCAAAGTTGAGGTGAAAACATGCCAGATCGCGGGCCGCCGTCTCGTTTTCCGGTGGTTATCACTCACAGTATCACCGTCCGGGTCTACTGCTGTACTCCGAGTAGAACAAGCACGTTTGCATTTCACCTGGACGATTGCGAAACGGTTAGTTAGTCAGCCATGTTTTTGGAGAAAAACAAAGTTGCCATATTAGACAAAAATCTCTTTTTTCTTAAAAAAAAAAATCTACGCTTAGACAAAAAATCAATACTAGACTGGATAAGATTTCTCTCTCTCTCCAACGGCACATCATCTGAATCAGTAGCATTTCTCTCCTACACAAATCATCCATTCATTCATCGTATGGTACTTACATGCTCTAACCAGCACATGGCGAACACGGGTTACACGGGAGTGAAATGGATCACTGGCCGGTAATTTCGTGCGAGGCAGGAAGGCAGCTGCACGACGTGCAACTACAGACAACCGGTAGTCCCCTACCGCATTCAAGTCTCCTGACCGTCGCGGCGTACTTGCAAGAAAAGCACCTCGCCCCTATTAAATGCATGCCTCTGCCCGATCGACTGCCCGTCGACCATAATTGATGTTCTTGCCCCTCTCTCGTTGTTGCAGCAGGTGAAAATCCGGTTGCATTTAATGCCACCGGAAGGGATCCTCCTCTGCCTATAAATCGGGCGTCTCGATCAGCATTTATGGCTACGGCCATTCTCAGTTTCACTCCACTTCGTCCGGTCCTGTCGTCGCCGACGCCGGCCGGAAAACCGTCGAGGGGAAGGGAGGGACCGATCGGTTCTCCAGACGACGAGAAGAAAGCGGAGGCTGCGGCGATGGGGAGGACACCGTGCTGCGATGGCAAGGGCGTCAAGAAGGGGCCGTGGACGCCGGAGGAGGACAAGCTGCTCGTCGACTTCGTCCAGGCCAACGGCTCCGGCAACTGGCGCCTGCTCCCCAAGCTCGCCGGTGAGTTCGCGCTCCGGCCGATCGCGTCATTGAGTTGTTTGGCTTGTTTAATTTGTTGTCGGTGAGCAATATGGGCTGAGGCGAAGTGGGCGTGCTCTGCTCGCAGGGCTGAACCGGTGCGGCAAGAG
This sequence comes from Eragrostis nindensis, assembly GCA_012490785.1. Classification (NCBI taxonomy): domain Eukaryota; kingdom Viridiplantae; phylum Streptophyta; class Magnoliopsida; order Poales; family Poaceae; genus Eragrostis; species Eragrostis nindensis. The sequence continues at coordinate 135,627 of JAAXCT010000242.1, forward strand.
CTGCCGGCTGCGGTGGACGAACTACCTGCGCCCGGACATCAAGCGCGGGCCCTTCACAACCGAGGAGCACAACACCATCCTCCAACTCCACGGCATCGTCGGTAACAAGTGAGTGCACGCTCTCATCATTAGCGCGCTCTCGACCCTTCTCTCTTCACATTCAAGGCAACATGCATGTGTACGTGCATGTGGTCAATGATGATTGATGAGTGATGCCATTGCTGTGTACACTCTCATCACTCATGCACATTAATTAATGTAACAACCATTCGTAACGACTAACGAACCTCCGGAGCACGTAAGGCTGTAAGTGTGTAGAACTGGATCGACTCCGTCGCGACATGCCGTGCTTAATTACGTTGGATGGTTGTGATCTCAGGTGGTCCATGATCGCGGCGCAGCTGCCGGGCCGGACGGACAACGAGATCAAGAACTACTGGAACACCCACCTCAAGAAGCAGCTCCGCCAGGAGTCGTCCCTCGGCGAGGACGCCGCCGGCCGGCACGCCGCGTCGTCGGCCTCCTCCCCCGCCGCGCGCCACATGGCGCAGTGGGAGACCGCCCGCCTCGAGGCCGAGGCGCGCCTCTCCCTCATCTCCTCCTCAACCACGACGACGGTCACCTCCGCCACCGCGTCCTCCTCCTCGTCCGCCGCCGGCGTCGACCACGCCGCCGCGCCCGACATCTTCCTGCGCCTCTGGAACTCCGAGGTCGGGGAGTCCTTCCGCGGCGCCGTGCATGGCGGACACGGTCCGGACGCGACGGCGGCGAACGCGCTCTCCGTTCCGGCGCTGCAGCCCGACGACTCCTCGGCGGCGTCGACCAACGGGGCCGCGGCGGCGGACGAGTACCAGGCGTTCCTGGACCTGGCCGTCGAGGAGTTCGCGCTGCTGCACGGCCGCCTCGGCGCGTTCGCGGTGTTCCCGGCGGCCGACGTGCTCGCCGGGGCATCCCTGTTCACGCCATTCGAATAACAAGCAAGCACTTGTACCTCTCAGTCATCAGTCATTAGAGTCGTAGATCGACGTACGAGACAGCACTATGCATGCGTTGAAGCGTACGCGTACGTACATGTCTACACGGACGCCGCATATATCACGAGAGCGTTTGTCTCGTGGTACGATGCATGGCGTATATGTACGTACCTGTACGCAACGAGCGTATCCGTGCAGGGTTGTACCTACTTCGCATCTGCCTAGGGCAGTAGGTTTTTTCGATTGCTCTAGCTAGCTGGTTGTAACATTACTCTGGTGTATGGTGTTGACTTGGAATACTCCTACTCTTGTGCGTGCCCTCTGTGTGGAGTTACAGACCACAGGCGCGGTTTGTGTGCAAGCCCGTGCTAAGGCTCTCCGCACTCGTGTACCTCTATTTCATTCTTCTAAAAGGAATATTCCGTTTTGGTCATTAAGATTCTCTCTTCTATACCAATTTCTCCCGCACCCATTATTCCTCCATATCCTTCCTCTATCCCAACTACCACATATTTTATTCAACCATCCCAACTAACATCTCCTCTCTCCTCGGTTTTTTTCCTTTTCTTTTTTTCGCTGGCGGGCCCCACACCAATATCCGGTCGCCACCGCCCACCGGACGCTTCCAGAGCTCTCTCTCCTCGGCTCCCCCGCGCGCGCCGCTAGCGTCGGCTCCCCCGCCGCCAAGCCCCGCCTCCACGACGCTCGCCCCCGCGCCCTCCTTCGGCTGCCTCGCCAACGCCGCAGCAGCAGCACCGCAACCACCACCACGCCGCCGGCGCAGGCGCGGACCACCCGCTTCTGGCCGTCCCGAGCTACATGGCCACTCGGTGTCGTCTTCGTCGTCCGCGGCGGCCGCCGCCGAGGTGCGAGGCGGGCTGCAGGTGCCCAAGTGCGGCGCGGCCGTTCGCGTGCAGAGGTGCCCGTCGCAGGCGAGCGCGCCGGCGGCGTCCTCGCGGTGCCGCCGCCGATGACGGGCGCGGCCGCAGCCACAAGCGCCCTGCTCCTCCTCCTCCTTTACTCCTCCTCCTCCTCCTCCTCTTCGATTTCTTTGGATTTTGCTTCGATTCGTTTCGATTATGCTTCGATTCGTTTCGATTTTGCTTCGATTTGCTTCGATTCGATCCGCTCTGCTCCTCCTCTCCTCCTCTTCTACTCCACCTCGTCGCCGACCAGCTCCCGGACGACGCGGCGGCGGGGCGACGGCGCGGCGGCGGAGCGACGCGCGCGAAGCGGTTGGGGACTTGGGGGCCGCGGCGGTGGGAGGCAAGGTGGGCCCGGCGACGCGTTTAGTGGGCATCCTCTACTTCCGCTTGGAATAGCGGAAGCGCCTCCTTCCGCTTGCTTAGCGGGAGCAGTAGAGGAGCCCGGTGCAGAGCAATTTACGCTATCTGCTTCCTCAAGGAAGCGATAGCGTTGCCCAGTGCGGGCAGCCTAAGGGCAACAACAATGTACGAAAGGTGTGTAGGTTTATGGTGTGTAGCCTCGGTTCGACTTTCTGTGGGAGTAAGTTTTCTAGAATTTAATTGGCGTTGTGCTTTTAGCGGTAGACGACTTGGGCATCGACAGCAATACGTCAGTGGTGACTTCGTCAATATCGAGGATTTGCCGACTCAGTCTTCAAAGATGCTCATAAGTATAGGGTTTATGTATGTGCGTTCGTAAGAGTGGCTCTACGTGCGTTGTGAGTGTCTGAGTTGTATTATGTAATCGTAAAAAAAAGCAACAACAATGTTTCAGCCGAAGCCAATCGAGTGAGTTCACAATGTTTCACCTAAAACAAGTCCATAAAAATATAATATTTTTGTTTGCTATATAGCTAGTCCGTAAGTATATGGATGGCTTTTACTATCGTCTTTTTATATACTACTCCCTTCGTCCCTAAATATGAGGTTTTTTAGCATTCAAACACAGAAGTCCTGTGGGAGTCAAAAAACCATCACACCCATCGACCTCAACCCATCCCTCCACCAATCACAAAGTTGGTCTTATTCTTAAAACGTCTTACATTCAGGGAAAAATTCAAACATCTAGAACGCCTTATATAAAGGGATGAAGGGAGTACTCCAGTTGCATAATGTTTCATGCAATCAATAGTAATTTGTTTATTCCTTGTTGACCACTTCACCACCACATTGTGATTGCTATAACGTGGTTCAAAATTCTCTGCCGATGTCTGGAGAGTTGTGAGCTTGAGTAGCATCAGCTAGCGAAGACGGCCCGAAAACCATGCGTGCACTTTCGCGGCGATGTGCCGATGTAATGGCCGTTCCAATCCAACCATCCAAGTTGCCATTGCGAACTTCCTGCTCTGAAAATAACCACATCAAGCATGTTGGCGCGTGCACATAATTTTGTTCAATACCGCAACTGCGGCTGGTTGGCGCGTGCACATCAAGCATGTTGCGCGTGCACATCAACCACCGTATCCATCGTATTTTCTAACAGTGGCAGAGCCAGCTCCTCGGCATAGTGGGGGCGGCCATGAGCTCTCAGCTGCATATGCATATTGTAACCGACATGAGAACTGAGCAGCAGCCTTCCGCTATCACTCTATCTGTAGTTCTCTAGCTAGCTAAACTTCCTTGGCTTCAAACCTTTTTAATACTCCGAATTCTAACTCTTTTTTCTTATGCGATTCAAGATTCATACTGCATCCGTGTTTCAAAATGTAAGTATTTCTAGGTTTGGTCAAAGTCAAAACATCCGTGTTTTACAATGTAAGTATTTCTAGGTTTGGTCAAAGTCAAACTTCTTCAATATTGACTATTAACAACAGTAAAATGATAATGTTTGCACAATCTCATCCGAACACGATCATCCGGGCCATCGTTGAGGAGTCGGTAGAGTGGAGGATGGCTGGTGTGAAGCGGCTACGGGAGCTCATGCCGTAGGCAATGGAGAGTGAGTTGGTAGTGATCAATAGTAGCGGGCGCGAATGTAACTAAAAAACTAACCTCGGCCAGAGAATGGCATTTGTAATATTTTTTTCTCCTTAATGAAATGACACACAGCTCTCCTGCGCGTTTGAGAAAAAAAAATGATAATGTTTGATCATGTCCAAATAATGTTTCACCTTGAAACGAACTATTATAATATGCAACTATTTATATTTAAAAATTTTTATTTATGTTGGTATTGCTAGTTAAAGATTGAAATGCTTGACTTTTGACGAAACCCCATTGTCGGTGTATTGGGAACGGGGTCTCCACTCCCCCGGATAAAGGTCTGGCCCAAATCACGACTGGGCCGGATCAGAGCAGCTCCCGCGAGGATGGGCCGCTGCGGCCCGGCCGGGGCAAGCAGGCCTGCTGCCGTGGTGGGGACGCGAGCCGGCAGAGGCAGCCCCGCCTTGCCACCTGGCGACCCCCTGCGCGGCCATCGGCTGACCGCGGAGCGGATGAGGACGGTGCTCCGCGGGTGAACGGGGGACCGACGCGTGGCGAACCCCGAGAGTCTACGACGTGAAGACACCGGCCGCCGATGGGACGGCCGGGGCCTCGCGTGGGCTGAGATATGCGCGGATTTAGGGCGCGGGGTTCCCTCGCTGGGGGACCCACTGGCAGTGAGCGCAGGCAGGCGTGGCGGGACTCCCGCCAAAGGGCCCACCTGTCAACGAGAACCCGCACGGGCAGATGGACTTCAATGCGCGTGCGCGCTCCGCAGCGCCTGGTCGATTGACGCGACAGGACCAGTCATAGCCCTGCGACCTCTGGTCGTAGTTGGTGCGGAGGCACGAGCCTACGTGCGCCGCCTGCCACGGTACGGCCCAATGCTCGGACCGAGGGGCCGTGCTGTGCACCTGGCCGAGCCGCGCTCCTCCGCTCCCGCGGAACGATGTGAACTAGGGTTCCCGATCTTCCGAAAGGTCCTGATAACTCTCGATTTGGTGGAGACTTGACACACGTCGATCCGGCTTCAGAACAACACGTTCTAAACCCCGCAATCGCAGCACCACGTCTCCTCAGGTTATCGACCGGCAGTGCACGGTCGACCTCGCTAAGAAGGCTTATCCTTGCCTGCGAATCGAAGAACACAAGCAAGAACACAGTAGATTGCAACCAAAATTGCTGAAAAGAATTAAGCTCACGAGTTGGGGTCTCACAAACTGATGAACGGCGAAACTGTTCTTGACAGAATAATCTAAACAAAACCCAACCCTAACTCGGGCGGCGGCTACTGTAGATATACACCTTAGGGCGTGCAAGACCCCCTGGACGCGCCCCTAATGGGCTCCAACAAGATACAAGCCCAAAGGCCAGATTACGATAGCGCAACACCGGGACAGATTCTGGATGTCAACTTGTTTCGACGATTCCTGATGACTCCGGACGACTTTTGACATGAGACCAGTGCCATTGGAAAGGTTATCAAATTATCTTTCCATGCATATGAAGAACGTCCAAAACCGAGTCCGTATGCGACATGGGCGACCGTTTTAGTGCAGACTGCTCCTGGACTCCGAAACCGATCCGAAGTCGACTTCAATTGGGCCTCCAACTTGGTTTGGACGCCCTTGCTGTCCCTCCACGCCTCGAAGCTCCTCTCCAATCATCTCCTGATCCTCTCCATGGTTCATAATCACAATATAATCATTAGGTAGCAATCTATCCTCAAGTTCATATAAATGAGTGCTTAGGAACGAGCTCACCTCTAGATTCATTTGTCGTGCGCGAACTCTAGTGATTGGACCTTGTATATCCAGCGGAGGTGTGACATGTGTATCCGAAGGAGCGATGTCCTCATCATCCTCCCCCTCTTGGATTGGAGTCGTCCTCGACTCAAGCTCATCATCTTCTCCTAAGTAAGGTGTCAAATCTGAAATATTGAAAATAGGACTAACCCCGAACTCGGGAGGCAACTCAATTTTATATGCATTATCATTAATCTTTTCAAGTATTTTGAAAGGACCATCAGCTCTAGGCATTAATTTAGACTTTCTCAAATCTGGAAATCTATCCTTTCGCAAGTGCAACCATACTAAATCACCCGGTTCAAGTTTAATTGCTCGCCTGCCCTTACTACCAGCAATTCTATATTTTTCAGTCAGCTTTTCAATATTAGACTTAGTTGTCTCATGCATTTTCAAGATAAAATCAGCACGCTCTTTAGCATCATTATGTATCCTCTCACTAGTAGGCAAATGTAGAATATCAATTGGAGCACGGGGATTGAAACCATACACTACCTGAAAAGGACTTACCTTGGTGGTAGAATGTGTTGCCCGATTATATACAAACTCCACATGAGGCAAACATTCTTCCCACATCTTCAAATTTTTCTTCAAAACAGCTCGCAGCATGGTCCTCAAAGTGCGGTTCACCACCTCTGTTTGTCCATCAGTTTGTGGATGACAAGTGGTAGAAAATAACAATTTTGTACCCAACTTGTTCCACAAAGTACGCCAAAAGTGACTCAAGAACTTAGCATCACGATCTGAAACAATAGTAGAAGGCATACTATGCAAAAGAACAATCTCTTTGAAAAAGAGGTCAGCAATATGAATAGCATCATCAGTCTTATGACATGGTATAAAATGCGCCATCTTGAAAAAACGATCCACCACAACAAAAATGCTATCCCTCCCCCTCTTAGTCTTAGGCAATCCCAAAACAAAGTTCATAGAAATATCTGCCCAAGGAATAGAAGGAACAGGAAGAGGCATATACAAACCATGTGGATTCAAGCGAGACTTGGCCTTTTGACATGTGGTGCAGCGAGCCACAAAACGTTCCACATCTTTCCTCAACTTTGGCCAAAAGAAATGAGGGGCCAAAACATCCGCTGTCTTTTTGGCACCAAAGTGCCTCATCAATCCTCCTCCACGCGCTTCCTGCAACAACAATAGACGAACGGAACTGACTGGAATGCATAGGCGGTTAGCTCTAAACAAGCACAAATTTGTTCCATGCCCGCCCTTCTTTACAATTCAGCAACACCTCTCTAAAATCAGGATCAAGCGCATATTGTTCTTTAATTGATTCAAGTCCAAAAATCCGACAATCAAGTTGAGACAGCAAAGTATATCTTCTAGACAAAGCATCAGCAATCACATTATCCTTCCCTTTTTTATGTTTAACAATATAAGGAAAAGTCTTAATAAATTTAACCCATTTAGCATGTCTACGGTTCAGATTATTTTGAGAAGAAGATACTTAAGGGCCTCATGATCAGAATGAATAACAAATTCTTTAGGCCACAAATAATGGCGCCACGTCTGTAAAGAACGTACAAGTGTATACAATTCTTTATCATACGTGGAGTAATTCAGAACAGGACCAGTTATTTTCTCACTAAAGTATGCAACGGGTCTACCATCTTGCATCAAAACACCACCAATGCCAATTCCACTAGCATCGCATTCTAGTTCAAAAGTCTTACTAAAATTTGGAAGTTGCAGCAACGGTGCGTGTGTAAGCTTGTCCTTCAAAGTGCCGAAGGACTCCTCTTGTGCCGTGCCCCAATGGAACACCACACCCTTCTTCGTCAACTCATGCAGCGGTGCAGCAATGGTACTAAAATCCTTGACGAAGCGGCGGTAAAAACCTGCAAGACCGAGAAAACTCCTCACCTGTGTAATAGACTGAGGAACCGGCCAGCTGGCAATTGCTTCAATCTTCGACTCATCCACCTCAATGCCCTGCGGAGTAACAACATAGCCAAGAAAAGATACACGATCCGTGCAAAAGGTGCACTTATCAAGGCTACCAAATAAACGTGCATCTCGTAAAGCATTAAAAACAGCACGTAAATGATCCATATGTTCATCCAAAGACTTGCTGTAAATCAAGAAAACATCAAAGTAAACCACCACAAACCGACCAATAAAAGCTCTTAAAACCTCATTCATTAAACGCATGAAAGTGTTAGGTGCATTAGTCAAACCAAAAGGCATTACTAACCACTCATACAAACCGAATTTAGTTTTGAAAGCTGTTTTCCCTTCATCTCCAAGTTTCATTCTAATTTGATGGTAACCACTACGCAAATCAATCTTTGTGAAAATTATAGAACCACACAACTCATCAAGCATATCGTCTAACTTAGGAATAGGATGACGATAACGAATAGTAATATTATTGATGGCTCTATAATCAACACATACGCCAAGTACCATCTTTCTTGGAACCAAAAGTACAGAAACAGCACAAGGGCTAAGCCTTTCACGTACATACCTACGGTCCAAAAGTTCTTGGACTTGTCGCTGAATTTCCTTAGTCTCATCCGGATTGGTCCTGTAAGCAGCGCGGTTGGGTAATGTTGCACCCGGAATCAAATCAATTTGATGCTCGATCCCTCTCATAGGTGGCAATCCCGGGGGTATCTCTGCTGGAAAAATGTCCTCATACTCCTGCAAAAGGTTAGTAACAGCAGGAGGCAACGAGCTAGCAATATCATCAATTGAAAATAAAGCGCTCTTACAAATCAAAGCATAGCAAACATCATCATCGGAAATTTCAGCAAGGTCACTTTTTGTAGCAAGCATAACATCACCCTTCAATTTAATCCCCTCGGCCTTAGAATTAGGTGTAGACTTATCATTTTTAGGTGGAAAAAGAGAATTAGCAACTTGCTGATTTTCAGATTTAGCATTATTCAAACTTGCAGTTCGCTCTCTATCAGCCTCTACAATTTCAGCAGGGGTTAAAGGAACCAAAATAATTTTCTGCCCTTTATGCACAAAAGAATATCTATTGCTTCTACCATAGTGCGTAGCATCATTATCATATTCCCAAGGTCTACCCAACAACAGATGACAAGCGTGCATAGGTACCACATCACAGTCCACAGAATCAACATAAGTACCAATAGAAAATGAAACTCTGCAAGTGTGTGTTACCTTAGCTTTTCCAGAATCATTCAACCACTGAATATAGTATGGATTTGGGTGTAGGCGAGTTGTCAAGCCAAGCTTCTTGACAAAATCAGAACTCACTAAATTATTGCAGCTACCTCCATCAATAATGACACGTGCGCGACCTTCCTTGATGACGAAGAAAATCTGGAACAAGTTATGTCGTTGTAGCCTGTCCGGTTGGTGCACTTGTGTGCTGAGCACCCTGTGCACAATGTGGACGCCGTAGGACATTGTGTCTTCCTTGCCAAAAATCTGACCGTCTTCCTCCACGTCGTCATCATCATCTTCAATGTCGGAGGTGCTAATGTATCCTCCATCATCTGTAGCAATATATGCCCGCTGACTTGAGCAATCCATTTGCATGTGACCAAGCCCATGGCAGCGATGGCACTGAATGCTAGAAGAGCGTCCCGTCGATGCAGAGGTAGCACCCTTAGCAGGTGCCGGCACCACACTCTTTCCCGCATCTGAAGGGCGTGCGGGGGACTGTGTTGTTGCTCCGGCAGCAGCGCTGGAGGCTGCTGGAGGCGGCCGGGAAGGGGTGGACTTGGACAGCCCGAAGGTGGCACCCTGCGTGGTGTGTATGTGGCGGTCTTGTTCCTGTTCTGCTGTTCACGTCCCTGCAATTCTTTCTCTGCAAGCATAGCAAACTGGAACAACTTGTTGACGGTGTTAAAATTCTTTATAATCAAGAATATCCTGAATCTCACGCCTCAGACCAGAATAAAAACGAACAAGAGCGGCCTCATCGTCCTCTACTATCATGCAGCGTTGCAAACCCTTTTGAAGCTCCCCATAATAATCCTGTACCGATTTATCCCCTTGTTCTAGACGCTGTAATTTTTTTCGCAAATCTCTATAATAAGGAGGGACAAAACGATCTCGCATAGTTTCCTTAAGTTTATCCCAAGTTCTAGGAATTTCATCACGAAAAAGAGAATTCCACCAAACAATAGCAAAGTCCTTAAACTCACTAGTAGCTTGCCAAACTCTATGCTGCTCAGGAACAAGATGGGCACTAAATTTTTGCTCTACTGTCATCTCCCAATCAAGATATCCCTCAGCATCATATGCACCCGAAAACGATGGAATAGTAAACTTAATTTTAGCATAGGGATCGTCAGGAGGTCGATTACCATGTTGTCGGTGATGATGACCCATACCGCGAGTGTTATTTTCTAGGCGACGTCGATCCTTGTTCTCTTGGGTCTTTGCTGCATCAATGTCTCCCTTGTCATCATACACGGTGTCGTCCTGTATGCCCATGTCGATTTCCATCTCAGTAACTTTGCCGGTTAACGTAGTAACCAAGGAGGTTACAGCGGTAACCGTGTCTTGATTGGTTTGAACAGTGTCTAGGAGTGCGGATATCCTCCGGTCCAGCCGCTCTGTCTGGTTGCCGACAGATTCATCAACCGACTTCTGGATCGTCGCCTTCATGTTCTCAAGAAACTTGTCAAGAGCAGCCTTTAGCTGCTTCTGACTGACACATTCGTTGAAGTCCTTGGGAGGATCGTCAACTGCATCGTCGTCTCCTGCCATGATAGACACAAAAACAGGAACAAACAGTGAAGGTTATCCCTATCAAATACTATTGCAGTGGTGCCTCTCAACATAGCAAAAGGAAACCTCTAGCCAAGCACTTGTAAGGTTCTTAGTAACAAAGCAAAGGATACCTAGAAGGCGTGCTCCGCGATTGCAAGGTCAAAAACCTATGCTGTCCAGAAGTGATATGTGGAGCTAGGAAGGCCAAATATGTGAGTGGTACACAATTCAAAAACAGATAGTAATGCTGAATAAATGTCCAAAGCACTGGTCCTAGTTGCTGGTAGACTCGTATCCAATTCCAGAAGTGAACAACAAGGAGCAGAGAACAAGAATCAGCAAAGGTAACAGCAAGAAATCAGCCAATGACAGAAAAGGTGCTCCTATGTGCCACCTGTTTTGTCTTTTAGCACTAGTAGGAATCACAATGCTTCAATTTTTTATTTTTCTTTTATTTTTTTGATATTTTTTTCTCAATCAGGGGCACAAGAATAGGAACACCACAAAGTATCAACTCAAACTGAGGGAAGATGCGGTCTACAAAAAATCAAACATGTTTTCTGAAAACCCTGAAATCACCTTCAATGAATTTTTTCTATTTCTTCCCCATTTTTTTTGAATTTTTTGAGAAACCCAAATGGCTGAAGGCGATTTGTTTTGGCCCTTTTGGAGTCACGAATCTGCTGTAAAAATTTCAGCTCAAACGGAGCACCGAGCGAAAAGTTATGCCTGTTTTACTGAAGGTACCTCAAGTCAGGATTTGAAACAAGGGCATACTGAAATCGGGGAAGGAGAAACAAATTCGGATGGCTGCAGTGGGTGTTTGGGTGTGGTGGGTGGGATGTAGATGAATCAAGACACTGAAATATGGTAGGAACAGAGAACCAAATTCAGGGTGTGGTGGGTGGGATGAAAAAGACTAGCGAAAACAGGGTGTTGCGGCTAGGGTTTCAACGATGAAGTGCAGCGGATGGAAAAATCACAAACTGAAATCAAACACGAACTAAAACCAGCAACAAAACACGACTAGGACACAAACTCAACACTACGGACTCTGAAATCAAATTATGCAGAAAGGCTAGACGTGGTTCTGGGATAAGGAAAAACTAAAACCTAATTTTATTTTATTTTTGGCTTTTTTTGGACTCTAGGATGACGACGAAGACGAACACAAATTGATCTAAAGGAAAGGCGAACCTGACGGTATACCTGAGTCTCTGATTACCACTTGATGTGAACTAGGGTTCCCGATCTTCCGAAAGGTTCTGATAACTCTCGATTTGGTGGAGACTTGACACACGTCGATCCGGCTTCAGAACAACACGTTCTAAACCCCGCAATCGCAGCACCACGTCTCCTCAGGTTATCGACCGAAAGTGCACGGTCGACCTCGCCAAGAAGGCTTATCCTTGCCTGCGAATCGAAGAACACAAGCAAGAACACAGTAGATTGCAACCAAAATTGCTGAAAAGAATTAAGCTCACGAGTTGGGGTCTCACAAACCGATGAACGGCGAAACTGTTCTTGACAGAATAATCTAAGCAAAACCCAACCCTAAATCGGGCGGCGGCTACTATAGATATACACCTTAGGGCGTGCAAGACCCCCTGGACGCGCCCCTAATGGGCTCCAACAAGATACAAGCCCAAAGGCCAGATTACGGTGGCGCAGCACCAGGACAGATTCTGGACATCAACTTGTTTCGACGATTCCCGATGACTCCGGACGAATTTTCACATGAGACCGGCGCCATTGGAAAGGTTATCAAATTATCTTTCCATGCATATGAAGAACGTCCAAAACCGAGCCCGTATGCGACCTGGGCGACCATTTTTGTGCGGACTGCTCCTGGACTCCGAAACCGATCCGAAGTCGACTTCAATTGGGCCTCCAACTTGGTTTGGACGCCCTTGCTGTCCCTTCACGCCTCGAAGCTCCTCTCCAATCATCTCCTGATCCTCTCCATGGTTCCTAATCACAATATAATCATTAGGTAGCAATCTATCCTCAAGTTTATATAAATGAGTGCTTAGGAACGAGCTCACCTCTAGATTCATTTGTCGTGCGCGAGCTCTAGTGATTGGACCTTGTATATCCAGCGGAGGTGTGACGTGTGTATCCGAAGGAGCGATGTCCTCATCACGGAACCTGGGCGCACGGCCCATGAACGGGTGCGGCCCCTCCTTGCACTATAAAAGGGGGGTGCATTGTACCATGAAAACAACACTTGAGCAATACCAGACAAGCAGGACGTAGGGTTTTACACCTTCGGGTGGCCTGAACCTAGGTACAATCGCTTGCCTCTTTCTTCTTCCTCATGTTCGCAATTCTAGCACTCAGAACCGTTCGCTCCCTTCCAGATCTCAAAGGGAGGCCGTGCTAGGCCCCCATTTTCCGTGGTTCCCACACCTCGACACCCATAATACTTACATTTTGTAACGGAGGAAAAGCTCCATTGAACATTTGGAGTTGCTTTGGCAAGCGAATCGATAAAAATCTAAAAAATTGTGTGCCCTGGGCCTAATCCGTAAAAATCTTTGGTGGCCTTGGCGTTCACGCCGTCGACAAAAAGTTCAATGATTCTTACGTGCCTGTAAAATAGGTGGTGTGTTGCTCAGTGGGGCGAGGGGCGGTGCCCCCCCCCCCCCCTCCCCCCCCCCCCCCCCCCCCCCCCCCCCTTAACATTGCTCCTAGAGTTTTAGGGTCTAACCTCGTGTTATTTTGCAAATTTTAAGTTAAATGCCTGCCAAGTTTAACTTTTATATGTATAAATAGCTAAAATTAGACAAGATCAATAGAAATTGTTTTATTAGTCCTTGAAATTGCATTAAATTAGTCGTAAAATTATTTGATAAGCTTTCTTTGGCCCCTCATACTCATGTCCTGGTTCCGTCACTGTGTGCGCGAAAGAATAATGCATCTATTTCTAGACTCTCTCGGTGCCTTTTGATTAGGCTGTACAAAACTGCAGTCCTGCTATAAAAAGGAAAACCTTTTTCCCAGCAAAATAAAAGCACCCCTACTAGATAGGGCGATTATTAGTATTCCTGAGGCTATATGGACCAATGCATTGCAAAATGAAAAACACCCCTATATAGATAGGCCAATTTTGTACTAGTAGTAGTATTGTGTAGCGGCCGGCATGCGATCGAGCAAAGGTCGGTTGAGCCCCGCGTCGTTTTTGGCGTGGCGCCACCCGTCCATGCATGCATGGGCGGTCGCGGTCGGTGCGTTTAAACGCTGCGGAGAAACACACCACGATACATGCATTCGATACGACTAGGGCTTGGACCATCCACAGATTCGATCGGCTTGCTGGGAACCTTTTCCGTCTGATACGTCGTACGTACCGTTGTTTTAATTGCACCTACTGTCTGTCCATACCTGTTCCACTGATTGTTCTTCCGGAATTCCATCGTCATCGTGCGACAACCTATATGGAGTACTTGTGTGGCTAGACGATCTGTTCTTGTAGTGTTCCTGTGCTGAGAATGCAGGGCAGTAATCCCACAGCTAGTTTTCATTTCGAGAAATTTTTTTAGCCCAATCCGCATGGTCGTATCGACATGTACCTACACATGCGTCCTCGTTGTGGCCATGCCATACTCCTATCCTAACGCAATGAGGGTTCCAGTAAAAAGGCTGTGCGCGCATGTAAAAGGTATGCATGGCTGCATGCTGCAATTTTCACCGAGTAAATTCGCGGTGCTGTTCCGGGATCCTCAACCACACCGGGTGCCGTCGATATGTGTACGTACGAACGTACGTACTTGCACGGGACGCCCCGACGATTCAGGATCTGTGCCGTGTCTATGCATGGGTTTACGTTTCACTTTCGGTGGTGAATTCAAATGCCGGTCCACGACGAGCAGTGGACGGCTCTCTGTTCTGACCCATTTCCCCGCCGTCTCGACCCGGGCTGTAGGTGCACCCGCCGGCCGGTTGGATAGATGGGACCGGCACGGCGAGGAGCACATTTATTGCCGTCGGCTCGTCCGACACTCTGACAGATTTGGGGAAAAATATGTGCATTTTGGCAGTCTCTGCCTGTGGTTTAATCAGCAGGACCGGCAGACCTGCTCTTGAATCACTGTCTGGCATGTTAAAAGTGGCATATGGTGGTAAGCGGTGAATAGTAAGTACTAGAGTATTCGATCACGGCTAGTGCTACTTAGTAGTTCTCTTAAAAAATTAAGGAAACATTGCTCAAGAAAGTCAAGGAGGCTGACAGAATTTGTAAGTACTAGAGTATTCGATCAGAGCCGTGAGTGGAATTTTCCATGGCGCGCTTACTCGAAAACTCATCCAGACTTCAGCCCAGACAGCACCAAAGCTGCAGGCCTGTAAAATGAGGCCTGTTCGGCTTGAGAAATCCACTGTTCGGCTCAACCGAAGGCAGCGATGCAGAAATGGGCCGCGGGTGGCAGGACGGCCCGTCCTGGGCGTTGATTAGTCAAACGTTTTGGGACCCTGAACCCGGCCTGTACTTCATTTCTCTATCAAATGGCGACAATAAAATCTGAGAAAATTGACAGGGGTTGGTGATACAGCCGACTAACCTAGCACGCGATCCCATACTCTAAAAGCAACATGTGGAGGAAGAACTGAAAAAGAGAATTTTGGGCGAACAGTGGGGTACTGCTGCTCGTTATTCAGAGCTTCCGACTCCAACCGAAAAGCCTGAAGAGTGAAGACACGCTGATGTGATGCCTACGTCAAAAGCTCAGCAGGCAGAAGAATATGGTGCTATATACAACAATCTTCTGAAACCTGTTTGTAGCTTGCATCTCGTTATGTTTCTACTATCCAGAAGTTCCACGATTTCTTAGAGAGTTCACCTGTTACTTACCTGCAAGGTTTCCCCCAAACCTTTCATTATATTCAGCCATTCAGGTGGTTAGGACATGACAGACGCACATAGAAACAAAATGAAATGCAGTAAGCAACAATGGAAGGAAGATACAAAACAGCACCAGGGCTAGAACAAAACGTCTTGCTTAAATGTCAACAACAACAACAAAGTGACTTCTTAACTACACATAAGAATGTTGCTTGTCCAAGCATCAAGATGTACACCACCAAACCTCTGTCTTGGAAATAATATGTGTATATACAGCAGCACTAGACTTTACACACCAGGAACGATGTCCTTGCACCGAAGACACACTACACACTTCTGATACGGTGAAAGAAGCAAGCGACCACAGATGACCATCTTCACTTTTGCTCAGTGTAACGACTAAACGTTTCTCATGCTCCGAAGCATCCGATCATTTTCTTGGGGGCATGACCCGTGGCACGGTACTTCGCCGCCAGCTCCTCAGCCTTCAGGACTTCCTCGCCACGCTTTGCCTCAACCATTGCTCTTTTCTCTTCTGCTTCCTTGTGAATGATTGCAACCTTGTTCTTCATCTTCTCGGCATACTCAGCCTTCTTCTTCTCTAGTTGCTCCTGAATGTGTGCAAATTGTATAAGATTTAGCTCACAGCATGGCTTATTCATGAGAATGACCAAAATAAATTTATTCAAGCTATCATTCGGTCCATCACTGCTAGCGGTGGGTCTATCATTTTCTATTCAAGAAAACCTTATATATTTTACTAATTGCTCATAACCAGGTAAACAGAACCCTTTTTTTGAAGCAAGTAAACAGAACCCTTCAACCAAATAAAAAGAAACAAAGAGGGATAACAAAATTACCTCAATCTTCTTTAGTTCAGCTTCTATGTTCGCCTTCTTTGTATTCTCCCAAGAAAGAATAGCAGATAACTTCTTAGCAGCCCTGTGAAGGTTGAGCGAATTAAGCCATTTGATTCAAGTTAGGAATTTCTTCATCATTTAGTGAACAAATGTATCAACTTGTAGTGGTTTTAAGAATAAGATTTACAGTGTTCAATGCTGCATTTACAAATCTTTTGTCCCACTTTCAAATTTTTTTTCTGTCTATATGGTTTGAATTAAACAGGATAATATAATCGCCCGCTTTACGATTTTTATCCTACTGCTCTCAAACATTTTCTCACTATGGTTTGAATTAAATAGAACTCATTATCCTCACTGTCCTGAGAACAATGATAGAAATATCATCTAGAGCGAGTAGTACAAAGCTCCTGATTCCATGGATGAAACCATTATAAATGACTGAAGAATGATTTGGCTACATGAACATCCATTGTAACAGATTCATAGTTGTTCCACTGAAAAAGGCACACTGTAGTTATAGTTTTGGTTGCAGTGGGTGGCTACTTGTTTTCTACTAGCTTGTGTTTATGCATTGGAGGTGACGGGACATCCTTTCTTTCATATTCATAAGTATGTTGCCACAACCAAAAAAAAAAAAAAAAACACTACTATATGGCAAGCAAATACCCGCAACCTGTTATGTTTCCTCGAGGGGGAAATAATATTAAACAAACTGAAGATACATAAAAGTCAACAACATACTTGTTCTCGGCTTTAGTCTTCTCATTTTCCTCCCAAGCTTTGATCAAAGAGTTCCTCTTCTCTGTTTCCACCTTTGCTAGAGCGATATCTGGAGTCAAGGTTTTCGGTTCTTAGAGGGTATAGTTGTACGTTGACAAGAAGAAGGGGATCATTCGCTACTTACCTCTGTCATTGGAGCTCACTTGTTTCTCAGCTGCAGGCTTCTCAGCAGCAGGTTCATCTGCAACCTCTGTAAAGCAGAAAAACAGAAAATTGGTACGAGTGATACCAATATAAAACATGTTTGCTTTTGTGCAGAAACTACATTCATGACTCATGAACAAAACTTGCTGAAACAAGCTAGCTTAATTCTATGCATTTGGAAAGCAACATAATTTTGACAGAGCTATGCTGCTATCTGCCATGCAATATATTCTTATTGCGGTTACATATGCAACTGCTGCTCAGATAGCTTCTGTAGAAGTAAGAGTACACATTTCCTTTGCCCTCGTTTGATTAATACGTCCTTAACAGTGTAGGATTGATCTTATTCTAAAGTACACCAGCTATAAAAGGAAAGGTAGCAATCGTTGAAACCTATTCCAGCTCTTTTGGGAAAGGAATGACCAGATGATGGCATACTGTATCAAGTTGAAGCATCCAATGGGCAATCTTTTTATATAACTGCTGGCTGCAAATCTTCGTCTATATATTGCGCTGTGGTTAACAGTTTTTGAAATATGGATTGGTACTGACTGTGCGTGTCGAACCCAAGGTTTTAGCGTATAAGTATCTTCACATCTCGCAAAGTTTTATTCCAATAAGATAGCCCCTGCAAAGCGCTATTTGCTCACAGATAGTTGAGCTTTGCAGGATAAGAGATGGAAAGGATGGAGTGGCATCAAAAATGAGATGAGTCTCACAAGAAGAAGCCAAAATTACCCGGTTTGCTAGATGCCAGCTCATATTTGGCCACCAATTTATGTCCCATTTGGTTACTCAAAAGTTAGTACCGTACACTGAAATGGCATGACTTTTAATTGTATCTATTATTAGGGGAACTGAATGCTTCAAACACATGGTTTCATCTTTTGCCCAGCTATGCAAGGAACCCGTGTACATCTTTGAATTCGTAACAGCAACAGAAACCAACCGACTAGCAGCTCCAAAGTCTAAACCGCGCCGTTTCAACATGAATTTATATTCCTTTCGGAACATCACTGAAATTTATCATACCATTATTTAGTACTTATGACATGGGTTAATCAAAATTCAAATTCAAAAAAGGGGAGGAATTAACACAATTTGTCCGTTCGAACACCTAAATAATTCATACAGAGTTTGAAAAACGGTAAGAACTGTCAGATAATTCAGAAGAAAGAAGCCAAGGCCCAGTGGAAAGCTTTTCTCCCAGCACAAAGCTTTCAATAAGAGTGTTAAAAGGAAACTGGATGGATAAAGATGGAGGAAAGAGGGTAGCACTAGCAGAGCGCCGTGTGGGAAAGTGTGGAATTCAGGAAAGTTCCAAATACCATCATTTGTGAATCAATATCTGAAGTTTCAACAAAGAAAAAAAGAGAACCTGTCAGCATAGTTAAATTACACTACATGTCTAGTCATCGGGGGAAAAAATCCTACTACATGACTAGCATCAAAAAACTAGCTTTGCCTTTTAGCCCTCAGAATAGAAACCTATGTCGTTAATTTTGAGTTTAAGAAGGGAGGCAAAGCTCCCAGAATTATTTCGAGGACTTTCCCCTCAAATTTCTGCAGAAGCTGAAAAGTAATGTCTCTCATGAAGGGAAAATAATTTAGCACGATGGAAATTTTACACGCAAAGCCACTTGGATATTTGAAGTTGATCCAAGATTCTAATAAAACTAATTTCATGTGCAAAGAGAGTTATCACTTATCAGAGACAAATTTTCACGAGAGAAAAAAAAAAGGTGATCAAATAGTACCTCTTTTTTTTTGTGCGAAGGGATCAAATAGTATCTCACAGGCCAAACAACTAAATTTTTGCATCCAACACAGAAACTTGTGATTTCCTAGGAAGGATCATGATTTCTGGCGATATATAGTCGAATCAAAGTATATGTTTCACAAAACAACCGAAAAATCATGTCAACCACAAGCCATGAACCACAAACAACTTGTGCTGCCACTGTACCGCTAGCAGAAAGTACACAGACGAAGCAAGCAGAAAGAGGAAAATTTGGTCCTGATTCGCGGTACGCACACTGGCGCGCGCGCACCACCAGTAAGTACACCGCGTCACCTTTGCCATACGACGGTCAGTACAAGAGAGAAACTAAACAGAGAGAAAAGGGAGTACTCACTATCGACGATGGCCAGAGCCTTGGAGTCGTCGGCCGGCGCCTTCTCCTCCGCGGCCGGCGGCTCGGTCGCGGGGATGACGGCCTTCTCCTCGGCGACGTCCTCCTTGGGCGCCTCCGGCGCCGGCGCCGCGGGCGCGGGGGCCGGTGCTTCCGCCGCCGCCGCCGGCTCGGGCTCCTTCGTCGCCTCCACCTCCACCTTCTTAGCCTCCTCCTCGGCCATGTTGCTGTCTGGTCTGGTCTGGTGGTGGTGGGCTTAAGCTTAGCTGTTGCTGTTGAGTGTGCGGGGTGGCTGGTTGCCTATGGCTTGCGCGCGTGCTACTAATAAGCAGCAGCAACCGGCGGTTTTTTACTGTTGTTGGTCGTGTCTGGACGAAGCTGGAGTTGGTTTGGTTTAGGCCGAAAGAGAAGGCAGGGGAAGCGTGCCTGTTGTGCTTCTCTGACAGAAAAATGCCTCGTATTCTCCCGTATTGGGGCTCTGCTGTGCAGCTAAAGCATCGGTTTTATAGCCCGGATGGCGGCGTTTGCATGTGGGTCGGTGTTCCGTTGTTGCAGAGATTCATCCTGCCTTTTCTTTTCTCTGAAAGACGAGTAGAGCATCGCTGTAGCATGCCTTTGTTGTAAAGATACTGTTGAACTTTTCCTACTCGTTGATTCCAAAGTATTTCCATTTGTGTCTCCTTGAAAAAAATTGGCTACTCCTATATGGGCAGTTATGCAAATAGTGGGGCTTTGGAGGGGCAGGTGAGCAATAGGGAATGTCCATATCCGGACCGAGTGGCCGAGGCGTAAGCGACGTTAAAGGCGAGCCGGCAAGGAACCCATGGGAGCAAACGTGACGGCGACACGGCCCGGGCGCGCGCGCAAGCATACGGGGCCCTCACGCACTGGCGCGGCCAGCGCGGTTGCCAGCGCCGTTGGCCCCGCGCCCCGCGCCCGCGGCGCCGGGAGGGCCGCTCGGATCCCGTGAGCGCGGCGACTCTGGTGGTGGTGGTGGCCGTTGCTTGCCGCACGACGGGACGCGCGTCTCGCTCGCCAGCCATGCCTTAACGTTCCGTGCCATCAACCTCCCTGCCCGCGCGCGATTGACAAACGTGCGGCGTGATGCAGCGCACACGTTAGCCGGGCGCCAGGCATCAATGTGGACAGTGACGTGGTTGGGCATACTCCTAGTACTATCTTTTTTTCCTTCCTCGCGATCATCTTGGCATAGCATTGGTGAGTTTAATGCGGCGCGGTCGGTCGCCGGCCATTGGGCAGTCCGTAGTAGTGTCCTGTAGAATTGCCGAATCCTTGTTCCCATCGGCGGCCGTTGGTCCTTCTGCCGAAACGCGCCCGTGCCGCGGGGATGCTTGTACCGCCGGGCCGGGGCGGCATGCAGACATCACCACCAACCTGCAGGCGGTCGTTGCCCGGGAGGAGCGGGGGAAGCGCGCGTGCGTGCGAGCGAGCAAAATGGCCGGGCGCGCGCATGCAGCTGCCGACAAGTGCACTCCACGGCGCTTTCTATCGGCACGGGAAAACGCGCGGTTTTGGGCGGTTCCCACGCGAGCTGGCCGCGCTGATGCCGCGCTTGCCAAGGACCACCACTGCCGCGGACCGGGCTCGCTTCGCTGGCCCGGCCTCCGGTAGCCAGCTCGAGGACTCGCTCGCGGTTCAACTGACTTGGCTTGTGACGCCGCCTCGTATTCTAAGACGAGACCGAGGGAAGTAGTACGCACGTTCGTGCGAATACGGTATGTACCGAGTTTCCGCATAGTTTAGTACGTACAGTGGCCAAGCAAGCTCCAGAGTTTTCCAGCACGAACAACGCAAGTTATCAATGGATTTCATCGAACCAAGCTTGGTTCCAGATAGCTGCGTTGCCGTTGTTGCCAAGTCATAGAACAGCTGGCCAACTAAATCCTGTCGTCGTCCTAAAACAAGGGCCGGGCCCCGGGCCTCCCTCCCTCCGGCGCAACTGTCCAGCGCCGCGCTGGACAAATCATTCTGCAGCACAGACAAATGGACAAGAAGAGAAGATGCCATGCTGGTGCTGATCTGACCACCGGCGATGCGTTCAATTATCTGCCAGCCGGACCGGCTGAGATCAACAACAGAGTAATGCGTCGCGCGCGCGCCAGTGAATCTTGCTTAACTAAACGACCGGTACGTATTTCCGTCCGCGCGTACGAATGGAATCTCACGTCGTATCTTCGTCTCATCGCTAATTCGCTACTACGCTTATCTTCTTCTGAAACCTCCCTGTCTGTCTTCTGAACTGAACCACAGCAAGGCTGCAAAGCTATCGCATCAGTTTGTTCTTTGAAGGCTACTGCTTGAACCGAGCATGCCTGATTTTATTCGCCACAAATATGCGGAAGTAGTGAAGTTGTGCACTGGCAATTTTCTAAAAGATCTCCTTTTTTTCGAAAGACAGTTTCTAAAAAAATCTCGCATCCACATCTTCCCGGGTCCCTCCGGCGTGCTGGACGCATCGCGGGACATCTCGGCTCGAAAGCGACGCGTGTCGGTAAGCCACCAATTGATGCGTACACATAGTATTTTATTGATCTCACTGAGCTTAAGATCCATGCTGATACGCTGCTAACGTTGCAGCCACAAGCGCTGCCAGTTTGGAATTCGTTTTTAGGCTCCTCGACCTCATGCACCCTAATATCCAAATCTCCCTGTCAGTCTCCCACCTACTTCGTACATTTGTTGGCTTCGTAAGCCTTAAATCCGTTTTGGAGTCAAGGGATGATATGAGGGTTGTTTTCAGCTGCGTACCAGCACCACCTGGCCCAGCCTGACCACCTGGCCCAGCCTGTCCGGGTGCCTTCCGGAGATTTTCTTCTCAGTTTCTCAACTGTTCTATCGCCCTTTGATGACTGCACGATGATTAGAAAAATGTGTGTGTGTTTCCGTGTGTGTGCTGAATTGTGCTGTGCCTTGCTTTCTCTTGAAAAAGATATGCATACTTGTTATTATGTTTATCTCTGGCCAAGGGTTTACAGATGGATCAATGATCTGGAGGATAATGGCCTGTGAGCCAAGACACCTGGACTTGCATCATTCCAGGTGCCAAATCTGCCTAGTATTGCTGGAGATTCTGCCAACCAGAACTCGTTCAGGCCAGTCTTGTAGTTGCAGCCAACAACGTATGGACTACGAGTCCTGACTTGAGTATAAGGATTAAAGAAGACTTGAATGCATACTGCACATAATATGTTGTTGTCTGAAAAAAGACAGGCCAATCTCCGGAGATTCAGGTTGGAACGTACTAGTAGTCTACAACAGGTAGACTTGTCTTGACAAAGAGGTGGGCGATGCTGCACGGATTGGCTGTTCAGTGTTCGCAGATGCATCCACGGATGCAGTGTTTTCAGGTTGACATCTCTGAAGCCAGTCAATAAAAGATAAATAATAAATACGAGTAAGTAAAATGGATATTTCTGAACCATATCAGAACTTGCCTAACCATTCATTGTTTTCAGCTTCGTGTAGCGATATCAGTAGCACGTAGTTTGCGTTTGCAAAACGACTGCCTTAGCTTCTGGCTCACGTTCCTGAGATCGGTGATTGTGATTAGTCGAAGCGCCATTTCTCAGGTTAGTTTGCCCTCCTTTTCTTCACGGGATTAGGAAAAGATCTTTCCAGTCAAAGGGACGATCGAGATCATCCATCTTCACGTTTTACACCGAGCCCTGATCGAGGAAGTATTCGAAGTAAGCAGATTTCTCACCTTTTTCTCTTTCAATTGCCAATCGATAGAAAAAGATGTCTCAAAAGCGTGACGTTCTTACTTTCGGCCGACTGTCAAACATGATATTTGCATCGCTGTTGCTGTGTCTCATCCAGCGAGTGCATGAGAAGCGAGTACTCAAGACACGAAGCTCACATATGACAACACACGCACAGGTTCAGAACCCACAAATGCAGAATGGCATTGGCTGTCCCATTATTTAGTCCAAAGCAGACGAGGAAAAAAGAAGGCCTTCATGGCCCATCAGTTGTTTCATTCATCGGTGCAAAATAAAAGGCAAAGGTGCATTATGGGCTGCTTTGTTCGTTGGTTATTCTCTATTGGTCACAATG
Organism: Eragrostis nindensis; assembly: GCA_012490785.1. Classification (NCBI taxonomy): domain Eukaryota; kingdom Viridiplantae; phylum Streptophyta; class Magnoliopsida; order Poales; family Poaceae; genus Eragrostis; species Eragrostis nindensis. Next base: position 158,840 of record JAAXCT010000242.1, read on the forward strand.
GAAAGAACAAATCCACCTGGAATTCTCTGAAGGTGACCTGTTTAAGACAGGATATATTTTGCCTCCTCTAATTGCTGTAACCTTGAAGATATTAGTACTACATGGCAAGCAGAACCTAAATAAAAACAAAGGAAGAAATTGCTTACTTGTAAGCTCTATCTAACCGTTCTGTTCTCCATCCCATCGGAGAGAGAACAGAAGCACCTGCTGAACCTGCAAGTAGTCAAGAATATATGGCCAGTATTTGTCATTTTCACTTGGGGGGCCAAGTTTTCATATTTTATTATTTTCAGGCCCGGCGGCCTCAGCGGTCTTTTGTTCCTTTAAACAAGATATTGGCAAACAACAATCACAATGCTATGATGGCAGATTCGGGTTTATCACAAGTGTTGTCTGCGCTTTACAGTTAACAAAGTACGTTGCGTCCCTACTTGAAGTGTATCAACGTCCTCTCAGAATGACATGACGAATAGTATGCTTACTCTACGCGTTTCTAAACAATGAAAGAGTTGGCACGAATAAATTTTTTGGTGCGAAATGATCCCGGGGCAATTTTTTATAAAGATTTAGATTATTTTTATAATGCATGTTAGATTTTCTGAGCTCAGAAAGATCCACTTGCAGTACCAACTTTATCTGTCCCAACCTCAACGAGTAGCACAACTCAACCAGTTGAACGCTTAAACAGTTACGCGCTTTTTTCTTCATTATGGTCATCTCGTTATCTGCTTGGCCTTTCGTTCTACCTGCAATATTCGCCGCCATTTCTATGTCCCTTTAGGCTGAAATTTCTACTCAGGTGCACTATGAATTAATTCTGCTATATTTAACGTCGAGCTTAGAAAAGCCCAGCCCATCCCATTGTCATACCAATATATCGCTATATGAGCTTGAATGTAGCCCAATAGAGGTCGTGGGTCGAAACCTGAAGCGTCATACCATTATCTTGACTTGCAGCAACACATAAATGGACGTCTACACAGCATAACTTAGACATTCACACCGTACGCATACTCACTTCTACGAACGCACATACGCAAACTTACCTCTATGAGCATATTCGAAGATTGAGTTGGCAAATTCTCGAGATTGACGCACTCACCACTCACCACTCACTACAGATGCCTTGTTGTCGACGGTCACGTCACCTGCCGCTAAAAACGCAACGCCGTTAAATCATAGAAAATTCACTCCTACGAGGAGTCAAACACAAAATCTGAGATGCTACTAAGGTTTTTGTAACCATTAGGCTGCAACAGATGTCTACACCTTGCTATGCCGACCTGTTCAATGTGCTTCAGGTTGCCACGAGGTATATGCAAGTTACCTCACGGTGGATCCCACCGACGTCAGGTACCATGAAAGTGAATGGTATTTTGCGAGGAATGAGGCTGGTATTTTCCAAGGAGCTTCAGTGCTAGTGGTGGTCTGGTGGAAGGTTCTCAGACCTGTTGACGGCAGAAGCGATAGCCTGCAGGGAGGGGTTGGCACTTGCTGACGATCTCAAGCTGCAGAATTTTAGACTTGCTATCTGTTGTTCTAATGTTGTGAGAAGCATGTTATCAAGGAGATCAAGTCAAAGATGGCAAGTTTTGGGAATGTTGAAATCGTTCACGAACAAAGAAGCTCGAATGTTGATGCTCATAGCTTGCAAAAGATTCTATCTGTTTTTAGTAGGGCGGCACGTTTAGCTGCTAACTCCCCCAGATGGTGTTTGTACCTTTGAATAAAAGCGGTACTTGTTCTTTAAAAAAAAAAGACGCCTGATGCCCGGGTACAAGCTGAACACAAATGCTCGGCACGCTGCCTCTAGGCTCTAGTCCTGCGGAAGGGGGTCATATCTCTTAGGTTCGTCGTCGACGTCAGCCGGAGCGACGGCGGCAACAACGACGGCGGCGCCGAACAGCACGACGAAGAGGGCCGTGAAATTCACCAGGAACGCCTCGGCGCCGTACTTGTCAAGGCCGCCGGTCTGCAGGAAGGTGAGCTTCTCGAGGAACCCGAGCTCCGCCGTGACCAGCGTCAGGACGTAGACGAAGAGCCCGAACAGCGCGTGCCACGGCAGCGCGGCGCGCCTCACGCTCGGCCGCGCGCGGGGGTAGAAGAACGTCACGCACCCGAACACCCACTGCAACACATAACAAGCACACGCGCGTTATTAGCTGAGCACCGCATCGTTCAGGAATGCCCCGGTGGCGGTGGCATCTGTGCTCCGATCACGTACCTGAATGGCGTACAGAACGATGGTTCCGATCCCGAGCCAGGAGTGCAGGCTGTAGAGGTTGGCGATGCCGCTGTCGTTGTGAAACTTGAACGCGCAGTAGATGCCGAACGCGCCAAGGACGGTGGCGATCGCGTGCAGAATCAAATGCGTCTGCTTGGCCGCGTCGTGGTTCCAGTTTGGGAAGACCTTGTAGATCATGATGGCTGCAAAAATTAATGGATCAGGAGACATAGATACTTCGTCAAGGATAATGAATCAGGTGCGCCGTGAGCAGGTGGAACTGATTTACATTTTCTTAACCCTTTACCTTCACTGCCGAGGATAATGTAGCCGATCAGCATAAGAACAGGGTGAACCTGTAATGGATATATCACAACAAGCGAAGTTACAATTTTTTTTTTTTTTGCGAAGTTACATAAATTGAGGTGTCTCGTAGAACAAACTTACATTGGACGTTGAATCGATGAAGTAGTAAGGTTAAAAAAAAAACACTCTTTTTTAACTAAGTAGAAACACACTCTGCACTTTAGTAGTCCAGGGCAGACATACAAACGGACATGCATTTTAAACCAGGCTCATGTGTGCAAGACTCGCTCGAGCAATATGTAAAGGCGGGTAGACGAAATGGCCGGTCATTAGTTGCGTTGCAAGCTTGCGATAATTTTTGTTTTTGCGATAATAGTTTTCAAAAGCTTGCAATCCACAATAGGACTAGTTCCCAAATGATGTTTCATTTGTTGAACGCTAAGCATTATTTCCAGGAAAGATATATATCAATATATTTTCACTTATAAAAACATAAGTCGAATATTGTTAATCTGTGAAGCTTTAGATTTAGAAATTTATGGTGAAAGATATGAAGTTTAAGGACAAACCTAAAACTAAAACCTTTTTTAAAACAAAGGGAGTACTTTTCTCCTGAAATGACATGGTTAAAGCTCATTTTGCTGACCATTTTCATGGAAATCCCGTGGTTGGGTTGGGGTATTGGGGACAGTTTGTGCGTTCTTTCTAACTGGCTCACAACTAAGAAAGAACTGAACAAATACTGTCGTCCAACTGTCATCTTTGCTCATAAAGGTGACAGACTGACGTGGCTCGCAACAAACAAGCAAGGAACAAAGCGGCAAGCCAAGCCAAGCTGCGCCAATCAGAACTGTCGGCGGCAACTTGCAAAGCTAAGGAAAATGGAGAAGAGAAGCAGAGTCGCTTACGTTGAAGATGAGGCTCTTGTTCTGGGCCTCGAGCGCAAGCCCGCCGCGGAAGTGGATGCACCAAACCAGAACCATGACTGCGGCCGCGGCGGCCAGCGCGTGCGCCGCGTACGTGAACGGCGCCGCCCTCACGCCCAGCCCGGCGGCTGCAGCCATCTCGCTCCTCTCCTCTCTGCTCCTCCTCTCCCAACAGCAAGCTCGAGCTACACTTGGAGGTAGAGTGAGGCCTGATCGAGAAGCGTGTGGCGTGCGTAATTAAGGCCTCATATAGTAGTTTCTTCCGATTTGTATCGTGCTAATGTGTTCTCAACTGGATCTCGAGGAGAGGGGATGGAGGTTTGACCAGAGGCTTAATTAGCATGTTCTTGCGGAGATAAAAACGAGTTACCTGTACGAAAGGAATCGGTAAACAAATCGGCTCGTCAGGACAATGGTGCGTTGTTTATACTGACGTCTACATTCGATGCGAGGAGGTGGAGCTTATCGGCGGCCTTGTAATTCCCGATCACATGCCAGGCGATTATTCTACACACATATCACAAGCCCCTAGCGAAGCTTTGATTCCTCTTAGTGCTCCGTGGCAGATCGAGATCGCGTGCCATTCCGTTTGGTGGCACCGATGCCGGCAAGACGACCGGACGCGCACGACGAGATCCACGAGTTCATCCACGGTCCAGGAATCTGTCTGGATTGGAATGGTAGGTAGGTGAAACAAAGGTCATCGAACTAGAAATGGAGTGGTGATACGATCACGGGGACCTCAGCACAGTCCACAGCTTTGATGTTCGCAGGGCCCAAACTAATAAATCACCAGTGAACATCTCAATATTATTTGCAGAAAATACAACACCGCCATCCACCGATATTTGATAGCAGTAGTTTTTTGTTTCAAAGTTGAGTTACGGTCATGTCTTCATGATTTGCGTGGCACAAACAAACTGCACGTCTGCACACAAATGCTCTCTTCTAAGAATTATCACCAGACCCTCTAGCTTGGCTCTAGCTCACGGGAATCGGAGCATAACCTTGCGGTTCCCCGTCGAGGTGAGCCGGAGCGACAGCGGCAACAACGACGGCGGCGCCGAACAGCACGATCACGAGCGCCGTGAAGTTCACCAGGAACGACTCGGCGCCGTACTTGTCAAGGCCGCCGCTCTGCAGGAATGTGAGCTTCTCCAGGAACCCGAGCTCCGCCGTCGCCAGCGCCAGGACGTAGACGAAGAGCCCGAACAGCGCGTGCCAGGGCAGCGCGGAGCGCCTCACGCTTGGCGCCGAGTCGAACCCGAACACCCACTGCAACATAACACGTGGCCCGCTAGCTACTTAGCTGCTGATCAGCAAAACAAAAACCAAAAGCCTACGACAATTCTTTCAGAACGCAGAACGCGTTAATTTGCGGTACCTGAATGGCGTACAGAGAGATGGTTCCGATCCCGAGCCAGGAGTGCAGGCTGTAGAGGTTGGCGATGCCGCTGTCGTTGTGAAACTTGAACGCGCAGTAGATGCCGAACGCGCCAAGGACGGTGGCGATCGCGTGCAGAATCAAATGCGTCAGCTTGGCCGTGTCGTGGTTCCAGTTTGGGAACACCTTGTAGATCATGATGGCTGCGGCAATGGATCAAGAGGAATCAACACTCAGTGCTCATGCCCGACAGATGGAACTGGAGCGTGATTTCTCTTTACCCTTACCTTCACTGCCGAGGATAATGTAACCAATCAGCATAAGGACAGGGTGCACCTGCAATGGATACACCACGAAAAGAACAAGATGTTGAGATTTATGGGCCTTTAACCCCACAATAGAGCAATAATTCTATTTAGTCTAGGTCCATAATTAATGCAATAATGGTTTAGTCCCACATGGGATTCCTATCATTAATTGACTCAACTTATTAGGTGGATTTTCGGTTGATCTCCTAGAGAAGTTGAGAGAGACTAGTGGCGAACCACACGCCCGCGCGCGCCGCCGCCGCCGCCGAGCCAAGCCGTGGCGGGCGGGCGGGTCCGTTATGGAAGTTTTAATATATCGAAACGGCGCATCTCAGATGAACCGACGCCTTTTCGTTACGAAGACATCGCGCCTGTCCCTTCTTTACGAAGGGTCGCGTCTGTTCGCCTGATATTAGGCAATTTTCTGTTAGCGGTTTTGCTGCTGCACTGAAACCGAACGCGTTTGATGGCTCTTTCTATAAGAGATGGCGTGCTCAGATGGTCCTTACAGCAATGAACTGCTATCACGCCGCGAACGGTAAGCCAGAACAGTTTACTCCTGAAGAGGAGGAACGGTTCAATATGGCTGATAATCTGTTCAGAGGCACCGTGATTAGCGCTCTTGCTGATAAGTATAAGGATTCATATATCACGTGCACCTCTGCGAAAGAACTATGGGATGCTCTGGACGCTAAGTTCGGTGTTTCTGATGCCGGTAGTGAACTGTATATCATGGAGCAGCTTTTTGACTACAAGATGGTTGAGAACCGTTCTATAGCTGAACAAGCTCATGAAATTCAGACTATGACAAAAGAACTCGAACAGTTTCCATGTGTGTTGCCTGACAAGTTTGTGGCTGGCGGTATTATCGCTAAGTTGCCATCTACTTGGAGGGATGTTGCTACCTAAGTGAAACACAAGAGACAAGAGTTTAGCGTGTCTGAACTCATTGGGACTCTTGATGTTGAGGAAAGGCAAAAGCAAAAGACACACGTGGAAAGAGCGTAGGAGAACCTTCTAGTGCCAATATGGTGCGAAAGGTCAACTCATCAAAGAAGAAGAAGAAGGGGGCTGAGAAGCCTAAGCAATCAACCACTTTAAGAAGAAAAAGAACAAAGAAAGTGGCTGTTTTGTTTGCGGGAGCACTGAGCATTGGGCAAGTGCGTGCCCAGACCGCAAAGTTAAGCAGGAGAAGAAATCTGCAAACGTGGTCATTAGCGAGACTGGAGGGATTTCTGGGTACGGTAATTCTACACCCATTGTCCTTTCTGTTGTCAAACACCTGAGTGGTGGATTGACACTGGGGCTAATGTACATGTGTGTGCTGATATCTCTTTGTTTTCTTCTTATCAGGCCGGAGTGACAGGAGACTTGTTGATGGGAAATGGGTCACATGCTCCTGTTCTTGGTGTTGGTACGGTCATTCTGAAGTTTACTTGGGAAAAACGGTGCTATTGAAGCACGTGCAGCATGTCCCCTCAATCAAAGGAATTTTGTTAGTGGCTCTCAATTGTGTCGAGATGGTTATAAAATAGTTCTTGAGTCGAATAAATGTATACTTTCTAAGTATGGAACATTTGTTGGAAAAGGCTATGAATGCGGAGACTTGTTCCGCTTTACTTTACTTGACAATGGTTGTAATAAGGTTGTGAATAATATCTTTACTTCGAATGAGTCGAATGTTTGGCATTCACGACTTTATCACATTAATTTTAGTTGTATGACGCGGTTAGCAAAACTGAATTTAATCCCGAAATTTGACATGGTCAAAAGTTCAAGTGCCATGCTTTCGTGCAATCTAAACAACCTCGCAAGCCTCACAAGGCTGCGGAGGCGAGGAACTTAGAGGCATTAGAACTTGTTCATTCCGATCTATGCGAGATGAATGGCGAGTTGACTAGAGGTGATAAAAGATACTTTATGACTCTCATAGATGATTGTACTAGATATTGCTATGTGTATCTGCTAAAATCCAAAGATGAAGCTTTGCATTACTTTAAAATCTATAAAGCTGAAGTAGAAAACCAACTAGAGAGGAAGATTAAACGTTTAAGGTCTGACCGTGGTGGAGAATATTTTTCTAATGATTTTTCTGAATTCTGCGTGGAACATGGTATTATTCATGAGAGGACACCGCCTTACTCACCTCAATCCAATGGGATTGCTGAGAGAAAGAACCGAACTCTAACTGATTTGGTTAACGCCATGTTAGAGACAGCGGGTCTTTCTAAGGAATGGTGAGGTGAGGCGATTTTGACAGCATGTCATGTCCTCAATAGAGTTCCAACAAAAGATAAAGAAATCACACCATTCGAGGAATGGCATAAGAAAAGATTAAATCTCTCATATTTGGGTACTTGGGGTTGTTTGGCCATGGTGAATGTGCCAATCAATAAGAAGCGCAAAATTGGACCTAAAACTGTTGATTGTATCTTCCTAGGTTATGCTATGAACAGCGTGGGTTATAGGTTTTTAGTAGTAAAATCTGGAGTACCTGACATGTTGGTCGGTACAATTTTGGAGTCCAGAGATGCTACATTCTTTGAGAGTGAATTTCCTTTCAAAAATGCACCTAGCACATCTAGTCATGAGTCTACATTACCCCATGAGCATTTCATTCCGATAACACAAAATGAGGAACCCCCTGTGCACATTTCTGAGGAGGATGACAATCTAGTCACCCGTAAGGGTAAGAGACAGAGGACTGCAAAGTCTTTTGGAAATGACTTTATTGTGTACCTCGTGGATGACACTCCAAGAACCATTGAAGAGGCATTTTCATCTCCCGATGCTGACCTTTGGAAGGAAGCAATAAGGAGTGAAATGGATTAAATCATGTCTAATGGTACTTAGGAGTTGGTCGAGCGTCCTTACGGGTGCAAACCCATAGGATGCAAACGGGTGTTCAAGAAAAAGTTTAGGCTTGATGGTACTATTGAGAGGGACAAGGTAAGGCTTGTGGTGAAGAGATATTCACAGAAAGAGGGTGAAGATTATTTCGACATCTACTCACCTGTTGCTCGTATGACCACGATTTGAGTATTACTTTCCCTGGCAGCCTCACATGGTCTTCTCGTCCATCAGATGGACGTTAAGACAGCTTTCCTTTATGGAGAGTTAGACGAGGAGATCTATATGGATCAGCCTGATGGGTTTGTAATAGATGGTCAAAAGAGTTTGGTGTGTAAGTTACTGAAATCCATGTATGGCCTCAAACGAGAAGTTCGAAAGGATTTTGATATCGGCTGGCTTTGTTGTGAACGAAGCCGACAAATAAGTGTATTATCGGTATGGTGGGGGCGAGGGAGTCATCCTGTGTCTATATGTTGATGACATACTGATTTTTGGGACCAACCTTAATGTGATTAAGGAGGTCAAGGATTTTCTGTCCAACAACTTTGAGATGAAGGATTTGGGAGTAGCAGATGTTATTCTTAACATCAACCTACAAAGAGAAGGCAATGGTGGGATTACTCTTTTGCAATCTCACTACCTGGAGAAGATCTTGAGTCGCTTTGGGTATAGCGATTTTCAATCTGCTCCCACGCCTTATGATCCTAGCGTGCTATTAAGGAAGAACCAAAGGATAGTAAGGGATCAATTGAGATATTCCCAAATCATTGGTTCGCTTATGTACCTGGCTAGTGCTATAAGGCCTGATATCTCGTTTGCTGTGAGCAAATTGAGCCGGTTTGTGTCAAAACCGGGAGATGATCACTGGCGAGCTCTTGAGAGAGTAATGCGCTATCTTAAAGGTACTATGAGATATGCATTCACTATTCTGGGTACCCTAAAGTACTAGAAGGATATTGTGATGTAAACTGGATATCTGATGCTGATGAGATGTATGCCACGAGTGGATATGTGTTTCTACTTGGAGGTGACGCTGTCTCTTGGAAGTCCTGCAAGCAGACTATTTTGACAAGGTCTACTATGGAGGCAGAACTTACAGCATTGGATACTGCTAGAATTGAGGCCGAGTGGCTTCGTGATTTCCTTATGGATTTACCGGTGGTTGAAAAGCCAATACTGTCTATCTCTATGAACTGTGACAATCAGACTGTAATAGTCAAAGTGAACAGTTCAAAGGATAACATGAAGTCGACAAGGCATGTAAAAAGGCGAATAAAATCTGTCAGAAAATTGAGAAACTCCGGAGTTATTTCGTTTGACTATGTTCATACGTCTAAAAATCTGGCAGATCAATTTACCAAGGGACTGTCACGTAATGTGATAAACAGTGCATCGAGTGAGATGGGCCTGAGACCACTTGATAGGCTGTCATAGTGGTAACCTGTTCTACGCGATCGGAGATCCCGTGAAGTAGAATGGTGAAACAAACTAGTGACAGCTTGAGAGGAAAGACCCTTGACTGGTCTATCTCAGATGTACTTCTTTTCTAGAGAACTGTAAGGCATGCTGGTTTATCAACCTTAATGTGTTCCTAATGGCTTATGAGAAAGAAAGATATCGTCCTACAAGATATCTTTAAGGAACACACCTATATGAGTTCGACTGCTAGTCACAGTCTATGAGATGGTAGGGATCTCTAGATACTCATGAATGGGTCAGAAGTGTGACTTATATGCTTCAAACAGAGGGGATGTTTTTTGGCAACCTAGTATCGGTAAAGGACTTAGGCAAAACCTCTTTCGCACAAAGCTGACAATTCAAGGCGTAGTCCATTGCTCAGTTGTGAATAAGGTGTAACCTCTGTTCTAGATGGAAGTTCAACTTAACAGTCTCCATCGAAACACCGGTATATCAAACGAGAGGAAGATGATTTGAGTGCATTCCTTATGAGCTCTAGACTTGGTGGGGATTGTTGAGATTTATGGGCCTTTAAGCTCATAATAGAGCAATAATTCTATTTAGTCTAGGCCCATAATTAATGCAATAATGGTTTAGTCCCACATGGGATTCCTATCATTAATTGACTCAACTTATTAGGTGGATTTCCGGTTGATCCCCTAGAGAAGTTGAGAGAGTCTAGTGGCGAACCACACGCGCGCGCCGCCGCCACCGCCGAGCCGAGCCGTGCCGTGCCGTGCCGTGCCGTGGCGGGCGGGCGGGCGCGTCGCGTCGCGACCGCCCGTCCATCCGTTATGGAAGTTTTGACATATCGAAACGGCGCATCTCAGATGAACCGACGCCTTTTCGTTACGAAGACGCCGCGCCTGTTCGTTATTTACGAAGGGTCGCGTCTGTTCGTTCGAAGGCGTCGCGTCTGTTCCGTCTCTATATATAGCGCCTTCCATACGCCTGAAATGTTCGCTTACTCGCTCTCGCATTCCATACTTCCGCTCGCTGTTGTCTTCGAAGACTTCTCCGTCCCGGACTTCTGCGCGCACAGAATCTGGGAGAGCAGGCCTCCGAAACCCCGTTCCGCAAGAGACATCTGTCGGGTGGGCGGGCGATCAGGTTTTTAGGGAGCGACAACGCGACTGCTCCCTTCCGATCGACTACTTCCCGGACGGTTCTGCACTGCGAACATCGTCCTGCATCGACTAATATCGACTACATCGAACATACTCAAGAACAATGGTTCTTGGGAATGGATCTTCCAGCGCCTCCGGCGCAGGATCTTCCGCTGGGTACGTTCCTGACTTTCTGTTCAGTTTGTTCATCGCCATCACCTTGTTGGAAAATTTATGGATTAAATTAATTAGAAAACTGCCTAGATTCTTAACACAAGAAGGGTTGCATCTACGTCAGGGAGGCTTCCCCTGGCAGGTCGAGTTTTTTTTTTTAAATATAGTACACTGGTCATTGAGTCTATGTAGTGGAAAGAGAAAAACTTTTTTTTTAGATGAAAAGATAAAACCATGTTCTGATGCAGGCCGAAGCAAGGGTCAGTCATTAGTTTTGTTGACAGCTTGCAGTAGTCGGACAATAAGACCAATTCCCATGCGCTAGCTAGTTATTTTCTTATGCTCTCTTATTCCTTATCCGTCAGAGTGTGTGAATACGAGCTGCTGGCCAAGAGAAAGTGTAGTGACATTTTGATGTTGTCGTACCTATATCTTCATGAGCTGGCTCGAAAATACTAGTACCTTAAACTTTGTTTAAGGTTGCTGGAACTACCTTCTCATGCTTCTTTGACGAGCATCTAAAGATCATCTAGCGCCAAATTAGATCTATCATACAGTACGCAACAGATCCATGATTGGGTGACAGTTTGATGCGGTACTACTAGTACGAGTACCGGCTTGCCCAAAAAATTAATCGGTTCAGAACAAGAGCCGAACAAAAACTACGCTCCAATCGCCATCTTTGCACACAAAGCCGACCGGCACGCTGACGTGGCCCGTAAAGCGGCACGCCAATCGGGATGGCCGGTCGCTCGCAACTTGCAGAGGAGCAAACAGGGGATCAGAACTTCAGAAGCAGAGAGGTAGGTCGCTTACGTTGAAGACGAGGTTCTTGTTCTCTGCCTCCAGCGCGAGGCCGCCGCGGAAGTGGACGCACCACACCAGCACCATGACCGCGGCCGAGGCGGCCAGAGCGTGCGCCGCGTATGTGAACGGCGCCGCCCTCACGCCCAGCCCGGACGCAGTAGCCATCTCGATCCTATCTTCTCAGTACGGTGGCTCGCGCGCTCTCTACCCGCCACAAGCAGCGCGAGCGACGGGAGGGAGGGAGGGAGAAGCGTGTGGCGTACGTACGGCCCCCTCGCCCAGTAGTTTCCCTCGTGTTTGTTTCGTGTTGTTCTGCTTTGGTAGGTGCCAACGGCCAGTATGCCAATATATCGTCGATCGGCTGCTGATAAGGCCGGGAAGGCGTCCATGTTCGCTCGCGGGGGTCTGGAGATGGGTAGGTTTGGTTGACCGGAAGGTTAGCTCGTTCTCCTCCCGTGCGAAGGGAACTCGAATCATCTCGGTCTGGTCGTTGGTGCTTTGCCTATGCTGCCGGCTGCCGCCCCACCACATCAATTATCCTGGTCGAACGCCGGAGCAGGCGAGACGGCCGGGCGCGCACGAGATCTACTACGTCCAAAAGATTGACCGACCTGCTGCTGTCCGGTGGCCGGCAGGACGCAGTAGCGCGACGCGGTGATTCGTATCTGTGCTCTACCTACGGCTGAGAACGTGGGCAGACCAGGCCGGCCGGCAGGGCCAAGCTGTTGGCGTTCGCGTCCGATGCTGCGAAGTGCGAGTGGACCTGCTTCAATCCGTTGGTGGGGATAAATCGGCTCATGGGCCCAACAACCAAGCTCAGCTTGCGGAAAATACGTATCCACTTCGAAGGCGGTTCGCCCGGGCATTACCAGTCTATAAATACTACCGAGGGCCCCTCCCCTGCCCCTCTTTCGCATACGCAAACCTCTCCTCCAGGTTTCGATCTGCTTCGCTGCTACGCACGCATCCCTTAAACCGAAAAAGCATAGGTGATCTCTCTAATCACTGCTAATGAAACTAATACAACCATAATCTGATCCAAAACATGTCACATTAACCTCGTCTTTTGAAACGAAATCGCAGTAATCTGATCGCCATGGACCGGTGCATGCAAGTCGCTTTGTTCAACGGCACGCAAGCGATCGCCAAGCAGAACAACTTCATCTTCTCGCCGCTGTGCCTGCGCGCGGGGCTCGCGCTGCTCGCCGCCGGCACGCACGGCCCGACGCTGCGCCAGCTGCTCGACTTCCTCGGCTCCGAGCACACCAGCCACCTCGACGCCGCCAGCGCGAGGCTGCACGCCAGCATCGCCGCGTGGCCGCAGGTCTCCTTCGCCGCGGGCGTCTTCGTGGACCGCACGATCATCCTCACGCCGGAGTTCGAGTCGGCCGCCACCTCCGCTCACGCGGCGGTGGCGAGGACCGTCGACTTCAGGAACCGTCCCGCGGCGGCGGTCGCGGAGCTGAACCATTTCATCGAACAGGCCACGGCGGGGCGGATACGCAACGTCGTCTCGCCCAGCGCTGTCGGACGCGACACCAAGGTCGTGCTCGCCAGCGGCATGCACTTCAAGGCGACGTGGGCGCGGCGGTTCGACCCGGAGGACACCGTCCGCGCCGACGTCCACTGCGGCGACGGCTTCACCTCCGTCCGCGTGCCGTTCCTGTCGGACCCGGGCATGCAGTACGCCGAGAGCTTCGACGGGCCGGGGCTGGGCTTCAAGGTGCTCCAGTGCTTCTACAAGATGACGGGCCGCGACGGCCGGCTCGACCCCCGCGCGCCGTGCTTCTGCATGCTCGTCTTCCTCCCGCACGCGCGCGACGGCCTCGCGGGCCTCCTGCGCCTGGCCGTCACCGAGCCGGACTTCGTCATGCGGTGCGTGCCCCGGCGGCAGCAGGTGGTGAGCCCCTGCAAGGTCCCCAAGTTCAGGTTCAGGTTCGACTTCGACGCCCGGGCCGCGCTGCGCGAGCTCGGACTCACCGCGCCGTTCGACCGCCGCGACGCCGACCTGTCCGGGATGGTGGCCAACGTGCCGCCCGAGGGGCTCTACGTGTCGGCCGTCGGGATGGCGTGCGCCGTCGAGGTCGACGAGGAGGGCACCACGGCGGTGGCGGCGATGTACTCGCACACTAGCCCGACTTACAGTCCCAACGCGACCCCGCCGCCGCCGCCCATGAGCTTCGTGGCGGACCACCCGTTCATGTTCGCCGTCGTCGAGTACGAGAAGGGCGACGTCTTGTTCCTCGGCCACGTCATGGACCCTTCAAAGGAGACGTGAGTTGGCTCAAGCCATGCCGATTGATGGACTACTGTTTCGATTCACTCGACAGCAGATCCAAAAGGCTGCATTGGATGGCTGTTGCACGCTCAGAAAAAAAAATTTGTTGCTTTCTTTAGACAGATTTATTATTTTCAGCTAGTTCGGGATTCATGAATAAGCACGGCAAGTCTTGTGAACAAGAATAAATAAACATTTGCTAGTTTCAATTCTGGTTTGAAGGAGTACACTTTTTTTTTTTTCTGCACGAACCCAGTCAAACTTGGGTCGAAAGAATCCCCAAGATTTCAAGTGTTCATCTACTTTGATCGTGTGTCCGACCAAACAAGCTGCCATATATATGCAAGTCGAAATACTGATTACGCAAGAGATCAATGGATGTAATAACATACTAAAAAAAGTTAATAAAACAAATACAAGTGGGTACCTAAAATAAGCCTAATAGACCTGCAGATATAACCATAAGAGAGAGTATTGGATTTATGCTGCGACTGTCTATGATCTAAGGTACACGCTATATGCAAAACTGTAGCTACTGTAGATATGTTCATCCTCAAAGGGATAAGGGACCTCGATGTGATGAAAACCACGGCCCAATCACTTCTTTTCCCCTTTCTTGTCGTCCTTCTTCTCTTCCTTGGCCGGCCCCACCGACAGGACATCAACCCTCCCAAACTTCTTCAACTTCTTGGCGATGGCGACGGTGTCCATATCACCTATTACTGTCATCTTCTGATCCTTGTGATCAGCGGCTATCGAATCGATCCCTGCACGTTCAAGATCACATAAACAGGTCAAAAGGAAAACCAGTGTATATATGGCAGGACACCAGCTGGATTTCATGGCCGAGATCGAGAACGTGATGGTTCGCGGTATCAAGGCAGCACATACAAATGAAGATTAGCTGAATCGAGAAGAAGGGGAAGAAGGTCGAAGTAACAGTTCACTGTATGACAGAGGCAGATAAGAATGAAATTTGCCCATACCGTATATATCCGCAACAGTTTCCATTGCCTTCTGCTTCACTTTCTCATCGCTCATGGATGAGATCTTCAAGACCACCTTCTGCTGCCAGTAAACAACCCAGAAATTAGAACCCCGGAAAGAGTTAGGAAGAGGAAGCTTTGATTCGACGAGGTAAGCAGTGAACTTGAACTGTACCTGTGGCGCCATCGAGGAGGAAGAAAGACACGCAGGATATCGCTTGTATCTCAGCCTGAACTGCTGCAAATGAGCGAATGAGCCGGTGTGGGAGATATTAACACAAAGTTGTACTCTTACACTTCACCAAATTCTATTGCTAAAGAAAAAGGCACTTCACCAAATATTGGCTTTTTACTTTTGTTTTCCTTAGCGGGCGTCGTGGGCTCAGGACACTTGGTCATCGGCGACGGGCTGAAAGATGGCATCAGCTTGGTGCGGATTGTCAGCACGAATCTCTCTTATAGTCATCGGGAAACATCGTGTCAAAAAGGTTGCCGTGACAATTGCGGCGGCTCGCAACAGCCACCACACTTGGTCGCAGGTTTTGTTCAGCTAAGTTTGTCGTCAGACGAGAACTGGAGAGGTTGGTACTCACGTCTGGTGCTCCACATTTCCTAACACAACAAACACGGAGAACGCAAAATGACACGTGTCTGTTTTCTTTTTCGGTAGTCAAATTTGCAAGGTAAAATGTTAGAACTGAAGAAGAATCAAGGGTGACGTTCTCTGACGCAAATGATCGCGAAACAACAGAGATTAGTAGAAGATCCACGGGGCCGTAACGAAGCCGTCGATTCAGTATGCAAAAGACGAAAACTACCGGTGGGTGGCTCGCCACCGTTCCTCCAGGGAATGATACCTGAAACAAGCGGGGCGAAGGGAGCAGAGTAGTTGCGCAGTCTGCGTCAGGGGGCACCGCGCTCGTGATGCTTCCGTTCCCCCGGTCCTACAAGGCCAGATAAAAGTCAAGCACAGGAAAATGCCGAGCAGAAAGCGTGCGCAAGAGTCGGGGATACGATATCTACGAGAAGGAGAAAGGGCACGGCACGATGCTCTCGTCGCTTCCGTTGTAAGCTCGTCGATCGCCGCTCGTCGGAGGAAAGGCATGCCATACGCAGCGATAGAGTGAGGGATGGAGGCTGCGAAGAAGGCTGCCCGGAGCCTGGCTGATGCGGCTCCGTGTCCGGCGGTGAACGGCGGCGTGTTCGTCTTCTTCGCCGCGGTCGTCGCCGGAGCTTTCGTCTCCGCCTGCTGGATGTCAGCCAGCGCCAGAGTAAGGTTCCTTCCGCTGCAAACACCTAACCTTTGCCATGGTTCAAATTCTATTATTCTTGCTGCTTGAGTCTGTTCAACCGTAATCTTGGTAGGCTAAGTCCTGACTTGCAACAATCCTTCGGCAGACAAATGCACCCAAAGCTGAGTATTAGTAGTACTAGTTACCGACAAGTTTTATCGCTCTAATGAATCACTGTAAAACTACCGGTGCAGTTCGTGTAACTGTAACAGCACACATGACGCATGCCATGCGGAAGAAATTACAGTACTGATTTTCAACTTACACAGGTTTCTTCGATCGCACCCACGGCCACCTCAGTGACCTCACCAACGGCACAGAATGCCACACTGCGCCCAGTGGCATCGCCGAGCCTTCTGCCACGCCTGACCAGCGTAGAAGACACGCCAACGAACCAGACGCCAGCACATTCCGCGCCACCGCCCCGGGAACAAGAACACCTGCCACCAGCCCCGGCGCCCGCCGCTGATCAGGTGGCTCCGGATTGCCCGGCCTACTTCCGGTGGATCCACGAGGACCTGCGTCCGTGGCGCGCCACGGGGATCACGCGCGACGCCGTGGAGGGCGCCGCGCGCCGGTACGCCCCAAAGTTCCGCGTCACCGTGGTCGACGGCCGCCTCTACGTGGCGCGCTACGGCCGGTGCTTCCAGACGCGGGCCGCGTTCACGCAGTGGGGCGTCCTCCAGCTGCTCCGCCGATACCCCGGGCGCGTCCCGGACCTCGACCTCATGTTCGACTGCCAGGACCTGCCCGTCGTCGCCCGCGTCGTCCGCGCCGGCGACGGCCAGCCGCCGCCGCTGTTCCGGTACTGCGGCAGCGAGGCCACGCTGGACATCGCGTTCCCTGACTGGTCGTTCTGGGGTTGGTAATTATATATACACCACGTTTCATTTGCATGCGTTGTCGACTGCTCGATGCTCTGTGTTTTGAGTTACCAACGTTTCGACGTGCTTTGTTCTGTTTTGATTTCTGGACGGAAGGCCGGAGCTGAACATAAAGCCATGGGAAGCGCTGCGGCGGGAGATTAAGGAGGGGAACGCAAGGGTGAAGTGGACGGACAGGGCGCCGTATGCGTACTGGAAGGGGAACCCGGCGGTGGGCGCCGAGCGCCGGGACCTCCTCAGGTGCAACGTCTCCCGCAAGCGTGACTGGAACGCGCGGATATACGCTCAGGTACGCGTTCCGACTCGTGCAGCCGTAGACAAACTCGATCGCAGAAGCAGAGATAGTAGAAACATCAAACAACGTGACATGGGAGAGACTGCATTATGCAGGACTGGGGGAAGGAGGTGCAGGCAGGGTTCAAGGAATCAGACTTGTCCAGGCAGTGCAATCACAGGTAAACAAACCATGTGATTTTGTTCGACTGCTGCGTGTATATCACAGCTCCGGCCGCCGCGCATGCCTTTGCTCCGTGCCAAATCAGGAACACCTGTGCACGCGCGTGCAGGTACAAGATTTACATCGAAGGGCGGGGCTGGTCGGTGAGCGAGAAGTACATCCTGGCGTGCGACTCGGTGGCGCTCATGGTGCGGCCGCGGTTCCACGACTTCTTCTCCCGGGGGCTGGCGCCGCTCCGGCACTACTGGCCCATCCGCGACCGCGGCAAGTGCCGCTCCATCAAGTTCGCCGTGGACTGGGGCAACGCGCACGCGGACAGGGTAGGTAACCAATTCCCCGGCCTCATCTTCGCGTGCCGCCAACACCAAACTCTGAACCTGGCCTGACGTTCCGCGTCGTCGTGTGTGTTCTTAGGCGCAGGAGATCGGAGGGAGCGCGAGCAGGTTCGTGCAGGAGGACCTGACGATGGACCGCGTGTACGACTACATGCTCCACCTCCTGACGGAGTACGCGAAGCTGCTCCGGTACGAGCCCGCCGTGCCGCGCGGCGCCGCGGAGGTCACCGTCGCGTCCATGACGCGCGGAAGGCGAGGGTTGCAGAGGAAGTTCATGATGGACACGGTGGAGAACGGCTCCGACGGCGGCGGACCGTGCACGCTGCAGCAACCTTTCAGTCCAGAAGAACTGGAGGCGCTGACAAGGACGAGAGCGGGTGCCGTGAGGCAAGTGGAGGAGTGGGTGGAGCAGCAGTGACAATTGGTAGGTAGAGGGGGCAAAAACATTAGAGGCAATACTGAAAGTGGCTAAAAAGTGAGCTACCGAATTAGAATCACGGCTAGAACAACACACGTCTGGAATCAGAACCAGTATACTCCTATTTGTTTCTTGTAAAAAGGCAAACTACTCAACTGAAGCAGTGACCTCCCATCTTGCGAGAAGAGCTTGCACAAAGGAGCCGGCCATTCGCATTTTCTAATCACCGTCTCAAGTACGATGTTTGCAAACAACCCACATAGTCATCGTTATTTCAAATTTCTCAGAATCAAAGAAAGGCTCCATGTAAGAAGAAGCACAAATTCTAATATGTGACGACCATCCGTTCTTGACGAAGATGCTCATAGCGATCACCTCCAACATATGCCATGCACTCACCAACAAATGGAACCCAGAGCAGATACCGTCGGATCCTGCCATGACAAATACTGCCAGCGGGCCACAGGGTTGAGCGTGACGCTATATGTCATTTGCAGGCCAAAAAATATGACGCGGGGATTACTTTTTTCACCAATCGATGATTCTACCCGCCCGCTGTGCAGTCCCGATTTTACGCCCGAGTTTCCTTCCTCCTCTCGATTCCTTTCCATTCCTCTTCCGCCCTCCTTGTTTCTCTTCTCCAATTCTTCGATTTGGGACGGGACAACGACGGTGGCGGATATGATGATGTACTCAGAATCCCCTCTCCCTCTTCCTTCGCCCCATCAAACCGACCAGCAGAACCGAATCGAGTCAAATCCTCCGCACCTTGCCGCTGACGGTTGTTCCACAAGAAGATCGCCGGCGAGGATGTCGTACACCTGCCTCTTCAAGTACAACATCAGCGGTGACACAGGTGCGTCGCCCCTTGCCTCTCCTCTGATCCCCGCCACCCCTTCTGCTCCGCTGTGTCCGCGGGGAGATCGGATCCGTGCGGCAGGGGATCAGCTGTGGGATAGGTTATTAGCCCGATTTGGTTTCCTATTTTGCTGTTAAGACGGCGGTGGCCAACTGAAGCAGCAAGATCCATCGCCATTTCTGCATGCCGCACGTATTTTGTCTGATGGATTGATCATTGATTTCCCCAAATCGTTGCAGACGGAGCCTATTTTACTATCTACAATATATGTGATTCCACCTGCACGAACCATCATGCCTCTCTCTCATCTTCACGACAGGCCCCATCTTCTATTGTAATTTTTTTTCTTGGCGTATGCAGATCTGGAGAGTTGATTTCGGAATTCAGTAGCATCTGCAGTCTGCAAGCACTTTGCGAAGGTAGCATCACGATTTTTTCCTTTTCTTTTCCAACAACCACTGAACCACGAGATCCATTTTTTTCTGAAGAATTTGGCAGTGGTCTTCAGATATGAAATGACCGTATTATGATTGTTCACTATTATTGGTATAATTCATTCTGGGTAAATTATGGTTGTCTGTAATCTTTTTTGAGATGTTTAATTTTGGTTGATTACCTACGACTTGAAAGAAATGAAATGAATACATATTACATGTTCCCAACAATCTGTTGCAATGGCAATATGTTCTTGCTGGGAGATCTGTAGCTAAATTTTTCCTGTGTTCCCTTGTTACAATCTGCCTAAATTGATAGTTTTTGCCACTGCATTCTTGCTGAATGATCATGTTGTTCTCATGTTTTTTTTTAATTGTTCGCCACTGGTATATCTGCTTTTGGCAATCCATATGCTGTATCAAAAGTTGGTAACAGCAGCATGCCTCTTTCTCACAGTTCTACGAATCTTGCACTGTAATTTGTTTTTGTGGCATCTGCAGCCTGCAACGCTGATCATATGAAGGTAACCTCACAGGTTTTTTATTCTCTTTTCCAATGACATCCACGAGAACCAGTTTTTCTGACGAATTTGATAATGATCTTGAGATATGAAGTGACTGTTTTGTGATTGTTCGTTATTATTGATATGACTATTCCGGGTCATAAGGCCTTCTGTATCGACAACCACCGCTGCACTGTTGTGAATATATGTTGTTATATGTGTTACCAGGAATGTATATTTAACCCATATATGTCATATAGTAAATAATGTGTCGAAACATAAGTATCAATGCATGCAAGAGCTATTGTTAGCTTCTGGTAAACTTTTAACCTCTTTAACAGAATGATGTTGCTTTTGGTCGATTGCCATTTTGGCGTTTTCCGGTAGCTAACATCACCTCTCTTTTTTTTCCCTCTTATGATTTACAACATACAAAAATATAGTATCATTTTTTTCTTAGGAATGACCTTTCGCTACGTGTTACTAGAGCGACCCAACTGTTAACATCATTTTCCAAGCATGCGAAGGCATCTATTACGTCAATGTCAATCAAAGTAATCGAGCTTTACTAGAATATCAGTTATACATTTGATTAGAAATGGATAGAGATTTATCAGTTTTCTACAGCTCATGGGCAATCTGTATGTTTCTAAATCTCCTTTGACGATTTTTTTTCCTGTTTTCTGATGTTTGTTTCACACAATTATTAGTTTCCAATGCTTGGCAAATTTCAGTATGCACTTTTGCAAGTTTATGGACCCAACCGACATATCAGTAACCAGCTTCCTCTTCAAACGCTGATAAAGGTAACCATTAATTTCAGGCAATTTGTTTGCTCATTTCCTTTGGAAGGGGCTTTGTGACGAGCTCCTTGATACTTTGACCTGCTTGTGTAGAATAGATGCTAAGTTACTGCTATATATTCTTGACTATTTTATTCTTCTCATGGATTCCAGATGATGGATTTTGTAATATGTGGAGGGAGGCCTGTGGATTAGTGTACATAGAGCCATAACTTATTAATAGGTTAAGGGAACACTGGCAAGTTCCGTTCCTAGCACCATGAATTCTAATGTTTGTGTTATCCTTCAAGATCCTGCACATTTGGAAGACGTACTAAGCCAAATTTAGGTGGTCAGTATATACAAAAACTAGGAGATTACATCTGTCTGTAATAATACAATGTGTGAGTCTAACATTATAATTTGTGGTGTGTATTAGATCATTATGCAATGGCTCATCAGTTCTGATTGATTAACTTCGAGCACTATCTTTTACAATTTATCAATTCCTTTGATATATTATTTATTTTTAATCCTGCCCAAAAGTTGAACTTTGCAAAATGGAAATACTTTGAATCTTCTTTTATTCTTCTCAAGATGTAAAGAGATATTTCTTGAGTTTAATTCTCCACTAAACCATCCCTGTCAGTTCAAGAAAATGTGTGAAAAGTTCCTCTCAACATGACAAGCAATCTCTCGCACAACCATGATTATGAAAGTGTGAAAAATTAAACCCACTTTGAAAGATCCAAATTTTTTAAGAAAGCTTGATGTCCACCATTGATTTATGAAGATAATGGATCAAAACTTATATCTTTAGTTTTGTTTCTTGCATCTTATCAAAAGATAATTAATCAACCAATGAACAAATAATATGTCTTGTGTCTTGTTGTTTTAATTAACAGATTCTTATTCATGAGTTTTGTTTCGTTAATTAAAGTGTTTCTTTTTATCCATATTGAATATGTTATGGTATATCTTAAACATCGTTGTAAGTCTTTTAGACACGTGCGTGGTGCACGTGCATTGGTACTAGTAATCGTTAAAAACGAAACTAATATGTACCTCTGAAGACAATATGTAACAATGAGAATGTCGACTTTTTGTTAAAGAATATCACAGTAGCATAACCATATTAACCAAAACATAATAGCCGCCCCTACAAGAATACGATGGGTTTTTTTTGGGCTCCTTTGAAACTAAGCCCAAGCCATCCCTCCAAGATATTGGTTGATGCATTCTTAAAAAATAAAGGCTACTACCTCTGTCCCACAAAAAATGGCATTCTAGTTTTGTCCTAAGTCAAACTATTTGAAGTTTGACCAAACTTTGATGAAAAAGTACCAATATTTGTAGTGTAAAAATTGTATCATTGGATTCATCATGGAATATATTTTCATGTTATG
The DNA here is from genome assembly GCA_012490785.1 of Eragrostis nindensis. Taxonomy (NCBI): domain Eukaryota; kingdom Viridiplantae; phylum Streptophyta; class Magnoliopsida; order Poales; family Poaceae; genus Eragrostis; species Eragrostis nindensis. The sequence goes on from JAAXCT010000242.1 coordinate 181,020, forward strand.
CATATCTAGTGTCATAATTGGTTGATGCCTCTCAGACTCAGACCAAACTGTTTTTCAAAGGAATATTGGGCCAAAAAGTCGACTTCAAGAATATATTCACTTAACGGCCTCTTGGATTATCTGAATCCACACCAGTATAGGCCACAAATTCCTTTGCACATTACATGGATTGAGCCGAGATTAGCAATTTCTAGACACACGGGATTTGTGATAAGGTTCAGTCCATTCAAAGAGATATTTTCTTTACTAGTAACTTTTTCCTTAGGCTTAGGAAATAGGTTAGGTAGTCTTCGGCACTTTACCATTTCGGATCAATGTAAGGCTACTTAGCGATTGCCTGGCGCAATTGCGTTGTGTAAACGGTCTCTTGACCTTTTTTCTCCTTAATACAAAAATGCGCAGCTCTTCTGCGTATTCGACAAAAAAAACTAGTAACTTTTCTTTTTTATCTTTTTCCATGAAAAAAGTTAGTAAACAGTTACAAAGGAATGCGTTAAACAGGCTTCACCCTTTCCATGTAATGTATAACTCGTTACCTTATTCGCACTGTATGTTATGGTAAGTCATTACCCGTATTGCTGAATGCTGATCATATCAACACTTGAAACAGTCCGATCGATCACACTTAATCGAGTTCGACAGTCCGCGTGGAAAGCTGTCGCATTCTAAAATTTTCCACACAAAACGCCGCAAGTATCAAGACTTCCCTCTTTGCCGACTCTCGTATAGCAAACGTTTCTCTGTTTCTCCCCCAGCCAAACGCGACCGTGACTACGGGCGCACAACTCACAAACCCAGCAGCGTGTAGCAGACCAGCAGTTGCCTTCAGCTCGCGCGTCCGGACTCGCGCGCGCGCTCCCGTGGCCGCCATAAACGTCCTCCCGGGTTGCCGCGCTAGTCCGCGCAGGCCTCATAAATCAGCCGGCGCCTTCGAGTCCGCGCCGTTGGAGACGTCATCGTGCTCGCTGCACCGGGCTGTTGACTTTGGGGGCAGAAGCAGCGCAACTGAGGTTTTGCTTTGCCGCTCTGGATCCGACGGGGCCAGGAGAGGTCGCAATAGAAGCCCCCGGGCGGCTGCGTGCCGGCCATGGCGACGGCCGCCCCAGCCGCAGCTGCAGGCGCTGCGGCCAGCTGCCAACGGCGCACCGTGCTCGCCGCGGCGCTGTCGAGGACGAGCGCGGCGTTCCTGTTCCTCTCCGTCGTCGTCGTCGGGGCCGTCGCGTCTGCCCGCTGGATCACCGCCACGACCTCTGTGAGTTGAAGTTCTCGCCTCTCTGATTCCTCCGTGCTCCTGCGTGCATATATGCCTCGGCGTCTCTCCGGTCGCGGTGTTCTTGGCAAGAGAATCAGAGAACTTCTTAGCGCTTCGCGTGATCGCGACAATTTTTTTTTTCCTTTTTCCCCCGCCATAGCAAACGCGATGCAAATTTGCGGAATTATTCCAAGACCCTAGCTCATCACGCACTTGCGTTTTTTGGATCGATGCAAAACCGCGAATGAGTTTGGCCCTGTTCCAGTTCAGCCGTAGGGTTGGCACCTTCCATTTTCGGATGCTTGTCTGTTGAGCTCTGCCTGCCTGCACATGTCCCTGTCGCCGCTGCCCAAACCTCGCAGCTGTGCGCTGCGAGACGGTTGCGTTACCGGACTGGGGGGGACTGACACGTTGATCAGAGACACGACATGATGTTGTGTTTATTACAGTTTTATGGCGCGACGGCTCTACACACGAATCCAATCCAAGTTTCCTTTTCGTCGCCCTCGAGAGCTACCGCATAAATTATCCAATTACCCAACGTTAATCACTTTTGACTCGAGGAAGCGCCATCGGTTGTCATCTGCCGAGCACTAATGGTCTAGGCTCAAAACAAAGGCGGCGATGCTGCTTTTCAGTGTGAAACGGTAGGGGAACCCGGATTGAGAACACAAGCGCTTTCTCGGGTCCGTTTAGCTCGCCGGATTTGGACCACCGGCGCATGGAGCGGAGACCAGTAGGTAGGCTTTTATTTCGCTCGTTTCTGTATTGCGTTGTGCCCTGCACGTCAAGGTGCGCACATTCACGCACGCACTGTAGTCTGTAGAGTGTAGACTGGTGTTTGGAGCACGCTTGAAAGTGCTATAGGAGCACACGGTTTGGTAAGATCACGAGACGAGAGCTCGCTTTATCTGTCTCTAGAGTTTGACAATGAACAGGAGCGGAGAGAGACAGGGAGCGAGATAATTAGCGTGTTTGCTTCCGGGCCTCAACTCGCCACAGCAAAGGTTAGGCGTGGAGGAAAGTGCTTGGCTCCTGTTTTGATGTGTGGCCGTCACAGCAAATTAGGCTGCAGTTCCCTTGTCGTTTGTGCACAGCAGGTGTGGCGAGTGTGGCACCGAAAAACGGCGCCACGGCTGTGGCGGTGGCGTGGCGATGTGTGGCCTCAAACCAAACAGCCCCGGCCCTTTGTGAGAGTGTTCACGGGCACAGGTGGAAACAAGACGCTCGCCACGTATGCGGCGAAGTCTGGTGAGGCAGTGATATGTGCCGTCACCATGCGGAACAGTCCACGACGGATGGCGAAGCAGCGTGTCGCGGCGGGTGTCCTGCTTTGTTGGTTCCTTTCTGGGAACGGCATACAGCACCACACCAGACAATGAAACATTTCTGTTTTCTGTTCCGGTGGGCACACCGGCACACTGCATCTTGCTGGGTTACAGGGCCGAATTGGGCTACGGTGTAGACTAATTTGTTATTTGGGCCTCCTTGGCCCAACTGATTGAAGGATCCACATTACCGTGAGTCCGTGACCCATTCTAACGTTTTCGCGTCTCCTTCGCAGTTGCAGGGCCGCCTGACGCGCCTCCCCGCCACCGCGGCCGCCGCCGCGGCGTCCGCGCTCCACCACGGGACACAGCACCCACAGCAGCCGCGGCCGTCGTCACCACAGCTTCCTCCTCCTCCCCCCCCTTCCCGGCCACCGCCACTCACCTACTCCATCTCCTGCCCCGCCCACAACCTCTCCCACGCAGCCCAAACGCCGCAACCCTCGCAAACCATCGCCCGCGCGCTCGCCTTCTCCGCCTCATCCTGCATCTCCTCACCCACCCGCCTTCCACCGCCCGCCGCCGCCACCTCCAACAACAACTCGTGCCCCTCCTACTTCCGCTTCATCCACGAGGACCTCCGCCCATGGCGCGACGCGGGAGGGATCACGCGGGCCATGCTCGACCGCGCTGGCCTCACCGCCACCTTCCGCCTCGTCGTGCTTGGCGGCCGCGCCTACGTCCAGCGGTTCCGCCCGGCGTTCCAGACCCGGGACCTCTTCACCATCTGGGGCGTCCTCCAGCTGCTCCGCCGCTACCCCGGCCGCGTCCCCGACCTCGACCTCATGTTCGACTGCGTTGACTGGCCCGTTGTCCGCACTCACCACTACCGCGGGGAGTTCGCCAAGATCATGCCGCCGCTGTTTCGGTACTGCGGGGATGACAGCACGCTGGATATCGTCTTCCCAGATTGGTCCTTCTGGGGATGGTAATTTTACTTGCTTGCTTATATTTATAATAATCGATTTGATTCTAGAGGGATAAATGATGGATTGAGCGTTACAAATAAAAGCAGCTTGCCTATGATATGTTCAAAATCAGTCATGATCTAATGTTTCTACATTGCTAACTACTATTCATCTCTGCATTTATGCACAAGTTCATCAGTGCCTATTGGTTTCAGTTTTGCTGATATATAATATTCAAATATCAAATTCCCATGTATTGTTTCCATTTTTGGTGACATAGCACTCTTGGAAACAACAAAATGAAACCCGCATTGGGACTAGCATAACTTAAGTTCTGGGCCTTATGGTCAGGTGTGCATACAAAGCGCAACAGTTTTAATAACTAATCTTGTCTGGCAGGCCAGAGATCAACATAAAGCCGTGGGATGTCCTGCTGGAAGACTTGAAAGATGGTAATAATAGGGTGAGGTGGCTGGATAGAGAACCGTATGCTTACTGGAAAGGAAATCCATCAGTTTCAGTGACGCGGCAGGAATTGGTCAAGTGTAATGTCTCTAGCACACAAGATTGGAACGCAAGGATCTACAATCAGGTAACTCGTCTGTTAATTTTTCCGACCATGCGATTAGTGGTCTGTTAATCGGTTGATATCGCATGACACTTCATACCCTTTTGGTGACAAATATAAGAAATTTATTTATCTTTGTTTTTGTTCACTGGAATGTAGGACTGGTTCAAGGAGGGCAAGACTGGGTTTAAGGACTCAGATTTGAGTAACCAGTGTGCTCACAGGTTTTCTTTTTCTTTTCTTACTGAGTTATAACAAGTGATGGATTGCACAGTTTTACAAGTATCATTCTAAGGTTTTAACCTCTGTTTGGCCTTTTATAGGTACAAGATCTATATTGAAGGATCGGCGTGGTCAATCAGTCAGAAATATATACTAGCATGTGATTCAATGACACTGTTGGTTGCACCAAAATACTATGATTTCTTTTCAAGGTCACTTATGCCGATTCAGCATTATTGGCCGGTTCGAGATGAGAATAAATGTCACTCGATAAAATATGCTGTTGACTGGGGCAACTCACACAAGAAATTGGTATGTTGCTTGTTGCATCTATCTACTTCTAGTCATCTACATTTGTATAGGCGGTTAAGTTTCCAGTGCTAAACATAAGAGATGCAAATAATCATAACAAGCAAGTTAATCCAGTTGTCCTGCTCCTGCAATATATGGGGGGAACTCAAGAGGGCTGATCTTTTTTGGGCTTATCTCAGATTGTCACTAAGCCAACATTTTAAAACAGGACCCATGTTGTGTTATTAAAAGAGTTCCACATGAACAATTGCTGCCCCTAACAGTGGAATTGGGAACATTTGCTATTACTAGTTTACAATGTTTTGTTTGACCCTTGGTTAAACAGTAAATAGCATCAGAACTTGCCATCATGTAAGCCGTGAAGGATAGAACATAAAATAGAGTGCGTAGGGACTTGTTAATATTTTAGCATGGAATTAAGCAATTTTCATCCGAAATATGCACTACTGCACCCGTCATAGGCTGGATAAATGCAGAACTTTATATAGTCATTGCAAAAAATATCAGTGTTATTTTAGTTTTATGGCTTTGATAATATTAGCATTATAAACAAGAAGTAGAATCAGACAGGTGGAAGTAAATTAGATTATTCTTGTTTCTTTGGTGACAATTGTGTTCTTAGCCTCACTCTGAACTCTTGTGATTTTACCCTCAATTTTTTAACTTTGTCATTTTACCCTTGGTTTTTCAACCTGAAGCCAGAGTTTGCCCTCAGTAGGGGTAAAATCACAATAGAATAGTCTTCTTTTGGGCTACTGTGTTTTTTCTCGAATGGAGTACTGTTCTCATAATTTAAAGCTACTGTAGGCACAGCGCATAGGAAAGCAAGCAAGCAATTTCATTAAAGAAGAGCTCAGTATGGACCATGTTTATGACTATATGCTTCACCTTCTAACTGAATATGCCAAGCTCCTAAAGTTCAAGCCAACTAGACCAGCTGAAGCTGTTGAGGTCTGTTCTGAATCTTTGGCCTGCCAAGCTGAAGGCCTCGAGAAGAAATTTCTTTTGGAATCTATGGTGAAGTCTGCCAGTGATGCAGGTCCATGCGATCTGCCTCCCCCTTTTGGCTCACATGACCTCAAGATGCTAAAACGGAGGAAAGAAAATTCTATAAAGCAGATTGAGATGTGGGAGCAAAGAGCTTCGAAGGCTTAGATTGAGCCATCAGCTCTTTTTCTTTTCGTCCAAGCACATGCATAAATAATTGGTTGATTATTTAGGATTTATGATCTAACTCAGCGTCATTGTGGTATCAAGCATTCATTGACGGAGATCATAGTGTAAGCATCTATAGTAATTGAGGAAAGACCAGCTTTTCTTTGGGAGTTTTTTCTTTGATTTATTAGTTCCGGTTAGGGCTGCTTTGTAAAGTTAGTGACTTATTGTGGCTGAATACTCCAACTATTTTTCAGAATATATAATTGTTGACCCATCCTTTTGTCATCTCTGTTTTCACATTGGATCGCTCGTACGAGATACTTAAATGCTTTTGCTGGCTCACTAAGATTGTTTAGATGCAATAAACAGTCATGTATATCGTAGAAGTAGAAATTTCTGTGCTACCTCAAATTATTATTCAGAGTGTATAAAACTTGACCCATCATTATGTTATCTCTGTTTTCATATTGGATTGTTCGTATGATATATTTGAATGCTTTTGCTGGATCAGTAAGATTGTTTAGATGCAATAAACAGCGATAGACTGTTGAAAGACATGTGGGCATAGACTGGTAGAAATTTCTGTGCTACCTCAAAACATGTGGGCATATAGACTGTTGAAAGATGCCAAGTATCCTCCTACACCTACAGATTGAGTGTTAAATGGGTGTTCTTGTAGCATATGGATTTTGGAGAGTTTGATGGAGTGTGTCGGGCATCTGCTCTGGCATATATACGCGTGACCTCAACAGCTGTTTACTCGAAATGTTCTCGTTCACTGCCATAGCAAGCAACCTTGCTGCTTCCAGGTCTTCTACACAAACATTCAAGCAACCGCTTTAACAGTATTTTAACCATGCAGAAAATCTTGTATTGACTGATACACCCATGCTACTTTTTTGCTAACGTAGGTACTGAACATTTCTGATCCATTTATTGTTGTGTCACATAGAATTACGAAACCTGTGGCAGCTTCTTAATCAATGCCACTCAACACTTTTATGCGTTTGCAGAGGAAAACAATCCGGGCTTCACTTTTCTACTGCAGCAATGTGTTCTTTGCTTTGCCGTCAGGTAAAGTTTGTTAATTATTGAACTAGATTCTTTGACTTCTGCCGCAGATCGAGTTCATGAACTTTACATTGATCATGCTTTCGGTGGTTGTAGTGAAAGCCTTCCCTTCTTATATGCTGTCAGTTGGAACAGTTAGCCCCTACTATGGCTATGTCAGAATATCAGAGTTCTTCTAATGCTTTCACAGTCTACTGTCAGTTTTGTTAGTTGGCATCAACAACCGCAAGAGAAGCATACTCCCTCCGTTGCATTATATAAGCATTTGAAGCGTTCGATTTTTTTTCTCACAATGTAAGCGCTTCTAGGGACAAGACAAAATCTGATTGGTTGGTAGGACAAGAGTCGGTGAGTTGAGGTAAAATGAGGGTTACATACGGCTTTTCTCCTCTTAACTATTTTTGTCTTTGGATTTTAGAAATGCTTACATAATTTGAGGAATATTTACATTTTACAAGGCCCTAGGCCCAAAGATAGACCATAATAAAAAAAAGAGACATGGTTAAAAATGAGTGTTCTACACTTTACTGCTCTGTAGATTTGTCCATTTAGCATTCCTGTTGCATTAGATGATTCGATCTGGATTATGAATCTCTGGCTAGAGAGACATGGTTGAGAATAGTATGTCAGCTTATTTTCCTCGATTAACGCCACACCGAGAAACGAGGAATTCTGAGCTCTGAAGATAGTTGAAACCAGTTGGTAAGAAGACTGGCTGGCTGAGCCTGGAAACGGGACTGACAAAACATACAATCGTCAGTATTGATTTTCCTTATAGAATTACCAAAGCATATCTTTCTGCGCCCATGCTTTTTTTCCTGGGAATTGCTAGCGGTTTCAAGTACTCAATGTAGAAAGGGGAGAAAAAAAGTGCTACTACAGAATACCTTTTCCCAGGGAGTCCCCGAGAAACTTGTGTCTGAAGGCTAATATTCCACCACATCCCATTTGCCAACCACAGGAATCATCATTAGTCTTGCCTTGATTTGCTTCGAAGCAGCACTATCTCACCTTTCAGGTTATCTTTAAGCTAAACAATCTCGACCACTCTGCATGTGCGTATACGCACAATAAAATTTTATATTTCGCCCGGGTGTTCACAGATGCACAAATCAATCTGCACTGGAAAGTGAGAAATCTTTTTGTTTTTTTCCAGGAAATGCAGCGAGCATGTGTTCTAAGTCAAAAGCTTCATCCATGGAGATGCTTGTTCGTTACTCATTTCTTTTGATGAGCTACTGTACAGTACTGTTAATTGCTTTTCCTTGCAGGTTATCGTTTTGCTTGGTTACCGCATGATGGCACCCTGCTCTGAGACCTCTATCCCGTCAAATTAAGTAGGAGTACGAGACAATGGTGATGTGTACCCGCTCTTTGATTACTCTAGAATTGTTGCAACTTTCTGCAATAGTGGTTGCAACAACTCTTCTCAGGTAATTGCGTCATTTTTCTGATTAAAAAAATGTTGCTCACATCAAAGCTCTGGGTACTTGCAAGTGCAAGGAAACGACCATAGCACAAAGAAACATCCATTCCGGCCATGACAGCGAATAAAAATGTTTCTTATCCCCTGAAGCCACAAATATTTGAATTGTCACCTAACCAGTCATTTTCAGTATGTATGCTGAGGGAGCGTGCTCAGACTGCCAAGCTGAAACTTGAATTAGTCCGGAAGATTTCAAACTTAGATGGAGGGATAAACACCAGAGCCCTGATAAGCTCAAGTGTCAGCTTCAGGTAGAGATGATTTATCACCTGATTTGGTAGTCTGGAGCTGGGCGCCTCTCGTATGACCTGATCTCTACTTGTTTACACAGTGTTTTCAGCGATTGGCATCTTAAGCTATGTGTTTCCCTCTAGTTAAGATCAAGATCTCTAAGTTTCCCATAAAGAGACTCACGCAACTATCCAATTAGTCATCCTTAAACCCGTGATTTGCTGGTGAATACGGCATAACTTTACTGCCTGTACGCAAGTGTGAGGAGAGCAAGTGTACAAATGTACGGTATGTCACATGTGGGCCATGAGACGACCGTGTCGAACACTAGGTACGCGGCACGTGTGCCTTTTGTGCGAGGTCGTCTCCAGTGCTGCTTCTGCAGAATGAGACCCCCAAAAGGGGAATAAAAAGTGGAGCTGACGCCTAGATTAATACCTGGGGGTGGTTTGGTTGTCGCCTTGTCCTCGTACGATTAGATTAGTTAGCAGCGGAGGTCGGAGGCCATCATCGCTGCTTGCGTTGCCGTGGCCGTTAAGAGCAAGCTTCGTCTTCCACCTCGCGGCGGAGGCGAGCCATAAACACGAGAAGCTCGCTGACCATGTGAAGCGAACAAGCCGCCTCTGCTTTTCCACTCACTTTTTCCTTTGCCTTTTTGGTTCTCTCTTAAGCGTTGTCTGCTCGGCGGAGTGAGGAGGAAGGAGCGACATGTCGACGGCGAGGCTGCTTGGGATCATTCCTCTCCTGTTCGTGCTCGTCGTCGCGAGTTCTGAATCCGTTTCAGATGACGGTACGGTACTGCTCCTCCTGTCGTCTGCAACTCTGTCTCAGTTCCATGCTCCTGTGTGTTCTTCAGTTAGTTTCTTGACGCGTTCTTGAGAGGTTTATTGATTGCTGCTGCTGTTGTTCTTGCTCTGCGTTATGCAGTATCTGCGCTCCTCGCGTTCAAGACAGCCATCTACGACGACCCGCTCTCCAGGCTGTCGGACTGGAACGCCAAGGACAGGGACCCCTGCACCTGGTACGGCGTGGGGTGCTCACCGTTCAACAGCCGAGTGGTTACTCTGTAAGGATTGACTGCTCCCATTTGATTGCTTCTCGTTTACTGCAGTCGCTTAAGAACATCATCATGAAGACAAATTTAAAGTTCTAGCCCGATCTGCGCTTTGTTTCTCGACGCATATTTGTGCCTTTTTTTTTCACCTTCATATCAAAATAGCTTTGCTCAAATTAAATCAGAAGAAAGAAATTAATCGATGACCGCATGCCCACCTATATCTTCATGTTTGTTGAAAAGAGATGCAAAACGCATGCTCGGTGGAAATCGAACAATATCTGGAGGTAAAAGCCTCTTTTGCAACAGCAATACAGCAGCAAGACAAAATGATGCATGTTCTTTGAGACAGAAGTGGAAAAGTTTCTGCCACGCAATAAGGCATCCAGCTGGAGGCTATCATAGAACTTTACCTTCTCGTTCTTTGTTTTCAATCCTGTATTCAGTTGACACAAGAAGCATGCGCCAGATATCGAGTACATGGATGGATTTGTGGTCCCTCCAGAAAAATACTGTTTTACTTTTTGTGATGAAGTATCTAATTTCTTACTTTTGACTCTCTAGAGACTTGTCAAATTCATCTCTCCAAGGATTCTTGGTACCACAGATCGGATCACTGAGATATTTACAGGAACTGTAAGTACTATAACTCCAAGTAACTGTAATATGGACTTCGCCTAGTATGAATTACAAGTGATAATCCTGCCAAACTATTTGCAGCATGCTGGATCACAATATATTCGAGGGCTCAATACCGAAAGAAATCGGCATGCTAAAGAACCTGACGGAGCTAAACCTTGGCACTAATCAACTTACAGGGCCCATTCCCAGCGAGATTGGTGACATGCCAACGATAACAAAAATGTACTAAGAAAAGAGCCTTTATGATCGATTTGTGCTGTTATTTGCATTCTTTCAGTTTCATAACTCATCTATTCTCTTATGCCCTAGAGACCTTCAAGCAAATCGGTTGAACGGTGCTATCCCTTCTGAGATTGGTAAGTTGGCAAACCTCGTCGAGCTACGGTTGAGCAATAATAGCCTTACAGGGACTATTCCTGCAAGTAACGATTCAAACATGTAAGTACCTCTTTCTTTTTTTCTGAAAGCCTTCAAAACCAATAGTTGTTTTCAGCAGGCATGGTCTGGGAAGTGCATGGAACCTGGAACATATCTCATTTAGTTAAGAGGCCGTTAGCATCAATTAGCACGGACTGCATTTTGCCATGCTTTTCTGTTAGAGTGCTGAATGAAATAGATAACTGTTTGAAAACAAGCTGAATGAGACAAGAAACAATATCAAACTGTCAACACCAAAACCTTAACATCACAGTACGTTCCTGTGTGGACACCGAATCACCAATTGACACGCTTTGTGAACAAACTTCTTTCAGGGAGCCTGCCAATGGCAATGATCAAATTGGATTGTGTCAATTATCTCACCTAACCTACATTGACCTCTCATATAACCTTTTAGTTGGAGATATTCCAGCATGCTTAAAGCAAATCCAAAGGTACACCTTTGCTTTTTGTACCTTATACGTTTCAGCCAAAAATTTCTGAACTTACATGTTTTACAGTATTTGAACAGATCAAGCTTGGTAGGGAATTGCTTCCAGAACAATGGCACAGACAACCGTCCTGTCCAGCAATGTATGGTGATATTTCATTCCAATGTTGACATGTTAGTCATTCATAGCCACCAAAAAAAAAACCCTCTCGGTAGCTGTTTTCCACCGTTTTTGCTGCATTTTGATAAGAGAGCATGCATGTTACTAGTTGTAAATACATAGTTCTTATGCCAAGTGGCATTCAACAAAAATGATAAGATTCATGAATTCACATCTTATTCAGTCAACGAAGCCATTTACCTTATCTGAATAAATAAGTCCAATCCTTTCATTATCCCTATACGATAAAATTGGGTTCATTTTTGGGGCTCAAGGATTGCACTGTTGGGAACGCATGACTGCAGAAAAGTATTCCTAGCCATGTCACGGATAACACTCCCAGTTACTGACCACTAGGTTATGAGTCATTTGTTTTTTTGCCTATGGGATAGTGGAATCTTAAAATAAAGACCCCCACTACTTGACACTCTGTTTGCTTCCTTCTTGGATCCCATCTCTCACATTCTTCCTTTTGTCTTTCTTTGATTTGATCTTTAGTCCTAGGCTTTTTAGTGTTTCAGTTCGTTGTCATTATCTCCATCTTATTTTAACAAGTATTCAGTTCCTTCGGTAAGATTTTATTCCTCAACACTGCAGTCACACAAATCAGGATCCAAACTGATTTGTGTATTTTTGATATGCCCGTTATGTTGAGCAGTACAATTGGACTTAAAACTGGGTTATACGGACGGTTATGCCCTACCCCCCAGTATACAAGATCACATGTTTTGTTGAGCCAAAAGATGTTCAGTTACTTCGGCGTCACCGTAACTTGCATCACCATGTATTACGTCATAATTTCAGGTCCAAATAGCCCAGATACAGGCAAAGAAGACCCTGATGGCGGGAATGAGAAGAAAGGCCTGCCAGAACCTCTCTGGCTTCTCATTCTGGAAGTCATCGCAGCAGTTACGATGCTTTGTTTGTTAACACTTTGTACCGTAACCGGCCTCAGAAGGCGCAGAGCTAGATCCTCTGGTTCCGAGGACAATGTTCCATGGACAAGAGCTGTAAGCTGGAAGGAAAACACTGTAATCTCAATTGGTTAGTCTCTGCTTTTCATGCAAGGTACTGACAGTGAAAGAATTCAAATTTACTGTATTGTTTACCAGTTCTTGCTGCCTGTGTAGATGATGACCTCCTGGGCAATGTGCCGAAGATAAGCCGGCAGGAGCTTGCAGAAGCCTGCGAAGAATTCAGCAACATAATTGGATCCTCTCACGAGCCAGTTGTGTACAAAGGAACGTTGAAGGATGGCCGCGAAATCGCGGTTGTGTCTCTGTCTGTCTCAACGCACTACTGGAATAATCACGTGGAGCTTTCCTTTCAGAAGGAGGCAAGAGCTCACTAACTGACTAAACCCACATTAAGATGTTGCTGCTATTTATTTAGTCACATGTCAATAGTATATGTCTTGATTTTTCAGGTAGCAGAAATGGCCAGATTGAGTCACGAAAATGTTGCAAAGATGGTGGGATACTGCAAGGAGTCTAATCCGTTTTCAAGAATGCTGGTCTTTCAGTACCCACCAAACGGAACACTCTATGAGCACCTTCATGGTCAGTCAGTAGTCTCAGTACCCAGTTATTTGACCGTTGACCGCATGGTTTGGCAACTAAAAGTTCGAAATTATTGGTATGTAACTTGCTTGCAGATGGGGAGGCATGTCAGATATCTTGGCCTAGACGAATGAAACTAGCGCTGGGCATCGCTCGAGTTCTCAGATACTTGCACAATGAGATTCAACCCCCATTTGCTGTTGCTGCGCTGACGTCCGGTTCAGTTTATCTAACTGAGGATTTCTCCCCAAAGGTCTGTGCCGTCTGCACTCCTGGACACACTCTTAAACTAATATCAGTAGCTCGTTTTGAACATGGCACCCTAAACGTCAGCCTCCAATCACAGTTGATGTAACAACTGCAAATACCCGTGCATTTGCAGATAATTGATTTCGAGCGGTGGAGACATCTCGTGACCAAACCAGGGCTTGGCTCCGGTGGCGCAGCAAACGGTGGATCTGTCAACAGCGTCACTGACTCTCGGCACAAGCGCTTCATGGACGTCCAGGCCAACACGTTCGCGTTCGGCGTGATCCTATTGGAGCTGATCAGCGGCAGAGCCTCGGTTTCCAAAGATGCATCGGACTTGGTGAACTGGGTAAGTCACTTGCTTAAACTTCTCTGAAGCTTTTAGTCACGAACAATCTGACAAAGCACTCTTGCCGGTGCAAATCAATCCCTGATGAAGACAATTGTTTCTGGGCGAGTTTCAGGCGAGGAAGCACTTGGAGCAGCCGGAGGAGTTCAGCAAGCTGGCAGACCCGAAGCTGCAGAGCGTGAACCAGGAGAGCCTGGGCATCGTCTGCAACGTGGTGAACCTGTGCATCGACCCGGAGCCGTCGCGGCGGCCGTCCATGAGCATGATCGCGGCCATCCTGGAGGACGGCATCGAGGCGTCGGCGGCCACCTTGCTTAGGGACTCGTCTCTAGCCTGGGCCGAGGCCGAGCTGGCCATGTCCTAGACTAGATGCCCTTCGTTTAGCTGCCGTGCGTCAGCCTGCTGCTGAAGTGCTGATTGTTTGTAATCCATTTTTTTTTTTTGAATCATTGTACTACATTGTTTTACTACTCCCTTTGGTTTTTTTTTTGATCAACTACTCCCTTTGGTTGGCATGTGATGTTTTCCCCCCTGAGACAACGGAAACAGATTGTACATGCCCCCTCTCCGGTCAAGGATCGATCCAACGGTCCAAACATCTCATGTTCTCTAGCTAGCTCCCGCGCGCCATCTCTCTCTCTTTCATTTTTTTTTTTGAGAAATTCGCCATCTCCACGCTGAAGCCCAAGGCACCGATAGCCCACGGGCTTGATTGCTACGACGCGGATATCCGGGCCATCTGCCGCTTTACGGCCCGCGACCCGCCTGGTATCCACCATCTTCTTCCTTTCTATCGTTTTTTTCCGGAGAGAAAAAAGAATAGGAGAGCGGGGAGAAAGAGAAAACAGGTGGTGGCTTCGTTGTCGCCGCCTCGCCATGGCGGGAGAAGAGCCGATGATCGAGTACGAGAAGCAGCGTCTGTCGCGGATACGCGAGAACGAGGCCCGCCTCGAGGCCCTCGGCCTCCGAGGCCTCGCAGCGTCCCTCCTCCGCAACCCGTCTCCATCGGCGGCGGCCAATAGGAAGCAGAAGGGGCGGTCCGCCGATGAGGACGAGGAGTACGTTCCGTCCGACGAAGGCGCCGGGGAAGAAGACGAAGAAGAGGAAGGGAGCTCGTCGGAGAGCGGGCAAGATGACGAGGTGGAGGGAAGGAGCAAATCGTCGTCTAGGTCTCATGCGAAGGTTTGGTTTAGTTATTGTGTCGCCCTCAATTGATTGATTGATGTGTCTAGCTTAGCTTGGTAATTATGCTATCAGTTCTATGTAAAAACGCTGTGTTTACCAAGTTAAATCCTCACATATGAATATAGGATTCGGTAATGAAGGGAGCCTTTGGTATGATATGCTATTTTATCACAGATATGGCATTTCACAAATATGATAAGGTGGTTGTCTGCAGGTGTCAGCATATGATTTTTTTTTTCTACATATAATTTCAGGGGAAGAAAAAGAAGTTGTTGAACTCAAGTAAATCTTCTAAGAGTACAACTAAAAATGTTAGCTCTTCCATCTCTGATTTTGTGGATAATGATACAGCCTTACAGCAGGTAATTAGAATCGCAGACGGCACTAATTGTTTGCTCCGTGTCTATGTTTTTACAATAAATCTTACCTGCCAGCACTTGAACAATGCTAATATGCAGGCAATTGCTCTCTCCCTGGCGGCATCTTGTGACAGGTCTGTCACCACGGCGGAAGCGGAAAGTTCAAGCACAGGAATGGAAGGAAATGAAGGCACCCCACATAAGAAGCATAGCAAAGCATCCATTCAGGACACAGCTAAGAACCGGATGATTAAAAAGATGGTACATCCCTTGCAGCAGGACTTCTAATTACTTTCACGGATGGCATTCATGTCTTACGCTCTCGTTTTTATTCTTTTCAGGGTAAGAGCAAGATACAGATGACAGAAGATGATGTGGTTGCGTTCTTCTTTTCGTTTGATGGTATTCATATATGACGCCAAAGATCATTTACATTTTCTTTATAATTTCTGGATTTTGTTGTGCAAAGAAAGTTTTCCCAAAGATGATGTGATTGAAAAGTGATTATTGTCTTGATCCACTTCTATTTGTTGGAAGTCTTGGTTCTGCTATGGTGCACTCATTCATGGTTTGGTTGTTCTGTTCTTATCTCCAGCCGATTGAATTTGTCCCTAGTACCCGTCTACATTGGAGCCTAAGTTGTTGTAACACAAGTCCAAACTTAGATGTTCAGAATGATCACCCTTATGCTCGAATATTGTTGCACAGTAGCTACACGTTTTCATCATTGGTTTCTTGCAATTTTACAAACTCTATCCTGAAGATTCTGTGGGTATTCCTTTTGAAGGAAATGGCTATACTTTTATAGAGATCAATACAGGAATGACATGATTTCTCTCTTACACTTGAAGTGCTACAACCACAGTTTTTCTGTTATTATATTTATATTTTAAATGTAAAATAATATTAATTGATTTGTGTTTGATTTACAGAAGTTGGTAAAGGATACATTACACCATGGGATCTTGAAAGAATGGCTGTGATAAATGATTTCATCTGGACAGATTCTGAGATATCTAATATGATTCGTTGCTTTGATAGTGACGGAGATGGAAAGGTTTGTCTTCTTTTCTAACCATGTTAAAATATCAGCATTGTTGTCAGAACTTACTTTGGAAAAAGTAGAACCAGTCTGATCCATGCCCATTTACTCAAACATTCCCTAGCATCTGGTGAGTTTTAAGTTTCTTCTAGCCTAGCTATTTTTATTTTTATTTTGAGAGGGAGGTTGATTAATATGTTATAAAAGGTAACATTATCCTAAATCTCATGAGGTCACTAAATCTGTATCGATTGATACGATTCCCCATGTGCATATACATATGTAACAAGGCAGTGATAGAATGTGCAAAAGTGTCCTGATTATTATACTATTATAGGCACTTACCTAGTTTTATTTGTGTTATGTAATTCTTTACCCAAGAGAAAAAAGGTTTCTGGTTCCTCAACTACAACATTTGGGGCAAATGAGTCTCATTTAACTTGCTAGTTCAGTTACATATTAGTTCAAGTTATCAATGTCTGCTACTGATTCACATGTTCTTTGATTCTCATCAAAATATTCTGAATGTCTGTTCCTGATTACTAATATTGTTAGCACTAGAGTGACAAAAATCTCTATTGAACTTCCAATTATACATAATGTGTCCTCTGTTTTCATACACCTTGGTTTTGCCTCTCGACAGATAAACCTTGAGGATTTCCGCAGCATTGTATCTCGATGCAACATGTTGCAAGAGCCTGAGAAGCGAGAATGAGGCAGAATGTGGTTTGAAGACGCTTGCTCCCTAGTTTCTGAGTCAGTCAAAGCCCGATATTGCAGTCCTTTTGAAAGATCAGTAGTAGTGTAGCAGCCACTGAAAAGTGAACAGCCCTGTTGTCCGTAGGGTTTTGCATTTCAGCATGACTGCATAGTCTGCTATGTGTAACAACAGTTTCTGAAAAAGGCATATGTTTCAGCGTAGATACGTAATGCTGAGTAGTAATATGGCTAATGGCTAGTCCTCTGATGTTAGTCACCGATTCAGTTCAACGAATGGTCCGCCAACGCCAAGGGCCAAGGCTCACACATTAGCTGGTGGCGCAAATGCTGTGAAGGTAAAGAACGTAAATGCGTACAGTACCATAATGACCGACTGGGGCATTCCAGTGTTCTATTCTGTCCGATCCGGAGGCATATGGCCTGCACATGCACATCTGAAATTGTCGCCTAATACGAGGAGGATAAAAGCCGACAAGCAGATACGGTTTCTAGCATATTCTCTGAAGTAAACATGAAAGGGTACAGTTAAAAAATTAAACAGTGTACACTTTCTGTAAACAAGGACTATTCAGCGTCTAATACTTCATATGCAGACAACAGACGATGGAATCGTGAGTCCCTCAGACTCGGATCCTCTGATGGAATGCGAAAGTGAATCTTATCCATGAAGCATTGGTGAAATATATCTTCTTCTATTCAACAAGACTGGTGAAACATATCATAAGGAAAAAACTATTACATCCTTTTTTTTTGAACTTACATCCATTTTTCTTTTGATGACGTTTCGAACGAGTTTGTACTCGGTAGTTTGAAATTCTTGACAGTTCAACCCATAACATACCAATAATTGCCCAGTTTCATAGTTGCACAAGCTAAAATTAGAACTAACACACAGGTTACGGAGACAGGCTTATCGCCTGGATATGGTAGCCAGCCATTCGACGCACACAATTAACTGAAGTATACAGATACTAGGACGAAACATGCTAATAAGTAGCGTGCGAACAAACGCATTTGACAATATCCAATCTTATCAGGAAAACGGCCTAACAAGATGCAGGATCACACAAAGCTCGTCACTTATCTCTTCATGATAAATCCTAGAAGAATTCCCAGGAGAGCAACGGCAAACACGAACACAAATGAGAAACCACCATTCTGCTGGCTGACTTCCCTCCTTGCAAGGTCCTGTTGAGATCCAAAAAGAGTTTTTTCAATTAGAACTATACAATATTTCTATATGCGGAACTTAAAGTTAACAGTACGTCTCTACCAATGATCCATTGGCGAATGAAATATAACAAGTTCAGTTCAACATAAAATAGATATTGCACCTTTGTGATATAACAGGTTATCAATCAAAATTAATGTTTCAAGGCTATATTAATACATGTAAGCTGTATGTAAACTGTAAGAGATGACAAATAAAAAGGAACACAGATGTCTTCAATGAAAATATGGTGTTTAAAATCCGATTCTTCATATATATATGGAATCATCCAATGTTTCTTTTGGAAAAATATACACGCAAAAAAAGCAGCCTAGACTACAGAAAATACCACTACATTCAAAGCAGTAGAATATGCACCGAATGTCCATGAAGATATAATTCACTAACCAGCTCCTCTCGAAGCTTATTGTTCTGCTGAATGGCAGAGTTTCTCTCTTCCTTCAAGCGTGAAATCAACGCAGATGTCTACACATAGAAAAAGATCAATCAGGTGCCAATACAACACAAAGGTCCCTTACTCACAAAATGTAATTGAAACGTTCAATCGGACCACTTCATCTACAAAAAGGAAACAACAACTGAGATAGTACAAATCAATAGTAAAAAGTAGACTGGAATGAAATGTTTCCTGAGATCAATGCATAAATACAGGACCAGTTACAACCTAACCAACCCCTTTCTATAATGTTGATGTGCCCTATCTCGTGCCAGCAAGCCATAAAAACTAGTTTTCAAGGCTTTCAGATCCCAATTCGATTTACTTACTGCTATTTACTAATGTTTTTGTATATAAAAACTGTTGGATGCTCGATAGTCACCGGGCACTTTAATGGAAGCTTCAAGTACAAGGTTCTGTAAGACCTTGTAGTTTTGCACTACTGAAGATATTGATATGTCATGCATGTAGAGGGGTGCTTCATCACATTAAATTTTTTATTTACATGGAGCTCACCTCAGAGGACGAGTCTTGTTGGTCTTTCTCAGATTTTACGGCCTGCAACAGAAAATTCATGTCAACGCAGTGAGGGAAATGATAAGTAACAGGGGAAGTGCAAGTGCATGAAAAGAAACTAACGGAGAACGATGGCTCATAAGATTCCCTTGTTGCCTGCATTTTTAACAAAAATAAATCAATCACAGGCGAACCAGTTATGGAGAATGGAACAACCGAACAAGCAATAAAATTCACAGGCCTCACCTCGCTTCCTTCCGACAATGAAGCCCGAGGTGACGAACCTTCTTCTGATCCCTCACGCACCGGCGACGGCGGTTTGGGCGGTGGGACATAGGCAACCTTCAACTTCACCTCATCCACCACATTACCTGATTGTTTAGTAAACTGCACAAGCTCAATCGTAAGCACTGTGAAAGTAAACATCCATTAAAGGCCCACAAACAAATGAAGAGGTATCAGATGAACTACCATCTCTCCAGTGATGTCCTTGGCTGACGTGCCTTCCCCCACAATGACACTCTGCACGAGAAACTTGTCCTTGCACTGCATATCCGGAGGCGGCTCTCGTTGCACTTGCATTGACACTGAGAAATAGCAAAGATCATCAAGTATTCCCTTGTAAATAGCAATTCAAGGGCAAGGGCATCAAGACCCAGAATGAATTTGAGGGTTGGCATTACCAATGACATCGCTGGTGGACCGCGGTGGCACGACACCGCTGTTTGGTCGGACGCAGTACTTCTTAGGGCTAGTTGTCTTAACCTAAAGATCACAGCATTTCACCAAATTACGTAATTTCGTGGAGTTGTTTCCTAACTTTAACAAAGCGAACTAGACCGGCGGCTAGTGAGTAAATTGCCTCAGAATGTGGAGCTTACCTTAAACGCGATGTAGTGATCCGTTCTGTTCGTCAGCTGCATTGGACAGGAGATCTGCTTGTTTATCTCGACTGCATGATTCAAAAGGAAAATAAACTGAGAGACCAAAATTTAGCAGGACAACAAGCCAAACTCCCTTCACATTAAAAAAAAATTTGCTGGGGAATCTGCGACCAGCCACACCCCCAAATTCCGCACCAGAAAACAACGGACATGTGCAAAAAAACATTTAATTAACCAAAACACGAGGGAATGTTCGGAGGAGAAACCGTACAGGGGAATCGGAGCTCGAGGGGCTCGATCTCGAGCAACTCCTTGGAGTCGGACCCCATTGACCGCCGCTGCCGCTCGAATTCACGCGCGCTCGAGCGTGGCACGGGCTTGTTCCGACCTGGTAGCGGCGGCGAGCTAGGGTTTGGAAAGCGAGGTGGCTTTGTGCTCGCCTCGGGAGAAGGGAGTGGAGTGAAGCGGAGGAGCGGATGGGAATTTGGAATCGCCGAAGGGATCGGGAGGTTGGTGGAGACGAGCACGAGCTGGGCTAAAAATACGCGACGCTTTTATCGCCGGGTTGCGCCTTTCTCTGCAAAACAGCAAAAGGTTCGGCAGGTTGGATCCAAACTCTGTGTTAGCTCCAAAGAGTCCCTACACATTACAATTCTGTTACAAATTTAGAATTCAGATATTTATTTAGCCGTCTACACAATACCATTTTCCCTCGAATTTTAATAAACCAAACTAACATTCATGTGTTCCAAACAGACGTGAGCCCAATGCTTTGAAATTCGCTTGGACTTGTCATTCTCTTGTCCTCCTTGGACTTTGTTCCTCGAGCGTACAGTTCACTCATTATAGGTGTTGAACTATACTTGGAAAATTGCACTTTCTTTTTGACAATGGAGATCTGCTCTCTGAAATTTGATGGTTGCAAGTTGCACTTTTGAGCTGGTAGGCAAGGCGTCAAATCTCGGCATACAATCTCCGAGATACATAGATCAGGTCGGGTGTCATGATTGCCCTGTGATATGGTGTTACATCCGTATCAACAACGATTATATACACTGAGAAACGTGAATTGCTAAACTTTGCTTCGCGCAATTGACCTGCACATGAAATTTCACAAGCCAGTGTCGCCCACGATGAGCTTAAACTGAAGGATGTTTACAAGAGCCGAAAGGAGGTTGATTATATTTACATTAAACATCAATAGAATGAAAGCATTAGGCAGAAAAAAAGATGACCATCTAAGCGATGTAAAGGATACACATGTATTATATGCAATGGAAATTTTTTACACAGCGATGTACTCCTATGTTTCAGGGTTTCGTTGCCCAGTAAGGCAGTAACCGGTAATTTCCCTGTACTACATTAATTACAGAACTAAGTATATATCAGCATGGTTCTTCCTCGTGCAACTCAAGGCAAGACGCCTTACAGACGATTGTTCAGGCGTTGCAGGTATTCAAACATGTTTCTGATCTCCCTCTACCATCAATCCAGCATGGCGTCCAACAATTACAAATGAATCCCAGTCAACAAGAACAGCACTGCTGCGGTTGATGTTAGCATGACCAAAAAAGACACCTGAAATGTTACTTGCCTTCACTGGGTAACATCATCGCTTACTGTATATCTTGAATTCCTAGCGAAGCTGAGTCCAGCGAACCAAGCAACGCGCATCAATTGGATTCCAAGGACGAGTACCCACCAAGATACTAAGCCACGAAGACTTTGCACCATCCAACCAGGAGCGCTGATCTCGTCGGCCAACTGAAGACCCCTCATCAACTGCAGTACTCGATAGCCCTCATAAACCACAGGAGCCACCAACCATACTGGCGATTTCCAGTGCCATGTAAGCATCTCAGTCAACATCTGTACTGATAGGAGTATTAGATATGGCACAAGCAGCACTGCAAATTGAATGAATGGCAATTGTGGCAGCAGAATGCCCCTATGAGATGCAAAAAGCAGAGCCAAAGGAGCAACAAAGCCAAGCGTGCCAGCAGCCAGATTCCATAACCTGTAGGAAACTGGGACCTGCCTTTTCAGGTCGAGCATGTTGTTCTCTGGACGGCCAAAGGCATCTGCCATAAGGAAAAAAAGCATTGCTCCCATGTTAAAAATGCAGTCAAGTCCGACAAGAGATAGAAACCCAGCAATGTTAGGTCCGAGAAACACTGAAGACAATGGCAGCCACAGAGTTGGGACTATGCCCGTAACCAATAGAATAGAAGGCCCTAACAGCCACATTGGAAATTTGAATGCCGTTCTTGGTGCAGATTGGTTTTTTTTCACCTCTACGGCATCCTGATCACTTTGGAAGATCGGAATCTCTGGAGCTTCTTCAGTATCAATATGTTCAACAACACTTGTTCCCGCTACAATGCTGGTATCATCTTCCCTCGAAGCATATGGAAGAGAGGCCTCCCAAGGCAAATTCTTGGCGCATCGCAACACAAGATTTTCAAAATGGCCTGACTGCAACAGATTCCAATGAACAGACCTTGGCAACTTATTTTGCTCACTTTCATGGCGCCTTCTCCTAACAAATGCTTTGCTTAATTTTATTTGTGAACCAAGCAAAGAGGCCATGGTATTGGGCATCAAATTTGCGTCTCTGGAGCTGCAGAGGAGTGCAACAAATCAGTATCTTTAGGTCAATAGGCGCCTGGATGGCTAGATCACAGTGAGGTATTTAACAGTACAGAAACTCATAGAATGGTTTATATAAGAAATAAACAGCTAACAATATAACATAGTTCAGTTTGACGTCAGGTTAATAACAGTAAAAAGACAATAAAACAGGTATCATGGATGGCCAATTATTTCATAGCACGTGAATCCAATTCAACTTGGTAGGCACTGAGTAAAAGATACCAGTGCATGCAGCAAGCGGATTGTTCCTAAAGTAGTATCGTGGTAACACGTTATAAAGGCACAAGAGTGGTAGCATCTAATATGCAAAGTGCGCAACTAACGGTCATGTTATATCATCAAACATAATAATGGAAAGAAAGGTGATGCCTCAAATGGTTATTTGCAAATAACTGCAACATTTTTTAGCTCCCGATGGGATTTGTCAAACTTTCAAGGGATTGATTGCAGGAGAAATAATTTAAATTTACCTAAGTGTATCAAATGGAATGGTTGATGAAACACTAAAAAGTAAAAACCCAAAGGAACAAACAAATCGATTATATATACTGATCCTTAGATGAATTAAGAGTAAGCTTCATGCTAACAAGACAAGCAAGGCCAGCAGCAACGATGTCCCCATATCAGCAGAATATAGGATCAGTATGCAACTATAAACTATAACCATCAAATCCTGTAACAAATACAGATGCTGAAAAGCTTTAGCAGTCACCAGGATTTCTGATCCCTTATTGATCAAAGTAACTCAAATCATAAGCAGATACTCCCAGCTAACTTAAATCATAAGCAAAGTCTCCCAGTCTACACCTAGATCTTGGGCAATGATCCGAGATCACCAATCACCCCCCTTCCTCCCTCCGCTTACCTCCACGAAAAATCCACCAAGTCTGGGACATGAAATCAAAAACAAACAGGACTTGTAAATTGACGATCGACGAGGCTATGGTACTGATTTATTCCTACTTAATTTCTCACGGCTGCGCTTACCGCGATAGTAGGAAACACCCTAATCATTTCTAAACAGACACAACGA
This sequence comes from Eragrostis nindensis, assembly GCA_012490785.1. Lineage (NCBI taxonomy): Eukaryota > Viridiplantae > Streptophyta > Magnoliopsida > Poales > Poaceae > Eragrostis > Eragrostis nindensis. The sequence goes on from JAAXCT010000242.1 coordinate 204,495, forward strand.
CTTGAGTAAACCCAAACCCTCGAAGTTGACCAGATCCATAGATTGGCACGGCGACACCCCCGTGGAGGGAACAGAGCGAAAGGCTTACCGGATTGGAGTTCCTCGGCTTCTCGACGGAGCTCGGCGGCGGAGGTGGAACGGAGACCTCCCAAGTCCCAACTCTCCGCCTTCCAGGTCGCGGCTCCTCGACGGGCGTAGGCGGAGACGAAGAAGAAACACGGCCCGATGGGCCCAAACGACTCATATGGGCTTTTAGCGTTACTTCCGACACTATTTATGTTGGGCCAAACACGAAGCCCAACCTCAGAACAAGCAGAGTCTGCTGCTGCTGCTGCTGCTGCTGTTCACTACAGAGACACATTTTTCTTTTCCGAACACAAAACCTTGGCTTTGTACAAGAAATGCTCCGAACAAGCCAAAAGGCGTCCGTGCCTTAGCTGTTCGTCCAGACGTGCAAAGAATATTTTGCCAATCTGCTAGTCATTCTAAATCACAGAACTACGATAACATGGAGAGTGGAATTCCCTTGTCCAAACAAGAAATCCAAAAGGCATGAATAAAGCAAAAGCAACGAACCGATGTACCGGGATCAAAAAAGGACACAAAGACGAGAGGTGATCCTGCATTGCTGGCGCCCGCATTCGCCACCGTAAAATTGCTGTACTTCTGGAGCAGAGGACAAACGCCGCATCTCAGCCGCACGCGGCCTCTATCCCAAGCCAAACCATACGAACACCGCGCCCATTTCCCTCACTCTGGTGCGCTTCTCGATCCTGAGCTCCACGCCAAGCCCACTGCATCTAGCTAGCTAGCTAGCCGTGCCGTACGACGTCGCCATGAGCACCGGCGACACGCTCGACAAGCTGGTGGTGTTCCTCGCGAAGCGCGACGGCATCGACAAGCTTGTCAAGACGTTCCAGTACGTGTCCAAGCTGGCGCACTGGGGCGCCGAGTCGTCGCACCCGGAGTTCGCCAGGCGCGCCAAGAGCTGGGAGACGGCGTCGGGCCTCGGCCGCAAGGCGTTCCGGTCCGGCCGCTTCCTGACCGGCTTCAACGCGCTGCGCCGCGCCCCGGGCGGCGGCGAGTTCGGCGCGCTCACCCTGCTGGCCAACGCCGGCGAGATGGTCTACTTCTTCTTCGACCACTTCACGTGGCTGTCCCGCGCGGGCGTCCTCGACCCCCGGCTGGCGCGCCGGACCAGCTTCATCTCCGCCTTCGGCGAGTCCATCGGATACGTGTTCTTCATCGCCATGGACCTCATCGTGATCCGGAGGGGCCTGCGGCGGGAGCGGAAGCTGCTGCTGCGGGAAGAAGGCGGGAAGGACAGGGACGAGGAGGTGCGGAGGATACGGGCGGACAGGGTGATGCGGCTCGCGGCGACGGCGGCCAACGCCGCCGACCTCGTCATCGGCATCGCGGAGGTCGAGCCCAACCCTTTCTGCTGCCACGCCGTCACGCTGGGGATCAGCGGGCTCGTCTCCGCGTGGGCCGGGTGGTACAGACTCTGGCCGTCGTGAGCATGATTTGCCACGTATGCTTATTTTTTCTAGCAATTTCGTTTGTTTTATCTGGATCATGATTTTGACGGGATCTGCATCCTCTGTTTTGCAAAGCGGCCATGACTGATGATGAACAGCGCCATGTACTACTACTACTACAATCGAGAATCTGAATGAATATTCAGCATGAAGTTATAGTGAATGCGCTTTTGAATCCAAATTACTGAATTGAGCCCAACTCATTGTGATTTGTTTTACCCTTTTACGTCAACCTAAGATTCTTGTCAGAGTAACAACCAACAATAATACTGGCCGAGAAAGTGGCCAGCTTCGAGTACCCACAAACAATCAGATACACAGGTGACATGCCTCAACAAGTTTGCGGATTCTTATTTAACAGGAATGTCAACTTTATTGAATCAGCATCATGGATCAGTGCATATGCAGTAGTCGTTCATTGCTTAGTGGGGGCAGCAGCATATCTCAGGAGCGTCGTGTTTACAGGCGCCGCCTTCGTACCCGAGGAGTGTACAGTAACCCATGCACATGCTTATGTTGCATCCTTGGAGGCGGGCGCACGCATACTTCTCTGCGCCTATGTCTGCACGAAATCAATACGTGGCTCATTAGGCGTGTTTCAACATAATATTTATATGACGAGATGATATACGGATAAATTTTCTAGCTAGGTTTTAACAGTAAAACTAAAATCATCTTTACCTCGAGCAGCATCAGAGGACGAGAAAACAGCAGCCATAAGCACGAGAGCTGCCAAGAACACAGCAGCCTTACCGCTAGTCTTGTCTAGAAGTGCCATGATGAAATGTGAAGGGTGATCCCCTCATAGGTGTTTGTATATATAGAGCCACGAAGCAAATTGAGGTTCCGTTCTTAATCACGTTTATTATGGCTATGCATTATTAACTACTATACTACGTTATACTACTATCGATCCATCCGTGGAAGTCAATTATATCCTACCATAAACTGCTGGTAGCTTTTTCAACCCATTCATATTTTTTTTCCTTCTATTTCCATATTTAACGTTAGTGTTCTATAGTATAGCTCTGTGAAATTAATTTGTCCTTCTTTATCACATCTCATACTTTAGCATATGTATCCTTTGGATTCATTGTTTAGTAAGAATGTACATTCTATTACTCGGTAACTTTTTAGTACTTGCCCACATGAGTATCTCTTATGCAAATTTTGATTTATTGTAATAATTGAGACTCTACTTATTGGCAATTTGGCATAATTCATCACTACTCCTTAAGCCACCGGGCAGTCAGTCAAGCAATATAAGCCCATATTGGCGCCCATATTGGCCCATGGAGCGCGAGAGATCTGTAAACCATGTCTAATTTTCTTTTGTTCTTCGAATCCAAATGATGAATCATACATTTTGGAGAGCTCGGAATCCAGCCTCGTCTGGATCTGCATCTCGAGAAGATTAAAGAGGAGAATGTGTATGTGTCTCCTTGCTGGGAAATAAAGCAAAACAAAGCTGAATATGGAGGGAGACTGGAGTACGCACCGTTACAATTCATACAGTATTGAGTTTAAACTTTTCACAACCTCTTACAATGAGCTTAATGTCCAACATAATTTCCATAAATCAAACTCGAAATTCCCGAGTAGAATGCGCTAAAATGTTCAGTCCTGCAATAGCCCTTTTAACAAATTGTGCCAGACTTGTTGATATTCCTTTGGTCATTTCAGAGTCTTCTTCATCCAAGAACACTGAAATGAGATACAGTATTGCGTTTCAAAAAAAAAAAAAAAAAACAGTATTGCATTCAGAACAACCAAATATGAATGCTGGACGGCAGAGGATCAGTTCAGGCGTGCCTCGAGGGCTGACCTCGACGCCGCGGAGCTCGACGGTGACCCCGCCGGCCGAGGAAGTTGAGCATTGTGCAAGTGGCAGCAGCATCACCATCAACATCAAGGACAACTGAGCTTGCCCTGTCCTGGCCACACGCCCGTGAGGGCAGGGGAGATGTCCGGCCTGCCGACGGGCTTCAGAGTTGTCCGCTGACCATCGACGAGCTCCTGCCCTACCGCATGTTCTCTGCATCGTCGCTGGCGGGCCAGGATTGATGTGGGAGAAGGGATTAGCGCACGAGACAGCAGCAGGTAGAGAGTATTTTTGCAGGCGGCAAATGGGCATCCCTTGTCGCCGCCGCCGCGTTCCCGGCGTCGAGGCAGCATCTCAGGACGCGGTAGCGCGGATGGCGGCGCTCTTGGACCTTACTAAGTAAACCGCGGTCAGGTCGGAGACGAGGGTAGCGGAGGTCCGCGGCGGCCGGCGGCGGCCCGACCTCGCCGGCTCGCCTGTTCCATGTCACCGGCTGTACCTTTTGCAAAAGACCCCCTGGGATCGTGATTATTAGCGACCATCCGTATATTTAGGGCATGTACAAACCAGAGACGGGGTCTGTCTCTTAATCAATGATACAGACAGATGAACAGACATGTCATACAACCCAGAGACTATCTTATTGTCTGCAGGCAATTTAATGCTGCGCATGTAACTAAAGATCAACTATAAATAAATTTATGTACACCATTGTGTGGCCGTTTGAATAGATGAAAAAGGCAATTGTCTATAGTGCCTCTAGACATAATGTTTGATTATATACATGCAATTAATGTGTACTAATAATTCATATATTATTTAATAATTAGTGTAAAAAGGAATTATTTTTATTTTGAACAAAGCTATCATTAGTTAATCACATGTTATATTCCCCGAAAAAAATTCATCACTCGGCTCCAACAAAAATGACACCGATTTCCATCTCACCAATCTTATCACTTGTGCTGAAAAAAAAGGAAAAAAACAATCTTATCCCTCGACGCTGCTCCAATCTTTCTCGCTCTCTCTCTCTCTCTCTGGTCTTGGCGATGCTGAGCGGCGGCGGCTTGCTGCCTTGCCGGTTCGAGCCGCACGAGCTCCTCCGCCTCCACTCGCTGCACGAGCTCCTCCGCCTCCCGTGCTGCCGCGCCTCCCGAGCCGCCGCTCTCCCGCGCCACCGCGCATGCTGTCGACGAGCTAATCATTGCCAGCCTTTCATCTCAATCTTGCATTTGACAAGGATAATAGAAGCAGCGGAGCTGAACGCAAGGAGGAAGACAACATTCTGCATAGGACGGGAGGGAGGATTTGGGCGGGAGGAGGGTGAGCACGCGCAACCACCCAGGATCCGGGTTCGCCGTCGCCAGGGGAAGACGCGGGGATAATCAGTGCTGAGCTCGTCTCCTCCGCCTGGGAGCACGGGACGAGACCGTCGTCTCGCGAGGCGACGCGGGCGCGGTCTGTCCGTCCAGGCGGGGGGTTTCCTGCAAATGTGTCAACACGGAGACGGCTTAAGGACGCCCGTTGTACATGCCCTTACATATACTAACCTACTAAAGTGGATCGCGAATATTAATTGCGATCCAAATTAGGGGGTGAAGTGTAAAATAACAGTCACGATCCAAATATTTGAAATAAACACTTGGCTCCGGTTGGACGGCCGGCTCATTGGATCCTCTCTCTCGCTCGCATCCGCCGTCGGCTCGTCCTCCCGCCCGCCCGCCGCCGCCGCCGCCCTCCCTGCCGGAATCAAGAGGCAACGTCCCACCCATGTCTGATCTAGCCTAGAACCGGGAGCTCTCGTCAGGCCAGGCAACGAGCTGGAGGGCGCCATGGCGGAGGCCGAGAGACCGGATGGACCGCCGGAACGTGATGCAGCTCGGTGGCGAGCTTGTCGGTCAAGTGCGCTGGAAACCTCCACCGGAACGCGCTTCCTCGAAGAACAGAATGGGCTGGTGGGGGGCAAGATGCCGTCTGGCTGGCTGGCGACGGGAAGAAAACGAGGGGAACAGGATGCGCGGGACTATCGGCTCACACCTCGTGCCGTCAATGTCGTGGGCGCCAGCGCCGCATGCCTCCTGGCTCAAATTTGCTGCGCAGGGCCTAAAGAGGGCGATGAGTTAGAGCCCGCAACAGAGAAAAGGCCGAGTATTTTGCAGGTTCAGAGTTTCAGACTTCAGCATCTTCATGCTCTGCTCTTGCATGTAGCGAGCTTATTCAGATTCAGAGTCATTTTGCCTTTGGCAAATTGGAACCAAAGACGAAAGAAGGCATGGACTCCAACTACATGAGCATCCAGCCCTTCAAATTCAGTTTGCAAGACTCTCCAAAAAAAAAATCAGTTTGCAAGCAGGAAGGAATAGTAGTGTTATGTCAGCATGTTGCTGGCTTGCCTGGCTTGCTGCACCTACAGAGCTGGCCAATGTTTTCGAGAGCGCCATCTTCACATGCAGCAACCAACAAACAACCAGCAGGGAAAATCACAACCGATCAGGATCATGACTGATGACAGCGCCATGTACTACTACTACAATCGAGAATCTGAATGAATATTCAGCATGAAGTTATAGTGAATGCGCTTTTGAATCCCAAATTACTGAGTTGAGCCGAACTCATTGGGATTTGTGTTACGTCAACCTAAAAGATTCTTGTCAGAGTAACAACGAACAACAATACTGGCCGAGAAAGTGGCCAGCTTCTAGTACCGCGAACAATCAGATACACAGGTGACATGCCTCAACAAGTTTGCGGATTCTTATGTATAATAGGAATGTCAAATTTATTGAATCTCAGCACCATGGATCAATGCAAATATATGCAGTAGTCGTTCATGGCTTCTTTTTCACGTGGGGGCAGCAGCATATATCAGAATAGATGTGGTTACAGGCGCCGCCTTCGTACCCGAGGACTGTACAGTAACCCATGCACATGCTTATGTTGCATCCTCGGAGGCGGGCGCACGCATACTTCTCTGCGCCTATGTCTACACGAAATCAATACCTGGCTCATTAGGCATTTTTCAACATAACATGTATATGAAGAGATGGTATACGGATAATTTTTTTAGCTGGCTTGTAACAGCAAAACTAAAATCATCTTTACCTCGAGCAGCATCAGAGGATGTGAAAACAGCAGCCATAAGCACGAGAGCTGCCAAGAACACAGCAACCGTACCGGTAGTCTTGTCGAGAAGCGCCATGATGAAAATGCTGAAGACTAGCACGAGAGCTGCCAAGAACACAGCATCATAGGTGTTTATATAGAGAGCCACGAAGAAAATTTGAGGCTCCGTTCTCTTAGTCACGTTTATTATGGCTATGCATTATTAACTATACTACTATCCATCCGTCCGTCAAAATCAATGTTATCCTACCATAGCTCAAGCACAAACTACCGGTAGCTTTTTCAACCCATTGATATATATTTGTATTTTCATATTTAATATTATAGTGTTCCATAGTATGGCTATGTGAAATTAATTTTGTCCTTTGGATTAATTTTTTTAGTAGGAATGTACATTCTATTACTTGGTAGCTTTTTAATACTTGCTCTGATCATCTCTATCTATATCCCAACGTGGTCGCGTTCGCGGGCCGTGGATATATCCACGTCAACCCGTTAACAGCGGCCGTCCGATACACCATTCCAGCTATATGGGCCGTTGGATATATCCGGGTCCGATCTTCTGCCCGTTAACTGGCACCCGATTGCTCGGGAACTCTCGCGACTAGGGATGGCAATGGGTGCCCGTTTCCCGCGACCCGATGGATTTTTCTCCCATTAGGAGGCGGATTTTGGTGAAGTATTGTACCCATGGGTTACCTAATGGGGATAAAGCTTGACCCAATGGGTGAGCCGGGTTAGGATACGGTTTGGCAAAACCCGAACCCGTCACCCGTGGCCACCCGCCACCCCTCATTACTCAATTTAATTCATTTATATCATCATATTGTGCTTTGTGTTGCATACTTGCAAGTGTTATTTGTCAACTTAATGATTTGGGTTTGAACTACTAATTATGCCTTGGTATTATTTTTCTTGTATTTGTTCAATTAAATGTCATTTTTGTACACAATAGATATGTATTTTTACTTATATTATGTTGTTGTAAAACTGAAATTCTTGGCGGATATGGGTACCCTATGGGTGGATTTCACCCGACGGGTTTGGGTTTGGGTTAAAATCTCTACCCGTGACTCTTAATGGGTTATCCAGCGGGTGCTTTTTCTCTTCTCGGGTGTGGGTCTGAGGAGGCTAAACCCAGCGGGTTTTCACCCGTTGCCATCCCTGCTCGCGACTCATTCTCGGCTCCTTGTCCGCACGACGCAGTCACGCAGCTCTACGCCGGCGCGCCGGCGCCCCGTCTCACCGGCCTCGTCCTCCGCCGCCGCTCCACATCGATTTCTCCAGGTACAGCCCCCCTGCTCCCTCCGTCGTTGTCTCCATTGGCCTCCTGCTCGTGTGCATCACTCACTTGACCTCTCACTCTCAGTGCCACATTCACTAGCGTCGCCGCCTCCACCGCATGGGTGATCGCCGGCCCAGTTCCTTTACTTCTCTGGTCCTCGTCGTGTGGTCCGGCGCATGCGCATGTGCCTGCCCGCAACCCCCAGCGCCGCCAACCATCTCTACCAGCCGAAACGGCTTCTGCTCCCTTCACACGGTGGAATAGAACAGCGACATCAGGTAGGTGGCCGCTTGGAAGCATTGGGGGGTGTGCGAAGCTGCATCATGGAATGGGCGCTGGCATGCTGCCGCCATGTGCCTATGTGAGAGAATAGAAGGTGCCGGAGGTGTCCAGCAACATAAGAAATGCAACGCCGGCGTTGCAGACAGTTTTCCTCATCTTGTGAGTGATCTAACACCAAGTGCCCTCCATGTGTTCGATGGAATGCTTCTTTGGATTCGAACTGTGCTTCATACAGTTTGAAAGCACAGTTTGAAATCTCCATACAAATCAACCATCTGCAGACAAAACTTTACAAGCCTGATCGAATAAGCAGGGAATAGGATGTCGACTTACCGACAAAATCAACAGAGAATAGTTTATCATTTATAGTAGCAGTATGAAGCACAGTTTGAAAGCACTTCATGTTGAAATGTCGTAGAAATCAGTTCAGTACTATACACATCGTTATTGATTTAGTACTGGTGCTTATAATGTTCAAAAAAAGTTCATTTGTGGTATAGTTTTTTCATAAAATCATATGACAATGCTAAACTGAAGCTCCTTATAATTTAGTCAGGCACATTATTTGCCTCTTCATTAAATCCTTGCTAGAAAACTTCTTATTAATATAGCTGCAATGCAAGAAATATAGCTAATTGACTATTAATATCATAAAGATAGACTGCAAGTTGGGTGTTTGTTTAGATTTCAGTAAGTTCATTACTGAATTCCTCTGTTTTTTCCGCTGAAACAAATTTAGTATGAGATAGAATACCTTTATTATTTAGGCAAACTAACCACTTTTGACCTTTTCCTTAATCATCAGATTACAAGGTTAGTGATTAGCTACATTAGCAGTCGTTTTTATTTGTAAAACTATGTACTTTTTGGTTCTATTTGCACGATTTGAAGTATAATTTAGTGCCAATAAAAAAAGGCATTTTTTGGTGGATGTTCATTTTCTTGCTGATAATACTAGAAAGTTCATACCTGCTACAGATATGTATTTGTTCACTGCAAAGTTGAATCTATTTATTTTGTGGCAGAGCTTGTAATCACTAATTCAGTTTATTTGTATTCTACTAGCCAGGGGTAAATCTCTCTGTTCGTCAGTAATGATTCATAAGATACCATTGATAGAATTTTGGATTGCTACAGTTTTGCATCTTAGTGAAAGGTGTAAAGCTTCATAGTTTTTCAGAGAAAGATTTCATCACCTTAATATTGTATGCCAATCTAATTTCCTCAAATTCGTTGGGTAGATTTGTACCACCTCAGTAAATAGAAGTAATGAGCACTACATGTGAAACATACAAACCATAATGCCACGCGTATGGACACACATACCTCACAGGAGTGGTTGGGTGTCATGGATTAGAAGTTTTGGTGAATGTATGCCTCAGCCGGTGGTGTATCTCTGTTGCACTACCTTTGGCATTAGGGACCATGAGGCTTCAGCGCTTGCGGCGGTCACCGAGCTAAAGGAGCTGAGGATACACAAGTGTCTCAGCGTCCCAGACATGGGGTAAAGAGCCCCACTTCCGTAAAAATACAAATGTGCAGATACATATCAATTATAGATCAGAGAGCTCTCATATGATGATTTCTGTATTTCAGTTGGTACTCTCTTATGCAATGCAGTAGGCAAGATGAGTTATGTGGAATCAAATCAAATGTTCTGTTGATGATTGGTTATAACTTATAACATCCATGGACAAATTGCTCAAGCTCAAACAACAATAAGGGGGATTCCAGTGTAGAATAATTGCTTATCTACTGTTTTGAATATATTTTTTGATGACTGTGATTTTTCTTCTTAAGTATGGATTTAACATCGATGTTACATCAGGTCGTATCTAAGCATACATTGCCTTGTACTAAAGTTTTTAGGGAACAAAGTACTATCATGAATAGACTGCCTTTTCATCAAGGCCTGTTTCATTTGTGATACTGGATTTCGTGTATTATAATTTTATAAACAATGGCTTAAGCATCTTATCATGACCAAACTTACATTAGAAGAATTCCTCAGGCTGAACTGTTCTGAAGCAAAGTATTTGTTTCAAACTGATCAAACATTTTTCCTTGTTGTGCAGGAAATATTACAGTCACGAAATGGGCAATCGCACAGTAGAACACTGTGATGAATTGGTGATCATGGTCTCCTTTGGTACAAGCATGTTAGATTCTGATTCGGGTGCAAGCCCCAGATGTTAAAGCTGTTAGTGCCACGTGCAATATGGAAGGAATCGGAAACCTATACTGTCACCCTTATATCAAACATGAAGTGTAAAACCAGATATGTCAATTGTTTCACCATTAGTGCTTAAATAATGCAGAGCTTAGTAAATATTTGCACTTATGTGGGCTCTCAGGCATTATTTATGATGATGTTTGCTTAATGCAAATGATCAAACGAACAAATTTAAGAAGCATCAAGAATCAAACTCTCATAAGGACGGATCATGTTAACATTGCACCCACTTTTTATTGCTATATCAGAACCTAGTGTCCATACATGATTCGGTTATCTTAGGGACTAGGCATGTTAACAGTGCACCCAGTTGTTATTACTATTAAATCCGTATTCCATAAGTGTTGAGAATTATTCTATAAATTTTTGTATATGACCTTATCAGTCCTAAGACTAGCTATTTGACGCGCCATCTTTCTAGTGAGTATCTCCTTATGCGAAATTTGAATTCTTGTAATAATTGCAACTTTGGCATAACTCACTACCTTTTTTTTTGGCATGCATACGGTTTTTTTTTTAGCGATTTTGGCAGGCATAGTATGTGTATGTAAACGGTCCAAAAAACCTTTGAGTGATCAGGCCGTCAGTCAGGTAATATAGGCCCGTATTGGCCCACATGGAGCGCAAGAGATCTTGTAAACCATGTCTAATTTTCTTTGTTCTTCAAATCCAAATGACGAATCCTACTAAGTAGGTAATTAGGATAATATTTCAGTAACTTTTAACTTTCACATAATACATGTCTAAATCTTCAATCCCACGTACCGGGTTTCAATTCAATATCTCTCAGCATTTTGGAGAGCTCGGAATTCAGCCTCACCTCTGCATCTCGAAAAGATTGAAGAGGAGCATATGTATGTGTCTCGACAAAACAAAGCTGAATATGCAGCCCTCACAATTCATACAGTATCAAGTTTAAACTTTTCACAACATCTTTACAGTCTGAATTCGACTTTGAGCTGACATCACCTCAAAATCGCCAGCCACAACCAAAAATTATCAGACTGCTCCAGGGGGATCACTCGTCAGTAATTCAGCGGCTGTTGCAAACTTGCAGTATTCACTGGTGAAGAGTTGTGCAGTGTAGATGAAAGACAAGTTGGAGAGCGTTGCTCATAGTAATAGCCCAGCAGTAGACAGATGAAAAGAGATCTGAATCCAGTCATTATGTGTAGGTCAGAAGATAAATGACGAGCCGATGGGGTTTGCAATTTACCTTTGAAATCTAAGCTACGGGCAGAAAAAAAAATGTTGGAGCTATAATTTGATAACGTAATGGTACCTTCAGGTTGCAACGGAAAAGATGTACTGACAGAGGACCTTGTATATTTATTTATTTTACTGAACTTACCGATTGACATAAACCAATATAAATGTTGTCTCCGTGATATCGAAATTTACCAGTAGTTGTGTTGTCTTATTAAAAAACCGCAACTTTTCGTGCTAGTTTCAAAATATTATAACTATTTGGACAGTCCCACAATTCTGCCTCATACGTGATATTTTATGAAACAGAGACTGATTGGTAGAACTGGACATAAAAGCTGTTGCTTTTCGAAACACAAAGTGAAGTTCAGAAGTTGTAGTTTTGTAAAGTACTCTTATTTGAAAGGACATGATGAGCGCCTTAGTTGCTTGGTTCCTTGCACTTGAAAGTGAAGTTTCGAAAGCACTCAAGGTCTCTCCCGAGTCTTCTCTTCACTGTAGCACCTCTATCTCCACCCTGTTTTCCATTGCCATCTCTGCTCCTCCGTGATCGGCCCCCCTTCCTCTGCACTCCGGTGAGTTTACCGGTGATGTGAGGGAGGGGGTCCCCAGATCTGTACAGTAGTAGCAGCAGTTGTAGCTTTTCTTCTTTCTCTGTTGGGGATTGGTGATTCTGTTCATGGTTGCTGTTGTCGATGGGTTGGGATGCTTCAGCTTCACTGTCCTTTTTTTCTCCAACGCCTGTGAGCAGTTTCCCTTTCCTTTTTATCAATAATAATCCAAGTAACGGCGCTCATCGTCTATGCTTCGGTTTGGCGATTTGTCTCTTCAATGGTGCCATTATGTTACTTGTTCCTATAGTTCGTTGTGTTTCCTTTGCGGATATAGGCGAGATGCCTTTTGCTTTCCCTGTCGGCCGCAGGTGTTTTCCTTCCCCTTTCTATTGCTTTGCTGCTCAGGCTTTGGTGCACTGGAGATGCGATGTTTGTTGTGCTGAGTTCTGCTCTGAGCGCCATGGAAAGCACTGTTTTCTTGTCTGGGTTGATCGCCTCTGGCTTGATCCCCGTTTTCAGCAAGGAAATCCCTTGATGGTCAAGCCCGGTGTTGCTCCAGCTCGATCTACGGCTTTGACCCCTCCTACCTCATTTGGTGCCATTCTTGAGGCGACAACCGGGTGGACCGTCGGTCTGTCAATCGGATGGTACTGTGAGGCCCCTCCCCATCTCCGCCGCAGTGGTTTGATGGCGTTCTCGTCGTTCACACTGTCTGGTCCCGGTGGTGATGGAGGTGCATCTGTGAATCGCTTTGGAGCAGATATGCTAGATGCATCGTCTCTCCCGGTCTGCAAAACTCCAACGGCGAGATGGTCTTCTTGCTCAGAGTCGGCGTGTGTTTTGATACAAGGGGCTGCTTGTAATTTTTATTTCTTATTGTGCCCTTGTTGCCTTTACATGGACCTGTATTCATTTTCTAAATCTTGTAAAGGTCTTCATGCAATTGTGGCCGTTGTATCAACCTGAGCAATAAAGCTTTTGCCCTGTGTGGGCGTATTTCCTTCAAAAAAAAAGTGAAGTTTCGTAAGGTGACATTTCCAAAAGCCACTAGTTGTTACACTGTATCTGCTAAAGCATTGCACCGCATCACTTGATTGCTATGTATTCTTCGTTGTACCAGGATATCCAAATGCGCTGTAGGCATCTACAGTGGCGGACGCAGCACAAAATATTAGGGGGGCTAAGCTTCCATGCTTTTCTTCTTCCTCCCTCTTCCTCCTCCCATTTTTCTTTTCTTCTCTTCCAAACTTCATTGCTCTAAGCTCTTTTGGTTCAGAATTTTTTTTTAGGGGGGGTTTGGGGGGGGGGGGGGGGGGGGGGGGGGGGGGGGGGGGTGTGCTGGAGCCGCCCCCAGGCATCTATGCATCACTGCCGACTTGCCGAGCAGTATGGAGTTAGTACATACACCTTCTTAAAATCACCGTTCAGCACGATTAAGAAAAAATCAGTTCAGATCAGTTATGTTAAGCTATTATGCACATACGAAAAATACAGTAACTAGGACTTGACCTCAAGAGCTTGCTCTAATACCATGTTAAGCTACTATGCGCCGATCAATTGCATTCGAAATCCTAAACTGATGAAAAAAGATAAACAATTTACTTATGGTTCAATAAATTTCTCTTCTCCGAAACAAGTTTCATTGAATTCTGCACGGATTTGCCACCTTTCGCTGGACGACCCAAAATTGATGTTTTATCCTGACTCACTGTCCTCGTTTCTCTCGTGCTCCCTCCCCCGGCCTCTGGAGCAGAAACGGAGCTGAGGAAACAACGTTCCATTTTCAAATTCGAACCAGGATTAAGGAGCTCCAGCTGGCACGCACACTAGTACTACTGACGGTACACTCCAACACAGCTGAACGAAATGTGTCCTTCCACCGTCTCGTCACACAGTACAAGCAGCCTCCTTTGAGCTTCGTACTACACGCACTCGCTGTTGCTGGTAGTAGTAGTCTCTTGTGGGCGGCACGATCTTGTCTTGGCTGTAGATAACATGAAGTCATTAGCCTAATGTCTCGCAAAAAAAGTCATTAGCCTAAACCCATGTGGTCATGTACTTCATCATCGCAAATCAGGGGCTTCAGTCCAGTGATCATCCACCATTTGTTTGCACGCACTATCGAGAGTCCAGACGTTTCTGACGCACACGGACCACGCACACTGAACCTCGCGCGCTGCCTTTCTTGCAGGAGACAACGGGCGCCAGCTCATGCTCGGCTATCCACTGCACACGTGCGCAGCAACTCGTGGCCCCGTACCGTACGCTGCTGCTGTAATCGCCTCGCTCAGGCTCGCGGCAAAAGCTGCCGCGGTGCCGCTATATCCTGCAGCTACCCGGAGCGAGGATTTGCGAAAATTCGCAAGGTTTGTTTGCCCGTAGGTGGCCCGCGCAGCATTGCATCATGCGGTTGCTCCAACGGGACATGCCTTGGAGTTTTGGAAATGGAACCTACGTTTCGCAACAGCATCCGCAGGACAATGATACGCCAAATTTGCCAAAGGTTCGCGTTTGTTTACTGGTGTTTTTCGGTTGCTAGCAACCCGTGTTCGTCAGAGCAGACCTCCTTCCCAATCTGTACACAGATTTCTGATTTGCACAGCGCAAGTATAAAAAGGTTCAATGAACAAAATGAGGAAGAAGAAAACAAATACAAAACAAACGGATAAATCCTAGTACTACGAGTACATATACATGGCGCTAAACAGTTAAACACAGGCGGCAGGAGCTGCTCCGTACAGCCGCACGGACGAGCTACACGCTAAAGCTAGGTAGGGGGTGTTCGTTTCTCTAGCCTAAAGGTCACATCAAAACTAATTTTATTATTTAGACATTTTAAATAAATTTAATTAAAAAACTAACTACAGAATCTTGTACTACTCTGCGAGACGAATCTAATGAGGATAATTAAGCCATGATTAGACGATGGTTACTGTAGCATCACTGTAGCAAAACATAGATTAATTAGGCTCATTAGATTCATCTCGCAAATTAGTCCACATTTGTAAAAAGATTTTGTAATTAAACTTATTTAAGACGCTTAAATAATAAGATTAGTTTTGATGTGACCTCTAAGCCTAAATTGCCGAACAGGCACGTAATCATACAAGAGGACAGGACCCTCCACTGGAACGGGGTCACCGGCGCGAGAGCGCGTCCCACAGGTCCGTACACCGGCGGCGCGCGAACCCGACGCGGCCCGCCTCCACGTCGTACACCACCTCGAACCCCTGCTGCTGGAAGTTGCCCAGCGTGCCGGCGGGCCCGCCGCCGTCGACCCCGGACGCGTCCCCGCCGTTCATGAGCATGAGGCACCCCACGTCCGCCCCGTCCTCGCTCTTGAACCCCATGAAGTAGTTCCTCCGCGGCAGCGCCACCGTGGCGTTGCCCCGGAAGTGGAGCGCCAGCGGCGGCACGGCGCGGTCCGACGCGGAGTAATAGTAACAAGGCGTGAGGCCCGTCTGGGCCTCGGCGCGGCCGGCGCGCGCGAACCAAGCCGCGGCCATCGCGCGGGCGAACTCCTCGGCCACCGCCGCGTACGTCTCGTTGGGCAGCATGGTGAACGTGGTGCCCGAGTCCACCACCATCCCGCCGTTGCCCGCGCGGTCCACGAACCCGAGCTCGCGCCGGGCGCGGATCCGCGTCCCGCCCACCGAGACCGCCTCCAGCGCCACCGAGTAGAAGTAGGGGTGCTTCGGGTTGTGGAGCAGCGGCGTGTACACGAACCCCGTCTCCGCGCCGCCGAGGCCGGCGGCGGCGTCCGGGCTGCGGCCGAGGATGAGCGGGCTGGGCCGGACGAGGCGGTCGGCGCGGAAGGAGTGGGACACGAGGCAGTAGGAGAACCTCCCCGACAGCGACGGCGAGAGCTGCGCGGGGAGCGAGAGCGGGCCGCGCCCGAACCCGGCCACCCCGACGGGCTCGCCGAGCGCGGCGTGCGCGCAGGCGAAGGTGAAGTTGCGCACGGCCACGGACGCGGCGAGGCCCACGCGGCCGCGCCGCAGGCGCGCCACCAGGCTGCCGTCGCCGTACGCGTAGTAGAGCGGCGGGCACGGCGTCGCGCCGCAGGAGCCCGTCTCGATGTCGTCCAGCGCGCACCCCGCCGCGGCGCAGAGGTCGGCGGGCGGGGCCGAGGAGTGCGCCGCGGAGCAGAGCGGCGACGCGCAGGGGACGCGGCGCGAGTCGGCGGGCGGCGGGAGTGGGCCGGCGTGGGCGGGCGTGGGCTTGCCCTCGCAGAGCATGCAGGTGAACGGAGCGCAGGGGAACCAGACCAGGTCGCTGCCGGTGTCGAGGAACAGGGACACCGGCGCGGCGGATGACGGAGGGCCCACCGAGAGCGACAGCGTGTAGTCGCTGCCCGGGGCGAGCGGGAGCGAGAGCTGGCGGTGGCTGCGAGGAGGCAGGCCTCTGCGCTGCGTGCGGTGGCGCGCGGCCGAGCGGAGGGACGCGGAGCGGACGAGGTGGTGCACGGCGGTGTCATTGGTTGCGCGGAGCGAGGAGAGCGTGTTGGTGAGCGGGAGGAGCAGGGTGTGGCATTGGACCTGCTGGAGTGCGGAGACAAGGAGGACGACGAGCAAGCAGAGGAGGCGGCGCATGCCGTTGGTGGCGTTTCGCGTGTGAAGTCCTCGGGTTTTCGGGCCTTGGCCTTTGCGTGGGTGGTTTTAGAGGGGTTTTTGAAGGAGAGCGCCGAGACCGCGAGACGGCGGCGTCAGGTCTGGCCGGGGCCGGTGCATGGAGGACACGCACGCACTCTCGGCCGCGGCTTGTGCCTGGACTTGGCGCGATGGTTACGTGCCGAAACGGCGGGCGGATTCGGTTCACGTGCCGAGGAGTTTTGCGGTCTGGGCACGGGCGTGGCTATGTGCTTGGACGTGTTAGATCAACGACGAGTGGCGCAAAGCAGAGCACCTAGACAGGGGAACCTCGCAAGCCTAGCAAGCTTCCAAGCTGGTGCCGGGGATTGGCAAGGGGTATACCACGCTACGAGGCGGTGATCTCATCATGGTCATGGCCTCATGGGCGACAGTCAAAGGGACGCAAGATGCCATCGATGGTTCTCGACGGAAAACGATGGGTCTTCTTTCAACTTGGTTTCAGCTCCAATTATTTGGGCCATGCTACGTGCGCATTAGGACAGCAGTAGGTGGTGGCGGTAGCAACAGCAGCAATGTTTGTTGGATAAAAGGGTAAAAGAAACAGGGGAGCCAAGAGCCTCAACTCTTTTGTGCAACTTCTGACTGTTGATTTGTTGTGTAACCATCTTGCCAATGTGGTTAGGAAGGACTATGAGCATGTTTAGATACGTTTTAGTCCTATGACTAAAACTAGTCAGACTAGTAGTTTTTAGTCACATCTCTGTTTGAAAGATAGGACTAAAGTGAGATTGAAAGAGCATTAAAGTCTATTTTTCTCTCTTCCTCTCCCCTCCCTCTCCCTTGCTATATCATAAATGAGGAGAGAGAGACTAAAACAAATTTTAGCTGGCCCTCCCCTGACTAGAGACTAGACTAGTTTTAGTCACCTTTTAGTCCCACCTGTTTGGGAATTTAGTCCCTGAAAATGACTAAATTTAGCCTGACTAGTTTTAGTCACTGGAATCCAAACACCTCCTATATCTTCCTGTCATGGACTAGTATGAAACATTCCCCCAGTTTTTAAATGATAAATGTATTTAACTTAAAAAAATGTCCTAACAACATCAATTGAACTCGGTTGTGATCAGTTTAATCCTAGGGACCCCTGCATTGCAAGTGAATAGCAACGTTTAGGTGGATCCGGGTGTTGATTGCACACGATCGAATTAACTTATCACTGTACATGATTGCTTCTAATCTTCCTGTTTGTGGTACTATGGATAATAAGATATATCAGAGCCGAAAGGGTGTCAATGGGGTCCTCACCAAAGTGGATTAGTTCGACTGAGCTTTACCCAAACAGTGTTAGTTCAAACCAATTATTAATCGCCACCACGGCAGCATTATCATTGGTTCAGTGAGCTGGCCAACATGTACTCCAAAATGTGGGTCAAGGTTTCGCACACTTACGTGGACGCGTACACGAGTGTCACTTGAAAACTTTCGATACGATTCATCCGTTGCGGGTCGAATGCGGGAAGTGTACGCGTTCTTCCATCTAGTAGACCTCAATACGACATGTCCACGACAATTCGAATTTCAAATCGCAATAATCGTGCACCAGCACAGCGCGACGATGGTTCGTGCAATTCCGGAGGCTTTTGGATGGGCCGTGCTCCACGCCTCCATAGCACATTCGAAAAGAGGTGACAGGCTGACAGCCAGGGCCAATCTTCACGACCTTCCTCCCTCTCGTCGCCTCCTGTGTGTGCCTCTCATTCCCATATGCCGCCATGGCACGAAAGAGTGGGCCGGGCGGGGACGGCGTCACGGCAGGTGGGGCTTCCATGGCAGCAGCAGGGAGCGGAAGACGCGAGGTGCAGCGCCCATCGTCTGCTACCCTCTTCATCACACGGCTGGATGTGATGTGATGATGGATGCGTACGGGGTCGTACGCTCGCCGGAGAACAGCTGTGGATAGATAGCTGGGACGCGCCGCATGGCCTGGGGACCACAACTGATGGACGCTTGATTGAGATCCTCTACCTTTGTAAACGGAAGGTAGAGGATCCTAACTTGCCTATGGTCAGGTCAGGTCGATGCCATAGGCAACAGCCGCGGATGTGAAAGAAGGTGAAACACCACCGAAAGAGGTGGTCGAACTGCTTGAGATTCAGCAGCTCCAACATATCTTCAGCCGAGAGAGATTTTTGGTGGACGGGGGGTGGCTTGGCTCAACATTTTGATGCTCTGGAAAAAATGCGCACTACACACTGCAACACTGGGTCTCTACGTTAACGTTTTTTTTTTTTTTTGGATCACGTTAACGATGGTTGATTACTGTTAGTATCGGAAGGCCTGCCAGGCAGCCATCATAAGAAATTAAGAATGCCAAAATAAACTTGCTGCGATCGAGTGAGGAAAACAAAAATCAATGGGGCCATGTTACTCAACTTCTGCATTTTGCCGCACTATGTTCCGTCGATCAATTAGCATTGCAAAAAAGGCAAAAATTTCCTAACCACACGCTTTGCAACAGGACTATTATTTGCTTTGGGATAAAGCGAAAGCAACGGAAATGATCATTGCTAATTGCTTGCAGTCAGAGTGATCATCTTCTATCAGTTTAGGATATGCAAAGTAACAATGATCACCTTGTTTGTTGTTTGCCTGTCGGTGTTGGACGTAAATACAAACTGGTGCGTTATATTTCGGGAAAACAAAACATCATCCGAGGATGCGCATCAACCAAGTTCTTTATTTTCCCTTATTAAAAGAAGTCTGGTGGTAGACATTATTAAGAGACAATCACACAGTATAAATACCACAATAACTCAGGTGGGGAGCTTATCCCACCGTTGACCAGTAAAAAAAAAAATACCACAATAATACTCAACTGCTGCAGAAGACTCAACACAATCCTGCAGCAGGTAGACAGATGCACTGAGACATCAACATAGGGTTAGTGAGGCCCAAGTATTGTGCAGGAGATGCAGGCTTCCGTGCCTAACACCATTACCACACGGTTTGCATGGTAACGCATTCAGCTTGGGCTAGAGTTCATATGCTGCATAACTTTACAATAAGTACCCAAGATAAACTGAAACAATGACATCTAACTGAGAACAATTATATGATAATAGCGATAGCTAACTGAGAAAGATAACAACGACCTGCCTAAATGTCATGATGCAACAACATATACAACGAACCAGATCCAAAGGTAGATTGTGCTCCCCTTTCTGTAGGCTAAAGGCTGACATACCTAGAAGGAAACACCGTTACAGCAGGCTTAACGCAATAATAAGTATACCAGCCAGCAAGCTGATCGAAGTCCTCCAGTGAACTGCAGTGCAGTCATAGGCTCACAACAGATCAGTCTTTTTGTCTCTATATTACATTTTTCGTCTATGAACTTCCTGCCTTGAAAATAAAGTTTTACCAAGGATCATTTTCGTTTCACACAGCCATAAGACTTTCAGTGGGACCTATAGTTCTGGAAGTGATTTCTCAACTATTGACGTTTTGTTGTCGAGTAACTTCCCATGAATATTGTGGTGATGTCTACCAAATGTCCCATATAAGCACAGAACCAAAGCACAGTTCAAATTCTGAAATGGTTAGGATGATTCAGTTCTATGATATCAGCCTTTTGAGTTTCAAGAAGTTCAGACAGTGACCATGAATACACATCATGTACAAATGATTATACAAAAATTAATAACACAGTAAATGAGCTAATCGTGTATAAATAATAAATTGAATTAAAAAGAAGAGTAGAAAACAATGCAAATAATAACAGGAATAGCTGGTACCAGTTAACTTATACATGCTAACTATATACTTCTGCTTGTGGATTTATTTTTTCCAAAATCTTCTCAGCTTCGATAAAACCCCCTAAGGGTCCCAGAGGTGTATATTTCACTTGCCTCCAACTGACATGTTGGTATACATAATTTTAGATAGGAAACAAGTGTAACAAGTGTCTTATTCAAAATTAACAGGCATGCTATTTTCGAAGGAGAAAGCACAACTCAAGTACCTGGGCATAAATGGCAGTGCCAGGCAATGAAGATGAAGGTGATCAACACTATTAAATGGGGGCTGATGAAACCCAAACCTACAAGGCCAAAATATAAAAGAGTAGAAATAAGAACGTTAATGTAGAATAGGTATCTTGTGATCTAGACAGTATTGTCGATGTTGCCAGCATATGAGACTGAGTTGGAGAGATATGAACAGAGCAGATCAAAGACATCCCTTTTACGATACCTGTGTTCCTCAGAATTGGGGGCATCCCGATTGAGCAAGTCTTTCCCCACCTTCACCATGTGACTGACTGAAAAGGCCCAAAAATAAATTGATGCAGCTCACACTTCGACAAACAGTTCGGGTTGCACTATCATACATAATGACATGCAGCAGCACGCCAGGGTTACGTGACGCAAGAAGACAAGACGGCAGATGATATACCCACCTAACTGGTGATCGTCTTCGGTTCTCTGGAGGCTCTTTACAGTTGGAATATGCTCGATTGGTACGACAAGATAGTGCCTGCAAATATTATAGACCCATTGCACCCTGAGATCAGATTTGGTGCTAAGACTAAATCATAGGGCGAATCACCCTCCATGCTTCAGGGCTCGTCAAAGACTCCAGCAAGAATAGTTAAACATTCCGTGTCATCTTCTGGTCACATACACTTGGCGTCACAAGCAACAGCTCGAGATTTCTTCTCACAACTTATTGCTCTTCAATTGTCAACTATAGCATTGAAACATGAATGCCAACAAAAACGCCAATTCTACAGATATGCGATATACCGGTCGGTTTATGATTGTAGAAGATACGATGATGTCTTATGTAAACATTTCCAACGACTTCATGAAAAGGATATGTGATGCTTCTACTCGAGTAACTGAAAAGGCCATACAATTGAACAAGAACTTGTGAATGGGTACCACAGTATTTTAGACTCACCACATGAGCCCTTGTGTTCCAGAGGATACCGTATTCATAGAACAGTAACAAGGAGACTAACAGCAGATCAGCAATATGGAACAACTGCAAAATCCGAGCCATGGCTTAAAATGAGCCATAAAGTGCATAATTCGTGGCAAATCTGATGTGTCCGAACTCTGAAATGACCATAACGCAAGTAGCTTTAGGACCTCAAAGGGACACTTGACAACGAGCAACTCAGTGACGGGCTCAATCAATCCATTCAAAAGGGACATAAACTATACACGCATGGAGGAGGAAAGTCACAGAATAATAAGCCCCAATCGAACAGTTCCATCTTTACTTGCTCGTAAGGATGACCAATTCAACCTAAAACGCATTGCTAGGGATGCTCGCCAAGTGTTCGACGAAATGAACCAAAGCCCCTAGTGAGCGACACCAACACCAGCCAAGGCAACACTACGGCATGCGGGTGATGGAAATGGATCCCAGCAAGTACCTGAACGCCGACGGGTTGATGTCCCGGAACGCCACGACCTTGTCATCCTGCGCACAGAAAAGGGGCTCGCATCGTTAGCAGGAAAAGTAAAAGAAGATGAAAACTAGATCGTGGTGGCGATGGGGGTCGGGGTACGGAACAGCGTAGAGGAGGGAGGTGGTGGAGGTGGGGGCGCGGCGGGCGATGTCGCAGAACACGCACCCGTCGGCCATCGGCGCCCGCTCCGACATCCTCTTCGCCACGCGGCTGCGCCCGAAGCAGAATGACGACTTCATGGCGCCTCCCGAGGGTTGCTTAAGGGTGGGGGTTGGGTGAGTTGCGACGACGCCGACGCGGCGTGGACTTGACCGGTTCAGAGCTGCCGCTGCGCTCCGACGAAGCAGTCCCGTCTCGGGGACGCCGCCGTCGTGCGTCGGTCGTCGGAGCTGCGGAGTGAGGCCGTGGAGTCGGAGTTTCGGAGTGAGTGAGGCCGGCCGGGTGACTCCACGGCCCAGGCAATGCAGCCGGGCCAACAGTTAGATGTAACAAGGCCCACTAGAAACCTTGGTTTGGGCTCAATGAGCGGGCTCTCCATGCAGAATTCTGACATTTCGCTTTCATGTGACGATAATTGCTGTGAAAGGGGTCTTGGCCTAGTGGTTAAGACATCCGAGTAACACCTCTCAGGTCCTGGGTTTGACTCCCTGTGGGAGCGAATTTTCAAGGATTTAACGGCATTTGTGCTTTCAGTGGTAGGCGACGCTCCCGTCGACAGCGAGGCGCCAGTGGTGACTTCGTATCTCTGGATTTGCCGGCTCAGTCTTCGAAGATGCTCATAGGGGTAGGGTGCGTACGTGTGTTCATAGGGGTGAGTGTGCGTGCGTTGTGAGTGTCTGAGTTGTACTGTGTAATCTCAAAAAAAAAAAAAATAAATGTGACGATAATTGCTTAATTTTGCTCTTATATAATTGAGAAGATAAGGATTTCTTTAGGAGACTGGTTTACATTCTGTTCTACATCGGTCGTCAGATTCGTATGTAACTATTAAAATATTCATGAACATAGACAACTCTACGGATGACGATGAGATAAGTGAACAAGCTTCCCACTCTAGGACGTGGCGAATTTTATTCTCACTTTTTCTCGTTGTGAGAATTGAGACTCCATTGCCCCTTTACACGCAACGAAACTTAGCCAGTTAGCCGTAAGAAGGTATAGCTCCATGACGCAGCTGTTTCTTCAGCCGCGAGCCACGAATATAATCGATAAAGAACTTGATGACGGCTTGAGCGCCGTGTGCGCATTTGAATGTTAGCTAGGTTTGTGCAAGACTAACTTCTTGTCGGTCCATTTGGCTCAGCCACATGGAAGGAATTGACACCATATGGAGGGAAACCGAAGATGTGCACGGCACAAACGGATTACCTCATTGCTTGGCTACGAGCTCTTTCGTATCACGGTTGTCAGGCTCGAGGTATATATATTTTACTTTGTACTGGTATAATATTATCCAGTGCCTATCCGTGATCTTGGAACGTGTCTGCGACGAGTCCTTGCATTTTTGCCTCGTGCATCGCATAACCAGGCATCAGGTTCTGCAGAACACACGTCGCCGGTTGATGCGTGACGGCAGCATGGAACGATGAGACTTAGACAAGTCACGGTTCCTACCTTGTCCGTGCATGACAGTTATTTTCTAGCGTGCTACATGTTAGTAGAAAGATAGATAGCAGCATCCGATGTTCGGCCGCCACGATGTCTGAATTCTTTTCAATTAAGCAGCATTACAACATATGTTACTTTGTGCAGACGAACTCAAATGATGACCATGCACGGAACGAACGTAACCTACAAGAATGGTACATAGACGAAAAGTTTCTCAGGTGCATACATGCTAACTTTTCAACTACGTAACGTGGGTGCACGAAGCTTCTTCAGTGTATTTCATACCGACGAGCCGTGTATCGGCGTTTTGTCAAACACATGACGGGGAAAAATTAAAGAGCTATCTGTGCATGGCTAGCTTGCTCCAACAAAGTAAACGGTGCGGCTAAATTAGCTGGATGCCCGTGTGGAGAAGAAAGCTGCGTCATGGGGCCTAGCTCGCAGAATGGTTGGTGTTTCGGCTCACCGACCACCGGCCGGCAGGATCGTCGGAACGCAGTTGAGACGGTGCCGAATTGCCAATCGATCGGCAGTGTTGCTGCATCGTCTTATCCATCCGTGATCCGTCCATGGCGCAGCATGTCCCTGTCTATGTATTAAACTTCTGCCCGGCAGAGTAATTGGACCGGAAGCTATCCACGTAGCAAAAAGACCACACCAGATCAGCAAATTATTTGGCTGTCCAGCTAGACGGATCTGGTCGCAGCTTGAAAGTCGACATGATCGACTATAATTACATGTTGGTGTTTATCCACTCTCCACCGTCTGATCTGGCGATTGCTTTGTTTCAGTTTCTCAGCTCTATTATTTCTCAAATTAACGCTAATAAAAAAACACATACACAGAGAGAGAGAGAATTTGTTGCTCAACCGATCGATGGCTGCGTGACGGAATATTATTTGCTTGTTTACACGCTTTTATACAAGTGTCGTTTTGAATCATCAACAATCTAATACCCAAGCACAACCGTGGACCTGCGCACAACATGTTCTAGAAGAGCTTGGAATATCAATTCCATCCGACACAAATGCGTCGCGCGTTTTTGCTTCGGAGCGAAGTTCAAAAACTACTCGGAAGCACGACTTATACGTGCTATATAACCAGCGGAAAGGAACAACCACTAATATATTTGTATTTAGTTTAGACAATAATACTATTCAGGCCAGGCCTCCTTACTAAAGAAACGGTGAAACGGAAAAAAAAAGGGAGAAAACTTCAGAGAACACTCCAATTGTCTCCCAAAAAATAATAACCATTTTCTAGTCAACGATTGGATCCATCAATCATTTTCGGTTGCTTGCTGTCAAACGCCTGCAGCTTGCTCTGATTTGTATGTCTCATCATACATGCTCAACATATGGGAATATATAACAAGAATTTTTTAATTGAAAGCACTGAAACGCCATAAGAAGTAACAATCAGCAAGGATAGATTTTTCCTCCATAATTATTGCCAGAAGTTGACAGCCATATGATGAGGCTTTTAGTTTGTATGATCTATATATATGTTCTTTTAGTTTGTATGATCTATATATATGTTCTTTTAGTTTGTATGATCTATATATATCTGTATGCAGAGGCTTTAGATGATGAAGCTTGTCAGGTTCAAACACCTTTTTAACAAAGCATGATGCTTTCTGATAATTTCAACTTAATGAAATCAACCATCAAGATCATATTTTCAAATGAATGATGCTTCATTGCATGCCACACCTCACAATCTTATTGTTAATGGTGGTGGATGCATATGAGTGGTTCTAGTACATTTACCTAAATTTCAAATTAGATGTCCAAATATATATGACCTTGATGGTTGTTCATTAAGTTGAAATTCAATTTGTGAACACCCTATCAAATCTTAACCATAGTATTGACTTTCGTACCATAGCCAATTGTCTTTTGCAACACCTTTTGTAAATGACATTAGGACTCGAGTGACATCGCCATGCAGAAATTCCGTTTCGTTCCATGGGCAAAATTCCTTTTTCTGCAATGGGAGCGGCGCAGAAAAATATAGAAGGTATGTGTGGTTTATTTATGACAAGAATATCATTTTATCTAGCTTTTGTGAAATCGTGGCACAAAATGAAATTTAAATACATAATGTTTAATCACTTGTGCAGAAATAATGAGAGTGAGAGTCTCTCTAGGTAGCTAGATTATTTTCTTCATCAGGCATAAAGGTTCCATTTCTCTTGCAAATGTTGCCTTACTTTTATGTTGGTAGTACTATCTAAAAAATGCAGGTAGTATCTGTTGATTCTTTGACCTTACGAACAGGGGCTTTGTCGCTGACTCAGACTCGTATCCACTCGGATGACCAATGACAGCCCCCAAAGAACCCGTTTAATTAGCTAGCTAGCGTTCCAAGTTCCAACACTAAAGGCCGCGGTTTCTTTTCTTTCTTGCACGGTTTCGTCCGGTAGCCGCACTTGGCTTCCCAACAACTGGCGAAAAGATGATTTGCCGAACTACATCTGTCCTTCCAAATAAGACTGGCTGGCTATAAATACAGCTCCAACGTTCACCTCTCGCCAATCTCCCTCTCTCATTCACACTTCTGTATGAACATGCCCATGAAAGGCAGAGCATAAATTGGCGCGCGAGCTACCATTCCTTGAACCCTAGATCGCAAGACCCATCTAGATCCAGCCAGGATCCCTGTTACTCCGATGATGGACAGCGCCATCAACGACGCCGTCTTGGGCGCGCACGCGCCGCTGCTCCCTGAGACCGGTCCTCCTCGTCGCACCCCCAACGGTGGGAGGCAGGAACGGTCGTCGTCGTCGTCCCTACTCCCCGCCGTCGTCTCCGCCGCGCTCCTTCTCGTCCTCGCGGCGGTCATGGTCTTCGCGTTGCAGCACGGCGACGGGCAGGGCGGCGGCGTGATGCCCACGGGCGACGTCGTCGAGGCGGCCGCCTCCCGCGGCGTGGTGGAGGGCGTGTCGGAGAAGTCCACGGCGCCGCTCCTCGGCGGCGGCGCGGTCGAGGGGTACGACTGGACGAACGCGATGCTTTCGTGGCAGCGCACGGCGTTCCATTTCCAGCCTCCCAAGAACTGGATGAACGGTTAGGCCCGTCGCCATCGCTGATGCCATTGTTTTTCTCGATCCGGCTCTAACTTGGTTTCGCGTTTCTGTCACGGACGCCTCGTGCACATGGCGCTGCCCGATCGCCTTTCCCCCGGCCGGCCTCTCCAGATCCGAACGGTAAGTAGTTGGCGCCCATCCGTCGATGAAGCTAGCTAGGCGCGCGCATGCATGTGAACCTAAAAAAGATTGCTTTTCCGTGTGGTTCCTAGCTAGCATTTCATGGGTCGCATTAATGCACGATCGATCGATCGAGCTAATCATACCATCATGTAGGAGTAGCTTTCACGTACGAACTACTGTTGATGTAGCGTTGAAATTAGCGATAATTAACTCGTGACATTTTTGCTTGCTCCAGGTCCGTTGTACCACAAGGGTTGGTACCATTTGTTCTACCAGTGGAACCCGGACTCCGCGGTGTGGGGCAACATCACCTGGGGCCACGCCGTGTCGCGCGACCTCGTGCACTGGCTGCACCTCCCGCTCGCCATGGTGCCCGACCGCTGGTACGACGCCAACGGCGTCTGGTCCGGCTCCGCCACGCGGCTCCCCGACGGCCGGATCGTGATGCTCTACACGGGCTCCACCAACGAGTCGGTGCAGGTGCAGAACCTGGCGGAGCCGGCCGACCCGTCCGACCCGCTGCTGCGCGAGTGGGTCAAGAAGGACGCGGCGAACCCGGTGCTGGTGCCCCCGCCGGGCGTCGGGCTGACGGACTTCCGCGACCCGACGACGGCGTGGCGCGTCCCCGGCAACGCCAACGACACGGCGTGGCGCGTCGCCATCGGGTCCAAGGACCGCGACCACGCCGGGCTGGCCATGGTGTACCGCACCGAGGACTTCGTGCGCTACGACCCGCAGCCGGCGCTGATGCACGTCGTCCCCGGCACCGGTATGTGGGAGTGCGTGGACTTCTACCCGGTCGCCGCGGCGGGATCCGACGACGCGGAGAACGGGCTGGAGACGTCGGCGGCGCCGGGGCCCGGGGTGAAGCACGTGGTCAAGGCCAGCCTCGACGACGACAAGCACGACTACTACGCCATCGGCACCTACGACGCCGGGACCGACGCCTGGACGGCCGACGACGCCGACAACGACGTCGGGATCGGCCTGCGCTACGACTACGGCAAGTACTACGCGTCCAAGACGTTCTACGACCCCGTCCGACGCCGGCGGGTGCTGTGGGGGTGGGTCGGCGAGACGGACAGCGAGCGCGTGGACCTCATCAAGGGCTGGGCATCCGTGCAGGTACGTACTAGCTACCAACATTGCTCGATCGGCAGATAGCTTGATTTTGGGTCGCTTCGTGATGGGCGATGGGTTACGTAACTTTGATTTTGGCTGGTTACGTTTATGCCGGACCATACGGGGGTTACGTATAATGCCAGCTCTGCTAGTTAATTCTGACGTGGACTGAACAGGACGCCGATAGGGTTGTAGCTAGACTTCTTGACAAAAAAATTTCTGAAACGTCACAGACACACACACATGATTAGAAATAGTTAAATTAGAGATAAGAGGAGTTACTACTATATATATTTTGAAATTTGAAAATGCATAATAGTAACTTGCGGTTTAATGCATTATTAAACAAGCTTGCTGCCTGTGTACGAATCGTCGAAGCAACATAGATAAGAAGGAAACTATACAGCATCCGGAACACATGGAAATCCACGAGGGCCTGATCCATGCATGACTAGGACACGGTAGTTGTCGTGTTGCCCCACACCGTCCAGAGCCGATCGATCCGCGTTACGCAAACACAGACTTCCTCACACCTGTAACAAGTGTCTTCACCACGAGAGCATGCAGCACGGTCCAAGCACGACGTCGCTTTTGGTTGGCTGGCCCCACGGCCAGTTTATCCGAAACGAGTTGCACGATCCAACTTGTTTAATGGCTCCTCCTCCAACCAGCTCGCGAGAAGAAACTACCCGGACCCTACCGAGATTTCCCATCCCGGCTTCCAAGAACACGAGCGGAGCGCGATGCCGTAAGCGAATCAGCAGAAAATATTTTTCTGGTGCGCGTCGACCGTGACCTGTATGGGAGGGAGAGGGATATGAATTTGGAATTAGCTTGCCGCCACGTCTTGTCCAGCGTATATGTAGCAGCAGGGAATTCAGGGCCTCCAATGAGGATGTAGAACTAGTAGTAGTTGAATGAGTTCCAAGTATATTTGGTTTTTGTGTTTTGCGTTACGCAAAAAGCCATCGGTAGTTTATTAACAAAATTTCGAGAGCTGAACTTTTCAACGGGTTTCTTCCAAGCTTTTGTTGATCGACGATGATGCATGACTACTGTACATGACTAGTCGATGGAGATCCCAAGTGCTGTCCTTTTGCCAACGTGCTAATTTTATAGTACTATTTGGTTTCAAAGACTTTGCTCCAAATTGAAGACGCGTAACACGTTCTGGCCACGGAAACCCTGCAACTTAATTATTGGCTCCAGAATGAGTACAAGTAGTTCAAAAGCCGCTATCTTGGCCGGCTGGCCAAGTTGCATTATGAAGACGTGCGTAATCGTTTTTTAGACGAGAGAGACGTGCTTAATCTATTTAATCTGAATTCCAACTGCATTTCTGTTTTCGTTCAACTGTCTGTCTATCTCTATAGGAGTTGCCCAGGGTTGGAGTTGACCAACACATTGGGGCCCTTGGTCACCCAGTCTCTTTTCTCGTAGTAGGCTTTCACATTCTGGACGTGCCATCCATTTTTTATGCGCAGAGTGCGGACGCATGATTGCATGAATATGCATGCACCGATGACGCTTCTTGCTGCTACTAACCGTGTTAACCGTTGCCCCTCGTGCACGTGCAGTCGATTCCGAGGACGGTGCTCCTGGACACGAAGACCGGCAGCAACCTGCTGCAGTGGCCGGTGGTGGAGGTGGAGACCCTCCGGATGCGGGGCAAGAGCTTCGACGCCATCGCCGTGGAGAGCGGCGCCGTCGTGCCACTCGATGTCGGCAAGGCGACGCAGGTGACGCACTGACGCCTCATCTGTTGTTTTGTGTCGATCTAACACTGTGTGCTTCGCGCTTTCTACTCCCGTTGTGACCGTGCGCGCGCATGTACGTACTGTGCAGTTGGACATTGAGGCCATTTTCGAGGTGGACGCGTCGGCGCTGGAGAGCGTGGCGGAGGCCGACGTGGCGTACAACTGCAGCACCAGCGGCGGCGCGGCGGGCCGGGGCCTGCTGGGCCCGTTCGGGCTGCTCGTGCTGGCCGACGACGACCTGTCGGAGCAGACCGCCGTGTACTTCTACCTGTCCAAGGGCACGGACGGCAGCCTCAAAACTTTCTTCTGCCAAGACGACCTCAGGTATGCACCTGTCACCGCTATCCATGAACAATCAATCCTAATCGTTCACTGCATTTGTGTTGAACTTTTTATTCTGATCTTCTGCGTTTGTGTTGTCTAATTTTTCCAGGTCGTCAAAGGCTAACGATCTAGTTAAGCGAGTCTACGGAAGCGTGGTCCCTGTACTCGACGGGGAAAATCTGTCAGTGAGAATACTGGTAAGTTGTTGGTGTGTGTTAAGCATGCATACAATTCATTCATGTGATCATACGTACATCGATCATGTGTGTACCGGACACACAAGTACTCACTGTTCAACACTGCTGATCGGTTCTGCTTTATATACAGGTTGATCACTCGATCGTGGAGAGCTTTGCTCAAGGAGGAAGGACGTGCATTACGTCGCGCGTGTACCCTACAAAAGCGATCTACGAATCCGCCCGCGTGTTCCTCTTCAACAATGCCACGAACATTCACGTCACGGCGAAGGCGCTCAAGATCTGGGAACTGAACTCTGCTTACATTCGACCGTATTCAAGTTCTCACGAGTAGAGTTTTCAGGCTACGCCTGCCTAATTAAATTCATTTGTAGTCCAGTTTCTTGTGTTTCTTTCCTGGGAAACGGTGAGCAGCACATAAGAGACTGTGTGTATTTCTGGGACAACATTATTTGCCGTATGAACTAGATTTTTTGTGCTGAAGCTTTTTGGTGACCTTCGATCATCTGACATCATCTTTTATCGTTGCTGCAACTTGCAAGCAACATTCAGGCCTGTGACAGTGGTATCACAGGGACAGGAAGTTATAAATACATTCTGCACATTGACTGTCAGGAGATAATTGGGTGCTACCTCTCGCCCCCGCGCCGCTCTCCTGGGCGGCTCGGGCGGCTCCGAACCCAAGCGCCGCCGCCGCCCTCTCCCACATCTTCCACGCCTTGCCGCCGCCCGAGCAAGACCCCAGAACCCAAAGTGACTGCAAGGAAGGCGGCGGCGGGGCATCTACGGCCGGATTTGGCCGGGGCGGGCTGGGGCGTCGCCATTTGTGTGGAGGCCGGCGAGGTGCAGCCGGCGGTCGAGAAGACCGGATCCGGGGGCCCTCGGCCTGGATCCGGGAGCTGTGGTCGCGCCGGTGCGTTGCGGCGCTGGATCTGGGTCGGTCTCCGGCCGAGAGGCGCCGGGCATGGAGGTGGTCGCGCGGGCGGCGCCGGGGCGTGGAGGAGGCCGTGCGGGCGGCGCCGGACGTGGAGACGAGTGGCGCCGGGCGTGGAGGAGGCCGTGCGGCAGAGCACGGATGCACCTTGCGCCGTGCGCCGAGGAGGCTGTGTGGCGGCTCGCGTTGGCTGCCCTGCGGCATGCGTAGGAGCCGGCATGTGACGACCACGCATGAGGATGCGGCGCAAGGGCCAGGCGAGATGCCGCAGCGGAAGGGCTCTCTGCTTTGCTTGCTCGGGAGGTGGGCTGGCATCGGCGAAAGCCATGTCGGATTTGCCGGCAAGACGACGGCGACGCCCTCAGGCGCCGTTTACCTCCTTGGAGGCGTTGTCAGGATGTCTTCCCTCAGCTGCAGAGTGCGTCGGCTGCGCCGTGGTGGCGTGGCCGGCGGCAGTTTTGCTTCGGTAAATGCCGGTGATGCCGTGGTGGCTTGGCCGGCAGTAACCAAGCAGGGGCGCCAGTGCCGCCATGGTGGCGTTGCTGGAGGCTCCTGGCTGCTTCATTTGCTGCACATCGTTGAGCTTGGCTGGAGGTGATGGTCATGAGAGGAATGCTTGTGTCGATGACCCAATCCGACCGAGCTGATTGAGGCTCGTGTTGATGCCCCAATCCAACCGAGCGGTGGCGGCCCAACGCCAAGCGAGGAGAACGCAAGAAGATGAGTTGTGTCTCTGGAAGCTTTATGTTCGGGCATATGGTGCAGATGGGATTCCGGTGGCGGCAAGACGAAGGTGGGGTCAATGGAGTGGCTCGGTGGTACCTTGTCACCCCCGGTGACGGCCTGGATCCTAGGAGAGTCCAGCGGCGGGTGTGACGAGGTCCCCGTGCGCTTTAAGGTGATGTGCCCGAGGTGTGGTGTGCGACGGTGGATGTGGCAAGACCCCCACGCGTCTGAGTTGCCTCGGAGGTCCAAGATCCGGTGCGGTGTTTGGGGTGTAAGGTGCAGCGGCGGTACCTCGGCGAGAGGTCCTGCATGGCGGTGGCCTCCTCGGTGTGGTGCGGTGGGCTCCTCTTTCGACTTCTACCAATGAAAGGCCGCGATTGGGAGAACGACGATCGTGTGCGCGACCTGAAGACGATGGCGGCATGGTGTGGGAGTCGTTTTAGCTACATGGCTTGCAGTGGACCGTGGCGGCCAATCCTGCATGGCAGCGGTTGGTTGGCAGGGGACATCGTCAGTGAGGACGCCGCTTGCGATGAGGCTACTTGTCGGCTTCCCCCTGGGTTTTGTGGTGGTGTGGCGTTAGGTATGAGCGTTGAGAGGTGTGCGGCCGCCGGCCGTGTTGATGTCCCAATCCAACCGGCGGGTGTTTGTTGTTTTGTTTGTCGTTGTGCCCACTAGTTGTGGTTTCTGTTGTCGGTGGTTTTTTCTCTTTTCCTGTATGTAGCCTTCTAGAGCTATTTACTTGTATTTAATCCTTCTTTAATTAATAAAATGGGCACTATCTTGTGCCGGTTCCTTTAAAAAAAAATCTTTTCAAAAAAAATACATTCTGCACCTTAACATTATAGTCTAGTAGAATCCTGAACAAATATGTAATTTGCAGCTCCATCACACGTTTATTTTTTTATTTTTTTTTTGCGAGAGCAAACTAAAATGCAATTGCTATCTAGTAAAACTTCTACGTTTATCTCTTGCAGCATCGTCGTCTCCTTGTCTCAATTCTCCTGATTCTTGCTGTCGACAACAGCAACTTTGCTTTGCCCTAATTCTTGCAACCTGATGCCTAACCACACACACACACACACGCGCGCGCACGCACACACACACACACACACACACGCACACACGGGTCACTGCATCCCCTCCTCGGCTCAAAAGGCAAGTCTTTGAATTGAAGCCGATTGAGGCCCAGTATAAAACAAGATATGTTTAGTGGGTCTGTAGTCCATTAGGGTTAAGTAACCCTCCATGTAATAGAAAAAGGACTACATTACCCTCCCTATGAGGGCAATATTGTATTTGCACCAATATGGTAGATGGATGGATACCCTCCCCCCACCCCTTGACACAATACAAGTTGAATAGAGGCAATTCACTGCATTCTTGTCCATGGCTCTTTTTTGATTGTCTCTTGGTCCTTTCCAAGGGTTCCTCATTTGTGATGATCCTTGGAGGATACCTCTTCTACTCTTGTGGGCTTGTAACCACAACAACGATGTGCTATATTTCTGAGGAACGCATAGTAGTCAATGTTGGATGGAACCAATCAAAGCTTCCTAACACATTATTTTCCCCCACACATAGCTCGATTTCCTTTGCTGGTAACTCAAAGTATGCAGTTTTTTTTTACTGCAACCATACAAACCAACAGTAAACCCATGTATGTTTGCAGTAAAACAAGGACAATAGAAGTAAGTCTATTTTGAGGAAATAACTATACTATACATGTAGAGCAACTATTTTTCCTGGCTTGTAGCAGCAGATAATTCTGAGAAACGCGAATATAATTTTTGTGCTGAGCAACATGCATCAGAGATCAGACTAAAGATCAACTGGGTCACTAAAAGACCCTAGTGTCCCCGACTGCCGACGCCTTCACTCCTTACGCAGCCGTGTCCTACTCGCAGCTCCATTTTTCCCTCAGTGTTCTCTACTTCAGCCAACATGCAACACCCCTAAAACTTTCTTACCTTTGAAATTGCATTGCTTGTTGTTGTTGTTTTCATCGTATGCCTCCTCGGTGACCATCGGCAACTCCTCCACCTGTTGTTGCGCCAAGTCAGCCTCCTCCAGAACCATCGGTGCCTCATCCACCACTTGATGCTCCACAACATTCTCGTCCTTGACATCCACCAGCACCACCCCTGCCTACTACTCCACGATGTTTACCTCCTCCACCTCAGTAGCGGCCACCGGTAGGGGCCATTGCCACGGCACAACGACAAGTGACTCCTCCTCCTCATACCCTGAGTCTACTCCTCTATGATTTCATTTTCTCCTGGGGAGTAGTGTTCATCGTTCTTATCGAAGATGTCCCTCCCCCTCTCCCTCATTCTCCTTGTTGCCTTCGTCCTCCTTTCCCTCTTCCTCACTCTACTTGTCTTCCTGGGGCAAAATGTATAATTTGGATATCTGATGAGTACACCCACTGTGTTTTTGTTCACCTCCAACTCGGGGTTGTGTGCACAACACTTTTATTTGAGTGTATGCTAGTATGCAGTTGCTCGCACACAAGTTCATTAAGAAGCGAGTGACACACATTCCAGTGGCATGTACACAAATATTGATTTTGGGATGACACACAAGCAATCAATTAAGTTTGTTGTACACACAGATTTCTCTTGATTCAATTGTAACTGCGACACAAAAAATATTACTTTTTAGTCCAGGTTATAAATATAAAACCTTCGCATAAAGGGTTGTAAATTATTTAAGTGTAGTATTGGGCCTGCTTTGTACTTTTCTACTTCTGTTATAGGCTTTTGGGCCAAAAGAGTCAATTAGATAGATAACGGCCTGGTAGCTCGGCCCTTGAAACACTTCTACTACCTTCTTGGACAGGGAACAGTTTCACCTGTTGTACGTGTCAGGGAGAAAATATAGATTTTCTCACGTTCGTTTTCACTAAGCTCGAGCTGTTGAAATATAATGAAGCGCCCCGGTTATCCCAGGAGCTTAAACACTTTATTATACCAGTCTCTGGATCAGTCGCTGGTACAATCAAGTCTTACAACAGGTGATATTACAAGTCGCGACCTGGCAGGGGTCGATTGAGAAGCAACAAAAACACTAGTAGATAGGCAACAGTAAACACAAAGCTAAACCAGAAGATGACTTCTAGGTCATCAAACACCATAGCGGAAGCAACTAAGCGGTAGACTAATGCCACAGGCAGCTCGGGTGCGGACGAGACCAAGCTTAATCGTCTTCCTCACCGTCGGCGTCGACGAAGTCTGGATCTTCCTCTGTAATCAGCAAGCAAGAATGAGTACAAAAGTACTCAGCAAGTCGCAACCCTTACCCTACCATCAATGGATAAAGGTATGCATTTGGCAGTAGCAAGGTAAAGGCCATCAGGCTTAACATTGTAATAAAGCAAGTTTTACACATGCAGGGGTTCAGTTTATAAAGCATTTTAGCAAAAGCATCAAATTAAGATATTAAGGGTTGGTCAAGTTTTACGTTGCCGGACACCCCGTCCACGACAAACTTCGGCGGAATGCCGGACCTATTCTCAAAACAACTCACACATCAAGGAGATAAGCACCCAACCCATGCTAGTTCTTGGACCGAACCAAAGCCATGTCCGTGACCGTGGACTCGGCTATTCGAATAGATTTTAACACTCTGCAGAGGTTGTACGCTGTACCCACAATCTGAGTGCATCACAAGCCACCGCGCTCGTGGGTGTGAAGACTCACAAAGCCATTACCCATCACAGCATCGTCCCGACTAATCGCCATAGGAGTTGTCCAGGGGTCTAGCCTCTAATCTAGGTCTTCGACCGGGTCGCACACGTCTGCATCACGTCCACCTGCTCCATGGGCTCCCATTGCATCTCCAGCCTCCAGGCGATTAACAGACTAGCTGGCGGGGTTTAGACTAAGCCGTGCCGCATACACGGTAGTGTGGTCGCACTGAATAAACGGCTAGGTAGGATGTCACAAGCAACTCGGTCCTTATACGAGCCAAGGCAATCGTCTCCACATATATGAACCCACCACAGAGGCGGCATTCATCTCCCATATCACTTGTCATAAGCACACCACAGAGGCGACGCTTAATCTTCCATAAATATTCAGGATCACCTCAGCTCTAACCCAAGTTCATTCATTCTTCTTTCTTAAGTTATCACCCAAACTTACTACTACCACACAACACCAATCACGGTTTTCACATTTGCAAAAGCTAAGTATAAGTAGAGCACTTAGTGATACACAGTCCTAAGCATTTCTATAACAAGGCAATCATCCATGCGTAAATAATATTCATACATGGATATCCTAGGTTTAACAGGGAATAATTTAAGACAGGTAATATAAGGCTCAGTGGTCTTGGTCATACTACACAAAGATTTTGCAAACATCAGGACAATCATTTCATGCAATAAAATGGCTTCTACGGGTTGTGTTTATAAAACATAGGAGCAATATGATCAAAGGGAAAATGGATTGTGACTTGCCTTCGTTGACGTCCTCGGGGAGCTCCTGCTCGAAGTCTCCGGCTCCTGGTTCCTGCTCCTCCTCCTCCTCGTACTCGTGCTCGTACACTCCGTTAGCTACGGTTCGCGAAACCGGCACACAAACAAACAAGCAAACAAACACACATAAATACAAAAGAAATAGGAGATGAGCTCTATAAAAGATGAAACTGGTAGATATGGATAGAGCTAGATTTTAGATGAATTTAGGAGGAAGAATCAGGCCAATCGGAGGTCGGACGATGGAGATATGGATTTCACAGTGGAGGCTATTGGTTTATTCCGAAAATAAATTCGGAAAGGAATTAACAGCACGTGTACGTGCTTATGGGCTGCTGCTGGTGTTTGGGCTGCAAGGCAAGGGCGACTAGAGGGTGTGGGCCGTGGCTGCTTGGCCCAACACGGTGTGAAGTCTTCTCTTCATAGAACTGAACAGGGGATCGATGAGGTGCTCGTTCTCCCTGTTCCAGTTCGCCATGGACAGCTCCCAGAGCTCTCAAATCCGGCGTGGGGAAGGGGAAGAGGGCGGCCAGGGAGTGGGGGAATCGGAGGAGTAGGCCACGGCGGTTCCATTTGAGGCATAAATTTGAGGGGAGGTCATGGGGAATGGAGGTTGCGACGGGGAATGGTGGTGGCGGCCATGGCTGCTCGAGTAGAGCTCGGGAGAGAGAGGGATGGCGCCATTGAGCGGGCTCAGGAGGTAGCTGGGGGCATGGGCGAGCTTGGTGGCCACTCGACCGGGGCGGAGTGGTGCTGGAGGCAGATTGATGGGGCGGCGCTCGGCCGGTGATGGAGGAGAAAGGGGAACAGAGGGGAAGCTCACCTGCGGCTGGGCTGGGCAGCGCGGTGGCGAAAGGACTCGCGGGGAGGGCTATTTATAGCCGGAGGGGGAAGGGGCGAGGCTTGCCGCGGACGCCTCGACGGTGGCGCGGACACGGCGGCGAGTGCTGTGCTTGGGTCTCCGCTGCTGTGCGCGAGCAGTGCGAGGCGTGGGCTGGTAGAGCTGGATGGTGCGTCGCGATGCGGCGTGGCTGGGGCAGAGCGATGAGACGGAAGCGGCAGCTGCGCAGGCAATGGGCACGAACGGGCGCGCCGTGCGGCTTTGGGCGAGGGAACGCGAGCTGCAGCAAAGAGAGCGGCCTGGGCGGTGCGTCGCGATGCGGCGTGCGCGGCGCAGAGCGACGGGATGGCTCAGGCAGGAGGAGTGATGGTGCTACGGAGCCGCAGTGCGGGGCGTCGGGTTGCGCTTGGAGCGGCTCAGCTTGATGGGACGAGGCGGGCAGGCGGATTGAAGGCGGTAGCTGAGTAGTTCGGGAGTGAAAGCTTGTCCAGAGGTTGGTGAAGCTCTCCAGCTCTCCTGTGCTGGAGGAGGAAGAAAGGAGCGCACAGGCTGACTGGGCCAGATGGGCTGGAACTCTTGGAGGTTGGGCCAGACCGGAAAGAGAGAGGGAAAAGGCAGGTCGGGCCAGAAAGGAAAGGAGGGAGACGAGAAGTTGGGCTGGAAACAGCCCAGAACGGAAAAGAGAGAGGAAAGGTTTTTGAAAAGTTTTGAAAACTTCTGATTACAGTTTCGATTTGTATTTAAATTTTTAGAGTGAATTTTCAGGGCGTTACAAACCTACCCCCCTTAAAGGAATCTCGTCCTCGAGATTCAAGCTCATCCTCAAAGAGATGGGGATACTCCTTCCTCAAAGCATCTTCTCGCTCCCAAGTGGCTTCTGCCTCTGTGTGCCGACTCCACTGAACACGATACAGACGGACTGTTGATCCTCTGGTCTGTCGGGTGGTTACATCCAAAATCTTAATCGGCACTTCCCGATATCGGAGGTCATCTTGTAAATCCAAAGTCTCCACAGAGACATGCTCTTCAGGGATCCTTAAGCACTTCTTGAGCTGGGATACATGAAAAATATTGTGCACATCTGCCAACTCTTGTGGTAGCTCAATCCTGTATGCCACTGTACCGATCTTCTTCAACACTCGGTATGGTCCGATGTAGCGTGGTGCTAACTTGCCACGGACTTGGAAACGACGTGTACCTCTAATTGGGGAGACTTTAAGGTACACATAGTCTCCAACTTGGAAGCTTAAATCCCTTCTTCTTTTGTCTGAATAACTCTTCTGACGAGACTGTGCTTCTTTCAATTTTTCTCTAATTTCTGCAACTTTTTCTTCTGCCTCCTTAATGATGGAGGGTCCTGTAAGGGAACGTTCTCCAACTTCCGACCACATCAGAGGTGTTCTGCACTTTCTGCCATACAACACTTCAAAAGGTGACATCTTGAGGCTAGCTTGGTAACTGTTATTGTATGAGAATTCTGCATAAGCTAGACTCTTCTCCCAGTCTTTGCCATAGGTCAGTGCACAGGCTCTCAACATATCTTCAAGGATTTGGTTGATCCTTTCTGTCTGACCATCTGTCTGAGGGTGATAAGCAGTGCTGAAATCCAACTTAGTTCCCAGAGCAGCGTGTAAGCTTTTCCAAAACCTAGAGGTGAATTAGGTACCTCTATCAGAGACAATTCTGCTCGGTACTCCATGTAGTTTTACTATGTTATCAATATACAACTGGGCTAACTTGTCTCCTCCATAGTTGGTTCTTACAGGAATAAAGTGAGCGACCTTAGTGAGTCGGTCCACTATTACCCATACAGAGTTATATCCCTTCTTTGTTTTAGGAAAACCAACTATAAAATCCATACCTACTTCATCCCACTTCCACACAGGGATTGGTAAGGGCTGGAGTAATCCTGCAGGCTTCTGGTGTTCTGCCTTGACTCTTTGACAGACATCACATTCTGCAACAAACTTGGCTATATCTGCCTTCATTCCATTCCACCAGTACTTTTCCTTTAAATCAAGATACATCTTGGTAGATCCTGGGTGAATGGAATAAGCCGAGTTGTGGGCTTCATCCATGATTATCTCTCGGAACTTTCCTTCCTGAGGTACACAAATTCTGTCTTTATACCACAGAGTTCCTTTATCATCTACTCTGAAGTTTGGGGCTTTGTTTTCCCCAGTGTGGTTATGGATCTTCATTAACTCTTGATCCTTGAGCTGGGCTTGTCTGATCTGTTCATCCAGTGTTGGTTGCACACTTAGAGTATTCACACAAGCTCGAGGCACTATCTCCAGATTAAGCTTCTTTATCTCGGTCGACAAGTGATCATTGTGCGTCATGAGGTAGTTGCAGTAGGCTTTTCTGCTTAAGGCATCTGCAACAACATTTGCTTTTCCAGGATGGTAGTGGATTTCCAAATCATAGTCCTTGATTAACTCTAACCATCTTCGTTGTCTCAGATTCAGGTCTGCCTGAGTAAAGATGTACTTCAAACTCTTATGATCCGTATAGATCTCACACTTATTTCCAATTAAGTAGTGTCGCCAAATCTTTAGGGCATGCACTACTGCTGCTAACTCCAGATCATGGGTGGGATAATTCTGCTCATGAGTCTTCAATTGCCTTGATGCATAGGCAACAACTCTACCATCTTGCATTAGGACACATCCTAAGCCTTGTCTTGATGCATCACAGTAGACGACAAAATCTCTATGAATATCAGGCAGGACTAACACTGGTGCTGTTGTCAGTCTTCTTTTCAACTCTTGAAAGCTTCTTTCACAAGATTGGGTCCATTCAAACTTCTTGTCTTTCCTGAGAAGTTCTGTCATGGGTCTGGCTATCTTGGAAAATCCTTCAATGAATCGGCGGTAATAACCCGCTAATCCAAGAAAGCTTCTGATCTCTGACACATTTGTCGACTGAGGCCAATGAGTAACTGCTTCAACTTTCTCAGGGTCTACAGCGACTCCTTCTGCTGTCAGAATGTGGCCAAGGAAGGCAACTTTCTCAAGCCAAAATTCACATTTACTGAACTTGGCATACAACTTGTGGGCTCTGAGCTTTTCCAAAATCACTCTCAGATGCTGCTCGTGCTCTTCTGCACTCTTTGAATAGATCAGTATGTCATCAATGAAGACAACGACAAACTTATCTAATTCCTCCATAAACACCTTGTTCATGAGATTCATGAAGTATGCAGGTGCATTGGTTAGCCCAAAAGACATAACTGTGAACTCATACTGGCCATATCTGGACACAAAGGCTGTCTTTGGGATATCCGCTTCTCTTATCTTCAGCTGATAATGCCCAGATCTTAAGTCAATCTTGGAGAAGTACTTAGCACCTTTTAACTGATCGAACAGGTCATCAATCCTGGGCAGAGGATACTTGTTCTTGATGGTCACTTCATTCAAGGATCTGTAGTCTACACACATCCTCATACTTCCATCCTTCTTCTTGACAAAGAGAACTGGTGCTCCCCATGGGGAAGAGCTGGGTCTGATATATCCTTTTTCTTGGAGTTCTCTTAACTGTTCCTTGAGTTCTGCTAATTCTGCGGCTGCCATGTGGTAGGGTCGCTTGGCTATTGGGGCTGTTCCAGGGATAAGGTCAATGATGAACTCAATATCCCTATCTGGTGGCATTCCAGGTAACTCTTCAGGGAACACATCTGGATACTCATTCACCACTGGTACTTCTTCTACAGTCTTGATTTCCATTGAAAACACCATAGGGTCAGGTTTACTTCCAAGGGCTTGGCAAACTACTCGGGTTCCTTCATGGTTGGTCACTGTAACTGTTCTGTCTGAACATGCTATGACACCATCATGCTTGGTTAACCAATTCATTCCGAGGATTAGATCTATCCCCTTGGATTTTAGTACCACTGGACTAGCTAGGAAGGCTACCCCACATAGGGTGATTCTTATCCGCGAACAACCCAAGTGACACTTGATGTCAGCTCCAGGTGATCGGGTTATTAAGGGGGTTTTAAGCAGTACTGTAGGTACTTTATGCTTTTCCACAAAACTTGATGATATGAAAGAGTGCGATGCTCCAGAATCAAACAAAATTGTTGCAAGAACTGATTCAACAAGAAACTCACCAAGCACAACTCCGGGTGCGTCCTGAGCTTCCTGAGCATGGATGTGGTTGACGCGGGCACGTCCGAAGGACTGCTGTGTCTTCGCTGGCTGGTTGGAGACTTGGTTGGTTCCACGAGTGGCTCCGGACATTCTTGGTCCATTCACAGTGTTGGACTGAATGGAAACAGCTGGCTTGTTCTTGTGGGGACAGTTGGCAATGAAGTGGCTAAGGTCACCACAGTTGAAGCAAGCCTTGGGTTAGTTGGTCACCTGACCACTGCTGTAGTGCTGAGTCTTGGTGTTGTTCTGACTCTTCTGAGGAAAGCTGGGCTGACGAGAGACATTGGATGGAGTCCTGAACTGCATTGGGGCTTGACTCTTCTGACCTTGGAAGTTGGAGTTCCTAGGCCTCTGGAATCTTTCCTGCTGACGGGCTTCATGAACTGCGAACTTGCGCTTCTTCTCCTTGGACATTTCCATCATTCTTTCTTCAGTCAGGATGGTCTGGTTCATCAGGGTGTTGAAGTCAGGATAGATGTGAGGAGTCATCTGGGTTCCTAACTCTCCTGATAAACCTTTCTTGAACTTGTTCTGCTTCTTCTTGTCAGTTGAAACTTCCTCAGGAGCATAGCGAGAAAGTTCAATGAACTTGCGGATGTACTGATTAACAGACATGCTTCCTTGCTTCAGCCTACGAAACTCATCGGCCTTGAGTTGCATGGTACCTTCTGGAACATGGTAGCGGCGGAATTCTTCCACAAATTCTTCCCAAGTGATGGTTGTGGGATCATCAGTGGCCTCACCGTAGTTCTCCCACCAGGCTAAGGCTGTCCCAGTGAGTTGATGGGATGCCAGGAGAACTCTGTCTCTACCTTCACAGTTGATAGCATCAAGCTTCCTTTGGATGTTCCTTAACCAGTCATCAGCTTCGAGTGGGTCCTCAGATCCTCCAAAGGTTGGTGGCTTAATTCTGACAAACTCAGCCATCTTACTCTGGAAACCATGCACTTGCTGCTGACGGCGTTGGTTGTTGTTGTTATTGTTGTTCTGCACAAGTGCTTCCAACAGACGGGTTTGTTGTGCCATAACTTCCGCCAGGGTGGTGAGCGGAGGGTTAGGCAGCTGTCCATGGTTGGAGTTCTCAGCTTGAACTTCAGCATCTTGGTTCACTTCTTCTTCGCTACGGTTGTTGGGCTGGCGCCGTTGGCGCTGCTGGATCCTGGCAGATCGCTTGGGCGGCATCTGTTTTGAGGATAAGGGGGAAAGAGCATAAGGTGAGAGAAGAACCTAAGATCTTCTTTATGTTACCATTTAATTCTCTTTGTTATTATGTTTTTCTTTTTATAAAAGGGGAGCAGGACACAAGGGCCTTGCTGGCACACACAACAAGCAATTCACACAAACAAACAACACTCACGGATTCATTAAAACAACAAGGGTACAACACTAGCGAAGATGCTACTAGCGGTTACACTGCCACTACAAGGGACAAACTAAGACTTCGAGGGTACAGTCTTCCACAGACACTTTCTTGAACTCGGACCGGTAGCTTCATCCCACGATGATTAGATTTTCATCTCGGTAGACGCTCAGGGGTCCTGGGCATCCATGAGGTTGGAGGGGTCTTCCAGGTCTCTAGCTGGGGAACCTTCATCCGAAGCAATGGAGATGTGATCTTTATCCTCCTTTGGAAAAGGATGGGTCAGAGTAAGGGGCTCTTCTTCTTCAACTTCTTCTTTACCATCTGCTTCAGAGGGCGGTGGTGCAG
Organism: Eragrostis nindensis; assembly: GCA_012490785.1. NCBI lineage: Eukaryota > Viridiplantae > Streptophyta > Magnoliopsida > Poales > Poaceae > Eragrostis > Eragrostis nindensis. The sequence goes on from JAAXCT010000242.1 coordinate 247,665, forward strand.
GGAGATCTTCTGCGTACTTCCTCTTGATGTTGCTTCCTGCAGAGCAGATAGGAATTCCCTCCAGAACGGGACGTTCTCGTACTCCGGGGATATGCAGAGTCCTGCAGTGGGCACGCCCAGTGAGATAGGCAGTGCCGACTAGCTTGTTGTAGCGGTCTTCTGCTGACTTCAAGGCTTCTGCGGCAGCAACAGCACGGCTTTCTGCTTCTGCTTCACGAGCTTTGGCTTCAGCTAGCTGAACACGTAGGGTCCTAACTCGTGTCTCAGCTTCTTCAGCTCGAGTGATGCACCTTCGCAGTCTGGCTGCGGTTCCGTCATACAGCTCATCCAAGGCGAGCAGATAACGGGTCATGGCAACCACTATGGGGTCTCTTTCAGCCATTCTGAGGCCTTCTATTGTCCTCCTTGCAAGCCAAGTGGGACGGTTTCTCTCCATGGGAGGGAAAAACCTCATTGGCGAGCGACAGATAGGCCCCTCATACATCTGGCACAAGTACCGAAGGGCCTTGCGTGCCACAGCTTGGTAAGTGTCTGGGAATCGTGACCCAGTGGTAGTCACATTCCAGGGCTTCATCTCGGGGTGGTCATCACTGGTTCCAATGTGAATGGTGACTTCACAGCGCTCAGTGCCAAACTCTTCATACTCTCTTCCGACATACTCGGCAGGCTCCATAATGCCAAGTCTGACCATGGCATCACGTAGCACCTTTGGAAAGCCAGGGGTCTCCAAGCAGTAGTCGGTCACCCATCCATCTTCTTCCATCTGTAGAGGAGGATTAAATAAGAGGTTTGCAAAAGAGAGGGAAAGAGCTAAGGAGTTTTCCAAAATAGTTTTTGCAAATAATTTTAGCGTCCAAGCCTAGGGTCACGTCCTACAGCCAAGCACGGCTCTGATACCACCTGAAGCGCCTCGGTTATCCCAGGAGCTTAAACACTTTATTATACCAGTCCCTGGATCAGTCGCTGGTACAATCAAGTCTTACAACAGGTGACATTACAAGTCGCGACCTGGCAGGGGTCGATTGAGAAGCAACAAGAACACTTGTAGATAGGCAACAGTAAACACAAAACTAAACCAGAAGATGACTTCTAGGTCATCAAACACCATAGCGGAAGCAACTAAGCGGTAGACTAATGCCACAGGCAGCTCGGGTGCGGACGAGACCAAGCTTAATCGTCTTAATCACCGTCGGCGTCGACGAATTCTGGATCTTCCTCTGTAATCAGCAAGCAAGAATGAGTACAAAAGTACTCAGCAAGTCGCAACCCTTACCCTACCATCAATGGATAAAGGTATGCATTTGGCAGTAGCAAGGTAAAGGCCATCAGGCTTAACATTGCAATAAAGCAAGTTTTACACATGCAGGGGTTCAGTTTATATAGCATTTTAGCAAAAGCATCAAATTAAGATATTAAGGGTTGGTCAAGTTTTACGTTGCCGGACACCCCGTCCACGACAACCTTCGGCGGAAGGCCGGACCTATTCTCAAAACAACTCACACATTAAGGACATAAGCACCCAACCCATGCTAGTTCTTGGACCGAACCAAAGCCATGTCCGTGACCGTGGACTCGGCTATTCGAATAGATTTTAACACTCTGCAGAGGTTGTACGCTGTACCCACAATCTGAGTGCATCACAAGCCACCGCGCTCGTGGGTGTGAAGACTCACAAAGCCATTACCCATCACAGCATCGTCCCGACTAATCGCCATGGGAGTTGTCCAGGGGTCTAGCCTCTAATCTAGGTCTTCGACCGGGTCGCACACGTCTGCATCACGTCCACCTGCTCCATGGGCTCCCATTGCATCTCCAGCCTCCAGGCGAGTAACAGACTAGCTGGCGGGGTTTAGACTAAGCCGTGCCGCATACACGGTAGTGTGGTCGCACTGAATAAACGTCTAGGTAGGATGTCACAAGCAACTCGGTCCTTATACGAGCCAAGGCAATCGTCTCCACATATATGAACCCACCACAGAGGCGGCATTCATCTCCCATATCACTTGTCATAAGCACACCACAGAGGCGACGCTTAATCTTCCATAAATATTCAGGATCACCTCAGCTCTAACCCATGTTCATTCATTCTTCTTTCTTAAGTTATCACCCAAACTTACTACTACCACACAACACCAATCACGGTTTTCACATTTGCAAAAGCTAAGTATAAGTAGAGCACTTAGTGATACACAGTCCTAAGCATTTCTATAACAAGGCAATCATCCATGCGTAAATAATATCCATACATGGATATCCTAGGTTTAACAGGGAATAATTTAGGACAGGTAATATAAGGCTCAGTGGTCTTGGTCATACTACACAAAGATTTTGCAAACATCAGGACAATCATTTCATGCAATAAAATGGCTTCTACGGGTTGTGTTTATAAAACATAGGAGCAATATGATCAAAGGGAAAACGGATTGTGACTTGCCTTCGTTGACGTCCTCGGGGAGCTCCTGCTCGAAGTCTCCGGCTCCTGGTTCCTGCTCCTCCTCCTCCTCGTACTCGTGCTCGTACACTCCGTTAGCTACGGTTCGCGAAACCGGCACACAAACAAACAAGCAAACAAACACACATAAATACAAAAGAAATAGGAGATGAGCTCTATAAAAGATGAAACTGGTAGATATGGATAGAGCTTGATTTTAGATGAATTTAGGAGGAAGAATCAGACCAATCGGAGGTCGGACGATGGAGATATGGATTTCACAGTGGAGGCTATTGGTTTATTCCGAAAATAAATTCGGAAAGGAATTAACAGCACGTGTACGTGCTTATGGGCTGCTGCTGGTGTTTGGGCTGCAAGGCAAGGGCGACTAGAGGGTGTGGGCCGTGGCTGCTTGGCCCAACACGGTGTGAAGTCTTCTCTTCATAGAACTGAACAGGGGATCGATGAGGTGCTCGTTCTCCCTGTTCCAGTTCGCCATGGACAGCTCCCAGAGCTCTCAAATCCGGCGTGGGGAAGGGGAAGAGGGCGGCCAGGGAGTGGGGGAATCGGAGGAGTAGGCCACGGCGGTTCCATTTGAGGCATAAATTTGAGGGGAGGTCATGGGGAATGGAGGTTGCGACGGGGAATGGTGGTGGCGGCCATGGCTACTCGAGTAGAGCTCGGGAGAGAGAGGGATGGCGCCATTGAGCGGGCTCAGGAGGTAGCTGGGGGCATGGGCGAGCTTGGTGGCCACTCGACCGGGGCGGAGTGGCGCTGGAGGCAGATTGATGGGGCGGCGCTCGGCCGGTGATGGAGGAGAAAGGGGAACAGAGGGGAAGCTCACCTGCGGCTGGGCTGGGCAGCGCGGTGGCGAAAGGACTCGCGGGGAGGGCTATTTATAGCCGGAGGGGGAAGGGGCGAGGCTTGCCGCGGACGCCTCGACGGTGGCGCGGACGCGACGGCGAGTGCTGTGCTTGGGTCTCCGCTGCTGTGCGCGAGCAGTGCGAGGCGTGGGCTGGTAGAGCTGGATGGTGCGTCGCGATGCGGCGTGGCTGGGGCAGAGCGATGAGACGGAAGCGGCAGCTGCGCAGGCAAGTGGGCACGAACGGGCGCGCCGTGCGGCTTTGGGCGAGGGAACGCGAGCTGCAGCGAAGAGAGCGGCCTGGGCGGTGCGTCGCGATGCGGCGTGCGCGGCGCAGAGCGACGGGATGGCTCAGGCAGGAGGAGTGATGGTGCTACGGAGCCGCAGTGCGGGGCGTCGGGTTGCGCTTGGAGCGGCTCAGCTTGATGGGACGAGGCGGGCAGGCGGATTGAAGGCGGTAGCTGAGTAGTTCGGGAGTGAAAGCTTGTCCAGAGGTTGGTGAAGCTCTCCAGCTCTCCTGTGCTGGAGGAGGAAGAAAGGAGCGCATAGGCTGACTGGGCCAAATGGGCTGGAACTCTTGGAGGTTGGGCCAGACCGGAAAGAGAGAGGGAAAAGGCAGGTCGGGCCAGAAAGGAAAGGAGGGAGACGGGAAGTTGGGCTGGAAACAGCCCAAAACGGAAAAGAGAGAGGAAAGGTTTTTGAAAAGTTTTGAAAATTTCTGATTACAGTTTCGATTTGTATTTAAATTTTTAGAGTGAATTTTCAGGGCGTTACATATAATGGTCTAAAAAAAAGCTGTTAAAAAATAAAAATATGAAGGGATGAACAAGAGCCTGACGGCCTGTGAAAAATGTGGATTGGAGCTTACTGAAACCAGGTAACGGTCACGGCACTGTAGCGTGCTGGAGGCACTGACATGGCTTGCCGACCTATACTTTCTGCACTGTCGTATCGACCAAACGACCGTGCTTTACAGCATATTCATTCATGCATTAAGGCATCCACATTACAAACCGATCGAGCGCCGCGGGGAAGGATAAGCATGTTACAGCAAGAAAGGAGACAACTCCCTCTGCTCGACACTGCTCACCACGCGCCGCGCGGAAGAAGCTGGACCGGAAGAACAGCGATCGATCGGACAAGTGGCCGGCCGGACGGGCGCTCGCGTCTTCTTGCACAAGCACGGCCAGACATGACAGTTCCGACTTCCGGCGACGGTGCAGCAGCTTTGCGAGCTGGTTGAATCACGCGCGGTTACTGGAAGAAAAACAGCAATCATTGACTCATGAGAGGAGAGCCACGCACCACACACCAATGCGCCGATCCCGTTCCGTGTATGCAACCGGAGCCTCCTTGGGCCGGCCGGCGAGTGGACAGAAGAGATGAACAGCTCGAGACGGGGGGGGGAGTGAGCAGGGCAGGGTGGGGGGTCGCAGACTCGCAGCAGTGCAGCTAGCTAGCAGAGCCTGTAGCTTGCACTAGACACATGGAAATGGTTGCACCGTTATCTCGCTGTAGATGGATCGATCGATGCCTGCATAGATCCATCACATCAGCTGGGCTCCACCCGTGCATAATTGAGCCAGGGGAGCAGGCACCTAGCAGCCGTGCTTTGCCTCCTGCCGCTGCCGGCGCTAGCTAGCTGCTGCTTCCAGTACTCCGTGCCAACCATCTTCCCCGACTGTCACATCACCCGGCCGGCTGCGGACAGGCTTTCGCAGTGGCAGCATGCCGGCCAGTACTCTCGGCCTGCGTGGCCTCAGTTCTGATCGTCGCTAGCGGCATGCTGTGTGCATGTAGAGAGAGAGGTAGCTGCCCCCGGCCGGCCGCGCGCCTGCCGGTGCCATGCACGCCGAACGATGCTTTGCTTGCAACGTACTGCACCCGCATGGCGCCGTTGTATGCATGCGTAGAGCACTGTCCTTTTGTCGTCGTTGGGGTATATGCGCGTGCTTTTCTAGGGATAGGGACTGATCACGGCCGTTGCCAGGTGATAGATGGGTTTTTTTTTTCTTAGACAAGGTGATGGATGGGTTGGTGGAATGCCAAAGATAAATACAGATTGATAGGATACGAGGTTTAGCCGCTGTTAATTGATACGTATACTTTTGGCGTGTGAAACAAGAATCGTCCAAAATGATGGGTGACAAATAAACCAATGGACCCTTCCAATCGTGAATCAAGAAAAAAATCTAGCCTAGGGAACAAGAGAAAAATACGGGTGAAGACCAATGAAGCTCAGGATGTTACACACACAAAAAAAGCTCAGGATGCTTATAAAGCACTCCCACCGTTCGCGAAATATTGGCATCCCAGATGGCTGAATGAATCAAAATCACACCAACATGCAGCGTCTGAACATCAACAGTTTTAATACGGAGGGAGTACTCTTTTTGGACTTTTAATTATGGTCATTCGCACAACAAACCAAAAGTCATTTTTTTAGTTCAAACTCTGCTGTCAGAAAGACAGCTCTTCAAGTGAGGAGGTAGTAGCACGATAAATGCATTACCTGACATATCGATCGTTAATGCTATACCTAATATGCATACAATCAGCATTTCCATCCAAACCAGTATTGATCATGACGCGCGCGATGCGTATACAGTGTATTAAAAAAGTTAATGGAGACACTTAGGTGCAAGCCAACTGCTTGTAAATCAAGGTGCCTCCTTGGGTGAAGGGACATGTGACATCCCGAATGGAAGAGAGAGAGAGAGGACATGCGTTTACAATTGTTGATCTTGGATGTATTTTCCACGACTGGTAGAACGGAGAGGATCAGAAATGTTGCTAACTTTCACGCGATCTCCATACAGAACAATCCCTTGCAAGATCTAGCAGTTGACTCTAACCATTGGTCAAGATCTTAGTGCATGTTGGAACAAAGCTAACTCTAAATCACGAAGAGAATCGGCGGGTATCTAGACTTCAAGTGTTAAGGTGAGTGACATCTTTCATGTTTCTTTGTGTGAATCATATAATTAGGATTTATTTATCCTTTTGAATATGGTAGAAACCAGATGTATCGTGCTTAATTTCATTGTTATACGAGCATCGAGCATTGGGCGGGACCCCCCCCCCCCCCAAAAAAAAAAAGAAAGAAAGAAAGAAAGAAACACACCCAGCCCAACCTCCCTTCCATTTTGTACTATGCATATTTACATTTGTTGATCTTATACATGGATATGGCATCTTCTACATTGCTTCAATAAAAAGATGTGAAAACAAAGGATACAACTTAATATGTCCGCATACGTCCATGTATCCCCCCAGTTTGACCAAAGGAGATAATCAATGATGACTAAGGAAGGGTAGAATGTGATATAAAGAGAGATAATCAATGATGTTTACTATTTCATAGTATATATCACTTCCACTTGGATGTTATTTGAACATTAATATGGTCCTTGAGCTATACCAAACTTATCATAAAGTTACATAAATTATATTACATTCATGTGAAGATTGATGCCAATGATAGAGTACATGAAATTTTGTGAACAATGAGAAATGTGCATATGTGCGTGTGGTTTTGTGCAAAAGGCTACAAAAATTTGTCTTCTATCTCCACATGTTATTACATCTCTATACATGTTACATCTAACTTACGAAATTTTCAAAACCAGGTGGCACAACACATGGATGAAAACATAATCTTGATGAAGTGAATAATAACTCCTCATGAATTAACTTTGGACCACCAATATATCTCTAGTAACTTATTTATAAGAAGATCCAAAAAAATATAACTATTGATACCATTTCAAATATCCAGTCTGAATATTTGAAATGGTATCCATAGTTATATTTTTTTTCGGTTTGGGATCTTATTTTGTATCCGACGCCATATGAATGAGATTTTATTTTGTGGACAAGTCGAAGACATGTGCAGACACATATCCAGCTAGAATTATTTTCCATATAAATAAGGGGCAGCATACGTAAACCTTGCCAGTTTACAGAAATGGAAATCAGATCGGAAGTAGACTATCTTGTCTAGAAGAAGGAACGTTTCACAGCGCTTACAAATTAGTACGACCGTAGTATTAGATACTGCAATACGTTTCACGATCCTCCAGCGAGAGAACACTATAAACTAACAAGCTAAAGGATATCGAGCGATGGAGAGACCCCTAAATGAAGCACAAGGGTATAGAACATTTCGATCATTCCGGCTGGTGAAGTCAGTACGGAGCAATGCGCATGCCTGATGCAGCTGTGGCGGCTGCCGCCGCGGCGGCTGCGTAGAGACCATCCTTGAAAAGCAAGCACTCACCTCCGTCCTTCAAAACACAAGAAAAGAAATAATTTCTCAGAAAGTACCATATGCCGTGCGTTGTCTGGTTTAGTTCATGTATTAATTGTGCCTGTGCAGATAGTATACGATTAGGATTTTACCTGGTTTTGGATGGAGGTTTTCTTCAGGCCCTGATCCGGCATCATCCCGAAATGGATGTGTGGGAAATGGGCCCACTGATGAATGGACAGATAGGAAAATGGTCAGTACAATAGTACAATAAAATCTGCGTTTACAAGAAGAGGTAGAACAACACAACATTCATATCCGTGACACATATATTGACATCACATGCGCGCACTCGAGAAAGAGAGGAGGGACTTACATTCTTTGCAGCGGCGCTAAAAGCCTCCCTGTGGGTGATGTCTGGATTGCTGGCCTTAATGCGCTGAATCTCATCCCTACACACTCCATGGAAAAAAAGTACATCGCATGAGCATACGCAGATAGTTCATCGAGAGGTTCTAGCTAGAAAGGGAAAGCATGGTCGTATTAAATCATCGGATCAACTCACTTGATGAATCGGTTGTATGCGGAAGGAACTCTCTGCCGCTTCTCAGTAGCTGCATAGTCACAAAATGTCGATCGAGTTAACAAAGTGCTGATAAAACAACGAGAAAACGGTACCAGAGAATTAGATATGTGCAACGTGTCTAGTTTTCAGTACATGTGAATCGTTGTCATCTCTAAAGATAATTACAGTGTGCAAGTGTATTAATGCTGGGACTTGGGAAGAGTCCACCTAGAACTGAAAAAACTCCTCCAGTCCAGACAGAAGGAACTGTTCAGCTGACGTGCTAACTATTCACCTTCTTGCTATATATTGACCACCCAAAAGGTTCTTTAGAGAAAAGAAAACACAAAATGAAAAGCAAATGAATGATCAATGCCTGAACAGGAATTGTGTGCGTGCGATCCCTACACCAACCAAGACCAACTGGCTGCCGGCCACAAGCCTCCAGCGCTCACCCCATATTACATGAACATAATGTTTTTACTAGCTAGCGTAGAAACTACTAGTGGTACTGCTAGCATATACAGTATGAAGAGAAAAGTGAGTGGTAGTAAGAGATAATCGGTCGTGCACTCACTTCTGTTCCCTGACGTCGCGGTCTTGGGCAGCTGCTGTGGCTCCTGCGGTGCAGGCTTCGGCGGTGGCGCAATCGACATGGCGGACATGCTGTTGCCGCAGCTGTTGTTGCTGCTGGTGATGGTGCTGACGCTAACTGTGGGGCTGGCCGCCTGCTCCGCGCTCAGCAGGCTCGGCGCTTGGAAAGACATCTCATCCTGTACGTAGGAGCAGCACGTATCGATCATGAATCAAGCACACAACAAACATTTGCAAATGATATCGCAATTAACAGAGTGTAGAAGAAGATGCAAATAGCTACTAGGTCGTCACCGATGAGATCGATCGATATACGTACAAGTAGGTTGTGCGGGGAGGTGGGGGAGAGCAGAGCCTGGCCGAAGGGGAGCTGGTTGGCGGCCGGGGGGAGCAGGAGGCTGCAGAGGTTGACGGAGAAGAGGTTGGCGCAGTGGCCGCACCGCACGGTCACCGTCTTGAACAGGCTGCTGCACGGCACGCCCACCTGCATGACCACACCAAGACGGAACAGTTAGCTAGAGGTGTGTTCAGGACGGGGAACGCGCACCTCGCCGGCGCTTGCGCAACAACGAAGTAATACCGCGAGGATGGTATCGCAGTAGTTGCAGTTCACGTAGCAGAGCTGCTCCTGCTCGGCGGCCGGCGGCGGCTGCACGAGGTACTGCTGCTCCATGGTGGAGAACGTCTCCGTCACGGATGACATCGTCGCGGCAGCAAGCTAAGCTACTGAAGCTTCGTGTGGCTGCTGGGCAAGCTTTGTTGGGAGCTTGGGCTGGAGATAGCAGCAAGGTTCTACGAGGAGAAGGCTTTGGCGAGTGGATAGATGTGCACGGGAGAGCGAGGAGCGAGGTGGGAGGTTTATATAGGGGCGTGCTGCGTGCCGGGCGGTTCGGTCCCCGGCTTGATCGATGCTGTGATGTGATGAAGTGATCGGCGTTTGATTTGATGGTTCGGGTAAGCTGTGCCCCTCCCCTGGCGGATTTGATTGAAGGACCTGCCAGATTCGAGAAAGCATCGGATCTGTCGTTGCTTCTTCTGATTTGAAAGCAAATAATGGTCGTGCGAGCCGAGAGAGGCAGAGGGCGCGAGGTTGCATCGGATTGGGATGAATGGGCGCAGAGTGGCCAAGCTCGTCAGGCCGGGCCGGGGGCAAATTGGGAAAGGCGTCGCGAGGAGCCGCAGCAAGACCGAGCGCCCCTGGTCTCGCTCTCTGTCTAGACTGATGAGGAACAGTGGCGGCAGCAGTAGCCGCTAGCGACTGTTTGTCTGAAAAGTTGGCAGGGCCGGAATGAGTGGTGGGGATCGGGACAGAGCCGGTGGGCCACTGGCCCGGCCCGACGAGCGATCGGCCTGCATGATGTGGTCCGGTCCTGTTCGCCCGCCTTGCCCTGCCCCTGCCCGCAAATTGACACGTTCGGCGCAGCGCCACGGCGATGTCCTCAGACCGCCACCGATCCGTTGCCGACTACTGTGTTACCTTGTACTACCGGTACCAGATTTTCTTCTTCCTGCATTAGTCACTCCATCGCCATCAACCGACTACGGACAATCCAGTTCGAGCATGTTAGTTCCAATCCAGGCATGTTGCCACCGCCTGAGCTGTGCATGTTATATTAGTAGTTCCAATCCGGTAGTACTAGTACACACACATGTTGTTGGCATCATCTGCGCTTAAGCGGTCCAATTAGAACCCAGCGTCCCCACACTGTTGACACCACGCACGCGTGGTCGCGTTCCGTTCCGGTGCCGGCCGGCGTGCCTCCGGGAGGGACTAGCAAGGGGCCTCCGGATTTTTTTGTTGCTGCTCTACTCTACTTTACTCGATCGCCGTCTCCGCCTCGGAGGCCTCAGCAGCTCAGCAGGCCGCCGGCCGGGCGCAGCCGATTACGGCGCGCGAATGAAAGCAGAATCTGCAGGGCTGCTGGGTGCGTAGCTGCCTGCCTGCATCTGCATGCCTGGTGGATTGATGGCCCCGATGTGTGGAGGAGTAATACAGATGCGTAATCCGTCCTTGCCTGAGCACCAAGCTGCGCGCCTGGCTAGCTCGGAGACCGATTTTGCTCGGCTCCGGCCGGCACCCTGTGTCGATGCCAACCAGCGCGTGCCCGGCCTATGGCCGATCATCGTCAGCTAGGCTACTCTGGGAGCTAGCCGAGCCGACCCGGCCCAAATGGTCCCCGTAACTACGAACGGTTCTGTAATTGGTGCCACTGAAGCACGGCTCAAATGGAGCAAAGCAGGGCAGGAAAATTAAAGCATTAGGATCATCAGTCTTTGGGGACAGCTAGTGGTGTTGCAAATTTGTATGCGCATGGGCGTCGTCGCCTGCATGTAAGAAAGCATCCATGAGCATCTAGCTTAGCTCTCAGGTGCACGCCGCCGATGCGCCGGGAGCCCGGGAGGATCGATCGATCGGTGGTCCTGCGTGCACGGGCCAGACGAGCCGACCGGCCGCCGGGCCATGAGAAAGAAAGCTCTGCATGATGCCGCTTCCGCGGGCCGGTGCGTGATGTCCACGAGGAGGTGGTCCCGCCGGCCGGCGGACGGCCTCCGATCAGCGGGCCGGCGACGTCGCGAGTAATTACCGCCGCGGCCGCGACGTCATCATCGGTCATCGCGCGCTCTCGGGCCTCGGCCGCGCTCGAGCGAGCCTCTGTTTCGCTGGCGCTTCTCGTTTTTGGGGGAGAATCGATCGACGACGCTCTGCCGGCAGCAGCTCGGCACGTTTTCCTTTCCGCTCTGCAATCGTCTTGCATGCAACCAACCCTGCATTCTGTTGGCCAGACTGCAAAATGCATTTCGATAGGCTAGCCTGAAACCGTAGGCAAGAATTCTGTCTCGTAAAGCGAGTACTACTCCTACTACAAGAACAAGGCCGTACGAGTAGCCGCTTCATTCGAGGCGTAGGGACCTCGATGGTCTGCATGCAGCATGCATGCCCGATGGACCTCCTGTTTGACAGGTTACACACACCATAGCAAACGAGCCTAGGTTCTTGTACTAGACTCCTCTCCACGGCACCAAGGTCAACCGAGCAATTCACTCAAAAGGTCAACTTAGCTCCCTTGTACTCGTAGTATTTGCACAAACAGCTAAGAACGAAATACTGTGGTAATATAATGACCGACTTGGATTGTTACTAGCAGTAACAGTCACCCTATATTTCTACAATGATCACACGTATAATGAAAATGAAGGGTACAGTACATTACTCCAAGTTTTGCAGCAAGTCAAGTGAGCCAAGTCCAAGGACCAGACTAATGATCTACAAGCAGGGGCCTAAACGAAGCTTTAACAGCGGCTACCAGAAGGCCTGAAGAGACAGAGCTTCGCAGTGTCCTGCACAGCTGTAACGCGCGGCAGGCGGCCGTACACAGAGAGAAAAAACGCTGCAGATTTGTCGAAGAAACTGTGAGAAGGGAGCGGCAATGGTTCGCCATGATCAGAATGCATGAGGATCAGGATGGTAAAGCACCTACTCCAGCATTGACGATATGTTTATCTTTTCTTTCATCATGTTTCTTTTCTTTCGTCTTCATCATGTTTGTTTTTGTGGCAGCACCATCAAAATGTCATGATGGAAGGAAAACTCCCCGTATAAAGTTTCGAAACAGTTCATGGGAGATGCAAATGGGCCTATTTGCTACTGGGAAAGGTATTGTACCAGGCCGCTGCAAGTTACTCGGTCCATCGTAGCCCAATCTGTATAGATACAAGGCCCATCATTCATCGTTTCGATATGGTCCCGAAATGTAAATACTGAATTAGAAAAATTAGGTGATTAGAACAACGAAGACGGCGGTGGATGAATAAAAATTAGGGAAGTTTGGGCGATGAAGGAAGAAATACTTAGCAACTTTGTGGACATGAAATTGCAGATTAATAGTTTGAGGATATAGGTGACGCCCTCCAAAGTTCAAGCAGGCTTAAGGACCAATTATGCACTTTACTTTTCTCCAATCATGCAAGCTTTGTAGGTAAGCCAATATGCACAACGAAAAATTGAGTTGACAAGCTGTGAGTTTCAGAGTTTTATTCCATCAGTCCAGGTCAAAAGTTTTTGATATATGTGTTTTTTGTAGTAACAAATCCCCTTTTTGCTTTGTTAGCAACTGGTGTATTGTGCTGCCTCTATGCTATGGAACCTTGTTAGTAGAATATTTAATACTGATCAAAATGTGGTTTATGTTGTAAAATAGCACATAAATTAGCAAACAAATAAACATCTATTAAAAGCCACTAAAATGCCAAATAGAGCTTCAATCATTACTAAATACGTAGTAAACTAATGCCGTAATGCCATGTCTTACTGCGAGCATCTTTCCTGCTGCAATGTGATTCAATGTAAAAAAATATATGCTACGTTCTAGCATAAGAAAAGTTAAAGAATGTCGTTTTGGGACAATGAAAATAGTCCCTAGGGCGATGCAGTCTTCGGAAAAGCTACATGGTGAGCCACTATAGAACCCGACAGATCCATACAAAATAATAATAGTAGTTCTTGTGGTGAGAAATATGCTATCTTGCCCATTCTCTCTTGTAAACAACCAAAAAATATCTTGAGGGCTGAGGTAAAATTTACTACTTTCCTCATGAATAAAAAGGCCCTTTGAGCATGAAGAAGGGGAGGGGCCCCCATTGACTTTTTTTTTAAAAAAAATGTATTTCTCATTTCCTCATTGTTGCACTCCACCTTTCCATCCACTTTGCAAAGCTTTAGCTCTCTCGTGTACGGAGGGCTCTCTCCTTATTTGTTGGGCACTTTTTAATGCTCCAACAAATGTTACCCCCACTTACCGAGTATCAAGACCACAATAATGTTCTTTCACAATATAATGCACAATGTACGCTGTAAATTTGAGGCATGAACTAGCAAGTTGGTATGTGCAAGATTTTGTTGCGAGATCTAATATATGATACTGTAAAGTTGGTATCAAATGTTTGTTCATGTATATTTTCTTATGTTACTAAGTATTTACTAGATTAATAATGTAAACAAATGGGACAATTAGGTTTATGAAATTGAAAGAATGTGGTTTTAGAAATAGACCATTGAAACTTTCCGAGATACACACTTAAAATACCAACAATATATCCAACTATTTACAAATTGTCATTATGTGGAATTCGACCGATATTATTGATATTAAGGATCATTGTTCCCCTGGCCTCATGCTCTAACTAAACCAAATGGCATAGAACTTATATTGTAGCGATTAGTAGATCTAGATGAAGCATTCACATGCAATCCACCACCCGTGACCTCAAACTAGATACACCTTAGCCCATTGGCCAAATCACTGACCAACATCTATAACCATGTCGTCCTTGGTTGCTCTCTTCAAAGATGCCTCCGCTTTTCATCTATTTGTCCATTTTTTTCCTTCCGCACCCAACGTCGTGTTATACATCATGACAGAGATGTATTTTGAATCTATGTTATATAAAATATGAGCCATCTTTTAATATTACTCCTTATTTAAGAAAAAACTCACGTTAGTTATATATTTATATATTTCTAAATTTTACTTTTCCTAGGCCATATTTGATATGCATGGACTCCCATTCTTCATATTTTAAAACAAATTTCAATTATTAGGATTTTGTATGATCCTAATCAAATATTTTGCTTCCAAATTTAATTAGATATCAAACTATTAATGCCGTCTATTCTTTGTTCCGGATTAAGCTTTCTATTTGTTGTATTGCATGTTGAGTCTTACATAGTTTCTTTCGAGGTTGTATGCTATCTGAACTTGTAATGTTCTGCACTTGTAATTTAATTTATACTAGTTAAATAGCATATTTTTTATTTTCTGTTCTATCAGTGTGGTGGCTTTTAACCCTTAAAAGTGAGATTTATATGTTGGTTTATTTTAACCTTAAAATGATAAGATAATAGATAGCTACTTCCTCTATTAAAAAATATAAGCATTTTTAGGTTTAGTTAAAGTAAAACCTTATCAATTGATAACCAAAGAATGTTTCTACTATATTCATCATGAAACTTACTATAAACAATGCACATCTTTCTGTTTCCAATAATTTATCTTTATAGATGTTGTCGGTCCAAGTTAAAAAAACTTTGAGTTCGACCAAACCACATAATTCATACTGGATGGAGGGAGTGTGTCGTACCCCATTTCTGGAGCACTAGTGCTTACCCCCTGGATCAGACGCTGATACGAACACTTACACAGAATGTCATCACAGAGTCATAACTTACATAAATATTACCGAGTCTCATACAAGCCTTCATACATAAAAGGTCTTACAACACTCGGCCAGCGGCCGGCTTATTACAACAAACATCACATCGATGATCTACTACAACAGAACCACTTAAACACAACTACAGCGGAAAACGGAGACGGGACCACTACAGGCAACTCGAGTGCGGACAGAACCCTACTCTTCGTCTTCACCTTCCTGGAACTCGTACTCGGGCTCTTCATCTGAATGATTAAAGCAAGGGTGAGTACATAGGGTACTCAGCAAGCCCTAACACAGGGGTGAAAGCATGCAAGGGTATAACCAAGGATAGGCTGAGGTTTAAGCATAGCGGTTAAAGCCATCTTTATGCAAAGGTTGTTTTAAAAGCAAAGCCAGTTACAACTACAATCAAGATTATTGATATCTTTTAGTGGGGTTGTTTGGCCCTGAGGGAGATGCAATCCATCCCGCCAGTTCCCAAGTTTTAATGCTGGCAGGAAACCAGCGCACGGTTCCACACCGGTGTATTCCAAAAACACGCCAAGGATATAACTCACACCGTTATACTAATCTTGTGTGGCCAAAGCTTTCGCGTTGTCCAATACCGTGGAGCACGGCTATCCGGATAGGTTTTACACTCTGCAGAGGTTGTACACGATTCCCCACAAGGTATACCAGTCCTTTCCACCGTCGTGGTTAGGAAAGGCATACAGAGGTCCCGTACCTACTTGGTGTCACCACGGCATCCACCCACGGAAAATCATCCGACCAGGGGCTTCATCACATCATATCATATCATATAGAAAGGCCTGAATAATATCCACATGCCGGGCTCGCGTCCCACTGTCGGCGAGTCTTCTCCTGGCTTCCGCTGCAACTCCTGCCTCCGAGTGGATACCGGGTGGACACTATAGTAGGGTGTGGTTCCAACTCTTTCCCATACAAGACTTGTGGCTGTACGAAGGGTGCTAGGCCAGGCGGCACAGGAACCGGTCCTTATACGACCGAAGCAGGCATCTTCAATAGCTATCCTCACAGAGGAGTTGCATCCCAGAGATAGCCCTCCCCACTGAGGACTACCTCGCCTGCTCCCGCCAAGGTATCCCCACTATAGAGTTGCACAAGTCACTAATTACCATCTCATATTATCATATTCACCACACACACCACCAAGTACTCACACATTTAACACAAAAAGCATGTATAGCAAGATTAATCAAGTACCCATGTATAACAGTCCTAAGCAGCGTAGCATTCCAACTAATCATTAAATAATTAACGAATGTTGGACCTTCAGTTTAACAATGGAAGCAGGGTAATCAATAACAAGGCATGGCAATCAATAAGTACTTAGGACATACTAAGCATTAAACATCATGCAATTTATTTTTAAACAGGCTCTAAGTAGGTAATTTATAAACATAGGATCAATCATGATCAAAGGAAGGTTAGGACTTGCCTTCACCAAAGTCTTCTTCTTCTAAGTCCTCGTAATCCGGGTCCTCAGCTTCTTCCTCAAAAGCTTGATTATCTATCGATTAAAAGTAAATAACGACGAATAAATCTCAAACAATTAATTAAACAAGCATTTAAACCAAATAGGATCCAAGTAACGTCAAATGGAGAAGTTTCTGGTGGCATTGCATAGATCTTGAATTTAGATGAATTTTGGCGAAAGAATCGTCAAAATCGGAGTTAGAATGAAAAAGATATAGATTTTAGAAGTTGGTGGGGTTAAATTAATTAGAACTAAGCTTGATTAATTAAGTATGGGCAAAACTTAATTAATCTGAGGTGATTGAGTATTGGAAAATGATTAGAAGGTATTCAAGTATTTGGGTACGTGAATTGTGGACCGGAGGCGTGCGTGAGGGCGGTGTATGGTGCACCGAGTGCACCACGTGGGCGTGATGACTCGGTCGTGAGGGCCCACACGCCGACGTGGCGAGCCACGTCGGACGGCGGCGGCGGCTTGGTCAACGGCGCCGGAGAAAGGGCGCGCGCGGCGGCGCGTCGCCGGAGACCTCGCCGGCGGCGCCTACGAGCGACGAAACGCGGCGAGAAGCAGCCCTACGTGCTCTACGCGGCGAGGCGAAGCTAGGGGCGCTAGATGTCGTCGTCGGCGGTGAGCAGGGCGGCGGCGCGCGCTCGCCGGAGACGGGCGGCGCGGCGGTGCGCGAGGGGAACGGCGCGTGCGCGAGTGCTTGCGTGCGATTGAGTGACCGTGCGCGTGCGCGTGAGTGCCGTGAGGGTGTGGCGCGCCTCGGCTCGGCCGGGCACGGCCGGAAAGCGTGCCGGCGACGAGGTCGCGCGGCGGCGGGTGGAGGAGCTTGGTGCGGAGCTCGAGCACGGGGAAAAGAAGGGAAAGGGATGGCGCGGGAGAGAGAGAAGAGGATGGCGAAGCTCACTGCGGGGTCGACGTGGCCGGAGAGGGAGAGGAAGGTCGACGTCGACGAGCTCGTGGCCGCCGGAACCCTAGCCCGCGGTGGATGCCATCTTCCCGGGCTTGGCTGCGCAAGAGAGAGAAGGAGCGAGGTTAGGCACGGCGTGGCGATGCTAAAGAAAGGAGAGAGAAGGGCGGCGGGGCTTCACTGCTAGCTCGGAGAGGTCGCCGGAGAAGATGAAGTCGCCGGTGGGGGAAAAGTGGAATTGGTGCGCTCGGGTGCGATTTGGGAGTGGACGAGCTCGTGCGAGAGAGGAGGGAGACGGCGCGCAGCTCGGCGGCTATTTAAAGGCGGCCGGAAAGGAGCCGTTGGGGCGGATTTGGTCGCCGGTTTGGTCAAGGCGCCGGTCGCCGAAGTCAATGGCGGCGTGACGGCATTGCCAGGGAAAGGACGGCTACGCGCTGTTGACGGGGGCGAGGGGAGATGGGCGATGCTGCGACGGATGTGACGAGGCGGGGAGAGTACGTGCGCAGCCGACGTCACGGAAAAGAAGGCCGGCGAGAGTCAAATGGACGCGACGGCGCGCCAGGGAGGAGGACGGCGCCCACGCGCGTGATGACGGTCGCGCGGGACGGCCATAGTGCGGGCGATGAGATTGAACGAGAGGGAGGCTGGCGCGGGGTGACGTTGTGGCATGGGAGCTCGGTCGCCGGGATTTGTGGCGAGGCGACGGGAGAGGGCAGGTCTGCGCGTGGAGTTGGTCGAGGGGACGGTGCGACGGGACGGAGCGAAGCTTCCACGGGCGCGTGCACGTGCGGCCTCAACGGCTACTGAGCGGCGACGGGACGGGGCTTCACCGGCCGGCATGGGCGGCGTCCCGCGCGGCAGAGGAGGGAGACGACGGGCGGGGCCCGCACGTCAGCGGCACAGGGAGAGGGAGGCGGGTTGGGCTGCCGCTGGGCCGGAGTGGAGAGGGAGAAGCTGGGCCGGCCAAGGAAAAAGAAGGGAGGGCGGCCCGGTTAAGAAAGAAATGTTTAAACATTTCCGGATTTAGAAGGAATACAAATTTGAACGCAAATCAAATTTTGAAAAAGGATCAAAACCAAATGAACACATAAATAAAAACAATAAAACCCAAAAGTGCTCATGGTGGAGTTTGATGCATAATTAAAATTCGAAAATTCAAATTTGGCATGAACTTGATACACTAGTTTGATTAAATTTGTTTGAATTCGAAAAAGTTCAAATTTTTAGTGATTTTTATAACATGGCAAAACACAGGGTGTTACAG
Organism: Eragrostis nindensis; assembly: GCA_012490785.1. Classification (NCBI taxonomy): domain Eukaryota; kingdom Viridiplantae; phylum Streptophyta; class Magnoliopsida; order Poales; family Poaceae; genus Eragrostis; species Eragrostis nindensis. The sequence goes on from JAAXCT010000242.1 coordinate 266,254, forward strand.
AGTGGATAAATTGGGATGTATGAAACTATATTGGGAGCAAGCGGTGATGAGAGAAGAAAGAATGAGTCTATCAATCGATAGATATCAGATATATATGGACGGTACAAATAAGCATGGTCTTTTACACCTTCACTATACATCTTTACAAATCGGCATGTCAGTTGCTAAAGCTTCTTAGCTTGATCAGCTGTCAGACCTTATGCCAAATTATATGCATGAAGGTATAACCTCTTCGGTTATGCTGTTATTATGTACATTACCTTAACATGACATGAATTGAACCTGGCTAGTAATATACTACGTTACATCAATCAATCTCACACAAATGTTATTAGACTGTATACCGTGGTATATTAGTTTCGTTTGTATATACCACACTTGTGCTGTTATTTCCACAAATCATTCTCCCCGCCGCAGGACGCTGATGGGGACACGTAGCCCAAGGCCTCTTCTTTCTCCTCTGCCTGCTGAAACACCTGCACCGGATTGGAGTAGCTAGCTGACTCCTTGGGGGTGGCATCCAAGTGACTGAACTGTGACGCCACGAACTTGTCAAGAGCCCTCCAATCTGTGCCTGATGCATCTCCTGCCGTCATGTAGACCTGCTCAGCCTGGAGCTCCTGCGCCGTGTAGCGTGAGACGATATGCTCCTGTGTAAGGTTACACGGTAGAGTAGATACGGAGCCGATGAGGTCAGGGAGCTTATTGGGGCTCGCCAGCTGAGGGAGCTGCAGGAGGTGCTCCTGGGGAAGAAGGTGATGGTACTCGAGCTCCACCTTACAAGCAGGGTAGCTCGGGTGCCTTGGGTACATCATAGCACCCTGCTGGTGGTGCATAGTTGCCTGCCTTGGCGAGCCGCCGAGCTCCGGTGGCGCCATGAGCCCGCCGTGGTCGTTGAACCAGTATGGTGAATCGCCGGCCATTCTTTGCACTGTTGCGAGTCGCTTCCTGAACACCCTGCACACCACCCATCCTTCCTCCTGAATGACATGAATAACTATGTATAAGCAAGAGAAACATCTTGTGTAAACAGGAGCTGGAAAATGAGCGCACCATGCATGGCAAGAAACAACATGCATCGTGCATGTCGATCTGCTGTGTGCGATGAACAGTTCCAGAGACAGCAAGTCTTACGTGTGGGATACCATTTTCGTTGGTCTCCAAGCGATACTCGTGCATGATCCAGTCTGACTTCTGTCCGTTGGGCGCCCGGCCCTTGTAGAACACAAGTGTCTTCCTCATCCCCACCAGGCAGTTCTTCACATAGATCGGCTTGTCCCTTCCGGTCGCCTTCCAGAAACCGGCCGTCGTTGCTCTGTTGGTGCGAGTGCCCGTCGGGTATTTCTTGTCCTTGTGGCTGAAGAAGTACCACTCATTCTGTTCTTCGGTTCCAATCTTGCATTTCTCTGCTTCAGCACAAGAGAAATGGGGTTAGAAGTTGCAAAAGTTCAATTACATGCATCAGTCATTTCACCTGCTATGTAATCTAGCTCCAACCAATGAGGAGGGTTGTGATTACCTTGCAGATCCCACGGTTCAATTTTGTACAAATCAACATCTTTTATGACATCCAAGTCTATCTTCTTCAGTGCTACCTTTTTCCTGAGGTAGTAATCAACGAGTTCCTCATCAGTTGGGTGGAAACGAAAACCGGGTGGAACATGGGTGAAAGCGTCCATCTCTCTTCTTCTGACGATCCAAGTTGTGAAACACTTCAATTCTGCATCATGGTTAATAAAGGAATCAGTTTCTTAACTCTCTGGTGTGGTGATCGTTTATAGTACTGTAACTTGTAATGCATAGTGACAATGAATACATGACAGTTTTGGACAAGATAGTCTGCAATAGTAAAAAATATTGACCACAATTTGCGTAGTGATATGTCAAAACAATCTCCATGATTTTGTTCGCAGTGGTCAAATTAACCTAAAGGCATTCAAACAATCTGCAGAGTTCATAACTTCCAAGAAAATTTAGCATTCAAAATCTTGGAAATCCTAATTATGAACTCTGGAGTAAATTTCTCATTACTGATCTTTACATGTCTGTATAAAAGGTGGCAATCATGATACGCAGCACCACTCATAAAGTATGATACTTTCATCATACGATTACCCAGAAGAAATTCAATACCATGCTTTGTTTATCTTCTTTTGTGTCAATGAAGCTAGATTTCTGCCCACTTGGACCTTTTACATTACATATGCAAATTGTTTAAAACTCTAGATAAAGTATTCAAGGTAGTCAATATGTAAGTGTTTAAAACAAAAAATTAGAATTGTCCCTCAAAATCAAACTATGGTGTGGGAAAATATTATCTTGACACAATTGCAAACATAACTATTATGTTTTTCAACACTGTCAAAAATTCAGACATCCTTATAAGCTCATGCATGTTCTCATAAACTTAAAGGGTATATAAAGAGAAATTTAAACCCCAAGGACAATTGGCCTTTACTTCCTCAAAGAAAACAATATCGTCGTTTTTTACGTAAGAATAATATTGTCAGTTTAACCTGCTCTTATTGGTCCCTATTGGTTTCTCTTTCAAAAGTCTGGACGATCAATAGACTGGACACTGGGGTAATTAGTTGAGCCAGTTTTCCATGGTACTAGTTCACTTCAGTACTTGTACTCTACAGACTACAGTCTAGACTACCAGGATTATCGAGAGTTACAGTCAGGTTTTCTGCCTGCTAATGTCCATGGATGCATGCATGAATCTTGTTGTGTGTGTGTGTGTGGAGAAAGAGAGAGAACGAGACCTCGGCTTGATTACGCCTAGCGCCAACGCTAGATCGCCTTGCTCCTCCGTGCAGCACGCCGGTTCCAGAGATCGACGGAGAACGTACGGGTCGACCAAACTTTCGCCTGTCACTTCCTTGACCTCCCCTCGAGAACCTTGACGACGAAACGATCGACTACACTCGCATAGAACGCAACAGCACATCGATCGTCAGTTCAGCTTCTGCACAGAGTGTAGTCCATGCATGCATATATATGTATGCCAATTAAGCAAATGATCGAGCAGCTGGGAGACAAGCTAGGCGAGATCGAGGAGAATGGAGGCTACGTACCTTGCGCGGGGGGAACCCCTTGGCTTTCTCCAGCCGATGACGGAGATCGAGGATGTATGGAGAGGCAGGCAGGACAAGGCCGCGGCGGCCGGGGGTATATATGGCGGTGGCCGGCCGGAGTGGTGGGTGGTGCCGGAAAGCGCGGATGGATTGCGGGCCAAGGCTGGCTGCAATCCAGGGGAAACGCGGGCGGACAGCGACGCGGAGATCTGCCCCGATCTCTCGCTCTCCGCGTTTTTCTATTGGCCTTCTTCGCCGTAACCGCCACCTCCTCCCGCCCGCCGATGACAGCGACCCAATGCAACACGGTCTCGATCTGCCGCCCAGCCTACTAATCCTATAGCTAGTTCTCTCTCCTTCCAAAGGTCACTCCTTGCCGCTACAGCGCCGAAACGTGCGAGAGGTTGCAGTGCCGTGCCCGCAGCTTATGTAGTAGTGCGACGAGCAAATGCCTTTAGTTGAGCGCGTGCAAGAGGGAGCGAGGCTGCCGGCAGAAATGATGGCCGGTGCCAGAGGCGGGCAGAAAAGGCCCGACGCGACTGCTGGCTAGCTTTTCTTCCAAAATTTTCAGGGACAGAGAAGGTGTGCATTTTGGCGACGCGGAAAGGTGCCAAGCTACTCCTTTCACTTGTCGGTGATAGGCGATTGTCACATTCGATCGAGCCTAGCTAGCTAACCGAAACGTGCACCGGTGTGTTTGTGGCCCTAAAGGCCAAGTTATCATGGTCACCAACGGCAGCGCGGGATGTGTTTTCATGATTGTAATCTCATCAAATCATGAAAACACATTGCCACTCGTGTTTGCATCCTTCCTAAAAAAGAGGCTAAAGGATCTTAAGCCTTTCAAGACACGTCACATTTTAACAGGACCAGGGCTGGCAAAGCTAGGTGTCACTAGCTAGCTCATTTTACTATCCGGGCTAGACAGATGGAAATTCTGTTCAACTGCACCGTAACTGAAGTAACCAACTGTTCTAGTCACACGGAACACACCTCAAATCTTTGTTTTGAAAGAAAAAAATGCACTGGTACTTTAGGCTCTGAATTTAGCAAGTGAGGCATTTTTCAAGTATGTAAAGTACAACAGATTGTGTGCTAAACCTGATTAAAATAAGCATCTCCAGATAAGGTGAACTAAATAGGGTTAGCTGTGGGGCCGTCCGGCGTGGTGCCGAGAGATCAGGCGGAGGCGGCGGGTGGTCCGGCGTGGGCTCGACCTCATCATTATCAAACCCTGGTAGTTCTTCTCATTTCTTTTCCTCAAATTTCAGTTCTGTCAGGCAAACCCCACGATCCACAAGTACCATCGCCCATATGGCGACAGCACAAGCTCACAGCTGGTTGCTTTGGCGACAGCACAATAATTCATAGCTAGTCCAGCTTTACTAAGTTGTGCCAAAAACAGGGAGTTAGGCGCATCAAATATAGTATTACAGGGGATTGCTGATGACAGCAGCGACGTTTGAAACCAACACCTGGCAATAAAAGCACAGTTTCGGCAAGGCCCTTGCTATATGAAGCAACCCTGATCATAATTTTGCATTATCTGGTGTGGTCCTCGGTGTGATATGCACGCCCTTTCCTCGCACGCAAAAATGAAAGCTCGGTAGCTTTTGACGTTTGAGACTACTGTTGTTGCAAGATCAATTTACACACATGCACATTTCATCTCACACCGATTGAACCGAATGTGCAGCTGTGCACTCACACAGATTTCACGTGTGCGTGCGAGAGCAACTCTTATCACAGCCACACGATCAGACAGCTCATTCACCTAAAGTGAAATGTTCAGACGTCTTACAAGCTAGCTTGCTGAATTGTGCCGGAACTCTCGGCAGTCGACACGTACTTACTTGGAGCACATATAAAACTGAAAAAGTTGAGCACCTGTCGCATATAAAATAGTGTGTGGCCGTGAGACAGATGGCGATGTCCGGAGCAGCCGGCGTTGCACCGGGGAGAGGAGCTCGGAGCTCGCATCCTTTGGGAACACACAAAGAACTGAACAAGTGGATAGGATAGATGCTGATGCTTTCTGCTTCGATGGCGATGCATTCTCGGATGTTTATTCGAGTGGACAGCAATGCGACTGGTGTGGTGCATCTTTTGGGGAAGAAGTGAAGCAAAAGAACTGTACGCCATACGGTGCATCATCTGGCCAACAGCAGACGTCACACTGTTCCCTTTCCATTCTCGACAGTTTTTCTCTTAAACTGAATGAACTAGTACTAGCATTAGCATGTTTCTTTCTCTAATGTATAGCCAAATGTGCCCAGATATCTGCGGCCTTTTGTTCAGCTGATCCATTTTTTATGATGAGGAGCTGTGAGTAGCTACTGATTAACTATAGCCAAATGTGTGCTGTTAAACTATTGAACCAAGGACAGGACATGGTCTGGCAAGCAAAGTTAGTAACAACTGACCATTGAACAACGAGCATGCGTGACGGCGTGAGGCCATGGTCAGAAAAAAAAAATGACAGCTGCTTATATTCTGAGTCCGACTCCTGCACACCTCGAGCATATAACCCAGAAGCAGTGGCAGGCGTCTGCATGCCTGTAGGTTCAGCTGTTACTACAATTTAGAACTACTACTGTCTGCAGCTAATGAACACACTTCTTAAAACTTTGCGCTATTGTGAAGGGCAATGCCAAAGGGGTCTTGGTTGAAATGGCTAAGACTTCCGAGCGGCACTCCTCAGGTCCTGGGTTCGACTCCCCGTGGGAGCGGATTTCAGGCTGAGGTTAAAAAAATCCCCTCGCCCTCCGCTGTGCCAAAGCACATGGTAAGGTCCCGCCCGGTCGCCCTACGAAGCCGCCGCGTTACCGAGCCGTCAGCTGGGGCTGTCGGTGGGCCGGACCGGTCGGTCGTGGTGGTCGCTCCCAATGGGTTGTGGACCCCTGTGTAAGACCAGGGAGGGGGTTCGGGGGTTTTCTAGACCAGTGGGAGATGGTCTTCTCCTTAAAGTCAATGCCCTGGGGGCGGCTTGCCCCTAGCTGGTCTAGTTTTTTTATTGTGAAGGGCAATGCATGTCCGAAGAAAGCAGCATGCAGTTTACTGAGTTCAGAAATGTGCAGGTGAGAAAACCATGCATCAACACAAACAGTAACTACATACCACTACGAAAGTGAATCCATCATACATGGAGACGTACTATCTATGGAGCCTGCGGGTCTTGTCAAAATCACATCGAAGCCCCCGGCCGGGCGGGCGGTGTGTCCGTGTGTCGGTGTGTGAACGTTCGGCCGGCCGGCGCACACATTTCTGCCGCAGCCAGCGCAAGGATCGACATGACAGACGGCATCATCACCGCGGCAAGCACCAACGAACGAAACGCCATCCCTCGTTCGTTACCCACTTGCGTGCAGCATCATGCATGCAACCCGGAGCTGCTGCTGCACCACCGCCTTTCCCACCGTTTCTCTTTCAAAGTTCCAACCCACTGATCAAGCTGCTCCGTGCTCGATCAACTAGCTATATACTCCGTACTAGCGCTGTAACTTTTTCGAGGTAGCAATAGTGCGTGTCGTCATCGGAGCGCCGCCGCAACGGTCGCCACAGAGTGGCCTCAAGCGCCCGTCACCGGCCGTGGCCACCGCTCATCGATCGCCAGCGCACGTTGCACGGCTAAGCCGCCAATCCGGAATCAGCAGCCCAAACAAAAAGTGACCGCCTATATCCGAGTTTGGTCGGCCCACGTCGGCCCGCCCACACGAATGATTGGCGCCGCCCGCCTGCCGCCGCGTACGTGCGCGCGGCGCGGTCCCTTCCTCCGGCGGCGTCCGTCCGTCCGTCGTGGCGCCACCTAACTGTGCGATGCAGGGGGGCAGGCAGCCAATGGGGACGTTGCGGGCTCGGCAATACTCCTCGGGCCCCGCCGCGCACCCGCACCAGCCTGCCGCCCACCATCATGGCTGCCCGCGCACGAGCGCGCTGCGGCGAGGCCAGGCCAGGGGTAGCGTAGTGTCTGCCCTGCCGCCACCAACCGGATCCGTCCATCCATCCGTCCATCCGTCGTCGTCTACATACCACCGCGACTCGACGTATACGAAATGGGCACGCCAACGGTGAAAAGTGTGGAGCGCATGCAGTAGATATTCGGATATCTTTCAGCAGGCCCGCGCAGGACGGGAGTGACTTTAATTTTGCAGCTTGTTTCTTACTAGTACTTCAGCTCGTCCGCCAATAGCATCGGAATGCATTCGGCGCACAGGGTAGCTTTGAGACCTTTTGGGAGGCGTTGGTCATGTACTCCTATGTACGTACTCATATGTATGCCTGCAGTCGTACTTCTGAAGCTCTGATGAAATTGACCTGTCCAGCTTCCTGCAGCTAGTGATGACGAGGGCTGGTCCGACTGTCCGAGCGGATGGCTGCTGTCATGCACTGACGCATGCATGTCTCGTGGATCCGTAGACGTCGGGCATACAGCCATATACAGGTTTTTTTTTTTGAGATTACACAGTACAACTCAGACACTCACAACGCACGCATACTCACCCCTATGAACACACGTACGCAAACCCTACCCCTATGAGTATCTTCGAAGACTGAGCCGGCAAATCCAGAGATACGAAGTCACCACTGGCGCCTCGCTGTCGACGGGAGCGTCGCCTACCACTGAAAGCACAAATGCCGTTAAATCCTTGAAAATTCGCTCCCACGGGGAGTCGAACCCAGGACCTGAGAGGTGTTACTCGGAAGCCTTAACCACTAGGCTAAGACCCCTTTCACACAGCCATATACAGGTGTGGTGACCTCATGCTGTCTTTCGGATACACCCTTTAGATGGTGGGCTCGAAGACTACTCGTGTCTGTATGTTATTGGTCCGAGATTTCAGCCCAACGTGACGTCTCACGCCCCGCTGCTTCAACAACAACAGCTGGGGAGCCCAGGCCTGGAGGGAGGCAAAAGGCCCACACCGCTCTGTTTGCCGGTGTCGTCGCCCGAGAGCTACGCTGCGTCTTGGTTGACCTGAGCGCTTAATGAGCGACATAAATTCAATCGCTAGCGCCGTGCAGCTTCAAGTATGTGCACTGTTATGAGGACGCCAAGGGGTTCGTCTTCGAGCGAGAAAGGGAGAGCTTTCATAGCGCTCTGCGCTCAGACATTTCATGAACGGGGTGTGACTAATGGTCACCCTCAACTTAATTCGACTGCTATTGGAAGCAAAGGTGTGACAGAGAGTCGAGAAGAAACTAATGTTCAAGTACGTCAAACAGACGGAGAATAGCTGCCATACTGAGAAAAAACGTTGCCGTCGAGAAGTATGGGCCCTCAGCAAAGGATTTGTATCTGCGTTATTTTTTTTTAATTTATATCCCCAAAAATTGCCGGGATCCTTGAATATGCTCTTCCTGCGGATGGACAGAAGATACACGAGTCATGAATGCGGACGTTCATACCCTACCGAACGTCATCCGTTCCTACTCCAAAAAGATAAGGAAGGACTTGATACCGTACACTAGTATTTTTTGCTGAGTGGGGACAGTTCTTTCTTTTTAGCTTCCTAATCGTTAATTATACATATCTCTGTTAGCCTTGCATCGTGTCGTGTATACCTAACCCCACTTGGCATTTCCCACTTCGTTGTCGTTGAGGCTCCATCACGACTGACTAGGATGGACGTACACTCGCTAGGACAGATCCATCGAGAACTACAAACCTCTCGTTGGTTGCCCTCTCCACGTTCGTGACTTGGAACTTTATTAAGCAAACTGTTTCCGGCGTTCACACACATATTATCAAGACAAGTTGACGGGTATTAGCTTTTAATTAGTCGGACCATTTAAAGTCAGTGGCTTATGAGTCGATCGACGAGAAGCGCTCGTGGAGTACGGTCGCCGTACGGCTCTGATCGAGGAATCTGAGGAGGAAGATCTCTATCCGGCAGCAGATGAGTTTACTAGGCTGTGGTCCAATCTAATATGGCAATCGTGACCCACACCGCCCTTGCCTTTATCGGCAGCCGCATCTTCATCTTTTTTTTTTTTTTTTTTTTTTTGCGAGGGACCGCATCTTCATCTTGACAAGCTAGCGGGTGCTTCTTGCTGCAGATTCACCACGGTTCAGAGATGACGGCAAACTCGATGCATCCTTTGAGTGCGCTGTGCGCAGGAACTGAATCCGGTGCAAACTTGCGTTTTCACTTTCTCCTTGCACACAGTTCTCCAGATTCAGACTCGCTTCTAGCTTCGACTTTGGAGGAGTCGTACCTTCCGATCAATCCCGTCTTGTTATTAGCGAGATGTTTTTTTTTTTTGGGTACCATAGTGAGTGGAGTAATTTTTGCTAGCTGTACATGAGCTGACCGAGCCGTAACGTCTTAGGAGGTCAGGTCGGGACTCAATTTTTTCCATCATCTCAGAAAACAACCTTCGCAAAAAAAAAAAAAGAATCATCTCGGAAATTAACATGAGCTGACTTTCGGCTCGTGGAGTGAGATGTTCCACGTACGACTGAAGCAATCAGTAGTACAATCCGTCAATCATCCTTGGTTTAAACAACGACTGCCTGACCTCCGGAGAAACGACAGGAAGCAGACACTAGGACACCACGTACGGGGCGCTCTGCACGTACTCCACCCGGGTCGCGCTGGGCCGCTTCCATGAACCTTCACCGCGTTCGTTGCGTTCCTGCTCCCCCAACACCGTAACCTGTAGTTGGTGCCCCCGCCACCTGATGTGTCGCCAAACTTGTCGCGACACCATGTTAGATTTTCTAATGATGAGAAGGAGTAGGTGCAGGTGCCTGCGCACACGAGCCGTACAGGCAGGCAAGCAAGATCTAAGCGCAGGACTGGTATAGTTAGAATAATCCGAGAAAATAATGGCCTCGTTCGTTCTGTCGCCGTGCGCGGGAGGACGGAGGGGTCGACACGGCAGCGCCGCCGGGTGGAGCAGGGGACGCCGGTCTGTCTGGTGCACCGCACCGTACAACTAGCATCCAGACCAGTGATCGATGATGAGTCAGATGGCAGTCCACGAGCGGCGCTTGTCCGATTGTCCTGCACTTGCTCACCGGCCGATACTCGCACGGACGTCGACGTCAGGGAAGGTGTCCAGCGACGAGCGATCCCGGCGCGTGCCCGCCTCCCTCGGTTGTTACCTCTCGCCTTTTGTCACTTTCTACCGACCTTCCCCGCGCGCCGCAGGAAGGCGCAGCAGCCACCCCTTCGGCGCCGTGCGCGGTGCGCACCGAATTGGAATCTGGGTTGGATTGGGAATCGCGTGTGGCCCCCCTGCCCGCTGGCCGCTGCTGCTCCGCGAAATCTTGCTGCGATAGAGAGAGAGACTGCGGAAATTGATTTCGGTACCCGGCAACCGCGGTTGCCAGATCGTGAGCCACTCATTCTTGTGGGGATGGGCCCGGCCTCACGTATTTCCATTGGCGACGAATTGTTTTTCGCGTGTATTTCAGCCTGACTTATCTGTTTGGGTTGCATGAGGCAGTGTGATGCCAGTACAACTTTTCAGTGCATTCAATGACTGTAAACACGTCGATGGATGAGGAGAAGGCACTCTCATTGGTTGCATTATTAATGAAGTTTGGCGGTGATTGGATTTTTAGTGTTTCTTTTTTCACTTTAGCCGGGTACTTCACCCTCTTTGTTCTGGAACTGAATTTTCAACAAGTCCAGCTTCCACACAGATGAACATGGACCAATACAACAAAAGGTGACCGTTTCGCGGAAAATGGCCCTGATTGATCAAAGCATGCAACAGTATCAAGAATGGCATGGGTGATTTTTTTTCAAAAAAACCCTTAATTCAAATGTACATGTTCCTCGCAAAAAATTACTGTACTTTTATGCAAATTTGTGGAGCATCAATTGTGCTAAAAACTGCCCTGCACCAATTGTGTACCCCATGTCTTGATATTCAACCTTTGTGTACATCCACATCTAGTATAACCTAGAGATATCCTAATAATAAATTTGCGTTAGAGCATTTCATTTCTTCTAAATTTTCTTGGAGGCAAAATTTGTGCAACGATATATTCCACACTGTGCACCACCTGTGATACAGCCTACTAGTACATCACATGAACCAGCCACATGTGCTGTCCATCAAATGAAATCATCAAATGAAATCATCAAATGAAATCATCAAATGAACTTGGAAACAGATCATGTACTTCACGTGCCTAAACAAAAATCACTATAACAAGCAATAAAATGTGGCAGCTCTAAACCCATCATTTAAATGGTGTACACATGAAGACCATCAATTTGAAAATGTAAAATTGTGGCAGCTATGAACCCATCATGTAAGCATAATTTTTTGAATATGCCATGCATTTCCAATTTGAACATAAACAAATTTGATCAGAGAGGAAGTAATTTATTTGCTCATGCAACTGCCACCAAAATCAAAAGAAAATACACCGGACTAAGCAACAAAGTGCACAAAATATTTTTTTATGACAAAAAAAAGACATGGAACAAGGAGCCTCACTTCCATAAATGGCACAATTGCTTCCTCTGCTCCTAAAATTGCATAGAACCAAGTTCATTGCAAATCGGTACATACCACAGTTTCCAGAACATCAAGAAAAAGGATTTGCAACTTTACATACTGCACAAAATTATTTTTATATTCACTCGACACACTAAAAAATTGCTTTAAGTCTTCGTTTAACAGAAAATCCTAATTTTGTGCAATGTACATCACGTGAACACCTAATGAGCCAGCAACAAGAAAAAAAATGAAATACATGTATAACAAGATCTGAATTTGATCAAAGAGATAACCTTATGCCATGCTCATACAAAGAGATATTGTACCCACTAACATCTCCTGTACTTCATAGGTTTCACGAAATCGGCACATGGCAGTCAAGGTTCAAAAACTGAATTCTCGGGGAAAAAAAAGGGTTCAAAAACTGAAAAATTCAAAAACAAAATGCAAGTAGTGAAGAGCAGAGGGCAGAGTGATCGATATACAAGAACATCAAGAGGATCCTATTAATTTGTGCAAGAACAATCCAAAAGTAACATGAACATGTAATTCAACAAAAATATGAGACTACCACACGTACTGTACCAAGTGAGAAGTACTACTCCAGTGCCATTTCAAATTTTAAAGCTAGTATTCAAGCATATTTGATTTTGGAGTACATCAACAAGTTGTACCGACAAGATCCAAGCAACAAAGTGATCAAACTAATCAGTTTATTTGTACAAGCAATTTTCTGAAATGATAGATGAATACTAACATGAAAAAAAAGAATGAATCTGTACTAGCAGATGACCTGCTTGGCAAGCAGCCTGCCGCCAGGCTCCAGAACAAAGAGAATGTGATCCAAGGCGAGAGAGAGATAGAGAGAGAGAGAGAGAGAGACAGAAGTGCATGGCCTTGAACTTGCCGGGCCAAAGCTGAAGCAGCACCAAGACCTCCACTCTTCCTCGACTCGCGCATGGCAGAGCTGGAGCATGCCGCACAACCTCGGTCGATCGTTGGTTCGCGAGCCGCTCCCGTTGCCCAGGAGTACACCAGCAGCGCAACGCCACCGAGTGGTGCCGGACCCTGTCACGTGCAGCACCAACGCAGTCCCGAGGTCGCCGTCGAATCCAGCCGCGCGGCACAACGCGAGATGGAGACGGGTGCGAACGCCTGCACGATGGAAAGCTCCGGCTGCGCAGCGACCTGGACGTCCTGTCCGCGATGAGCTGCAAGCGTCCGGCCGCTGGCGTGAGCGCGGTCGCTCGTGGTACTGCACCCGCCGTCAGGGGACGCGCACGTCGTCGTGCGCGACCCCCTCGCTAGGCTCCGCGTCGGCGGCGTAGAGATGCGGCTGGAGGCCGCCGCGGCGACGACGACAGGTACGCCCGCGTCATCCTCGCGTCCGATGACTCCATGCCGGAGGAGATCCTGCCTGGATCTGGCCCGCGGCCTCCGTACGCCCGCCGAGGTACGGGATCCGCCGCCGTCGAGGGAGAGGGAGAGGCTGATCTGAAGGTGGACGCCCTGCTCGCCGTCGCCCTCGACTCCCCGCGCCGCCTCTCTCTCTCCCTGCACCGCGCCCGCCTGCCGCGCCATGCCTCTCCCGCCCTCGCCTCGCCATGCCGGGCCAAATCTGGTGGGGAAGGGCCAGATCCGGCCCCCGTTACCTCCACCGGATCTTGCACGCCCGACGAGGTACTGGATCTGCCACCATCGAGGTACCAGCCGGTGTGACCATGTACGTCGTCCTCGTGAGCGTCGTACTTGAACAGCTCCCTCTCCGCCGTCGCCTTGAACGGCGACGCCTCCTCGCGGTCCCTTTGCCGGATAAGAGAGAGAGTAGGGGAGGAGAGAGGGGCGCCGTGGTAAATGAGTGGTCAGAGAGACCGGCTTTGCTATTTTATCCTGTACAGTACCTCTTTCGAATTTTGAAATGAAAAAGAGGGACAGAACGGGAGACGATTATGGAACGATGGCTGTAGTACTGGAACCGGCTCACCACACATTACCACCGTATGCTATACGTACTGCAGTACCTGATGCGACATAACTCAGAGGCCCCTGAACCGCCTGCACGCGGGCTCGTCCCACGAAACCAGAAACGTGTGGTGGAGAATATGGCAACCGCGGTTGCCAGGTACCGGAAATCCATTTTGCCGTTGCCGCAGGCCTGAGAGCTCCTCGAGCTCCCGCACGCCGGCCGGCGGACGACGACGACGTACGGGCACGGGGCCTCCAGGAAAAAAACTACTACTTTAGCAAAACGCTTGAGTTTTTTTTTTCTCTGCCGTGCAGTACTCCACCGTAGATTCCTCAGCTCGCGCTAAACGCCTTGGAGCTATCTGCCGCGTCGTGTAACGTCCTGAACTCTTCGCTACGGATGGTTCAACTCCCCGCACGGAACGGAGATATTTCCGTACCAGCGCGCTAGAGAAACGCACTTACTGATGCATCTGACGGGCTGTTCCGATAGCAACAGCTTCGAAAGTTCGAAACAGAGTGCTCATTTCGGTACTACGCGCGGTGAAGTCACCGTCTCTGCCTGTCGCCTGTCGGGCGTGACGCGTTGTCGCCCGATGCAACAGGAACGCCCAGCATTGCTGGCTGGACGTCCCAGTTCCAGTTCGGTCTGCGATGGTAGCGCTTGGACACGCCAACCCTTTTCAGGCCTGCATGTCGAGTTGTCTGTACTGTATCGCATGGTCGATCCTTGAGCGAACCTGAAAGTAACCGGGGTATGGGCGTCAGATACCAGCGATCCGTCGCGAAAGGGGCGATCAGCCATGACCCCGGCGACAGGCTGGTCATTCGTTCTTCGGATCAGACAGATCACGCTGCGGCAGATACCAGTTGTTTCCGCATCAGCTTGCGCATCACATGTCCTCCATAGATTACTGCTTAAGCCAGTAGATTACGGAGGCGCGATTTCATTTTGCAGACAAGATCATTCCAGCGACGACCTCGCTGCTGCCGTGTCGCCGTCTTCGACTTTTCACCCGTGGCAGGTGATGACTCCGCTGTCTCAGTGTCGTGTCTTCAACATTCAGCAAGCCCAGCTGGGGAAGTGACTCGGTCAGGACTGATGCATGCATATTTGTAGCTCGTGCCTGAACATGGTGTCAGGTGCCATCTGATTAACAAATCGCAAGGCCGTTGTTCTTAAACTACTCCCCGGCGCTCGTGCGCGCGGCGTTCGCCGAAGGCTCGATTCGTCGACGCATCCGGCGCAGCTCGCTACTGGCCTGGGTATAGAGCAGCAGAGCAGGATCCACACGTCGCGTACTGTCTCTGCGGTTCTTTTTTTTTTTGAAAACAAGGCAGGAGCACTGCCATTCATTAAGGTAGGAAAGGGAGAATTACAGCCTAAGTGTACAATAGCCTAGATAACAGCAGACAGTGCTGTTTTAAACAAAGTCAGGACACCAAAATATAAGAGAAACAGCCCCCACTAAGCAGGAGAAATAGAAAGAGGAGCACCCAACTACTGGGTATTTTCTTGATTAGTGGCTCTCTGCAATTGCCGGATATTATCAACCACCAGGTTTGCAACCTGCAGGTGCGAGAGTTGCTTCTGCTGAAAGGTTCTTCTGTTACGCTCCTTCCAGACCTGCCACCAAAAGGAGAACAAAGCACCTGCTCTCTCTCTTCTGAAAATCTTTGAACCTCTCGATGTGATTTGGTTGAGGCACTGCAGCACACCCTCCGTGTTAGCTTCCAACAGAGAAGGCCGAAGATGAAGTGTTGCTGCTACTTTCATCCAAGTTTCTTTCGTGAAGTTGCAGTGAACAAGAAGATGTTCAGTAGTTTCTGGTTCAGTTTGGCATAAAGGACAATCAACCCCGTGAGGCCAGTTTCGTTTCTCTAAATTCTGTGCAGTTAGAATTTTATCCTGCAGCGCTAACCACGCAAAGAAGCGGCATTTTGGTTCAGTTTTAGCGCCCCACAGCTTCTCAGAGGGGAAAGCCTGCACGGCGCCAATGAACTGAATCTCATAAGCAGAAGATGCACTATATTCGCCATTAGCAGTCCATTTCCATATGATTTTGTCTTTTAGATCTGTTAGAGTAGTCCCCTGTAAAGCTATAAAAAGAAGTACGAATTCATCAATCAAATCTTCAGAATCAAGTCTCTTCAAGTTTCTGATCCAGTTGAAATTCTCCCTTTCAAAATGCTCAAGACAGTTGATGTTGGATTAGCCTGCGGCAGCGCTTCAGGTTTTGCGCCCTGAATACTCAGCATCGTCCGTCCAGTGTTTGGATGGGCAGCAGATCGGATGCAGCACTAGCTTCTGCTTTGTCGGGCCTGTTAGTGATTGTACGGATCACAACAGCCGGCTGCTTCATCGCAGATTCGCGGGGCCTTACGTGGCTGAGCACACGTGTGCCAGGGGGGAAGGGCCGTGAGCGATGAGCCACAGCAAAACGCCGTCTGATCCAAGCCAGTTATGGAAGCTACCTCGCTTCACTGGGTAATTATCGGATGATTGAGGTAAATTTCCGCACACGATCGAAAATACGGGCGCGTCAAGTCAAGCCGGATGAAAAATGACAGTGCAGGATGGGGACTTGTTTCAGGATCCGTACGAAAATGAGCTGGATTTGGACTTGGCGTAGGCGGTTAAATTGTGTGATGTGAGCGCTCCTTTACTTTGTAGCATAGGGATTACCTTCCCCGGTTACCACCACAAGTAAAAAATCTACCACTAGAATACATTTTCCACTACAGAGTGAAAAACAACGACGTGTCCGATAAAAGAAGGGAACAAAAGTTAATTTGACAATGCCATCACCCTGCTGCCATCTTGAGCGGTGGCAGCACTTTCTTGCGTTTGGAGCTAGGCTAATCAACGATACGTTTGAAATTTTGGAGTGATTACGCAACACAAATGTTGGAGGAAAGACATGAATAATGGGTTTTTCTCTTGTAGTTGTCGAGGAAAGCGAAATGGAAATGGTTGAGCCGACCCCTGTCTCGAGCCGGAGGAATCATGAGCCGCGCCCGTCCGAGCATCCCTAGCCATTACTGTACTACCGAACAAACGCCGCCTCGCCACGACGGAAATCCGTTAGAATCCCAGCCAAATCCTCCTCCCAACAATCAAGCCAGTGGCCAAGCAGAGCCAAGCCAAATTAATCACCACCGAATTTTCAACTCCAAAAACACAGGCAGCCAGGCACCACCACGGCTCACTCGCTTCACCCTGTGGCCTATAAAGCAGCCGGGGTCCCCCTCTCGTCGCACTCCCTTCCTCTCAGCCTCGCGACGACGTCTCATCTCCTGCGCGGTTCCGTTCCCATTCCTACCATCAAACGCCGTCGTGCTCTGAAAGAGCCGGAGGAAGGAAGAAAGGAGGGAGCTTTCGGCCGATTTCTTGGAATCTCGCCAGTCGCCATGCTGAAGAAGTCTCACAAAGGGTTCCGGCTCGGGCGGAAGCTGCTGGGCCTCTGGAGGTGGGCGCTCTGCAGCCGGCGCCGGCGGCGGGGCGGCTACCTCCGCCTCCGGACCTGCTCCAGCGCTGGCGGCGGCGGCGGCAACGACTGCAGGGAGCGCGCGGCCCGGAAGCTGGCGCCGGTGCTGCGGTGGGGCCGGTCGCTGGCGCGGCGGCTGCGGCTGGGGTGGAGGGCCGGCGGGACCCGGATGCTGGACGGCGGCGAGGCGGCAGCGGCGGTGAGCACGCCCAAGGGGCAGGTGGCGGTGTACGTGGGCGGCCCGGCGCCCGGGGAGTCGATGCGGTACGTGGTGCCGGTGGTGTACTTCAACCACCCCATGTTCGGGGAGCTGCTCAAGGAGGCGGAGGAGGAGTTCGGGTTCCAGCACCCCGGCGGCATCACCATCCCCTGCCCCGCCGCTCGGTTCGAGCGCGTCGCCGCCGTCGCGGCCGCCGGGAAGAAGGGGTTCGGCAGGTGGTAGTAGCACGTACATCTTCGGCTAGCTAGTGGTTCGTTAGGAGGAAGAGAGAGACAGAGAGAGAAGAGAGGCCCCTGAACGCCGCCGGCCGGTGGAGGCGGATGGTGTACATACTCCGTGTTTCCATCAGAGAGAGGGCTGCCTAGCTATTTTTTGTTCTTTGGATTATTGGTTCTGTTTGTTAACTGATGAATGCGGTTCTTTCTTTCTCGATGCTGTTATTAAAACAGAGGTTATTCTTGTTCCAAACTAGCGAGTTCCATCTTCAAATCACAGCAAATTTCTTCGCATGCATGCTACGCTGCTCTTTGCCAGCCAGAAAATCCCCCAAAGTTGTTCTTAGCTGACCAAAATGGTTAATCTAACCATTTTGGTCAACATAACCGATCAGGGTATCACTAAATTGTACGGAACGGCACTGCACTAGTACCAGTAACCCAGCAGATTATCCAAATGTGAGTCAGGGATTCTGGACTGATGAAGCTACGCCACTCCGACGTCCAATGAGTATCCTCTGTTTTTCTGGGCGCCTCGTTTGACTGAATACTCCACCACCCGCCTCTTGAATTTTCTTCATGCCTATCCCCAGCCGCCAATCCACGCGAGATCCGTATGCTCGGAAACCGCGCCATTCAGTGTGACCTGGGAAGGTGGGCATGGCAAGCCAAGCGCTGAACGTACGACCCCGTACACCCTCCTCTTCCGTACCCACACGCGCGATCGACTTGGCGGTTGGTTGGTTGGAGCACGCCGTTGCCGCCGCGCCACTTTCGCACGCCGACGCCGAGGCGTGGGCGCGCGCGCCTCTCCCCTGCCCGTTCGCCGGCGTCAGCTCGCGGCCGGCGCATGATCACGCCAAACGGCCAGGGCCTCGAGCTTGCGTGACTCGCTACAATATGCCAGTGCAACCGTCGCGCGCGCACGGGCGGTACGAGGAACACTCCGCCTTACGGGCGACACGCCGAGATTTGCAGGCCCCGATGGACAGGGACGCGGCGGCGGACACTGCCCTGCTTCACCTGGACTCCACAGCAACAACAGTCACGGGTTCGTACGAGGACGCCGCTGTCCGTTCACGGGGCAAACGCGCGGCGATCGCTCGCTGGATATGGCATCCCATCGCGGCTGTGGCGAAGATACGTCGTGGCGACAAAGAAGCGGGCGCGCTCACCGTTCCGGCGTGGGAGCTGCACGGACGCAATCATGCCTTGCCGCGGCACCCCGCCGCGCTACGCAAGGTAGGGGGAGGAGAGATGGATGGATACCAGCGCATCATCTCCGCAAAATCTCTTCCGGCTCCGAGAAAAGTTGTGACTGACAGACCGTTTCGTCAGGCGCGTGGCGTCCGTCCATCCTTTCCCTTTACGTTTCCGCCCTGCTGATTTCGCCGGCATTTCCCCGGCTGGGGCCCAGGACCAAGAGTGGTCGCTCCAGAGTCCAGAGCGATAGGATATCTGCGCTCACACACACACACAGAGACTCTTTTCCTTCCTTCCTCTCTTTTTTTTTCTTTTTTCTCTTTTGACAAATTCGACACCTAGGCTTTTCTTTTCTTTTTTTTTGACAAATTCGACACCTAGGCTTTTTTCTTCCATCACAAAAAGAATAAGTCATGGTGTGCATTATTGAGGCGATCAGGAAAGCTGAACTACGAAATCTGCTGCCTTTGGAGGCGACGACGACTCGGGTCCTTTTCAGCTCCGTTCTCCTTTAGGCGAGCCAATGGCCCAGCAACTTCGAAGGCATGGCCGCCGCATGGCAACAGAACAACAGATAAGCTAATCTTTGCGCTTAGGTACCGATGCCGTACAAGAAGAACCTTCGTTACGGCCAAAGCATGCACTTGCGTCATGGCGTCGTTGTACTTTGATGTGTCATCTATATATGGACTGTTGTACGTGATATATCCAGAGTTTAGACTCTGCATCTTTCTGCATTGGGAAAATATATACAGGGCGACAAGAAGAGGAGGACGCGTATTAACTCCATGTTCTTGGTGTCTTCGTTGCAGTAGTAGATCAAGTCAAAACAAGCCGCTTTCTGATGGATAATTAAGAAGCGCGCGCGCGAGGTTCACCATGAATTGTCAAAAGCCTATAAAAGTAATCAGACTAGGATGCGTGTTTCTAGTAGTCCGGTCACAAATAAGTGTCGTTTTAGATATCGACACACTTCGAGTACATTACATTTTTCCTGGTAATTTACTAAGTAGCATAAAATGCGTTCAAAATATAGCAAGTCGTAAAATAACTAATCAAGAAAAATACAGCGGTGCCATCTCGGAAATTTGAGTCGAAATATTGAAAGAGATAGCGATGGTCAAAGTTTAGATGTCATGCCTGCGTTCAGCCGAAAACTACAAAAACAATTTTTGTTACCGTACGTAGGAGTATCCTATGAACAGTATACTAGTATAAGTAGAACCAGTATGGCTACCCGCGCGTGGCTAGAGTTAATTGTTTTCACAGCGATAATAGTATAAAATTGTATGTAGGTATTTTATGATATTTTGTAATAAACTTTTATATGCTCTCTTCTACGATCGCATACCTCTCCTGCTCGTAATGATGCTCAGCTATTTATCGCCTTGGCTTGTTATCCGGCTCACTTTGTTCCTCTAATACACTTCTGCCAACTCATTATCCGACCCGCCTACTTGTCGCCCACTCCGGCAAGGCCTACTACCTTCATGTGTCACCTTCCCCCCTCGTCTTCCTACTGGTAGGTTGGTCATCTTATTGTTCAGATAGCTTAGCATGCTTGTCGCCCTCTCGCTCAAAGATCTTCCCGTCCTCATTTCTAATTTGTTTTTCGATTCTCTCACTCATCCTTACTCTGTCATTGTCATAGCTTGTTTTTCAGCTTGCCTACTTATCATATCATAATTAACTATTTTAGACTCATAATGGTATGATGGGAAAATTTGAAATAACAATTAAGGATATTTTTAGCTATCTTTTATAACCCGAATTTAGTTATTTTTTGGACTTATAATGGAATGACGGACAATTTAGAAATAAGTGTGAAGTGTAATTTTGTTATTTTTTATTATTTCAAATTTATCTATATTTTTTACTCATAATGGCGTGGTGGGTAATTTAAAAATTGGTTCGAGGGGTTTTTTTTTGCTTTTTTTATTATTCCAAATTTAGTTATTTTATAAATATTTATAGGGAGTTTTGTGACTAATTTTTTCATAATAGCAGTGGTGGGTAATTTTCTCTTCTTATTTTCTCGGATTAACGTGAGAATTTCTAGCATTTTAGAGCGAACGTGGTGCCTCCTTTTTCTCGTTAATTATATATATAATAGATAACTGAGGGCGAAATGTTCAATGTATTCTAGTCAAAAGGAGGAAAAGATAATTCAATGCACGTCCACCCAGCAAATCGAAATTTCGGCCTTGTCAATTACAAGGGCGGAGCCCAGGTTGCAATGTGTGGCACAACTAACTCCTTTCAGCTCAATTGCAAATGTTGGGCCAATATTTGGTCTCCTCCTGACGCATCACGCATGTGGCGCTGGCAGTCCAATATGTGTGACCGAGCCCAGGTATAACGAGAGCTACGTCTGAGCTCTCTTAGTAGCATGTTCGAGTCTTGGAGTGATGCTAACTCCTTCGTACTAAGTAGTTTTATAATGAAAGAAAAAGAAATCTTTCGTATGCAGCGCGGATCGACGGGGTTGCTTGCGTGCACTAGCTGTGAATCGTGTCACTACTGTCAATCAACCTGCAGTAGTAGGCAGCATCTAGCTTTGATCGAGCGATGGGTCGGTCGATCGATCTTGTTCCGGCTTTACATATTGTTCCATAGAGTAGGTACCATTCGTTTCATATATAGCTGCCGGCGAACCTTGCTAAACATAGTTTGGAATTTTGGATCGGCATAGCTGCCGGCGAACCTTGCTAAATCAAGATGGGAATGGAACAACCACAAGGACAGCATCTCATTCATACATGCAGTGAACTCAAAGCCTAGATCGATCGGCGGCCATCTTGTTGCATTACTTTCTCTCACATTCGATTCGATCTTCTCGACGACGAGAAAATAAACCACCCTGAACCGAGGCCATCCGATCCATCTTTACCAGCTAGGAGCTAGCTGTCCTGAACTGAACCCGCACCTCACTCCTCTCTCCGATGTGCTCAGGCTCATCCGGTGCTCGACACGTCCTGCAGAGGGCGAAACGACCCACGATCTTCGATCGGTTTCTCGCCGAGGGCGGGCAGCTGAGTTGCTCGTCTATTTAAACGAGTCCCGCCATGAGGATGAGATCCGTGTGACCAGATCGAGTGGCACATCCTCAGCAAGCCCTCGACGATCCCACCTCCTCCGGCCCCGAACTAGAGAAAGGAACACAGACAAGGGTAGTTAATTAGTAGCAAAGATCCGTCGAAGCCAGGAAGCGCCAATCCGACCAGGTACTTGGTAAGTTGGTACATTAATTAGCTCCTCCATTTGGAACTTTGTTGTAGACGAAGGAACTTTCTCTCTCTAGAGATGATGAAACACCCAGCTCGATTAGTTCAGTAAAGTTACTGACCCGTTGCATGCGTTCCTGCTGATCTCCTAGCGAGCGGATCACTCGATCCATGGACGACAAGGCGTTGCTGCCGACGTTTGCCGCGGGCAAGAAGACGAAGAAGCTTCTGCCTCCGCTTCCATCTGTCCAGCTGGTCTGCTTGTGGGCGCTCCTCAACGCCTTCTCCATCGTCGCCGGTTTCACCATCGGACCCATCCTCCCCGCCACCTGCAGCCCGGTAATCAATTACGACTCCTGGTAGCTTGGATATGCATGTCGCGTGTGTATCATTCGATCATGCATATATGCGCACGTTTGAATTCCTGCATGCTGCATGATGCTCATATCGTTTAATTTGTACATGCAGTCCTCGTGGATATTCCCGTGTGTCAAGGTGACGGCGAGCAAGCCGCCGAGGCACAAGCCCTCATGATCGGGATCCTGTGGTGCCGCCGCGCCCCAGATGGCCGCCGCGGCGGCGCCACTGGTCCCGCGCCGCCGCCGCCGATGCCACTGGTCCCTCGCGTTCGTCGCGCTCGCGGCCACCGGCGCCATGCACTTGATGATCGCCAGGGTCGTCCTCATCTACCTCGCCGCCGACCCGGGGTACCTCTTCATGAGAATCTTTGTCGGTGGGTTCGACTACATCTACGCCGTGGTCGACCTCGTCGGCTTCCTGGGCCTCTTCATGAGAGGGATGGAGGAAGGTGATTAAGCAAGCGTACGTACGACCTTTAATTATGTGTGTGCTCGGTGATAGCTAGCCCGGACAACATGTACACTTGGTTAACTGATTAGTGCTTGCTAATATTGCTAGCTTATTTAGCTGCTTGCTCTTGTTTTTTTAAAAAAAAGGGGAATATATTTCAATATTCCAGCCTCTGAGCTGCTTGCTCTTGAGATGCTAATTAATCAACGAGATGAGGATCCACTAGTGTATATGTGATGGATCGAGTAACGTACGAACGTCATGCCATGCATGCCGTACATGTCAGTGGATACACGTTTCGTGCTGCTGACTCTAATTAGTACAGTGTAATAATAATGCTACATTTATTTAGCAAGTGGATATATTGGCCGATATATATCGACAGGGTACATACTAACTAGTAGTAGATGCTACATGAGTGTATACTTTGTCCATGTCCCGGCTGCACCTTCCGTACATTTATTTATTTTTTGAGAGAGAATGATATGATAGTATTTGGAGTTGTGTATGCTTTCATATGTGGTGAAAATGGGCCTCCATGATCCATACGTTATTTATTGGGCCAATAAACTACGTCTGGCCCGCCATGATCACTGCGTCTGGCCCATACGTTATTTATTGGGCCAAAGACGTGTCATCCCAGGCAGCCCAGGTCCGCTATTCGTCGTCACTCGTCACCCAGCAACGCAACGCAACAGTCCGACACTCCGACGTGCGTCGCCATCCACCGCACCCGGCCGGTGGCCGGACGACCATCACGGCACCACCGTAGTGGCCGAGACGGTAGCTGAAATATCTCGAAACAAAATCGTTGGACCGACCAATCCTTGCAGCGCAGCAGTGTCTCCGTTCCGTGCCCGCCCGAGTCGCACTTGCACCTGTCCCCTGCTCCGGCCTCTGGGCCAGCAGTGCGCCGCCCCCACCGAAACCGATACCGCGTAGCCACGGCGACGCGGCGGAGCCGAGACGGTGCCGCGCGGGATTCGCGTGTCCTCGAGCGCACGGTGACGGCGTAGCCGCGGCGCATGTTGGGAGTTCGCGGGCGGGTGGAGCCCGGCCGGCCACCCGGGCGTCGTAAGCCAAGGTTCGGGAACGTACGCAGGGATCGGACGCGCTGAAAAGGCGGGGCGGGTCAGCGGGTGCGGTCGTTGTCTGCTCGTCTCGTCTGCTGAGGGAGTCCAGCCCGGTCTCAATTCGAAGCTAGCCGTGGCGCGCTTGAAGCCCCAGCGTGGCGACGTCGCGCTTTCTATCTCGAGGAATCCGGCAAAGGCAAGTGAAAAACCTTCGCTTAGTGACCGTCGTTCGTTCGTATCATCAGCTCGGTGACCGGCTGCAAGGCGCAGCAGAACCGTTCATGATCTGGAGCCTCTCAGGACACTTCGGCACTGCCAAATCACATCTGTGTAATAATGCTACCCATGACCGGCCCGGGAACGCCGACTTGCTGCCGAAGCGATCTCTCGGTACTGTAAGCGCAATCATGGAACAGATGACACCCCCGTTGTCGCCGGCCGGTGCAGAATCGCTCGGACACACGGACGGACACAAGTCAGCAAACCACGCGAAAGCAGGTCGCGATCGATCGATCACCTCAACACGATGACCAAACGGACCATTCCGCGGGTGCACTCGTCAAGACGGCACATGCTCATCTCCAAATCGTATACCGCCCAAAACAGTCGCGCGTCGCCACTGCCCATGCCTGATGTCTTATCACCAGCTGGGAAAGCAAGACGATGAGACGACGACTGAACCTTCCCTGTACTTGTATGTCTCGGGCAGTCACGCCTGATGCTTGCTCCATAACGATCGAAGTGAATCGGACCAGAGCCACTGGCTGGCCGGCCGGGGGAGGCATCGATCGTCCAGTGGAGTCGATGCATATATATCTTGGAGCCGCCGCACGCACGCACCACAAATCCTCTGGCATTTATTCTGTGATCTCCCCACCACCTTTCGGTTCTCTGCACTGCCGAGACAAGGACTCGGAAAAACATTCCCTGGCAGCCCAGGGCCAGCCGTCAAAACCACCCCACCCTTCCCTTCACGACATCGGCGAGGATACTAGCTGCTTTTCAGTTTCAGGCACCAATCAACACGCGTTCGCGCGCGCAAGCAGTTCCGTCTCGTCAGTCATGATGCGTCCGTCTCGCCACCAACATTGCTGCCACTCCCGCGTCGTCGCTGCCGTCCTTCGCGTCCTCATCGTCGGGCTAGTAGGCGCGGCGCCGGACGTCGCCGAGGCGGCGACCGACACGTTCGTCTACGCGGGGTGCTCGCCGTCCAGGTACCAGCCGGGCGCGCCCTTCGAAGGCAACCTCAAGTCGCTCCTCACGTCCATCTCCACCGCGGCGCCCAACGCCGGGTACAACAGCTTCACGTCCGGCGAGTCCAACGCCACCGGCGCCGGCTCGACCCAACCGGCGGCGTACGGGCTGTACCAGTGCCGCGGCGACCTGGACCACGGCGACTGCGCGTCGTGCGTGCGGAGCTGCCTGGCGCAGCTCGACCAGGTGTGCCCGGCCGCGTACGCGGCGTCGCTGCAGCTGGAGGGCTGCTACGTGCGCTACGACAGCAGCGCCTTCGCCGGCCAGCTCGACACCGCCATGGTGTACCGCAAGTGCAGCACCAGCACCAGCGGCGACGGCGGGTTCCTCAGGAGCCGGGACGCCGTGCTCGCGGACCTGCAGCAGGGCGGCGTGACCAGCAACGGCGGGTACAACGTGAGCAGCGCCGGCGACGTGCAGGGCGTCGCGCAGTGCCTGGGCGACCTCGCCGCGGCGGACTGCGCGACGTGCCTGGGGCAGGCGGTCGGGCAGCTCAAGGGCGCCTGCGGCACCGCGCTGGCCGCCGACGTGTACCTGGCGCAGTGCTACGTCAGGTACTGGGCCAACGGCTACTACTTCCGCCCCACACAAGGTACACATCAGCTTGCACCCTCCCTCGCCCGTGCGCTTCATCGATCAGAAAACAGAAATTCGGATTCACCCGTTGCCTAGCTAGTAAGGTTTTCCCTTTGCGAATCCATAGCTGCGAGTTGCAGTAGGAATTGATTCCGTGTGCAATGAGTAAACTTCCAAAAAGTTGATAAAGAGAGATCACATCAGGCAGAATATATCCTCTGGCAGTCTTTTTCTGCATCTGAGCATGCCAATGGACCAAGATCAGATGATTCAGAACGAGAATGTCCGAGGCCCCCCCCTAGAAAGCAAGTATTATTTTGTTTTATTTTTCTCTGTTATCCTAGGAAGCAAAGTTAAATTCCCAGTGACTTCATTTTTTTTAGAGGGACCAGTGACTTCATTTTGCAACTGTCTATGACCAAATTCACGTACCCCTTGTCATAGACAGTACCTACCAATAGACCAAATCGGCGTGGCTAGATTAGCAAGATAGAAAGAGACAAGAGAGCAACCACTTGACTGTAGATAGCGGCGCCGCGTACACCGTGCAACGACCCATAGGGCAAGCGACAATCAGTACGAGTAGCTAACGGAGTAGCTAACGATTTAGAGAAACAATTCGGTCAAACCTTGTCAGATAAACTATGGGTTCTAGTGGACCGCATGCGAGGCACATATCATTCGACCCAGTTTGGTGAGACGACATAACAGCACTAATAACAAGATGATTTGTGGTGACAGTAACAATACAAACTGCCCTATTTTTTTTCCCTTGAAGAACAAGAGCTACTCTTGTCAAAGGCAAACACTGGATTCGCATTTCCTGCATGGCTACTTGTAGATGGCACTTTCAGCCGTAAGCTTCGGCGCGGAAATGCTTTTGTTTCTTCTGCATATACCGGTCTAAAGGGGCTGTCCTGATCCAGTGATGGGAACTAAAGCTAAACGACATGCCTATCGCTAAGCATACGTAAGGATTTAGGACTGCGCGGCCGCGACGGGCACGCACATTGTGGGATCGGTCCTCGACGGCGGTAGCCAACCACTGCACACATCATACTTGCTGAATATATTCCCGATAAACAAAGAGAGCACTCCGCGAGTGCGCGACTTTGCATATGCTATTGTTATCCGACGTTTGACTGTGATTTCCTCCGGCCTCAGATTCGCAGGATGATGTCGGGAAGACAATTGCAATAGCCATAGGCATCTGTGCAGGACTGGCACTCTTGGTGGTGTTCGTCTCATTTCTCAGGAAGACATGTAAGCTCCTGACTTGGAAACCTTTTCCTTTTTTCCCCCCTGTATTAGAGAGGACTGGATCACACTGGTATATTTATTGATTCCATCACATACCTTAATTCATGGCAGCCAATTCAATAAGCACACTGCTTCAACTTGCTATTCCAAATTCCACACTAGCATCGCACAAGAGTACCATGAGCCTGCATACAGGGCTTCAGGTCATTGCCTTGCACTAACCTTATGTATACTGGTATCCCTTGCAGGTTAGCCGACCCTCGGACGACCAAGCTTCCAATCTCAGATGACGACAGGAGAAGAAAAGGGGCGTAAAAGAGAGAGGTCCACTAGCATAGTAGACTACAAAAGCTTCATAAAGCATGTAATCTGATTTTGTTAGCAATAGATACGGGGCTATCGGAGGAGCACTGCCTTAATTTGGGTCATCATTTTTGATCCACTGATAATGCCTAGTTTACCATCATTGCAACAACATTAGCATCTGATCATAATCATTGTCCTCAGTTGATTGCAAATCGGACCCAACATTACTTTACACGAGTACGAACACACGGCGCATAATATATACAACTGACGAACCGAACACATGTGGTTACACTTTGAGCGATTTACAGTCCCCAGATTACAGGAATTCAAGCAGAGGCGATCAGTATGCCTCGGGGACCTTTGTTAATACTCTTAATTACAGACTGCAAATGGTCAGGCGCTGTGTCCTCGAGTCATAGTGCTCCACCTTTCAGGATTGTATCTGCTGCAAGCGCTGATGCTTGCTTCCATCATTGTGTCCTCAGTGACACCAATGTTGCAAATGTTTGCAAACGCTCTCATGTGCTTCATGCCATACTGAGTGAGTGAACCACAATGGGATTCAAAAATTCGCACCTAGCAATGACCATCAAGACAAAATAAGTACAACAGAGCACAAGACTGGATGCAAATATGCAGGTATGAACGTGTGCAACAACAGGTGCAGGACCTCCATGCAAGCCTTGGATCAGAGTTAAATAAGTAAAACGTTTTGTACTCACCATGCTCTTCAAACAATCCCAATCATCGACTAACGGTTGACCAGAAGATCTAACAGCCTCAAGGACTGAAGGCCCGCTCTCAAATCCAAAGATAAGCCTCCCAATAAAATCAATACTGCTGTCAAGATGCTTCCTGTGTTTAACAGTCTCTTTAATCTCCTTGAGAGCATTCAGCTTCTCTTCAGATCCCCCATTTAACTGCTCATACTGAAGCAAGAAGAGAACATTAGCAAACAAAAATAACTGGAAGCTACAACAAGCAATTCGCAAAACTTGGGCCTGTCATTAGTTGAATGAGCTTAAAATTAAAATTAGTGTACAAGCTCTAAAACCCTATCGCAACAGCTTCTGAAACAGATCCACATTTTCTTGAATTCTGTATTGCATGTTGCAATGAGGGGAAAAAAAGGAAAAGTTGTCATGAAAACAAAATATATCCCTAGTACTAATTACCATCGATACAAAAATTCTGAAACCAAATATTTTTTGATAAGAATGTTTGGAAATAATCAAGTACACTGAAATTGAACAACTATTGCTACAATGCTCTACCCAATCCAGAGAAATAGGCCCAACGATGTTTGGGTAGGAAAAAAAAACTTTTGTAATAACACAGTCTAACGTTTTCATCTATGTTAATAGAAGTAAAGGGAATGCAGCATGCTCCTCAACAACAAATAAGTACTCCCCCCATTCTGAAATTCTTGTCGTTTCAGACAAGGGAAATGAACTACTCTTTGGTGTATGAATGTCAAGATTGAAAAAACAGAGGGGTAATCATTTCATAACGAAATATTTTATTTGAGAAATGATCTATGCACATTTGTCGCCTGGTGAAACAAGACACCATGTTTTAGTCAAATAATAAGTTCTACCCATACTGCTGTATTTCATGAGATTACTCAGTACAACATACATATTTTTGCTAGAATCCAAAATATAATATCATTTGTTCCCCCCCAAAAAAATATAATATCATTTCTGCTATTCTTTTATAAGGAATTAGGTAAAATTGACAGGACTCAAAGGATAACTGAAATTTACCCTCTTCCACATGAAGAGAAGATCAGCATCTCTTTGGTTGACTGTAGTAGCCTTTGGGCCTGCCCAAAGCAGCGTGTTTGCAATGTTGACATTAGCAGGATCAAAACCTTGGTAAAGGAAAAGCTTTTCATCCTTAAAGGTCTTGTCACCATACTCCATGACATGAGAACCCTCTTTGCGGTTATTCGTGTTTGAAGTTCTTGCTTTCACCTGTTCAACACATTTGGTTTTGAAGTTATCGGTTTCACCTTCCAACAAAGCACGTGATGCGTGACTAGCTACTGCTAACCAGGATGGAGAAAGTGTACTTGGGACTTACCACCTCATACTGATCCTTGATAGTTTCTTTCTTCAGATTATGGGTTTGACTGCCAATTAGAAACAAATCAGTTCAAAACACCAGTTACGATAATTATCAATAATTGCTATGACAACATGTGTATGCAGGCTGTATTGAGCAGAAAAGTTAAGCAAAAAGAAACTATCAACAGTCATGTGGTTGCTCCACAGTTGTTCCGTCTTTACAACTTCTGTACTGTAGTAGTTTATATGATTCGTTATTACAACTAATAACCAAAAATTGTGGTTCCCCAACACAATTATATACAGTAATGGCAGATTATTATACTAAATAGCGCCCATGTAGCCCTCCTTATGAACTACCTTTGTTTTAACATGAAATAGACACTAAACAAGCCTTAGGGTGCAAATAGCAGTGTGTATGCGCAAACTCTGATCACCAAGAATGGACTGAGTAAGTTAACATAAATGGACCAATGACAACAAAAACAATTTCATGCGGGCAATACTGCAATCTAAGATGCTATCAAATGGAACTGTACACTACAGGGAAGGAAAACATAACAAATATTTAGGTCTATAAGACAAATTTCGCAAGTGACAAAGATGCATTTTTCTGGATTTAGAATAGATCTGATATATGAGGGTTACCTATCTTCCATCCACGAAACACTGTACAAATCACCTAAACAGGTGATGTACTCAGGAGGGGGAGAGGGTTCCATTCCAGGGCAGTATGTTCCCCAACTATTTTCAACTGCATTTGAGGCTGTTGTGACATAGATACTGAGATCTTCTGGCAGTAAGCCCTCAAATATACTGCCACTTTCACATGCTTCAACATATATAACCTGATAGATACATGGAATTTTGATTTTAATGTATGTGTGTTGGTTCCAGAATGAACCTGTTTTGACAGGAAGCATAATGGATGAATCCTTACCATCTTTGAGTAGCTGTTGGAAGCATGTTTCTGTTTCAAAACCTTAATGAAGTCGCCAGCATAGAGAAATGGCATGTTGGGCATACCTTAAAAATTGCAACGGTTAAGTAAGCACCACGCGGAAAATGAACTGAGGAACATCACTTATGTAGTGTGTCAAGTACATACCGAGAACTCCAGGACCACCATGATCTGAGTAATAGATGAAGATGTGGTCATTTGGTTTGCTGTCGATTACCTTCTTACTCCCTCCAGTAACTGCACTTTTGTTGCCCAAGAGGACAGCAAAGAAGTTTTCAGTAGTGACCTGGTGACCTGTGTAATCCTGCAGTGTATGCAACGTTGATCAATTTTGCAGGAAACAAGAGCAATATGAGTTTTACTACCAATACATATGCGATAACAAAGCATAAGAAATACCTTTGGAACTCCGTTATAAACATCTTCGCCTTTTGGATGGTTGATGATAACCCCAGGCCTCGGATTGAGAATGTTATGTGCAATGTCATCATACATGAACACCACGATGTTCTCATCCTTCACTCCTCCCTTCCGCAGTATCTGGTACGCATGGCAGACATCGGCCTGCCGTGCATCAAGCACACCACCATTCAACAAGCAAGCACTATTAACACCTCCGTTTTTCAGCAAGCAAACACTAACAAAACATAACTATCTGGCAATCATTAGTATATGTCCTTGCATCCAATCATAAGCAGCATAACCCACTGAAGCAAATCCCCACATGCCCCACGTTCCCACGCAACTTTCAGCCAAACAGAGTTTCTGTCACCTTCTTTTAAGCATGTCCCTCCCACCTAAAAATTAGTATCCACCTCGACAGGAACCACACACGAACAAACTGAGCCGAATCATGCCTGGACTATTCTAACAAAGCAAGGAACCAAGGGCTGGACGGCCCGGTCCTGAATTCCTAAATCCCATGGGCAAACTGTATCAGCACAGTCAATTCACACTCGGCTAACGACCTGGAGTAACGATCAGCCTAGAATCTCCCACAATTCGAACCAGAGAGACTCCAAACACACCGAATTCGCCAGACAATAAAAAAATCAAGCAACCAAGAGCACACAAGAGTGAGGAATTCGACTAAACGCTTCACAATTCAGTCCCCAATCCCCAAATGTAACCCACAGTTGACTCTAGAGTCTAGACACTGTCGAGGAGCAGGTCGGAGACCGCATAGATCACATCACCTGATGCCGGTAGTTCCCGTAGCCGGAGGAGCCCGCGACGAGCACGGCCCACCTCGTCCCCACTTCATCCTCCTCCGCCGCAGCCGCCGGAGCAGCAGCAGCGTCAACCCCCTCCTCCGTCGGCATCCGTATCAGCGGCTCCCACTTCCCCTCGGCCCCATCCGCAGCGGCGGCGGCCACCGCCAGGAGCGAGAGGAGTCCACACAGCCACAAAGCAGCAGCCATCGCCGGTCCCGGGGCGCGGTGCGAGACTGCGAGGCGAGTAGGTGCGATCGGAGTGAATGACGGCGTGGCGCAGGGGGGCCGGGGCGGCTATAACTACGCGAGCTGACGTGTCGTGCGGGAACGTGGCCCGCGAGGCCAGCCGTCGTGCCGTGCCGTGGCGCGGGATCGGCGGGTCGTCGCCCCGCCCCCGGCCCGCGCCGCGCGGCCGGTCATGCCTTCAACGCGCGCGGGGGCAAGCAAGGCAGCGGCCTGCGGCACGTTGCGTTGACACCAGATAAGATTCCAGGTTTTCGCGTGAAAAATCGGGCGCAAACTCGCGCTGACCGCGTGATCGTCTTGTCTTTTTCGTCGCCACGAAAGGAGAAATGGAGTGGGACAGCGACGAAAACAGAAGATTTCTTCCGGTTGAGAAAAAAGGGAGCCGCTCTAGAAACGTTGCGAGTGAGGTGGGGGAGAAACGTTGCCGCGCAGTGCGTTAGAGTCTCTTCTGGAGCAAACGGTCATCTTTGGCCCTACATTTGGCGAAATTCGCTCGACTTTGCCTACTGAAGTGGTGAAAGACCTGAAAGAGGGAGTGTAACACGGCTGCTTCACGTCTAAGGTCTACTAGTATCTAATGTGATGCACCACGTTCCTTTTTCTTTGTCCTGTGGACAATAACAAGAGGGCACAGTTCTAGCCATACAGTGCAATCTATAACAACACAAGCTTTTCTCACACAAAATAATTTTTTTTTCACACACAACCAACAAGGCATTAATTCTAAAGATAAATCTAATCGCAAAAAATAATAAAGAAAAATCTACTAGTAGCTATAGGACAAATAACATCCTTTGGATGATAATAAGAACTAACAATGTGGCCGAGCATACAATACGTCTTAATCTTAGACAGCACCATGCGCCTCACGTCCGTCCTCTTTATCATCAGTTTCAAAAATTTCCTAATGAATTCAATTGAACATTGTTTTATATGATTGCCCACGAAGACATGAAACTGAAAGTCAGCCCCATGAATAAGAGCTATGCGGCCCAAGTTGGGCCTGCAAATCCAAATCTAGGTTGATCTCGTTTATCAACACAACAAGTCGCCAAATCAAATTAAGACAATTGTTGTGTTTGGTGCATTTTTAATATAAAACCAATTATAATTGTAAAAAAGGCCCCAAAGTTCTCATGTTAACCTGTGAAGATAAGAAATATATGAACCATTAAATATCATAGACATAACCTTAATTGTTGTATTCATTTTAGAACAAAATATAGAAATCCGCTTGACATGCCTAGGAAGCTTTCAAAAATCTATGTTTAAATAATTCGTTGCATACTAATATAATATTCCAAAAGATATATCGACACTTATCAATCAGTGTCTTGCATCGGACAACACACGGGTACCTTACTCTGACCCAGATTTGTACCTAAACACCGACTCAAATATGTGATGCTCTCTAACACGATAAAATTCAACAAAATCATCCTAGACATGCATAATGATTACTGTCGGTGTTTGGTAACCGGCCGACGAGTAGATTTATGCGCGGTTCGACGGCGAGCGGAAAGTTTGCGCTTGACACAAAGGGTTATACTGGTTCAGGCGAGAAGAGCCCTACGTCCAGTTTGAGGTTTTGCTCGTGTTGCTTGTAGTAGGGGTTACAAACCGTGACGAGAGAGGGATTCGCTCCCAAGTCTCTGTCTCTGCGTTGTGTGTGAGTGTGTTCGTCTGTGTGAGAAATGAGCTTTTTTGTGAGCCAAAAGAACTCTCCCCCCTCCCCCCTGGGCCCAATCCTTCCTTTTATACATCAAGGAGGAACGGTACAGATGGAGGAAAGAAGAAAAAGAAAAGAAAAGGAAGTAAAGATAAGTGAGAAGGCGACGGAGGCGGAGTCGGGCCGTCCTCGCTGGTTCCGGTGTCTTCCGCCGCAATCTCCGCGCCAGGTGGTGTGATGATGTCATCCGTGTCTTGTCTGGGCGCTGTGGAGCGCCCATCCCCTGATCCGCACTGTGGATCACTGTCGGTGCGCTGTAGTTTCCTGTGGAGTTGGGTGACGGTCATTTCGCGCACTGTTCCTACTGTGCAGCGTACTTGGTGCATGCATTCGCCGTTCCACGCCTGATCCGGATGCGACGCCCCCACGCGGCCGTACGTCAGGCATAGTGTACTTTCGCGCCGTCCAGGAGTGGATATGGAGCGTCTTCTTATCCGAATCTGGCTGGCCGTACACTTGAGCTTGACCAATGCTTCCATGCCGCTGCCGAGCTTGCTTCCCTGCCGCGGTGGTCGGGTCCGCTTCGGGTCGTGTCCCTCCGCCGATCCCGACCACCGCTGGGGTACATGGACGGCGGACGGCGGCTGGCCGGAGTTCGGTCGGAGGCGTCGCTCGACTCCGCGGCGCCCGACTCCTGCCGCGGGGGGTCGGGTTCGTTGCCACGTCCAAGCCGGGCTCCTTTTAACGCTGGACCAATCGCGGTCCAGGGTGGGGGGCTGCGCTCATGCAGCCACGTGCGCCCAGTCCTTTAGCAGGCTGTGAGGAACGGAGGCTCTGTGGACCAAAGGCCGTCGTTGCGCCTTCCGCCTGACTGGGCCACCCCACGGGCCCAGCTTTCCATCACTCAGCTATACACAAGGCCTTTGGGTCTCGGACAGCTCCCATACTTCGTTATTCCGTACGTATACCGTAGAGGGTACCTAAAAAATAGGTATCCGACAGTAGCCCCCGAGTTCTGGCGAGAGCGCCGTGCTGTCGTCGGGACTGATACGGCTGCCGGACGTGGCCATTCACTTCGCCGGTGGGTGCGCGCAAGCGCACCCGCCGGGTGTAGCCCCCGAAGCTGGGAGCTAGTAGGAGACTAGCTTCCAGGCTTTTCTCAAGTTTTCTCGGTGTGACGTTGCAGCGAGCTGTGTCGTTTGCCTGTAGCCGCGATGACTGAGCCCCCGGACCTCCTCTTATGTCCGAGGGGGGAGTGCACTGATCCGGTGGGTAAACTGGTGCACGACGGATTTCTCCCTGACCTTACCTAGAGGGCGCGGCCGCCGAAGCCTGCAGCCCACGGGCTGGCTGTAGTGTGATTCCGCTTTTCCTTCGCTTGTCGCGTTGTGTTGGGCTTATCCACATGGCGTCGATGTGGCAGGGTAGTGCTCTTTGGCTTCCGCAGCCATCTCCTTGTGCTCCCGGCTCATGCTAGACCGCGTGACACGCCTATAAATAGGGCCGCATCCTTGGCTGGGTTTTTCCGAACTCATCATGTCTAAGCGCCAGAAATCTAGTTCACGCAAGGGAGGTTCAAAGGGAGGAGGAGGAGGAGAGGGCGTCTTACCCTCTACCCCTGCTTCGCACTTTTTACCCCCTCCACCACCAAGCACTTGCCAAGATCTGGTTCCAGTGGTTGAAGCGGTTCCGCTTGCGGTGGTGCCCCCAGATCCGGTAGCCGGGAGCTCGGCGCCCGAGTCGGAGAGGCCTGAGGTCATCATCCTTTCCTCCGACGAGGGAGGAGACAATGACTCGAGCCCGACGACCCAGGCCGGCCGTCGACGTTTGACCGGTGCTCGCCGGCGCCACCGCAGGTTTCCGTCCTGTTTTGGCGTAGCCCACCGGACTCGGAGTCATTCCCGCGAGGATTAGACGGGCTTCCGTCAACCCTTGGCGTCGTAGGAGTCGCTCCTGCGAGGATTACGTGGCCTTGGATTGAGCACCGCCACCCTCGAGGTAGAATCCCCGGCGCCGACCTACGGGTTCCACCCACTCATAGGAATTTTTGCGGCGGGTGGATCCAGTACGGGCCTCTAGGCCTGCTTATCCGGCCATTTGTGGCCAATCCATGGATTCATGGACTAATGTAATCTCTTCTCCTGTTAACGATCTTTCGATCAGCTTTGTACACAAAAATCCATGGAATAAAGAGGCTTATTTAGACCCGTTTTAGTTTGTGATGCGACCATGCTGTTGGTCTCTTGTGCGAATGCGTGCCTTCAGGCCCCCGATCGTTTCGGGAGTCCGGCCGAAGACGGTTTCGACTTTGTTCGTTTGTCCGTTCGCATCCTGTCGGGAGGATGGAGGATCGGGGCCGTCCGCGCCATTCCTCGATGGTTCGATGGGCGGTGCCATTTGAGTTGCAAGCGGGTTTGTTCGAGTGGCACCCCGGTTTACCCTTAGCGGGGACCCGGTTGAGACCAGCGGGGGTCAGTGCCATATGATCCGGGAGATTGTCCCATTTAGTTTCCGAGTCCGTTCGACCGGTCTCGGCGGCTCGTTGCCAGCTCTCGATGAGCAAACCATGGGCTTATTTCGTCCTCGGACTCGGACGTATTCGACAGGGGCCCATACGCTTCGCGCATACGGGTACTGGCCGCTGGTGCCCCCCTTTGATTACCCCTTACTCTTGTTTGGCCCAGAGCGGCCGTCGAACCCAACGCTGGGCCGGCCTACGAACTCTTGGGCCGGTGTTGGCGGTCGTTAAACCATGATTTGACCGCCAACCTACCGGTAAATAAATGCATAACACCAAGATTTTGTGCATAGTAGTTAGAAATAACACTACTCCACAAGTTTTGGTGAATATTTGGATGCAGGAGTGAATAATGGAGAAAAGAGGGCCCAGCCAGGGAAAATCCCTGGCCGGCCGGCCCCACCCTAGGCCGGCCGGCCCCACCTGGTGGCCACAGGCCTCAGGCTCTCTCCAGTGGGCTGCAAATTAATCCTCAACACGTGATTGAAGGCCAGCCCAACATAATTCCACCGTCATTCTAGAAGGTGGGCCATTTGGGCCTTAACTTGGCCCCTACTTCAATCCTGCCGACCCCACGGACAAACCGACCTTCAGACCGCCTTCAGGAGTGCATCTGGAGCGTTGAGGCAGAAGGCGGTGGCCAACCGCCACAGGGGACGGCCGGCCGGCCACCCTCCTAGGCCGGCCGGCCGGCTTTGGCGGCGCCGCCTCTCCAAAGTCGGCAGAGGAGCTTCAACCGCCTTGGAGACCTATAAAATGGACCCCTCGGCCTCCGAAGCAACGTGCACCATCACACTTCATCCAAGTGTTCATTAGTTTAGTTGAGTAGTAGCTTTGGGAGTTAGAGTAGAGTAGAGTAGAGTGAGAGCTCTCTCGGGCTTCCGGAGTCTTCTCGGAGTTCGGTATAGTTCTTTGTATCTTACTCTTGAGATATTATTTTATTTAATATAATATTTAGTTTTATCTTTATTTATTTCTTTTAGTAGTTCTTTTCTATTTAGTTTATTTATTCTGCCGAGTAAGTGCTCGTAGAAGTCTTGTTGTGGGATTCGTGATTGTTGGAATAGCGAGTACGAGAGAGTGCCGTCGTCGGGGATGACGTCGTGTGAAATCTGTGCTTGTTCATTCTTAGATAGGACTGCTCCGTTGATCAAGAGTAGCTCCTCTAGGCGGGTTGTAAGCGTGGCGCTTAGATCTTTGCCTATGCACGTTTGGCACCCAACCCCACGGAGGATGGTAGCCGCGAGTGTATGTGACAGCTGCACCGGTCTCTGTAATCCACCACGTCCGGGTTGGACTCAGCAGGGTCTTAATTATAGCGGATGGATCCCCAGGGTGAACTAGCATCATCGGTTGCCCTGGCACTTCCGTGCCCCGAAACGACATGACTTGTATGTGTATGAGCTTAGCTAGAGTAAATAACCTTTGTAGAATGGATTACTAGGAAGAGTAAATAATAGATAAACATACAGGTAGCCTTAACTCTATCTCGTTGCTCTCCCAAATGTATACTACGTTTTTATTTTATTACCTTGGATTTGAGGATGTGTGTGCCACCCATAATTATCATGCCTATCTTACCCCCGTCTCAAGTATAGTTGATACATTATTTCTTTCTCCAAATTATCCAATGCATAGCTATTATTCAGCTTTCTTTTGCTCTACTTCCCTGCGGAAATATAAATACGATAACCCTGGAATACTCCAAGGTGAAATGCTACAATGGTGATCCGTGCGCTTGCGGAATTAATGAATTTAATTTTATCGCATAAGAACCGCCAACAAGCATTTCTGGCGCCGTTGCCGGGGAAGTAGCAGCTAGAAACTGAATAAATGCATTGAAGTTTGTGAGAAGAATAATTATCACTTACTTTTGCGGGCTTACCCTTGTCCTGTCTTTCTTTGTTGTGGAAATTTGAAACAGGACTGTGCATGACTGGTTTCGACCTACCAGAAAACTTCCACTCAGATCCAGAGCAGTTCTTGAGGAAAGTTCGAGCAAGAATCACCAAACAGATCCACAAGAACGCTCTGGCTCTCGAATCATCTCCTCCATCGGTTGTCAGGGCCTCCTCAACGAACAACACCATGGCCGACCCCGTTGTTGAGAAGACGATCAATGACTTCTCCGCGCCAACTACGGAGAACATTCGTGTGGGTCCCAACCCGCGCCTCACCAACAAGGACTACGAGCTCAAGCCAGCCTTGATCAACATGATCTTGGCTAGTCCTTTCTGTGGGAAGCCGTCGGAGGATGCAAACGCTCACCTCCAAAGGTTCCTGATGACGTGCAACACTTTCGTCATAAAGGATGCACCTCAGGACGCCATCCGACTACAGCTTTTCCCATTCTCTCTGTTGGGGAAGGCTCTTCAGTGGTTCTACGCGAACCAAGAGTCCCTCGACACGTGGACGGCATGCTCCAATGCCTTCCTCGCCAAGTTCTTCCCGCCGGGCAAGACGACTGCCCTGCGAAACAAGATATCGGGCTTCCAACAGCTCGCAGATGAGTCGACCGCAGAAGCCTGGGACAGGATGCAGGAGTACGTTCTCTCATGCCCACACCATGGCATGGAGGAATGGCTCCTCATACAGAGTTTCTACCACGGTTTGAGGCCGTCCGCTCGAGAGCACCTCGACGCCGCAGCAGGCGGCTCCTTCTTCTCCCTTAGCGTGAAGAACGCTAAGAAGTTGATTGAGAAGGTGGCGGCCAACCAGACTCATGGTGAACGCCAAGCGGCGAGCACCAAGACCCGTGGAGTGCACCAAGTGGAGACAATGGACATGCTCGCCATCAAGCTCGATCAGCTACTCCGCAAGGTGGAATCTCCACAGGACCTGCAGGTTGCGGATTCCCGCATGACTTGCGAGGAATGCGGCAACGTTGGGCATATGGGCATCAATTGCCCAAATGTGAGAGAGGAATGCAATTTCCTCAATAATGGCAATGGGTTCCGCTCCCAGAACAACTACGGCTGGAATTCTAGGCCCGACCTCTCCTTCAATAAAAATCAGGGAGGTAACAATGGTAGTCTTTCCCGTTATGAGCCCTCTATCAAGGATCTAGTTCTCGGCCAGGTCAAGATCAATGACAGTATTAGTAAGAAATTTCTTACTACGGACAAAGCCTTGGAGAGCATAGATGCCAAGTTAGAGTCGTTCAGCACTGCTCTGCAGAATCAGCTAAGCCATAACAAGATGCTAGAAACACAAATAGCGCAAATAGCTTCAGCTGTGCAGTCTCCTCGTGCGGGTAAACTTCCTGGGCAACCGGAAGTTAATCCCAAGGAGAGTGTGAATGCAATAACCATCAGGTGTGAAGAAAGCGACTTGGATGCCGCACTCCCCAGGGATGTGATCAGAAAAGATCCCGGATGGCCAACCATTCCGTGCTTGGTCAACGACCGTTGTTTCGCTCGGGCACTATGTGACTTAGGGGCGAGCGTAAGCATCATGCCGAAGGCGATGTACGATGGGTTAAACCATCCCTTATCTCCAACGGCCATGAAGCTTCAGCTTGCGGATGGGTCACTACGCCTGCCCTTGGGGATTGTCGAAGAAGTTCCCGTACAGATCAGAAACCTCTTCGTCCCCGTCGACTTTGTTGTGCTTGACATGGAGGTAGATGTCAAGACCCCTCTCATCCTTGGGAGGCCGTTCTTGAGCACCACCAACGCCAACATTGACGTGGGGGCAGGAGAGATCCACTTGGACTTCAACGGCAGGGAAGAGACGTTCAGTTTCAAGCCTAAGGTTGAGCAATGCAAGCAAGTACGAGTCATATATGGAAAGAACCCAAGGAGAGTGGAGAAGATTGAAATTACTCCACCCATGCCACAGCCAGACAAGCTCATCGCACATATGAGAGACTATCTGGAAAGAGAGAATGCAAGAAGGCTAGCAAAATACTGGAGGACTCCAAGGAGGATGCCTCAGCCGCCAAACACACCTCAAGCCCCTCTTGCTCCTCCACCGCAAGAAGGAGTGGGCGAATCACAATCGCCTAAGAAGAGGAGAGCGAGGCGCTCAAGAAAGAAGAAGGCAGCTACGGCATCGACCGAGGAGAGTACAACAAAGGCGCCTAATGAAGAAAAGGTCGCCGCCACCAACACAAAGAAGACAACCAAGGTGTGGCGGAAGAAAGAAGGAACCTCTACCTCGCCAGATTCTCCAGCGAGTAAGGTCCAAACAAGTTGAAGATTTGGAGAACGTCTAGCTCAAAGACGTAAAAATGAGAGCCCTCCGATTGGGGAGGCCATCCCAATCGTTATCCTAGCTAGGCCTAGCGCTCGTTTTTCTTTCCATAAATCATAAAAACAAAATAAAAAAAAAATATATATATATAGAAAATTTTAAAATAACAAAAATAATAGGATTCCCGGCGATGCTCGTTAGGAGCCAGCCGTTTGTATCATCCTCACTCTTTTTTGCAGATCAAGAAGGAGGAGGGAGAGCCTGAATCAAGCTTAAGTCTTACAAAGACTCAAGCTTGGGGAGGGCACCCCCAGGTAAGAAGGAGTTCAATACAAGCTCGAGTCTTGCAAAGACTCAAGCTTGGGGAGGACCCCCAGGTAAGTATTCCTAACTTTCTCAATAAATAAATAAACTCCCTGTTTCGAATAAATGCTAGAATCTTGGTGTTATGCTGCACTTAAAGGAAATGATGATCGAGTTACAAATTAGCTTCCCATGTGTCGCATAGATGCAACCTCTACTCCTGACATACGTGTTATTTTTATTTGAGCATGATCACACCATGAGTCTTGCTTATTTCCGTGGGTTGCATTTGTTACACCAAGTCTGAGCATTGTGGATTGTGATATGGCATGATTAGGACTTGTTGCAATTTCTTAGTATGGTTTCATTCAGAGATGTTTTTCTAGAATTGCTGCAAGTACCTAAAACCCTTCTGTTTTGGCACACTTCTCTTAGTGTGAGGATTTATTAACCTACCAGAGCCATATCATAATATTCGAAACAGCCCCACTCATAGCCATTTGTTTATGCATTGAGTTTCGTTAAGGTTTGATGTACTCTTGAAACTAAGCACTCCTAATTTTGGTCATAATTCCTTCGCGTGTGTTTTCGAAAATTTCTCTCCACCAAATAAAAAGGGGAATGTTTGGATAAATCAACCAAACATTTTTCAGAGTTTGCAAAACTTTTGGTCCATCAAAAATGCTCAAGAATATTTAAAAATGTTTCATTGAACCATTCAAAATTTATGGCCCCTTGCACCATGGAATAGTAAAAAAAAAAAAAAAAAAAAAAAAAAAAAAAAAAAAAAAAAAAAACTCTATGGTTGCATGACAAAAGCATGGCCATATGGTTCCTATCATAAACATCTTGAGCAAAATAAAAGGACCAATGTTTTCAAAACCCCCTTCCATAAGTGTGAGTTCATTTTCTCCCCCTTCATCACATCATTTCCTATGACCAAAATAAATGGAGTTGCTATGTTGATTGAGACTCATTCTTTAGCTTTACAATATATGCATGACATTTGTGCATTCCTTACCAAGCTCCACAAACAAAGCCTCATTTGGTAGAAGGTAGGATGAGTGAAGCTTGTAGGAATAGAACTCACATTGTAGGTAAGAGAAGTGCCTACCAAAACAAAGGAGAATTTTTGCACCTTACCTTGCAGCACATAAAAACTCTGGATACATACCTGCTAGAATTGTGTACTTGTCCGAAAATGCCGTTCTAGTCTCCAATGCTGCATGACAAGGTGTGACATATAAGCCCCACGATTTTTGCAACACTCATGAATATTTTGTGCTCTCGTAAACTTACCACTGTTTAGGGAGTATGTTGTTGCATCTTTATTACCCATGGGGCGCTTCTTTGTAACTCCTGATCCGCCGGTACCCTGAGTTGAGTTTGCTCGGGACGAGCAAAGTTTAAGCTTGGGGAGGTTGTTGGCGGTCGTTAAACCATGATTTGACCGCCAACCTACCGGTAAATAAATGCATAACACCAAGATTTTGTGCATAGTAGTTAGAAATAACACTACTCCACAAGTTTTGGTGAATATTTGGATGCAGGAGTGAATAATGGAGAAAAGAGGGCCCAGCCAGGGAAAATCCCTGGCCGGCCGGCCCCAC
The DNA here is from genome assembly GCA_012490785.1 of Eragrostis nindensis. Taxonomy (NCBI): domain Eukaryota; kingdom Viridiplantae; phylum Streptophyta; class Magnoliopsida; order Poales; family Poaceae; genus Eragrostis; species Eragrostis nindensis. The sequence continues at coordinate 308,172 of JAAXCT010000242.1, forward strand.
CCTAGGCCGGCCGGCCCCACCTGGTGGCCACAGGCCTCAGGCTCTCTCCAGTGGGCTGCAAATTAATCCTCAACACGTGATTGAAGGCCAGCCCAACATAATTCCACCGTCATTCTAGAAGGTGGGCCATTTGGGCCTTAACTTGGCCCTACTTCAATCCTGCCGACCCCACGGACAAACCGACCTTCAGACCGCCTTCAGGAGTGCATCTGGAGCGTTGAGGCAGAAGGCGGTGGCCAACCGCCACAGGGGACGGCCGGCCGGCCACCCTCCTAGGCCGGCCGGCCGGCTTTGGCGGCGCCGCCTCTCCAAAGTCGGCAGAGGAGCTTCAACCGCCTTGGAGACCTATAAAATGGACCCCTCGGCCTCCGAAGCAACGTGCACCATCACACTTCATCCAAGTGTTCATTAGTTTAGTTGAGTAGTAGCTTTGGGAGTTAGAGTAGAGTAGAGTAGAGTGAGAGCTCTCTCGGGCTTCCGGAGTCTTCTCGGAGTTCGGTATAGTTCTTTGTATCTTACTCTTGAGATATTATTTTATTTAATATAATATTTAGTTTTATCTTTATTTATTTCTTTTAGTAGTTCTTTTCTATTTAGTTTATTTATTCTGCCGAGTAAGTGCTCGTAGAAGTCTTGTTGTGGGATTCGTGATTGTTGGAATAGCGAGTACGAGAGAGTGCCGTCGTCGGGGATGACGTCGTGTGAAATCTGTGCTTGTTCATTCTTAGATAGGACTGCTCCGTTGATCAAGAGTAGCTCCTCTAGGCGGGTTGTAAGCGTGGCGCTTAGATCTTTGCCTATGCACGTTTGGCACCCAACCCCACGGAGGATGGTAGCCGCGAGTGTATGTGACAGCTGCACCGGTCTCTGTAATCCACCACGTCCGGGTTGGACTCAGCAGGGTCTTAATTATAGCGGATGGATCCCCAGGGTGAACTAGCATCATCGGTTGCCCTGGCACTTCCGTGCCCCGAAACGACATGACTTGTATGTGTATGAGCTTAGCTAGAGTAAATAACCTTTGTAGAATGGATTACTAGGAAGAGTAAATAATAGATAAACATACAGGTAGCCTTAACTCTATCTCGTTGCTCTCCCAAATGTATACTACGTTTTTATTTTATTACCTTGGATTTGAGGATGTGTGTGCCACCCATAATTATCATGCCTATCTTACCCCCGTCTCAAGTATAGTTGATACATTATTTCTTTCTCCAAATTATCCAATGCATAGCTATTATTCAGCTTTCTTTTGCTCTACTTCCCTGCGGAAATATAAATACGATAACCCTGGAATACTCCAAGGTGAAATGCTACAATGGTGATCCGTGCGCTTGCGGAATTAATGAATTTAATTTTATCGCATAAGAACCGCCAACAGCCGGGAATGGGCCGTCGGAGGCGTTTACAGCTCCTGGCCGCTTTTACCTGAGGGCCCAAAACCGGCTTCCCTACCGGTTGGGCCCGTGAGGCGTTGGACGCGAGGCGTCGCGACGCTTCGCCGGCGCGGATCTAGAGGCGCGGCATTTGGACGGGACGCAGAGAAGAGGCGTGCGTTTTCTTCACCTGCATACGTTAGGGCGGAGGAAAACGAAGGGACGCGAGATTTAAGGCGGGAAACGGCACAGCGCCGGTTCGGCGCATAAAAATAGGCCATACCTATCCGGGGAGTCTTCTCGCACACCCCATCACCCGTTACTGTTGGCCTTTCTTCTCCCCTTGCGATCGCCTTCGATTCCTTTCGCTCCGCGCCGTTCTCCGCCCCAATCGCCACCATTCGCCGTCCGCTTCGCAACCGCCGTCGGTCGATTCGATCCCGGCGTCGTCCGCGCTCCCTCGTCCCGTTGAGTCCGATGGCGGAAGAGGGAGACGAGTGGCCGGAGTCGGTGGCGACGCCGGATCTGCTGCGCGGGCTGGTCGCGAAGGGTCTCCTTCGCCCGCTCTCCGACGCGGTGGAGTGGATGGTGCCGTCGGAGCGGTCGCCTTCGCCGCCGGACGACTACATCGTCTCGTTCTTCCACTTCCACTCCCGCGGGTTCGGGGTGCCAGCGCACCCCTTCTTCCGCGGACTCCTGGGCTACTACGGGATCGAGGTTCAGCACCTCAATCCCAACTCGATCGGCCACATCGCCGGCTTCATCACGCTGTGCGAGGCCTACCTCGGCATTCCCCCCAACTTCGATCTGTGGAGGTACTTCTTCAGGGCGTCGCTCCAGCCCGTCCGCGGGCAGGTCCCGCTCATGGGCTCCGCGAGCCTGCGTCTCCGCGTGGAGCGGGCGTCGGGCTACATCACGTGGGTGCATACTTCCTCCAACTCCGGGTGGCACGATCGGTGGTTCTACTTGAAGAACGAGCGCACCGGCCCGCTGCCCAAGTTCACCAACGCCCGGTTGTCCGGCGCCCCCGATTGCTGGCACTGGGGTCTCAGAGCGAGGGAGATTGCGGCGATCCAACCCCTCCTCGACGCCGTGGCGGTGCTGCGTGACCGGGGGGTGTCGATGGTCGGCATCACCGGCCACTTCCACAGCATCCGCGTGCTGCCGCTGATGCGCCGCGCGCTCCCCATGTGGGAGATGACACCGGACGCCGACCTCCGAGGGACGGCGATGGTGATTGGCGAGCCGCTGAGCCACCGCGAGATCGGGGCGCGGCTGTCGGAGGCAGCCGGCAAGTCCGCCCTGCACTTCATCGACAACGAGTTCGAGTGGCCTGTCGCGGGCCACCCCGCCGCGCTGCCGCACGCCGACGCGATCCGCTTTGTGAGTTTCTTCTCCACGCTTTCCTGATTGATTGGTATTGTTTGTTTTAGAGGAATGAATGCGGCATTCTTGCATCTTCCCTTTGTGTGCAGCCAGGGTTAGCCGTTCGGCGCTCGACAGCCCCCGTGCCCGAGGACGCGGGCCGTCGGGCGGTGAACCGTGCCCATGGGGAGAGGACGAAGCGGCGAAAGGATCGCCGCAAGGCCCGGAAGGACGCCTACGAGGCGAGGAGGAGAGACCGGGCGCGTCGTCGGCGGGGCGGCGAGGCGGTCGACACTGAGTCTGAGTTCGACACGGACTCGGCGCTCGACCACAGCAGCGAAGAGGCCGGCGACGGCGGTCACCACGACGACGCGTGGATCGACGACGTCATCCCAGACGACGACGGCGCGCAGCCGATTCCGGCCGGCGGTGTCGCCGGCGAGGGCCAGGGGCCCCCGTCGAGCGGTCCCGGTGAGGTGGTCACAGTCGCCGCGACGTCGACGGCGGCGGCAGGGAGCCTCGATGTCCTTATTGCCGTCGCCGCCCCGGCCGGGGCCTCCTCCCTTGCCGGGACGGCTTCCGCGTCGCGGGCCGCCCCCGAGACCGGCGCGGGGACGACCGAATCCGGGGTCGCACGGGAGACGATCCCGCCCGAGGGACCCGGCGTGCCTCATCCGACCCCCGACGTGGGGGCGCGGGGTGGCGAGGAACCCACCCCTGACACAGCAGCTCGTGCAGCCGTCGGACAAGGCTCGGGGCGCTCGCGGGCGAAGCCTGCGCGGAAGCGCAAGCGGTCCAACATGTGAGTTTGCTTTATGGTGTCTTTTGCAATCGCTTGATTTGTTTTTGTTCGCCCTTCTTCTGAACCGCGACGTGCATCCTTACAGCTCCGCCCCGAGATGGGACGGGACCCAGTTGGCCCCTCACAAGGCGCTGCGTCTCGCCGCCGAGCAGAGCCAGAGCCAGGAGGGCTCCGCTCCGCGGCAGGATGACACAGTGCGAAGGAAGCCGGAAGTCGTTGCGGCGCCGGAGGAGACGGTGCGGGAGCGCAACGCGCCGAGGGTCGACGGCGCAGCGGCGCAACAGGGTTCCGCACCCGTCGCGAGCGGAGCCCCCGACTCCGAGGGTCGGGCTGGCGAGCCACGGCCGGGTACCGCTCCACCGCGTGCACAAGGTGTCGCCGGCGCAGGGGGACGGACCGCCGAGGTCCGTCCGACGCCGAGCCCGTCATCGTCGAGGGCCGGTGACGCTGGTAACGCTGCGGGGGCTCGTCAGGGAGCCACCTCGCAGTCGAGGACTGCGACCGGCGATCCGCGCTGGGACGCGGCCGCCGCCGGTGTGCCGCTGATCCAACGTCTGGCGCGGTCCGGCTGGGGGCCGGATGTACTGGTGGACACGCCGGAGGGTCCGGTCCCTGTGACCGACTCGGCGGAGGCAAAGGCCTGGGCGTACATGGCCCAAGAACTCTCCCACACCTTCAGCAGGCTGGAGACAATCAAGGCGTCGGTCACGACGGAGGTCGACGCCGCGAAGGAGCTGATGATGAACGCGCGGGTTCCTATTGACGTGAGTGGGAGAATCCTCCGCCCTCTATCTTTTTGTCTTGGGCGTTCATCGTACTTGTCTTTTTTGCCTTACGGTTTTTTCTTGCTATCCGCAGACCTTGCTTGCAAACAGCAAGCTCAAGTCGAACCTCATCCGGCACCAGCTGAAGGAATACGTTGCGCGAGGCGAAGAGCTGGCGCGCGCGCTGCGTGTCTCCGACCCCATCCGCCGCCGAGCCGAGGCCGCCGAGGCCGCGACGAAAGCTGCGGAGGATGCGGAGAAGAGGGCCGCGGACGCGGAGTCGGCGCTATGCGGCATGGTCAAGCGCGCCGAGACGGCGGAAAAGCAAGTGCAGGCCCAGGAGCAGGAGCTGCAGAAGGAGCGCGGACTCCGGACCGCCGCCGACAAGGCGCTGTTGGAAGCCACTCAGCGCGCCGAGGCCGCCGAGAAGAGGGCGGCGGCTGCTGAGACAGCGCTAAGCAGGGAGAGGGAGCTCAAGGTCGCCGCCCAGTCGTCGTTGACCAACGTGAGCGGTGAGCTCCAGAAGACACAGAAGGAGCTGAAGGGTAAGTTAGTTTACCTGTTCTTTTGTCGCTTTCAGACTGAGCGACTCATCCCGCCGTGTCGGCTTTTGTCGCTTTCAGACTGAGCGACTGATTCCGTTGTTTTGGCCAGACGCACAGGAGCTCCAGGTGCAGTCGCAGGCGGCGCTGGCGGATCTTGACCTGCTGCGGCAGGCCATGGAGATCGCTTGCAACGAGATCGGTGTGCCGCGTCCACCAGACGCCACATCTGTGATCCCGCAGGTCGCCGGGCTCCCTGCCTACTTCCGCGTGCAGGAGGAGGAGTGCCTTCGGACCAGAGTCCAGATCGCCTTTGCCGTGTCGAAGAGTCACTACGGTGACCACTACAAGATCGACGTGCTGGCGAGAGGCTACGAGCCTTCCTGTAGTGAGGCCGACTTGGAGCGGATCGAGGAAGAGGTGATTCCCTTTGCGCGCCGTCTTGCCGATGACAACCTGGACATGATCCCCTCGCGCCGTGGCGAGGGTGAAAATCAGTAGGTTAGGTGGTGATGGTCGGAGTCGGGCCCGTGTGGGCCTTATTTTGTAAACAACGATGTGGGCATGCGCGCCCGTTTGTTTATATGAATTTTCGTTTCGCTTTTCGCAAGTTTTTCGTTCGTTTTACTCTTTCCATGTGGCGATTCGCCTCGAATACTCGTGATCTCGGAAGATTAACTCAATTCCGACCAGCCGCTCGGGCCGACCCTATCCACTGGGGCGTCGGGTGCCCTTGATCGAACTGGCCGAGCCTTAAGCCAATATCCGGGGCTCACGATTTTCGTTGCAATTCGTCACACTTCGAGTTTTAGGACGTCGGTTTTGCGTTCGCGGAGGCCCGCTCTTAGTCGAATTGCGTTGTTTCTCTTAAGAGCATCACTCCTAGCGCATACAAAATCAACGCGGCACAAAGCCACACCCGCCGGGTGGAGCCTCCGAGGGGAGCGCACCCAGGCGGCTGCCCAAGAGGTGTGTAAGGAAAACACCAAGATCGTTTGATGTTAACGCATCGGCAGAAAGGCAACAAACGAATTTACAGAGCTAAGGATAGAAGCGACGTAGCTGCTCAATGTTCCAAGCGTTGGCGACGAGTTGGCCTTCCGAGTCCATGAGCTTGTACGTTCCGGGACGCAGCACCTCGGCGATGACGAACGGTCCCTCCCACGGCGGTGACAGCTTGTGTCGATCCTTGTTGCTCTGCACCAGTCGGAGAACCATGTCTCCTTCCTTGAACGCGCGGCCGCGAACTCGTCGTCCGTGGTAGCGGCGCATGGCTTGTTGGTACTTGGCGGACCTCATCAAGGCGACTTCTCGGTCCTCATCGATTTGGTCGAGGGCGTCCTCGAGATAACTCCGGTTGACCTCCTCGTTGAAAGCGCGAACCCGAGGAGCGCCGTACTCGATGTCAGTCGGGAGCACCGCCTCTGCTCCGTAGAGCATGTAGAACGGCGTTTGGCCAGTCGCCCGACTTGGTGTGGTGCGCAAGCTCCATAACACCGCAGGTAACTCTCGCACCCACCGGCCAGCGTGAACTTTCAATTTGTTGAAAATCCTCGGTTTGAGCCCTTGTAGGATCATTCCGTTTGCTCTCTCGACCTGGCCGTTGGCCTGTGGGTGCGCGACTGATGCCCAGTCGACCCGGATGTTGTAGTCGTCGAAGAATTCGAGGAACTCGTTACCGGTGAACTGAGTCCCATTGTCGGTATGATGGAGTTCGGCACTCCGAAGCGATGGATGATGTCGGTGAAGAATCGAACGGCTTCTGCTGACCGGATCTTTACGAGGGGTCGTGCCTCAATCCACTTGGAGAATTTGTCAACGGCCACCAGCAAATGCGTGTAGCCCCCGGGCGCCTTCTTCAGGGGCCCGACCAAATCCAATCCCCACACGGCGAAGGGCCAAGTGATGGGTATGGTTTGAAGGGCTTGCGCCGGCATGTGGGTCCTTCGAGCATAGTATTGGCACCCTTCGCAAGTGCGTACTACCGCGATTGCGTCGGACACGGCCGTGGGCCAGTAGAAGCCATGCCGGAACGCTTTTCCGACTAGACTTCTTGGGGCCGCGTGGTGACCGCACTCGCCGGCGTGGATGTCGGACAGTAGCTCTTTTCCCCTTTCGATGGGGATGCAGCGTTGAAGCACCCCCGAGTGGCTCTTTTTATAGAGCTCGCCGCCGACTATGACGAATGACTTAGCCCGACGCGCAAGGCGTCTTGCCTCTGTCTGGTCGGCGGGGAGCTGATCTCGGAGTAGGCAGTCGAGGAATGGAGTCCTCCAGTCGGACACCGGGTCGGGCGCAACCCCCGAGCCCCCGACCGCCTCGTCGGCAGTCGGACTCGAGCCCCCCACCGCTTCGTCAGCTGTCGGGATGGCAAGAACGGCTCGACCCGAGTCTTCTCCGAGAGGAGAGCGTGTACCTTCTATTGTCGAGAAGTCGGCGCCGTCTGGTCGGGTTGTTGAAGCGTCCGTCATGGGTGTGGCTGGCGCCTCACGAACCGACGGCTTCTGCTGGTCGTGGGAGAAGACGCCGGCAGGGACGGGGTCCCGGTTGGAGGCCATCTTCGCGAGGCCGTCCGCCTCCTCGTTGTAGCGGCGGAGTACGTGACTGACCTGGAAGCCTTCGAACTTTTCTTGAAGTCGCCGCACCTCAGCGCAGTACGCCGCCATCTTCGGGTTCGAGCAATTCGACTCGCTCGTCACCTGATCGGCGATAAGCTGGGAATCGCCGAAGACCTCCAGCCTTTTGACGCCGAGCTCGATCGCCGCCTTCACCCCGTTGACGAGTGCCTCGTATTCCGCCACGTTATGGGACGCATGAAAATTGAGTCGGACCGCATAGCGCAGGCGGGACCCGAGTGGCGAGACGAGAACGAAGCCGCTTCCGGCGCCTCTTTTTGTCAGCGAGCCGTCGAAAAACATGTTCCAACACTCTCGCTCGACGGGTGCAGGTGGCAGCTGGATCTCGGTCCACACGGCAGCGAAGTCCGCAAGCACTTGCGACTTGATCGCGGTGCGCGGGGCGAATTCGAGCTCCTGTCCCATGAGCTCGAGGGCCCACTTCGCGGCCTTGTTCGTGGCCTCTTTGCTCCTCAACGCCTCGCCGAGAGGGAAGGAGGTGACCACAGTGATTGGATGCGCGTCAAAGTAGTGACGTAGCTTCCTTTTGGTTGTGACGACCGCGTACAATAGCTTCTGCAACTGAGTCCAGCGGGTCTTGGTGTCGGACAAAACCTCGCTGACAAAGTATACCGGTCGCTGGACTTTCAGAGCATGTGCGGGCTCGCTCCTCTCGACCACCAGCGCCGAGCTGACCACCTGAGTGGTTGCGGCGATGTACAAGAGGAGAGGCTCGCGCTCTGCAGGGGCTGTCAGGACGGGTGCGTTCGATAGCACCGTCTTAAGCCGATCAAGCGCGATTTGGGCCTCGGGGCTCCAGACGAAGTGTTCCGACTTCTTGAGCAGTCGGTATAGGGGCAGACCCCTCTCCCCGAGTCGGGAGATGAACCGACTGAGAGCCGCGAGGCATCCCATCACACGCTGTACGCCTTTCAGGTTCTGAATGGGGCCCATCTTAGCGATGGCCTCGATCTTCTCGGGATTGGCTTCGATGCCGCGTTCCGAGACGCAAAACCCAAGTAGCATACCTTTCGGAACTCCAAAGACGCATTTCTCCGGGTTCAGCTTTATGCCGCACGCCCTCAGCTTCCGAAAAGCTCGATCGAGGTCGGCGACGAGGTCGTCGGTCTTCTTGGACTTCACCACGATGTCATCCACGTATGCTTCGACGATCCGACCGATGAGATCGCCGAAACATTTGATCATGCACCGCTGGAAAGTTGCCCCGGCGTTTTTCAACCCAAACGGCATCGTTACGTAACAATATACGCCGTACGGGGTGATGAACGCAGTCGCGAGCTGGTCGGATTCTTTCAACGGGATCTGGTGGTAACCAGAGTACGCGTCGAGAAAGCAAAGGGTTTCGCACCCAGCGGTCGAGTCTACGATTTGATCAATACGCGGCAAAGGAAACGGATCCTTTGGACACGCCTTATTGAGATTCGTATAGTCAACACACATCCGCCATTTTCCATTCTTCTTTTTCACAAGTACAGGATTGGATAACCAATCAGGGTGGTACACCTCTTTGATAAACCCAGCAGCTAAGAGTTTTGATAACTCCTCACCGATGGCCTTGTGTCTCTCCTTGTCGTAGCGGCGCATGTGTTGTCTCACCGGGCGAGAGCCCGGCTTGATACACAGGGAGTGCTCGGCGACGTTCCTCGGGATGCCCGGCATGTCCGAGGGCTTCCACGCGAATATGTCCTGGTTGGCTCGGAGGAAGTCGACGAGCGCGCTTTCCTATTTGTCGGAAAGCGTCGTGCCGATGCGCACGGTCTTGCTGTCGGGGTCGGCCGGGTTGAGCGGGATCTCCTTGATATCCTTGGCCGGGTCAAACGACCCGGTCGTGCTCTTGTAGTCGGGCCCGGCCTCCTCAGCCGTCGCAGCGGCAGCTGTGAGCTCGTCCTTGTGCAGGAGTGCTTCCGCGACCTCGCAGGCCTCGCGGTCGCACTCGTAGGCGCGCTGGATGGACGTGCTCACCGTGATGACCCCCTTGGGGCCCGGCATCTTCAGCTTGAGGTAGGTGTAGTTGGGGACGGCCATGAACTTCGCGTAACACGGCCGCCCGAGTACAGCGTGGTATGCCCCGGGGAAGTCCACCACCTCGAATGTCAGCGTCTCGGTGCGGTAGTTGACGGCGGTGCCGAAGGTCACGGGCAGGTCGATCTGCCCGAGCGGCACCACATGCTTGCCGGGGACGATCCCGTGGAACGGCGCCCGAGTTGGTCGGACGCGGTCCCGACTGATCCCCATGGCGTCGAGAGTCTCTCCGTAGAGGATGTTGAGGCCGCTGCCCCCGTCCATGAGAACCTTGGAGAGCCGTTTCTTGCCGACGATGGGGTCGACGACAAGCGGGTAGCGCCCCGGCCGGGGCACGTGCTCCGGGTGATCGAACGTAACTGGGAGTCGGACCACTTGAGGAAAGTGGGGACGGCCGGCTCCGCGGCGTAGACCTCGCGGCGGACGAGCTTCTGCTGCCTTCGCGGCGCGCAGGCCTCCGGTCCCCCGAAGATAATGAGGCAGCCTTCAGGGTGGGGGAAGGCATCGTCGTCCCCACCCTTGTCATCGTCGCCGCCTTTGGGCGGCGGGTCGTCGCGCTCCGCCTTCTTGGAGCTACCGGTGAGGAACTTGCGGAGCAGCCCACAGTCCTTGAGGGCGTGCTTGACGGGGTACGCATGGTTGGGACAGGGCTCCTCGAGCTTCTTCTCGAAGTGGTTGGATGCGCCCTCCGCAGGCGCGCGCTTTGGCTTGCGCTCCGCCGCGGCGACAAGGGATGCCTCCTGTCGCGCGACGTTGCCCTTCTTCTTCTTCTTCTTCTTGGGCTGGCTGGAGGGGCCGGCCCCTCCCGTCGACTCCTCCCTCTTGGCCTTAGCCTTGAGCTTGGCCGGAGTCTTGGTGAAGATCGCCCCCACCGCGTCCTCGCCGGACGCGAAGTTGGTGGCGATGTCGAGGAGGTCCTTGGTTGTGCGTGGGCTGCTGCGCCCTAGCTCGTGCACCAGGGTCTTGTTGGTCGTCCCTGCGACGAACGCGCTGACGACGTCAGCGTCGGCAATGTTGGGCAGTGCATTGCACTGCTTCGAGAACCGCCGGATGTAGTCGCGCAGGGTCTCGTCGGGATTCTGGCGGCAGTTCCGGAGGTCCCACGGGTTCCCGGGACGCTCGTACGTCCCCTGGAAGTTGCCGATGAAGACGTCCTCCAAATCCTCCCAGCTCTGGATGATCCCTTCTGGGAGGTGCTCAAGCCATGCCCGCGTTGGTCGGCGAGGTAGAGCGGGAGGTTGCGGATGATGAACTCGTCGCTGTCAGCTCCGCCAGCCAGACAGGAGAGTCGGTAATCACCCAGCCAAATAGCCGGGTTCGAGTCACCCGAGTACTTGGTAATGCTGGTCGGCGCGCGATACCGCTGCGGGAACGGTGCGCACCGAATGTGACGTCCAAAGGCGCGTGGCCCCGGAGGTGGAGGGCTCGGGCTCCGGTCCTCCTCCGGGTCGTAGCGTCCACCTCGTCGAGGGTGGTAGCCGCGCATCTCGGCTTCGCGCCGAGTGCCACGGGCCTGGTCACGCCTGCGCGCGTCGAGAAGTGTGCGCGCATCCCGCATGGGCCCCACGCGGTCCTTGATGGGAGGCAGGTTGCGGCCGCCCGATCCGCGCGTCGGCTGCGCTACGGACACTTCCTTGTCGTCATGGCGATCGGCGGAGCGCTGCAAGGCACCTAGAGCGCGCTGCCGAGACAGCGAACTCTCAGCCTGCTGCTCCGCGGCCACCTCGAGTAGGCGCAGGAGCTCTCTGCGCTTCCGCTCGTCCTCCGGAGTTGCAGGTTGCGGGAGGTCTCGTGCGAGAGCCGCTGCCGCCGCCAGATTTTGACTGGCTCGCGGGAGGTGAAGCGGGGTGCCCGCGATGTCATGCACGATGCGGTGCTGCACACCGCGTGCCATGGTACGGGCGCGCCCTGCGGGGGCACGCCGCTGGGCAATCGCCTGCTCCAGGAGCTGACGCTCCCGCTCGATGCCGCACTCCATGTCGGCAAGCTCCCGCCTCCGCGCGAGCAGCTGCTCCAGTGCTGGCGGGTCCTGTGGTGGGGGTGTTGCGCCCCCTACCACAGGCGCTGGGTATGGGTTCGGGCCTCCGTCGCCGGATGGCTCGTTCCCATCGTCACCTTCCCCATCGCTGGGGTCGGCGATATCTCCGTCCCGAATCTCGGCCATGAGACACTCGCGGGACGGGTCGAATGTGAGCGCGTCGAAGCACTCAGCAAGGAAGTCCTCGACAGAGTCGCGGTCCTGGGTATCGGCGGGCTCCGCGCCCACAGATACGGATGCGCCAACGGCGGGACCGGGAGGTCCAGTTCGGCTGGGCGGGAAGCGGCACGCGAGCTCGTGCTCCAACGCCTCCATGGACTCCCGTAGCCGCGGTGGCAGGGAGGCTCGACGCTCCCAGGCCTCGTAGCCAGGCGGGAGTGGTGGTCCCTCAACAAGGCAGTTGTTGAGGAGCGCCAGCGCGTAGAAGATACGCTGGCATTCATCTGGCCGGGGGTTCGCACCGAGGTACGCTTCGATGCGCACGGGCAGTGCTCGGGCCCCCGGTCCGCGCGAGAGGTAGACATCCGAAGTGAAAACGCGCAGAGGCTCCGCGCCGGCGCTGCTGCGCATCCGCTGCAGCTCGGCGTGGTCCGTCAAGTAGTCCACGTCACCGAAGCGGAAGACACGGTACGGAACCGTGACTGGGGTGTAGAACCGGGAAGAAGGCGCGGTGGAACGCCTCCGGTCCCTTCCGCGGACGCTCCCACGAAGCGGGTGTTGGCGTTTCTTACGCACAGAGATAAATATCAACTCCGCAAGCGCACGGAACACCGTTGTAGCATTTCACCCAGGAGTATTCCAAGGGTATCGTATTTATATTTTCCTCAGGGAAGCAGGGCTAAGAATATCGTGAATTAACAAGGAAACATCTATTATTTATAACTTGCAAACTAGACCAGAGCAGGGATACATATATGATGGATGGCAACCAAACACACGCAAGAATGCCATATGAAGATAAAGAGATAGAACTAGTCAACTGGGAGGACAACGAGAAGAAGAGTATCAGCCTAGGAGTTAGCATTTAGTATTTCCTGATAGTCTACAATTACTTGCTTAAGCTTTCACTACAGATACGTTCCTGCATATCGGGGCACACGCATGCCAAGGCAGCAACCCGAGAATTAGGTTCAACTACCTTGGGGAACTACGTGCTATTGACGTCCCTACTAAAACCATCACCCGGACGTGGTGGATTACAGAGACCGGTACGCCTGTCACACGTACTCGCGGCTACCATCCTCCGTGAGGTGTAGAGCAAACTCACGTCTAGAATAATTCCCCGCACCATGCAAGCAAATATCCCAGATAACTTACTCTACGCGTAAGAGCAAGCAAACCATGCATAACAAATCTATGTGGATTGTGTAAGCATTTGCGGTGCAAACAACCCATGCAGATAGACATATCATACACAGACGTGGAACCAACACAGGAATTTCTCTATAACAATTACTTAAATAAATATAAACTAAAAGGAAAACTAAATTAAATAAATAAGAAAATAAATAAGAAATAATTATATTAAAGAAAGTATAAAAGAAAAGATACACGAGAACTTTACCCAAACTCCGAAGAGAACTCCGGAGCTCCAAGCGAAGCTCTCACTTCTACTCTAACTCCCATGACCAACTAGCCTACTCTAAACTACACAAGTGGAATGATCACATGAGAAGAGCGTGACCCTACATTGGATCTTCTCTTCTCAAGTGTGAAGGTGCAGGTTGGAAGTGAGGGGGAGGTCTTCTATTTATAGATGAGTTGCCTTGGGAGAGTGGAGAAGGTCTTGGAGAATCTTGTGGATATTCCTCACTTGCCGACGTCTCCTTCCTTAGTCGGCGCGTCAATTTAGCTTGCAACCGCCTCTGGAACCGACTGGAAAAAGATGGGCTGATTCGGACAAAATAGTTGGCCGGCCGGCCTAGGCCTAGGCCGGCCGGCGGGCTTTTTTCTCCGAATGCCTCGAACTTTTGTGGGCTGGCCTCTCATGATGTGCCCATTAAGATCCACGGTCCTGCCCGGTGATTTGACGCCTTTTTGAGTGGTTGATGGGCTTGTTTGTTGGGCCTTGCGCAGTGGTCGATACTCCGGGCTGGGAAATATTTGTTGGCCATTTGATCCTTGATGTTTGAGCCCATTGGGAGATGCCTGGGACTGCTGGACCATGTTGAGATCCAACATAAGCCGGCCGGCTTATGATGGGGCCGGCCGGTAGGCTTTTGCTCCCGTTTTCAATGGATTTCCTCCTGCATCCAAATATTCACCAAAACTTGTGGAGTAGCATTATTCCTATCTACTATGCACAAAATCTTGGTGTTATGCTTTTATTTACCGGTAGGGTGGCGGTCAAAACACGGTTTAACGACCGCCAACAACCTCCCCAAGCTTAAACTTTGCTCGTCCCGAGCAAACTCAACTCAGGGTACCGGCGGATCAGGAGTTACAAAGAAGCGCCCCATGGGTAATAAAGATGCAACAACATACTCCCTAAACAGTGGTAAGTTTACGAGAGCACAAAATATTCATGAGTGTTGCAAAAATCGTGGGGCTTATATGTCACACCTTGTCATGCAGCATTGAAGCTTAGAACGGCATTTTCGGACAAGTACACAATTCTAACAGGTATGCATCAAGAGTTTTTATGTGCTGCAAGGTAAGGTGCAAAAATTCTCCTTCGTTTTGGCTGGCACTTCTCTTACCAGCCAATGTGAGTCTATTCCTACAAGCTTCACTCATCCTACCTTCTACCCAATGAGGCTTTGTAAGTGGAGCTTGGTAAGGAATGCACAAATGTCATGCATTTATTGTAAAGCTAAAGAATGAGTCTCAATCAACATAGCAACTCCATTTATTTTGGTCATAGGAAATGATGTGATGGAGGGGGAGAAAATGAACTCACACTTGTGGAAGGGGGTTTTGAAAACATTGGTCCTTTATTTTGCTCAAGATGTTTATGATAAGAACCATATAGCCGTTGACTTTTGTCATGCAACCATGGAGTTTTTTTTTTATTTTATTTTTTTGACTACTCCATGGTGCAAGGGGCTATAAATTTTGAATGGTTCAAGGAAACATTTTGAAATATTCTTGAGCATTTTGGATGGACCAAAAGTTTTGCAAACTCTGAAAAATGCTTGGTTGATTTATCCAAACATTCCCCTTTTTATTTGGTGGAGAGAAATTTTTGAAACACACGCGAAGGAATCATGACCAAAATTAGGAGTGCTTAGTTTCAAGAGTACATCAAGCCTTAAAACTCAATGCATAAACAAATGGCTATGAGTGGGGCTGTTTCGAATATTATGATATAGCTCTGGTAGGTAAATAAATCCTCACACTAAGAGAAGTGTGCCAAAACAGAAGGGTTTTAGGTACTCGCAGCAATTCAAGAAAAACATCTCTGGATGAAACCATACTAAAAAATTGCAACAAGTCCCTAATCATGCCATATCACAATCCACAATGCTTAGACTTGGTGTAATAAATGCAACCCACAGAAATAAGTAAGGCTCATGATGTGATCATGCTCAAATAAAAATAACACATATGTCGGGAGTAGAGGTTACATCTATGCGACACATGGGAGGCTAATTTGTAACTCAGTCATTATTTTCCTTAAGTGTAACATAACACCAAGGTTCTAGCATTTATTCGAAACAGGGAGTTTATTTATTCAAGGAAAGTTTAGAAATACTTACCTGGGGGTCCTCCCCAAGCTTGAGTCTTTGCAAGACTTAAGCTTGAATAGGCCGCTTCCTCCATTCTTCTTGTGTCTGCAAAAAGAATGAGGGTGATACAGGTGGCTAGCCCCTATTGGGCTTTGCCGAGAACCTAATATTTTTTTGTGTTTTTTTTATTATTATTATTTATTTATTTTTATTTTTATTTTTTTAAAAGGAAAGGGCACAATTGAAGAAGAGTATAATATCGTATACAGAAGTACTTACCTGGCGGTCCCTCCCCAAGCTTAGCTCTTGCAACATGTGCAAAGCTAAGCGATTAAATCTTTCATTTGGAAGCACTGGGTCCGCCTTGTTGGTTCCTTCTTCTTGAATTGTGTGCCTTTCATGTTGCCTGATTGGTTTGCTCTCAGAAAGATCCTGCATTGGTTAGTACAAATCCATTCGTCTACAATCGACACATCTCTATAGTTCCATTGATCAACCACGTCTAATTCAATCAACTATGTGAGGAGAGCAGGGATCGCTATACTCTCCTTCTGTCATGAAAGCATCATAGAGGTATGTGTTTTTCTGTTGGTTGAACGGCCACCGGGCATAATCTCAATGGAGAACAGAGGCACAGAAGTGATCTTCACCCAACCAACAGAAAGAGACGCAGGCGATTGATTTATGACTAACAACCCAACCAATACCCATACAAATAAAAGGATTTCAAAGCAAGGGTATAGTCAAAAAGATTTGCAGCATATTTTTATCAGAGAGCAACTATGTATTTTTTTTTTTGCATGGAAGATTCAGGCAGCATTTTTATTTTATTTTTTTTTTATTATTTTTTTCGAAAGGAGGGGATATATGACATGGAAAAATAAGGAATAATTGCATATGCGTACCTGGCGGTACCTCCCCAAGCTTAGCCTTTGCAATCATATGCAAGGCTAAGCTATATATTTCTTCATTGAACATCTTGGTTCCGCCATGTATGTTTCCGTCTTCCTGTCATTAAAAAAATCCAACCTTTCTCTATATATTTATTATTATTTTTTTTTGATTTTTTTTTTCAAAATCCCAACGCCTATGATTGGGCGCTCGGGTCTTTTTTTTTATATGCAGCGGGGTGGGATGGAGGGAAATTAAATATGCAGATGGATTGAAAAGAAAATAATGCGAATGCGATGATGGTATGCTCAAACAGAATGCAGGTGGATGCTTAGGCTAGCAGCAAATTAACATAACAGATATTCGATGTCAATCAAAGATATCTTAAACCATTGCTTCCCCGGCAACGGCGCCAGAAATGCTTGTTGGCGTTTCTTACGCACAGAGATAAATATCAACTCCGCAAGCGCACGGAACACCGTTGTAGCATTTCACCCAGGAGTATTCCAAGGGTATCGTATTTATATTTTCCTCAGGGAAGCAGGGCTAAGAATATCGTGAATTAACAAGGAAACATCTATTATTTATAACTTGCAAACTAGACCAGAGCAGGGATACATATATGATGGATGGCAACCAAACACACGCAAGAATGCCATATGAAGATAAAGAGATAGAACTAGTCAACTGGGAGGACAACGAGAAGAAGAGTATCAGTCTAGGAGTTAGCATTTAGTATTTCCTGATAGTCTACAATTACTTGCTTAAGCTTTCACTACAGATACGTTCCTGCATATCGGGGCACACGCATGCCAAGGCAGCAACCCGAGAATTAGGTTCAACTACCTTGGGGAACTACGTGCTATTGACCTCCCTACTAAAACCATCACCCGGACGTGGTGGATTACAGAGACCGGTACGCCTGTCACACGTACTCGCGGCTACCATCCTCCGTGGGGTGTAGAGCAAACTCACGTCTAGAATAATTCCCCGCACCATGCAAGCAAATATCCTAGATAACTTACTCTACGCGTAAGAGCAAGCAAACCATGCATAACAAATCTATGTGGATTGTGTAAGCATTTGCGGTGCAAACAACCTATGCAGATAGACATATCATACACAGACGTGGAACCAACACAGGAATTTCTCTATAACAATTACTTAAATAAATATAAACTAAAAGGAAAACTAAATTAAATAAATAAGAAAATAAATAAGAAATAATTATATTAAAGAAAGTATAAAAGAAAAGATACACGAGAACTTTACCCAAACTCCGAAGAGAACTCCGGAGCTCCGAGCGAAGCTCTCACTTCTACTCTAACTCCCATGACCAACTAGCCTACTCTAAACTACACAAGTGGAATGATCACATGAGAAGAGCGTGACCCTACATTGGATCTTCTCTTCTCAAGTGTGAAGGTGCAGGTTGGAAGTGAGGGGGAGGTCTTCTATTTATAGATGAGTTGCCTTGGGAGAGTGGAGAAGGTCTTGGAGAATCTTGTGGATATTCCTCACTTGCCGACGTCTCCTTCCTTAGTCGGCGCGTCAATTTAGCTTGCAACCGCCTCTGGAACCGACTGGAAAAAGATGGGCTGATTCGGACAAAATAGTTGGCCGGCCGGCTTAGGCCTAGGCCGGCCGGCGGGCTTTTTTCTCCGAATGCCTCGAACTTTTGTGGGCTGGCCTCTCATGATGTGCCCATTAAGATCCACGGTCCTGCCCGGTGATTTGACGCCTTTTTGAGTGGTTGATGGGCTTGTTTGTTGGGCCTTGCGCAGTGGTCGATACTCCGGGCTGGGAAATATTTGTTGGCCATTTGATCCTTGATGTTTGAGCCCATTGGGAGATGCCTGGGACTGCTGGACCATGTTGAGATCCAACATAAGCCGGCCGGCTTATGATGGGGCCGGCCGGTAGGCTTTTGCTCCCGTTTTCAATGGATTTCCTCCTGCATCCAAATATTCACCAAAACTTGTGGAGTAGCATTATTCCTATCTACTATGCACAAAATCTTGGTGTTATGCTTTTATTTACCGGTAGGGTGGCGGTCAAAACACGGTTTAACGACCGCCAACAGCGGGAGACGACCGCGAGATGCTGGCGGCCACGAAGCCATCAGCTGGCGATGTGGTCGTCGTCGAACGCGCTGAGGTCCCCTACCTGGCGCCCCAACTGTCGGTGTTTGGTAACCGGCCGACGAGTAGATTTATGCGCGGTTCGACGGCGAGCGGAAAGTTTGCGCTTGACACAAAGGGTTATACTGGTTCAGGCGAGAAGAGCCCTACGTCCAGTTTGAGGTTTTGCTCGTGTTGCTTGTAGTAGGGGTTACAAACCGTGACGAGAGAGGGATTCGCTCCCAAGTCTCTGTCTCTGCGTTGTGTGTGAGTGTGTTCGTCTGTGTGAGAAATGAGCTTTTTTGTGAGCCAAAAGAACTCTCCCCCCTCCCCCCTGGGCCCAATCCTTCCTTTTATACATCAAGGAGGAACGGTACAGATGGAGGAAAGAAGAAAAAGAAAAGAAAAGGAAGTAAAGATAAGTGAGAAGGCGACGGAGGCGGAGTCGGGCCGTCCTCGCTGGTTCCGGTGTCTTCCGCCGCAATCTCCGCGCCAGGTGGTGTGATGATGTCATCCGTGTCTTGTCTGGGCGCTGTGGAGCGCCCATCCCCTGATCCGCACTGTGGATCACTGTCGGTGCGCTGTAGTTTCCTGTGGAGCTGGGTGACGGTCATTTCGCGCACTGTTCCTACTGTGCAGCGTACTTGGTGCATGCATTCGCCGTTCCACGCCTGATCCGGATGCGACGCCCCCACGCGGCCGTACGTCAGGCATAGTGTACTTTCGCGCCGTCCAGGAGTGGATATGGAGCGTCTTCTTATCCGAATCTGGCTGGCCGTACACTTGAGCTTGACCAATGCTTCCATGCCGCTGCCGAGCTTGCTTCCCGGCCGCGGTGGTCGGGTCCGCTTCGGGTCGTGTCCCTCCGCCGATCCCGACCACCGCCGGGGTACATGGACGGCGGACGGCGGCTGGCCGGAGTTCGGTCGGAGGCGTCGCTCGACTCCGCGGCGCCCGACTCCTGCCGCGGGGGGTCGGATTCGTTGCCACGTCCAAGCCGGGCTCCTTTTAACGCTGGACCAATCGCGGTCCAGGGTGGGGGGCTGCGCTCATGCAGCCACGTGCGCCCAGTCCTTTAGCAGGCTGTGAGGAACGGAGGCTCTGTGGACCAAAGGCCGTCGTTGCGCCTTCCGCCTGACTGGGCCACCCCACGGGCCCAGCTTTCCATCACTCAGCTATACACAAGGCCTTTGGGTCTCGGACAGCTCCCATACTTCGTTATTCCGTACGTATACCGTAGAGGGTACCTAAAAAATAGGTATCCGACAATTACTAACCTCCATTTCAAAATACTATCCATCATTGACCATTTGTCTTTTCTATAACTATTTCAAACAATAGGAAATGTATGAGATGTTTAAAGTGTTTTTTGACAATACATCTATTATTACAATTATCATTACTTAACTAAATATGGTTGAAGCCACACCAAGATGTGTTTGGGGAGGCTCACTCTGCTCTGGAGTTTGAAGTTCGTGCCTTCCAACACGTCTCAACTTTTGTCATTTGGAATGGATCTTTAATATCCGGTCTATGGAGTGGGATTCAAACAATACAGTACCTTATACTACAATTAACTTGTAGTTCACAATAAAAATATGTTTTAAACTAGGTGTATAACAGCTGCAATGAACCTTTCAAGCGCTTAAATTGATCTTATTAGTTGAAGCCAATACTCTAGGTCATGCATTACATAGTAAGGGCTTATTTGTCCTTTTATTTTTGTTACATTTTCTCGTGATTTGGGATTTAGTTTTAGGAACATTTATTAGTTCTTGTGAGATTGTTTGCTTATACAAATTCAAAATGCATGCTTCCAACAAACAGTTGCTCCCTCCTCGCAAAAAAGAAAAAAAGAAAAGAAACAATTGCTCCCAAGAGGGTCACGACATTATCCAATGAAGCCTAAAGTTTCTTGTGTGACTAATTTATATAAAAAAAATATACAAGTCTTTTGTGTTGCGACAACACATTTCGGTCTTTCTTAGTGTTGTCCACGCTACAAACTCTACTAAATGCTGCCAAATGCTTGACAGTCTCGTATCTTCTATTCAAATATCCTGGCTCCACACTACCAGAAACTCGATGTTTAGTGAGGGCCTGAAATTTTAGTGACGGTTTCGTGTATTACCCACACTAGATTTTAATTTTAGTGAGAGTGTGTAGTAACTCGCAGAAAAATACAATTTCAATGAGGGTTTAATGGTAGTGCCAGATATATATCACCCACAAGGCTAAAAAAAAGATACATATCACCCACATAGAACTATTTCCATAATAACAGGGCATCTAATTTACATGCTAATAACGAGGAACATGGCCATCTCTGAGAATTTGGAGCCTTGGTGCGAAACGCAAAAGGAGGCCCTATAATTTAAATTTTATATGATCATATTTTTTTTAAAAAAATATATTTTATTTTATTACATGTTATTTTTTATAATATTAGGAATATATCTAGTATGTGTGTATATATTTGCGACTGCACTACTGTTTCTAGTCTTTATTTTCTTCATGTTTCTAGAAGACACAATAGTTAATCGAGAGTGAGGCATGTTTGACATACAATTATAGACGCCTTTAGGTTCTTTTTTTGACAGAAAAAAATAATAATAACCTAGTAGCACTAGCACCACTCAAGACAAAAAGAAAAGGAAAATTTGGCCACACGGCTTAGTTCTCCCGTGGGCGTAATTGGACTATTGGGCC
This sequence comes from Eragrostis nindensis, assembly GCA_012490785.1. Classification (NCBI taxonomy): domain Eukaryota; kingdom Viridiplantae; phylum Streptophyta; class Magnoliopsida; order Poales; family Poaceae; genus Eragrostis; species Eragrostis nindensis. The sequence continues at coordinate 329,105 of JAAXCT010000242.1, forward strand.
TCAGCATCACTTGTATTAGAAACTTCATTTAGCCCATGGCCCATACCCCTTCGTTACTTGCTTTCTTCTTCCTCATCGTGAGCAGCACGAGCTGAGCAACTCCAACAGCTTACCTATCTCACTATCAATACCTAAAAACTGGCATTTAGGTAGCCAGTGATGCTTCAACAGAGTACCTATCCGACTACCAATACTTATAATTTTTTGGTAGCTACCAAAATCCTTCACCCAAATACCCAAAGAATACTCGAAACGCGCCGCTGCCTTCCCCACCGCCGGTGGGCGCGCCGAGGCCGGCCTCCATCCCCCGACGAGCCCTTCCTAAGCTCCCCCAGAAGTTTCTCCGTCGAATTTCGCTACATCTTGCTTGGCGCCACCCTCCGTCAGGCGAAACAAAAAGGAGATGTCTCCTTCTCAGATGACTGAGATTTTACTAATCTCTCAGTCACTTTTTCCAGCCATTGGATTTTGATCCAACCATCCAAACTTTTTATTCACCTATGCAAAAAAAATGTTCTTTGGAAAAAAACGAAATTGTTCTATCCAAGAACTAATTGTTCCACTAGTACAGTTTCATTGTTTCAGAAGTTCACTTCCGTTGTTCCACCAGTTCAGTTTTATTGTTCAAAAATGTGACAGAGATATACAAAATCTCAGTCACCTGAGAACTAGCAAATCTCAAACAAAAAAGCTGCAGAGTCCCAGGAACTTGGGGGGGGGGGGGGGGGGGGGGGGGCTGAGCATCCGAGTTTTCTTCTTCCTCCTTCCTCCTCCCTCTATTTTTCTTCTTCTACCCTTGCAACTCCATGGCTCTAATCCATTTTTTACCAAGAAAATGTAGGGGGGCTTGGGGGGCTCTAATGGACTGCCAGCCAGTAAGGGGGGGGGGGGGGGGGGGGGGGGGGGCGCTAGGGGGCTAAGGGTTAAATACTTCAATAACTTTAATATTATTTAAAAATACAGAAAAAATCTACATGCATGATACAGTCTGATATTTAACGGACAGTACTCGTTGATAGCAGAACAAATGATGGTCTAAACAAGCTTCTAGGCATGTGCGTCACCTACTTTTTCCCCTAGGTTTACTTGTCCAGACAAGTAGATTTTATTTAGCTATTTGTTGCTGCTTTACATGAAGGAATAGAATAACAAAAACAAAAAAGAGGTTCATTTTCAATCCACAACTCCGAAACCCCTGCATTGGAGATTTGGAGTGGTCGATTGATCCATACTAAGAAGCTAGTTCGAAAATATTGGTCTATGCACATCATCTTGTGGGGTAGTAAAGTATAAGTATTCACATCTTAGTTTCATGAACGCATAAGTATTCACATCTTAGTTTCATGAACTCATGAGTTACTAGGTTATCGCTATTTGTGTTCATGTACAATTTAACCTCTATCTCCCGCTATACTCCGCTCCACTATTAGCTATTTTAGAGATATGCCGCTAAACCCCTTAGCCTGCTATTCAAAATATTGGTTACTTCACAACTTTTTTATCACATATCTTTAGATACTCTTTAGCCCAATTTGCAAGTTGACAAGCTTAATAGCACACATAATACTTAGCCTCAAAGATGTATATCTTTGTGACCCAAATTTGCATTCTGTTTATAACAAATCACAATGCCAACACAACGTAATTTAGAATAAACATATTCGGATCTTGAATTGCTGAGACATTTTTTGCTGGGTGTGATGCCAAATCAAATCATGTGAAAATTTTAAGTTTTTCATCCCATATAGGGACAATTTGATAGAAGATCCGGTGAGCGACAAACAATATATGATAAAAAATATATTTCCTCTATCCATAAATGCAAGTGAGATTAATAATATCTTTATTATCAAGTCACTTTAATGGAAAGAGTTGTGTGTTACTATAATAGATTTCACAGTCATATTTTTTTTATGTTGTCAACCTTACTAAAGCTTTTACCTATTGAAAATAAAAGTTGTAAAAATTTAGAACTTCTTATATTTCTGTACACGAGTATCTGATTCATTCCTTCCGAGCAGACCTTAGGCTCTCGCCGCTCGGTGCCTATGCAGGGAGCAGGAAATTGTTTTTTTTTTTAAGGTGAAACACCCATGAATGGGCTCATTATTTTTTTTTTGCGAAGAAATGGGCTCATTATTTATTCATATGCAAGAAATATTACATAGTTTAGCCCAAGAAGGCATATTGAAAAGTTTGTCGATAAAAGGACAACTTTCATGGTGCCTATAATTTGAATGTCTGAAAACTAAACTGTTTTCATCTAAGGCACAAGCATTTCTAGCTAAGGCATCCACTACAACATTTTGATTTTGGAAATATGATGCACGGATCCATAAGTTGTAGCAGTAAATTCCTCATATCTGTTGAAGCATGAGAGATTCTCCAATCCGGCGTACTATATGCATAATATATAGAAATATATGCATTATGTACTAATCGGGCCGTGCTGTGCCGTTCGTTGGAGACGGCACCCTCAGCCCAAGCACGGCCCCACGTATGGGCCGGGCTAGCATATATTATGCATAATTTCGTGCCGTGCCTGTGCTTGGGCCGGGCCAAAAGTTCGTGCTGGCCCATATAGCCCAGCCCATTTGGCCATCTATATTTCCAAACCCAGCTTGGCGCCCAATAGAAGCATCCGCAGGACAGGAGCAGGAGGATTGGAACGGAACCGGGGGCAACATGAAAGGCTACCACCGGTCTTGCGATGTCCCGTTTTCTCCCGCCTCAGGAACCTTCCAGAATCGTTGCTACCGGACGATACTAGAACCTGCGCCTTCTCTCTCCTCTCTTATACTCGCCCCCGCCCTCCACGCTTCGTCTGAAGGTCCAGAAACAACCACGCCAACCGATCCGAATTCGACGATCTCGATTGTTCCACCTCCCGGTCGCACGCCAATCAGCACCGCGCCGCCGCCGCGATGGCCGACGAGGCGAAGGCGAAGGGGAACGCGGCGTTCGCCGCCGGCCGCTTTGAGGAGGCGGCCCAGCACTTCTCGGACGCCATCGCGCTGGCGCCCGACAACCACGTCCTCTACTCCAACCGCTCGGCGGCGTACGCGTCGCTCCACCGCTACGCGGAGGCGCTCGCGGACGCCGAGAGGACCGTCGCGCTCAAGCCCGACTGGGCCAAGGGCTACTCCCGCCTCGGCGCCGCGCACCTCGGCCTCGGCGACCACGCGAAGGCCGTCGAGGCGTACGAGAAGGGGCTCGCCCTCGAGCCCTCCAATGAGGCCCTCAAGTCCGGCCTCGCGCAGGCCCGCCAGGCGTCGCCACGCCGCCCGCCCTCCGGCGCCGACGCCATTGGCAAGATGTTCCAGGGCCCCGAGCTGTGGAGCAGGATCGCCTCAGACCCCACCACGCGCGGCTACCTCGACCAGCCGGACTTTATGCAGATGCTGCGCGAAGTGCAGAGGAATCCCAGCAGCCTCAACACCTACCTCTCCGACCCCCGCATGGTGCAGGTGCTCAGCCTCATGCTGAACATCAAGTTCCCGAACCAGAACAATGGGGCGTCTGAGCCGGCGGCGCAGACTACCTCACCTCCACCAAAGCAGCAGCCGGAGGCGAAGGCGAGGGAGCCGGAGCCGGAGCCCGAGCCTGAGCCGATGGAGATACCAGAGGAGGAGAAGGAGCGGAAGGAGAGGAAGGCGGCCGCGCAGAAGGAGAAGGAAGCGGGGAATGCCGCTTACAAGAAGAAGGATTTTGAGACGGCGATCCAGCATTACACAAAGGCCATGGAGCTAGACGACGAGGACGTCTCGTACATCACCAACCGCGCTGCTGTTTACCTTGAGATGGGAAAGGTGAGCTCATTGCTCTTTGGTACTAAAAATTTTTGAGCAATTTACCTGAAGATTATTGTGTTTAGTTTCACAAATATTCGCGCTAGTAAATGTATTTGTGAAATATTGTATGTGATTATCCACCGAAATCTCTACCATATAGAACTGTGTAAATAATATGAATTTGACTAAAAGTTCACCTGCTTGTTGGAATGATAGTCAGGGAATATGCTAAGTTGTATTTGCATTGGTCAAGAACTCGATATTAGTAGTTTAAGGAAGCTTTGGGGTAAGGGTTGATCATGACACATCATTTTAAGGGACATGCTACCTTATACATTAATGTTCCCAAGTCCAGATAGGGACCACTGGAAGTTCCATGAATTAGCAGTAGTGATGTTCTTGTTATATGGTTCTTTCTTAGATGCATAACTTTTAACTTCCAACGGGTGGATCAAATCCACTACCGAGATAATTTCCAATGTTAATGTTGGCCTAGGGGAGACAATCACAGGGAACATAATCTATATATAGGTATCCTCCCCCTGGGAACAAGGGAACAATAAATCAGTTGTATATTGGTAGATGGTTCATCAGTACACATCAGATAGGCCAACATTGATGTTGCAATATTTGCTGACAATGTTAAGTGTTATAGTGAAAGAAATGTATGTTGGCAGGGTAAATGCTGTTTCGACAACCTACTGCGTTGAGCAAATATTAAGTGATCAATGAATGTCTTGACTATGATTTCATCAACCCTTTGGTTTTGTTTGCGCTAATATGTTTTTGCTGCATTTCCTTACACGACTCTGGTACAGAATCTAATATTTCTTCCCTTTGATTTCTATTCTAGTATGATGAATGCATTAAGGATTGCGATAAGGCTGTTGAGAGGGGCAGGGAATTACATGCCGATTTCAAGATGATTGCGAGGGCATTGACAAGGAAAGGAACTGCTCTTGCGAAAATTGCCAAGTCGTCTAAAGACTACGATGTTGCCATTGAGACTTTCCAGAAGGCGTTAACTGAGCACCGAAACCCAGATACCCTGAAGAAGTTAAATGACGCTGAACGAGCTAAGAAGGAGCTGGAGCAACAGGAGTACTATGATCCAAAAATTGCTGATGAAGAGCGAGAGAAAGGTATTCGTATTCGACAGGCACTCTGTTTATTGTCACTTCTTTGTTGTTTATGTCGCGCATCACTATTATGTTATGAAAGGCTTGCAGACAGTGTGGATGATGAACGATACCTTTTGTTTGGTGCAGGTAATGAGTGCTTTAAGCAGCAGAAATATCCAGAAGCAGTGAAGCATTACACTGAAGCTCTCAGGAGAAACCCAAAAGATCAAAAGGTAATTCACTAGAATTCTGCGTTCTCAGTTAATGAAGCTTTGTATTAGTCTTGACATCTGTTGTGAAATTTATCATCTGAAAAAGTGAATTGGTGTTGCATGTCCAACCACAAATACAACTTTCAGTAAGCTAGTATAAAACTCTTCAACTTACCAAGCATGTCCTGTGATTGATGCATCTCAGAAGATTTTTATTCTCATGGAGTGTATTTCAGGCATACAGCAACAGGGCTGCCTGTTACACCAAGCTTGGGGCCATGCCTGAGGGTCTCAAAGATGCTGAGAAGTGCATTGAGTTAGATCCTACATTCTCCAAGGGATACACGAGGAAAGGTGCCATCCAGTTTTTCATGAAAGAATATGACAAAGCACTGGAAACTTATCAAGCTGGCCTAACGCACGATCCCAAAAACCCCGAGTTGCTTGATGGTGTAAGGAGGTAATGGCGCCAAAGGGATTGCTAATAATGAACTCACCTTTGTTTGCACGAAAATGAAACCTCTAACTTGTTGTTCTCGTCCTGGATCAGGTGTGTTGAACAGATCAACAAGGCAGGCAGAGGTGAACTTAGCCAGGAGGAATTGAAAGAGAGACAGGTATAATTGTTTGTACGCCTGGAAAATTCACTTTTTCTGGTATTTCTTGTCTGCGTTACACAGTTTTAAATGGCTACTCTTCTATGCAGGCCAGAGCAATGCAGGATCCTGAAATCCAGAACATTCTCAAAGACCCCATCATGCAGCAGGTAACATCAGACGTCTACATTTGTGTCGAAAGTTAGTTGCGTGATCATTCTAGCAGCTTGGCGATGATCTAATGCCGCACGCGCCCTGCAGGTGTTGACCGATCTACAGGAGAACCCAAAGGCTTCCCAGGCGCACCTGAAGAACCCTGGAGTGATGGCAAAGATCCAGAAGCTCGTTAGCGCAGGGATAGTCCAGATGAGGTAGACGGCTACTGGAATGGGGCGGATTGTTGGTCGCTGTGCAGTGAACCATTGTCTGAAATAGCTGTAATTCGAGCGAGAACGTTGGGCTACATTGTGTGAGCACAGTTCGTCGTCTTGTCGGGGCTGTCAAAATGGTTCTGCTTGACTTGCGTAGTTAAATGTGATTTGCCGTACATGTTTGTTGAAATCATGGAACGCTACTCCGTTCCCATTGGCGCTGTTCCTGGTTTCGCTGGACTCCTGGGAGTGGTAGTGCTTGTTGATTTTAGTGGCGCACAATCACAACCACATCGAAAGCGTTTCATCCTAGCAGGCTACGTTGATCCGGCTCGGAAGGGCTCCGCCGATCTCTGGTCCGTAGTCCAGTGCTTTGCTTCGGGCACCGAGTTGTGTCGATAGTGCCGTGCTTTTGTTGGGTAACTTGAGTGCAGGTAACGAGTGCTTTAAGCAGCCGAGATGTCCAGAAGCAATGCAGCATCACACTGGCTTCAAAAGAGATTTATCCCCTTTCGCTTTCCTGTTTACAGTAATAAAAAAAAATCCCTTCAACACTATGAAGAAATCCATGCTGCTCACCTCAGACATCCGTGAGGCGTAGGATGATTCGATCGGGGCAAGAAAGGTCCCAGATGACAGCATTTCAGCATCTTTTTCGCTAGATCGACAGAAATGGATAGGTTGATGGAGGAACATATTGGCAACGATTTGGCAATGTTGGACAAAATTTCCGCATGCTGTGCTTCGCTGATCCAGCAGCGGCAGATTCCTCTTTTTCACCACTTGAGGCCACTGGCTAATCACGTTAATCTGTAGCTCAGAGCAGTGTGCAAATCGCTCTAAAAAAATCTTACAAACTCAGCTTCTGTAAACTAATGTCCCAAGGCTATTCGTGTGCATACGCATTTGTTTTTGTACAGCATAAGCATTGAGTAAGTGACGATACATGCATGGTTATTGATCTTTAAGACAGTCACACGCAAAAGGAAAACCAACCACGAGGGCAGAATAAGGTGCAAATTCTCAACAGGAAGAAGCAAGAAGAACTTATAATCACTGATTTCTCATTGAGAAAACTCGATAAGGCCATTATCAGGTCCAAAATCAATGGCAAACAATGCCCCTCGCGGGGTCCGATACTACAATGCTACATACACCCTGATGTCCTATCCACCTGCCCTGCAGTCGTCGTATAGATGTATCTACGGGTACTGAAACAAAATTAAGCAGCAGCCTCCTCTGTCTTCGCCGCGGAGAGCTGGTTCTGGATGTGCTGCGGGACAACGTCGAACTTGGCGAGCTGCATGGTGTAGGACGCGCGCCCCTTGGTCATTCCCCGGAGAGAGCTGACGTACTGGAACATCTCGGCAAGTGGCACAAAAGCATCGACCACCTGTGTTCGACAGCATTGTTAGATGAATATTTCAGGCCACGTTTCAAATAGCACAAATTGAGAAGAAGAATCCGTTCCTGCTTTAGTCTTGTTCTTGGAGAAACAAATATTGGAAGTAGGACTACTGAATATTAGATGCTTGGCCACGCCGAAATGAATTTGACGTGAGCAGGCTTTATTTGGTATAGATATCTCCAATTATTCGTTCAAAATTATATAGATTCAACTAGATATGATATCAGCTGAAGGTTATGGCTTACGGACCTTGTGGTCTAGGAGGCTTTCTGAATATAGGCAGCTCAACTAGGCATTCATTTTCCACTCCAATTTTTTTTTTAAAAAAAAATCCACTCCAAAAAAGAAAAAGCAACTAGATACTCATTTTCAAAACATGGCTATAAGAGGGGAGAATGCAGTATTCCATACCTTAAGTCCACCTGGCTTGTCCCCGAAGCTATTAACTTGTCCTCTTCTTGAGTTCAAATCACCAATAACATCGCCCAGATGATCTTCAGGAGTTATCACTTCAACTCTCATTATAGGCTCCAGGAGTCTTGGACCAGCTTTCCTAAGTCCTTCGCGGAAGGCACCTCTGGCTGCGATTTGGAATGCTAGGACACTCGAATCAACATCATGGTATGAACCATCGACCAACACTGCTCGCAGGTCCACAACTGGGTAACCGGCAAGGACACCATTGGGTAAGCTTTCTTCAATACCCTTCATCACACCTGGCACATATTCTTTTGGCACTGACCCTCCCTTAATTTCACTCTTGAATTCATACCCACTTCCAGGCTCCAAAGGTTCAAAACGTACAATAATGTCTGCAAACTGACCAGATCCACCAGATTGCTTTTTGTGGACGTACTGTACTTCTGCAACTTTAGAAATACTTTCACGGTAGTTGACTTGTGGAGCTCCAACATTTGCCTCCACCTGTTCAGATCATTTGCATACAAGAGTTACAGTTAATGGGAAGGAGTAGAAAGCCTTACATAAAACCAATTGAATACCAAATTAACAAAATTTGGATATATAGATGTATGGAAATATGTGATGAATGTGCTATTCTGAATACTGACCTTAAACTCTCTCTTTAATCTGTCTACAATGATGTCAAGGTGTAACTCTCCCATTCCTTCAATAACAGTCTGGTTGGTTTCCTCGTCTCTGGAGAAGTGGAAGGATGGATCTTCTTGAGCAAGCTTGATTAACCCAGTTGCCATCTTGTCAGCATCAGCTTTGGTCTTTGGTTCAATAGCAACCTTGATGACAGGATCAGGAAATTCCATGCGTTCAAGCACTACAGGCTTATCTGGGTCACACAGCGTTTCACCAGTAATTGTGTCTTTCAGACCAGCAAGAGCTACAATGTCACCAGTCGTAGCAACTGTTATATCCTCTTTACTGTTGGCATGCATCTCTAGAAGCCTTCCAATTCTTTCCTTCTTATCTTTATTTGCATTGAGAACATATGAACCAGCAACTAGCTTCCCAGAGTATATGCGGACAAATGTTAGTGACCCCACAAATGGATCAGTCATGATCTTGAAAGCTAATCCAGAGAATGGTTCATCATCACTTGGAAGCCTTTCAAGGACAACTTCAGGGTCTTCTGGGTCCGTACCCTTCATTGGAGGAAGATCAAGTGGACATGGCAAGTAATCGACAACAGCATCAAGCAATGGTTGGACTCCCTTGTTTTTGAAGGCTGAACCACATAAAACTGGGACAAAGCTGGCAGATATTGTTCCCTTTCTGATTAATTTCTTAACAGTTTCCTCATCTGGTTCAGTTCCTTCGAGATATTTCTCCATAACTTCATCGTCCATCTCAATAATAGTTTCCAGCATCTGAACACGATAATCTTGAGCCAGCTCTTCGAGATTGGCAGGTATGTCTTGGTATTCAAATTTTGCACCCAGCTCTTCCCCTGACCATACAATAGCTTTCATTCTGACAAGATCAACAACTCCTTGGAAGTTATCTTCTGACCCAATCGGCAGTTGGATCACCAAAGGTTTTGCACCCAAGTTAGCAACTATCATGTCTCTAGTTCTGAAAAAGTTAGCACCAAGGCGATCCATTTTGTTTACGAAACAAATTCTTGGAACCCCATACTTATCTGCTTGGTGCCACACAGTTTCAGATTGTGGTTCTACACCAGCAACACTGTCAAAGAGACATATAGCACCATCCAACACCCTGAGTGCACGTTCAACCTCAAGAGTGAAGTCAACGTGCCCAGGAGTATCAATAATGTTGATTCTATGTTTGTTCCAAAAGGCAGTTGTTGCAGCAGATGTAATGGTAATTCCTCTCTCCTGCTCCTGTTCCATCCAGTCCATCGTAGCTGTTCCCTCATGAACCTCGCCAATTTTGTAGTTCTTTCCAGTGTAATAGAGTATGCGTTCTGTTGTTGTTGTCTTACCGGCATCAATATGGGCCATAATACCAATATTGCGGTAATCCTTCAAAGGCACTTGGCGATCTGGAAAGAAACAAAAGTAAGTCAATTCTAAGTCATTAAAAGTTAACAAGCAGAGCAAAGTGGTCTAAATGTAAATTATTTGTACCAAAATTTGGTGAGGTGGCAGTAAGAAAATGTAAAAAGGGCAATCCAACTGACTTGCAATTTTCAAAGCTTCACTCGGTTAGTTCGACGGATAAGAGAACGTAGTATCTACATCTCATTAAATCGATAAGTTGCAAACGTTGAACTCTCTGGTATCAAATGGTATCAACATAAACACATTTATCCCTTCTGTATCTGCAGCAAATTGGAATCAAGCAAGCGCAGAAAGGGACACACTCTTAGCTTGGACATTTGACCTTTATTCACGAGTGGGAAACTAAACTGCTGAATAACCAATGACTGGCACTTTAAGCCTATCAATTCTCAAAGAGTACTTTGCATGTGTTTATCGAGCAAAGGACAGCCAATTAACAACATGATTAGTTGCTAAAAAATTAACGTGCATAATATCTGTGTTCCAAAAAAGTTAACAAGCATAATAAGCACTGTGCAGGGATAAATTTATGTAAGCAGCATAACCACAATCTCAACTACTTAGTAAATTGCAATCCGTTGCAACTCGAGAAAATAATAATAATAATAATAATAAATTATCTTGGTCATTTCCGCAAACACCAGCAGCGCGTAGAATGCTCAAGCGTCAGCTACTCGTTGGAGCAACAGAAACGACGAACGAAAATTCAAGAACGCCACACCGTAAGGGCTCACTCACCGTTGCCGGCCATGGCGATGACCGAGAGGCGCGGCCTGCGCAGGCACGGGCGGAGGCCCGCGGCCGGGCCGGCCACCGCGGCGCGCCCGGCGGCGAAGCGGGACAGGGAGGCGGACGGCGCGACGAAGGGTCGGTGGCCGAGGAGGAGGCGCGAGGCTGACGCGGCGGAGACGACGCCGGCCGGCCGGCGCGCGGACTGCGCGGCGGCGGCTGCGGCCCGCACGGGCGCCTCGGCGGCCATGGAGACTGTCTCTGCGGGTTTCCTTGTCTTCTTGGCTCCCGCCGCGAGCTCTGCGTCTCCTCTCCAAGCCTGCCCTGCCTGCGCCGCGAGGCTGCCGCGGGTGGCGGTGGTGTGGGCTTTATGCGCGGGAGCAGCTGCGGCCGCTGATGCCGCCGCCTGCAGATAATGTGTGAGCCGTGAGGCTGCGAGGGCTACCCGTCTCACGTTTTGGATTGGCGCTTTATTTTTGTTTTGGACTTGCCTAATCAGCAATTTTTTGTTTTCAGAATATTCCAAGGCCGGCAAATGATTAAACACGTAGTATAATCCTTTCGACAAAAACACATGAATGTAACCAGAGGTTTCGGTAATTTCCTAACCCTCTGATCAGCCGTACAAAATCATCGCAACTGAAACGAAGCAGGATGAAAAAGTGCCAGCGCAGCGGCCACGTCTCTGCATTTTCGACCACGAGTGATCATGCATGTCCCAGTAGACGTCAAAATTTTGGACGTTCTCGTGCTCACCACACAAAGGCAACCTACACGGACAACCTGGGGGCCTGCACAGTATAACCCACTCGCGCCCGCCGCAAATCCTCAGGATTCAGCAGTTTTTGCATGCCATTTTTCCTTGGCATAGCAGCTGCCAATTCTTACTGCCGTCGACCAGATACTTGGCTTTCGACTTAAGCACTTTTGGTCGGCAAGCTCTCCCCCTCGCGTTCGCGTGCATTTTGATGGCCTGATATGAAGCCGCGTATTCGGCAGGTCCGCCTGAGGTTAGCAAGTTAGCATGATAGATAAAGAAGAGACAGGCCATGTTTCTGTCACACAAGGCATGGCACTTTTTTTTATTCGAGTTGGATGGCACTTTCTGTGGTGACGCGTACAGGAATATGCAGTAAGGATGTGTACAAATACAGATACTCGTTGCTCCATAACGGCGAATTTATAGTTCAGACCTTCTGCGCATTTGATTGACCATTATGATGCATATTCGAATCTCATCAAGGCTTGTATAAGCTCATGTCAGCAGGCAGCTTTGTACTTGCGACAGGAACATAACTACATTCCTTTTTTTGACCTACTACGGATGGCAGTTTAGAACTAATTACATTCCCTTTTCTTTTCGAGAGGATGAACTGCCTCCTAGCGGTGTTGATCTTCTTATCTCATGCCGAGAAATGGAAGTTCTTACGAGTCTTTTTTAATTTATCACACGATTTTTTTACGAGTCACGGAGCGGCCGAGCGATTTCTTTTCTTTTCATTTCCATTTTTTAAGCCTTTTCATTTCCGTTTTTGAAGAGGAGGCTAAGGCGCTTTCTGGGCCCGGTGCAAGACCGCCTCACCTGATGGGCCGTCCGTGCTCAGGTATAACTGAAGATTCATGGCCCGTACGTTTTAAGGTTAAACTACAACAGCGAGAAGCTCCCACGCTCCGAGGAAGAAGCAAGAAAAAAATATAATCACTGTTTTCTCATTACGAAGCCTCGATAAGGCCATTATCAGGTCCATTTGGGAGAGAGGAAACGTCAGGCCTGACATTATCTCCAGACCGCCCACCGGATTAGCCACCTAAACCGGTATGGCCGGGCCTCCAAGCTTTCTTTCATTTCCATCTCATGATGCTGCCGCCTTCCCAAGTGGGTAATTAGCTGCATTGATATCACTAAACTAATGTGATGCAAGATTTTGTTGTCTCCTGCTAGTGCTACAGATGACTCTATCCCAGTGTCTGCCAGCAACTGTGCCTTTGGGAAAGGACTAGGATGCCCAAATCGTCAGCTATGAGCTAATTCACCGGTCCCCCTTCCTGGAGAGTCTTGCTTGGTTTCCTTTTTTTGCTGGATTTTTATGCTGCAATTTTTATGCCTCTATCTGAACTCTGAATGCCCTAGAATCGACGATTTTCCTTGTGCCAGCTGCATTAATCAGGTAATGATGTCAGGGGTTAAAAGCTTATGTTATTTCATCATCTTTAGGAGCTTTCGAGCAATGCTTTATTAATTCGAAATAAAGAGAATATGCCTATGAGGAACAATGCTCTTCTTGTGCCAAAGTTACTTCAGTATTACATAACATCAGACAGCTTGTAGACTGTAGAGTTGATCAGCACACATCCTAACTTCTGCGCTGATAAAAGAAATGATAATCATATCCACTGAATGGAAATACTTTCTTAAATCTGACCTATATGTCATGAAATCAGATGGGGACTTTTGAAACAAAAGGTCAGATCTTTTTTTTTTCGAGGAACGCGGCAAATAGGCACCAGGCCGTCGTGAACTTAATTTGTCATCAGAAACAGAAAGTCAGATTTGTACAAAGCCAGACGATCAGCATTCGAAAGTGAGGTTCAAAAATTGCTGGTATATCAGAGTTACTGAACTGATTACTTGTCAGAATACAGTGTACACTTGCGGCAAAAAATGGCAAAGGAAGAAGAAACCCAAACTTGAACAACTCAAACTATGTGCTCACCTGATAACCTCCGGCGCTCTCTCTTCCTGATCTGAATGACTTGTGCGTATGAAATAGGTTTGTGAAGGACATATCTAGGGGTTCTGCTATTTATAATCATGACACTTGGTGAAACCTCCTACCTAATCCAACTGGAGTGCCTGGTGAACATTAATTTTGTGACGCGCAGATAAAACTGTCCTGGTCAAGGACAAGGATGGACTAAGCTAGTACAACTGCGGTTAAAAGAGGGGTGACCAAGTTAGATGTATCCAGCTCATGTGATCGCAATGTCAGTACTAAATTAATCCTGGGCGCGTGGCGGACACGGGAAGGCTTGAATAGTCTGATGCGTAGCAAGAATCTTAGGCATGTGGCGACCACGATAATGTGCTCTAGTTAGACCATGTCACAATGTTTATAGGTGTGAGCACAAGGAAGGCAAAGGGAATCAGATAGCCTGAACTGAAATACTTCTTTCTTAACTGGTGATGTTGGAGCCTTATTTTAGAGGACTGACAGAAACATAAGTTAGACCACGATAATGTGCTCTAGTTAGACCATGTCACAATGTTTATAGATGTGAGCACAAGGAAGGCAAAGGGAATCAGATAGCCTGAACTGAAATACTTCTTTCTTAACTGGTGATGTTGGAGCCTTATTTTAGAGGACTGACAGAAACATAAGTAGCATCTTCTGTTTCGACGTATAATTTTTGCGGAGTATACAAGCCTCTTAATCCAAAGGTACGCATGTCTCCTGCGTATTCCAGTAAAAACATAATATTTCCTGTCATTCAGTAAATAGCAAAAGATAATCCTGGCTGTTTCGTTTTGCCATCACTACGTTCTAGCTCTGCATTCTGAAGGCCTTGCATAACACTCTGCAGTCAGATATTGGTTGGTCCCGCAGCCTTGCATAACCAATTACTTCCTTCAATTTATTCCCCTTTTTCTTCATCATGGCAGCATTTCTCTGCATTTTATCTTTGGACCATAGGCTTTGCTGGCAAGTCCACATATCGTTATATTTTTCAGTATGCTTCATACTCGAAGAAAACTCTGAGCTTGGAATTCCAGTTCTTGTCCAAAGTTCATGCCAACTAACTGAAAGGAAATAGCGCTTGAATTATGTTTATTTTTCTTTTGAACTTGAACCATGGATTTGTAGACGACCGTGAGACCGTTCCATGAATGCAAACGAAAATCTTTGCATAGTGGAATGTAGATTGCCGTTTACCTGAACGTAAAGCAGAGTATCGGTCTTCAGAGATTTATATGTTCTTTATTTTTTTTTTCCTAGAAGTACTATATGGAGGCAACGACATCAAGTCAACCTTCGCAATCGCCAAACACATTCCAGAACCAAGCGTATATTGCTCATCCCCGCTTCAGATACTAGAAAGCTTCGCTGTCACCAGGGATTAACCTAATCGGAGGGCGCGTGGCCGACACAAGGAAATGCAATTTTTTGCTCGAGTTAGTACGAATATTACGTGCAGATTTGGACTAATATAACCGGAGGCGTGTGGCGACCACGGGAACGCCTCGGAAGTCGCATGCGGATGCGGTCGTCTCCTCGCGAGGTGACTGCCGCGGGAATCACAAAGAGGAGTCATGAGTGGCATGGAATTTTGTAGCCCACGGGAGCAAACCCTGCAGTTTTCAGGGCTCGCGAAATCACAGAGTGATCTCGGCTTCTCGGGTAATCAAGCCACTCAGGCTTGTTTTAGATTTTTTTTAATTTTTTTTCAATGTAGTAACCAAGCCACTTCGACATATTCAGAAAAAAATTTTGGTGAATAAGCTTCCTAGAAAATCAGCTGTCCTTATTTGAGACGAGAGATCAACTGGACTACAGCTACATCTATTAATGCAAGTATTAGGAAAAGGTGTACTGATTGACCCATTTTGCTTTCTAAAATGGTGCACTAGCTAGCCAGGCCATGAGAAAGGAAGGTGCAGGATGCAATCATATTGAACAGATACTGCTGTCTGTTGGAGGCATATTCTTTACTTCGCATATAGTCCATGACGTATAACTTGTTCAGGAAGTTGTTTTAATCTTGCCTCAATTTTGCCAAAAGATAACTTCTTATTATATAAACAACCAAAAAAATCCAAGTGATTTGAGTTTTTATACCTAGGTTGTACGTGGACAGGTCCACTTTCATTTCAGCATCCAACTCTCGTCAGTATAGCCGTCATATATATCACCTTGATCCATCTTCCCCCCGGGCCAGGTGAGAAAATATACCCACTTTAAAAATAATTAATTACATGGGTATATTTGGCTATCTAACAGCTAATGGCATCTGCTGATCAATTGGCATATAAGCTTTAGCAGGATTGGAAAAGCAGAGCAACGCGATCTGCCCTGGTGCAGCATGTCGCTACCTTTATCTCAGAAAAATATCTACAACTTAGTTGGTTCATTGTTTGTGAGGTTCATACAGGCGCATCTGCGGAACATATATATCAAGAAAAGTTCATTTCGTAAAGCGCATGCCAAATCGTGCATGCTTCGTGAGTCGTGACATACAAAATCAATATGAATTAGCACAAACAAGATTCCTTGAAAAAAAAACACAAACAATTGACAAATGTAGGCGAGTAGGATTTTTCAAAATAGCAGCAAATTACCTGTTTCTTCCCATCAGAAACCATTAGCCTTACATTACCCTACTTACAATCACATACATCCACTTCACACACCCCTTATTCCCCTGTCACCATCCAGGCAGTCGCTATAGTTTGCTACTCGGGACATGCATGGTTTCACATTCTCGATCATATGATGGTACTACTAGGTGCTAGCAATCTATTATCAGCCTAGCCCCCTGTTTCATTCATTATTATTGGGTCCATTTCTGCGATCATCGATCACGCCGAGGAGACGTGGATGTGGAAGACCGTCCCGAACAGCCGGAGCACGGCGTACGTGACGAGCATGGCGAACCAGCCGCCCAGGAGGACCCTGAGCCCGGACCTCACCATGCTGGAGCCGCCGAGGTAGGCGCCCGCCGCGCCGAACGCGGCGAGGCCGACGCTGCTCGCGGCGCACACGGCGGCGACCCTGGCCGCCCAGGACGGGATGAAGACGCCGGCCAGCAGCGGCAGGAGCGCGCCGACCGCGAACGCCAGCGCCGACGCGAGCGCGGCCTGCGTCGGGCTCGGCAGGCTCTCCTCCTTCCCCTCCTTGCCGTCGGCGGCGCCGCCGCGCCTGATCTGCGACACCTCGATGTCGTACTGCGCGTACACGGAGACGAACTCGCCGATGGCCATGCTGCAGGCGCCGGCCACGAGCCCCGCCAGGCCGGACACGAGCATGGCCTTGCGGGTGGCGCTCACGGCGCCGACGCCGATCATGAGCGACGCCACGGAGACGAGGCCGTCGTTGGCGCCGAGGACCGCCGCGCGGAGCCACTGCGCGCGGGCCATGTAGTCGACGCCGCCGCCGACCGGGTCGGCCCCGGGCGCCGTCTCGACGTCGAGGACGACGACCGCCACCGGCAGCGCCGCCTCGCCACCCGTCGCCTTGCCGCCGTTCGCCGCGGCCTCCGCCGCGTGAACGTGCGAGCTGAGGTGATGGTCCATGGATCCAACTAGCTAGCGAGCACACAAGGAGGCAGGCAGAGGAGGAGTGTGGAGGAGGGGAAGATCAGGAGATTGATGGGCACCGAACTGTGGCGGCCACACGCCTCCGGCGGGGGTATTTATAGCGGAATCCGCTAGGGTTCTCAGAAATGGAGGGCTGCGATCGCGTGGCGTGTGGCGGGCACGCTCCCCAGCTGACGTGTAAAACGAGGGGCCCGGCGTACAACTGGGGAAGGCACCCACGGACGCGAGGTGACACTGACATGCGTCCCAATCCTCACATTTCTTTGCATTAGCATACATAAAAAGGTTGATCATACACAATAATCAAGACTTGCACGCAACAAAATCTCTCCAACAAAAGCGGGAAAATACAGATGACTTTTAATTAGCTAAGGGGACACGACACGATCGATGCTTAGCAGCGGCCTAGTCAGGATGCATTACCACCCGGTTTATCGCTGATCTAGTGGGGTTAGCAATACTGATATCGATCAAGTAGTGGGGTTACCAATACTGATCATCGATGCACACGGCAGTTTGGACTTTGGGGTATGTATATATGGCGATCGTCAAAAAAGTTGTGTTTCCACCGATGTGCGATGGTGTACGAGCCGATGAGTGGGAGACATGTAAAGATTCGATGGCGACGAGAACATGTTACTTACTGAATCGAGGGGCTTGGTGCGTCGACAAAAAGGATAAGCTGGGCGCGTGGCCACCACGGGTAGTGCGTTCCTCGTGGAGTAAACAACGGAGGAAAAACGCGATCGATCGTGATCAGCAGCCCATAAAGTGCGCGGCGAACAATGCGCGCATTAGGCATGGTTTTCACGACTTTATGCGTGTAGTGTATATATATACGTGGTTTGACGTTGACGTTGCTTGGCCGAACGTCATCACTAGCAAGCAGTTTCACTCGGTCAAGTGCACGGCACGTAGGCTTAGATCGAAACGTATCTGGTCTGGAATTTCACTGTGCATGCAGAAACGATTCCTCTGCTGGCGCGCGTCAAACGTTCCGTGCCGGTCGGATCTTCCAACACGTACATATACGGCGGTACTGCCGGCCGAACGCAATATCTGGGCGGCAGTTTGTTTGAGGAAATTCTAGGTGAGGGTGGTGCCGTGGCGAGAGTAGGTACGTACCCTGATTTGTGATCTTTGCGAAGCAGTCCAACTTTGTGATCTGGTGTACGTATTTGCAGTGATAATAGCAGTACTAGTTTCCCCAGACCGATCCGCTGCCGCGACGGCGACGGCGAACGCATGGTGTGATCGGTGAAGAATGTGGAGCTCTGAATTGTGCGCGCGCGCGCGGCAGTTTGTTGCGCAGTTGGTTCGGTTAAGGAGGTGTCGCCTATCGCGTCACCCGACTCCACCGGCGGTTAGCCATGACGCAACGCCGATGAGTTTGGTGATGCGCGCTCGATCGCGTTTGCTTCCATCGCGCGCAACGAGGGACTGGAAAGGTGGAAACGTACGCCGAGGACCCGGAGCCAAATTAATAATCAGGGTTGGTTTTTGGCGGTGCGACGGTATAGAGCGATCTATACCTCCTGCGTCGAGCGGGCGCGGACAAAGCACAGCAGCGGCCGTGTTTGATGTGCCTATCGAGGGCGCGAAGGGTGCGTGGCAAGTGGTGGCATCGCGCAGCTCCAAGCCTCCAAGCTAGTACCAGAATGGCAGAATGTCTGGCGGAGAGGTCGGCGGCTCGGCGCGTTACAGCCCCCGAGAGCAGCACCATGAAGGAACACGGGGCCGCTGCAGTAGTGAACAGCATTTGGCCCATCTAGCAGATGACTCGGAGCACGCGTCGCGTTGGAAGAACTCCGCACGCGAAGTGGAACTCGAGTATCAATAACATTCACGATGGGCCACCGGCCCACAGACCACGGTTTATCTCATTGATTTCAATATTTTCATTGCTTTCTACATGCAGGGGGTATCTTCCCCTTTTTTGATGCGTTCAAATAAAATTTTGGCTCTATATCTGGACCTTTATTTTCATATTTGCATAGGTATTTCAGAAATTTACTTTGTTACAATATTCTACGTAGAATTATATGTGCTTGGTTTGCAAAAAATAAAATAAAATTGTGTCCGCTTGGTATTTTTCAATTAAAATAAGTTATGTGGTAAAACCCATCTATTATCAAGATTAATTTTCATCTTTACGAATATATATATTGTTATTACGTCGCCTGTATATATTGTGAAGCCATTGTCATCAAATGTTGTTTCGTCATGGAACTCTTTGGGATAAAATTTACAAGAACAATTTAGATTCATATTACCACAAGGTCCGTGCATTATATGTTCAGCTATAAGGATATATCCTAATGGATCTATTTGAGGATCTGGGATTTCAGCTGAGTTAAAACGGTAACTGCACTGGCCTCTTGAGCTTTGACGTTGATCTAGATATCCTCCATGCGTGAATGATTAGTTGCATTGGGAGCAACAAGAAGTTGGGGTTGGAAAGATGAATGAGGTAGAGACGAACAACATATGTCGTTGGCTCAAAGTCAAAAAATTGGTTAACTCGGCCTCTAATACATTAATACACACGCATGTTCCACGGAGGCTACAGAGTCAAATTATAGTTGCTTCTTGAAATAACGACCGATAATGTTGGTTGACCCTCGTCATACATGCGGTTCATGCACGAATAAACATCAGTTAAACAATTATTTCATAATGCTTTGTGAGATACACTGTGTATGATGAGGGTATCATAAACAAGTAAACAACACCGCGCACACTTTGGTGGTTGAGAGGAGTAGGTTGTGGTAGCCATCGTCTCGTCACGGGGCAATTCCCTGGAGGAATTCCGACTTGAACGCGTCCATATGCGCCCGCTTGAGCATGGCCACCGTCACCTGTACCCCATCGCCGTCGCTGGCGCGAGCCAGCTCCACCTGACCGTCCTTGTTCATCCTCACCGGCTCCGTCCGTCGAGGCCGCCCCCACCCGAAGTCGGCGACCTCGTAGGCCCTGAAGCTCGAGGAACCCGAGATGTTGAAGAACCGGTCCCTGGGGATCCCCTCGACAATTTTCGCGAACTCCCAGCCGGCAACCGGGTCCTCCACCATCTCGCGTATCGCGCCCTGGACCGCCGACGCCGCGGCGGCCAGCGCGTGCTCGGAGTGGAGCTCCCTCGCGGCAGCCTCGAGAGGCATCCGGAGAGGCACGAGCCGAAGTAGTCACCGGCCGGAGGATCGAGGTGGCTGCGAGCGTCGGCGAAGAAGAAGAGGAACACGTCCTCGTCGTCCACAGGGAATGGCCTGCAGCGGACAGAGCACGTCCAGACCAGCGCGATGGCGGCGACGAAGGT
The DNA here is from genome assembly GCA_012490785.1 of Eragrostis nindensis. Classification (NCBI taxonomy): domain Eukaryota; kingdom Viridiplantae; phylum Streptophyta; class Magnoliopsida; order Poales; family Poaceae; genus Eragrostis; species Eragrostis nindensis. Next base: position 349,457 of record JAAXCT010000242.1, read on the forward strand.
GGACGGAGGGCGAAGCAAGGGCGCGCCTCGTGCTTCTTCGCTGAGGCGGACGATGCGCTGCTTCAGCCGTTCTATGTGCCCTGCGTCCAGCGTGAACGTCCGGCGGGTGAATTTCAGGCGGTCTTTGATCACGATCGTGCTCGCCTGCAAGGTGTATTTGCACGTACGTATCAAGTTGATGATTCGTAGTACTCATCTTCCGTTTTGAAATTATAAAATCAAAAGCACAGTACGTACGACGTACCACAGGCAAATTCGGCGCGTACTTCCGCAAGACGCTCAGGGCCAGCTCCTCGCCGCCAGGCAGCCTGACATGCGAGCGGTCGAAGACCGGCGGCGCCGCCGGCCGAGTGCCCCCCCTGCACGCCGCAGCCCACGCCTCCACGAACCTCCACAGCGAGCGCCCGTCGGCGACGCCGTGGTGCACGGTGACCCCGAGAGCCAACCCGCCGCCGTCCAGGCGCGTCGCCTGCACGGCCAGCACCGACGCCGGCAGCACGCTCATGTCGACCTCGGGAACGAGCCGCTCGAACGTGTGCACGTCATGCTCCGCGTCGCCGGCGAGGCGGCGCACGTCGGCGTCGGACTCCGCGACGGCGAACTTGACGCCGTCGTTGGAGGCGGAGCAGCTGATGGCCACGTCGCCGGTGTCCGCAAGGTGGACCAGTTTCCCGGCGAGCGGGCCGTACGCGGCCAGGGTGGCCTCCAGGGAGGATTTCAGGGAGTGAACAACGGTGTCAAAGGGCGGCAGCTGCTCCCCATCGAAGAACAGGAGATACTGAAGCAGAGGAAGCGCCAACCACTGGGCTTCCATGGCGTTCAGCTTGATAGGCTCCGGCGGCAGCGCAGCATCTGCCGGCACAGCGACGTAGCTGACGTCCACGATTCTCACCGGAGACATTGGATAGAGCTGATCACAAACAGAACAAGTGCTGCCAACTTGGGATATCGAGTGCTTTGGGTGTGGCCGTGCTTGGCACGGGAGGGAGAGATATACGCGATAGCAGTGCCCAATCCACGGTTATGAACTCTATTAAAACTGTCACGTGAACACGCGCATTTTAAAACACTACCTATCGCACGCACGGGCTAGAAATTTAAGGGACTTCTAGTATATGAAAAAGAGTGGTTCTATCTGTGAGACATCATAAACCTTTGATTTTGTATCCTGAGCACTAAAAAATTATGATATCAGTTCAGAAAACATTAGGCCCCGTCTATACATTGCCTAGGCATTTTAGAGAATAATAATGCCTGAATTTTCAACCATCAGATTTTTCTTTTGTGGATGAGATTTAGTCTCACATGGTAGAGAACAAAAATTCAGACATTTTAAAGGATCCTAGCGCCTGAATTTTATTTACACCATTTATCTCAAGAATTATACCGAAATAATCAATGTAAATCTAGTATACAATTGATGTAACTTTAATATATAATGGGTGTAACTCAAGGTGAGAAAAAAATTCGGGCATTTTAGGGCTTAGAAATACCTGAATTTTATTTTCTTACCCATTCATACATGCAACTTGAGAAGAATATGTAGGAAAGAAAATATGGGCACTAGAAAGCAAGGAAATGCCTGGGCAATTTTTAGCAATTCCCAAACATTATATCAGAAAAAATATATTTTTCTGACTTTTCTCATCCCAATGCACAAAGAGGCTGTCTGGTTGAAGGCCTGGCTAAAGCTGCCTGATCATAAGTTTTGTGACATAAACGAATCGTCGCCTATCATAAGATTTCTTGTAGTGTGAGCCAGGCAGTTTTCTCATGGTCCTATCCAAACAAGCCAAAATGCATTACAACTTGAAACTTAGCATAAAGATACAACATTGTATTCGATACCTATGTGATTTTTATGGATTTTGTGGATAAAAAGAACTTCTCTTGAATGTTCTTATAGTCTCTGTGGGCCATTAAGCCAGTGTTGATATTTACTGCCTTCATTTCTTCAAGGCAAATGCCGATCACAAAAAAATTGTTCTCATCCCTCTCCATTCTAGTTCATGTGAAAAGAAACAATTTTACCAGCAATCATTTGTCTAGGAAAACCAATTCACAGTGTACAAAAACAAAGTAGGTAAAACAAAGTCACTTTGTGATGCTTTATGGAGTTATCGAAATATGCAGTCACGTATGCACTTGCTAATATCAACATTATGATTAGTATTGTAATATATTGAATGTTTCATTAATTTATATTCTTATCTTATATCATCATTATTTTGCTACCACTATTATTTTCTATCAGTTGTTTTCACAAAAGGAGTAATGGATATAATTTATAAAATTACGTATGGGTATTTTAGACTATGTTTCATAATGGCTGGTGGGTAGTTAAAAAGAATGTGAAGGGATATTTTAGGCTATCTCATAATGGCAGCGATGTATTTTTTTCATAATGGCAATGATGGATATTTTTTCTCTGATTATCGTGGTATTTTCTAGGATTATTTTCTTATCCAAATATTAATGTACACAGTAGATTTCATTGATTCTTTCAATTATCAGAATGTAAACTTGTGATCTTTGTACTACAGCAGCACACAGATCTTTGTACTAGTACACTCTGAAACACATAGGATGATCATTGTACTCTACTCGGGGAAAACATTTTCAGCAGCACACCTGCCATTGCCAGAGCTGAAGACACGCAATTAAGTCACGGCACCGACAGCTGCACGGGCTACGCAGCGAAGCTCCAGACATCTTTCACGCGGGGTGCGGCAGCGCACACTGAGCCTTGCAGAGAGCAGGACGAGAACTTGAAGAGCATGTGGTGCTTGTACACGCCGCCGGGCCTGACGATGACCGACGGGAAGTTGGGGTGGTTCACGGCGTCGGGGAAGCCCTGCGTCTCCAGGCACACCGCGCCGTGCTGCTGGTACACGGCCCCGGCCTTGCCCTTCTCGTCCCTGAGCCAGTTGCCTGTGTAGAGCTGCACGCCGGGCTGATCCGCCCACAGCTCGAACGCGCGGCCCGACGACGGGTCGAGCACGCGCGCCACCGGTCGGAACCCGTCCCCCTGCACCGCGTAGTTGACGTCGAACCCGGCGGCGCCGCCGCCGGAGACGAGGTTGACGCGGGACCCCAGGGGCGTGAGCCGCCGCAGGTCGTACGGAGTGCCGGCCACGCCGGCGACCTCCCCCGTCGGGATCATGGTCGACTCGTCCGCGGGCGTGTACCGCGACGCGAGCACCTGGACCTGGTGGCCCAGCACGTCGCCGCTGCCGTGGCCGGCCAGGTTCCAGTACGCGTGGTTCGCCAGGTTCACCGGCGTCGCCTTGTCCAGCGCAGTCGCGTTCATGCGGATGCGCAGGTCGTAGGGGCCCGAGAGCTGGTACGTCACGTACACGTCCAGGGCGCCCGGGAATCCTGCCACCATGTGCGAACGTGGAGGGAGGCAACCAAGTGCGAAGTCAGCTCGTTTGCACGACAACTGATCAGAAGCAAATCCTAACACGTTGATAGTAGATGACATTGCGAATTGACATTTTGGATCATGTGCTTCTGCTCTTACCTTGCTCCCCGTCGAGGCTGTGATAGCAGAACGTGATGTATGGGGAGTCACCACCGGGGACGTACTCCTTCACCGTCCAGATGACCTTGCTGAACCCCCTGTGGCCACCTGATTAAACAAAGGCAACAAGACCATGATCCGATCTGTGGCGCATCGGCCGGGACAGCTCATACATGATCTTGAACAGATAAGGATGTAGAAAAATAAACTCGCAAGTGAGCGTACCGTGAATTGTGTTATTGCCGTCGTTGATGTCGAGATGGTAGGTTATTCCGTCGGGCACGAAGCGGCCCTTGGCGATCCTGTTTGCTACACGTCCGACCAGAGCTCCGAAGTAGGTAGAACCGTTCTGTTTGTGCAGAGTACAAACACACAGATTCAAACGAGACCCAGTCTCAGATCCAATAATAATGAGTACCTTCTGTTCTTTTAGTACAAAACACAGCTTCAAGCTGCTCTGCACGTTTTCTATTGACACTTTGAGGAACTCCAATTTTTTTAACCTTAACTTAGAATTGAACTTTGTGGGAGGGGTGTTCTGACAGCAAGCAAACTGTAATTGAGGGTGCTAGAGAAGGAAGGAAAACAAGCACTGTGGTAGATTTCAACATTATTGAGTTGACATATGTTTAACATTGGAGGAAATGCGTACATGGTCTATTTCCTAACTGCTATTAACTGTGAAAAAACAGAGAGATCTTACCACATAACCGGCAACAATGTCATACCCCAGGACGACATCAGCACGGTTCCCTTCAGCAGGAAAATGACCAGATTTGTGAACCTACTTTGTGAAACCCACATTATGCAATTGGATTCTACAAAAGCAGGGAAGCCTTACCTTTGGAGTCAGGAACGATCACAGACATGTGAGGGTGGCTCCCCAGTTGGTGACCTTGATGGAGAAATCTCCCTTCTTATTCTTGAGCTCATACACCCCGACCGTCTTCCTCCCTGCATCAGCGCTGCTGGCCATTGCAAGGCACAGCAGCAGAGCAACAGAGAGCAATGCAGCTCTAGCCATCGCCCAACCCTGTTAGCGCAGACTCGGGCGCAAAGAGGAGAGGTGATATGGCTCTACTTCAACAAGGGTCACATATGGGCGGAGGCATGGACCAGGCTCTACTTCAACAGCTCAACCCTGTTATCGCGGATCTCAACAAATAATGCTTCTTTTCTTGAGATCTGAGTCCAATCATATTCTGTCGCATTATTTGTCTGGTAGTACACTTTGTCTCATTATTCATCGCATATGCTCTCTGGTTCAGAGATCAAGATATCGTGCAAATGTGCACACATGCTGGATGTATGTATCGTATGGTTCGGCCTCTAGCTGATCAGATTTTTTTTGTTGTCAATTTGTTCCTAATCAGTGACCACTCAACGCATTGAGCTATCCGCTGATGACCTGTTTACTGTTTGTTGGATGACTGCCATTTGCAGTCCACACGATTTTACCCGTGGCAAAAATTGTTAGACATGATGCATCTAATTTTGTTACTATACCGTCAAATAATCCACATCTTTTTAGATCCAACAGCAGTAGAGAAAATGAACACTTAGTTTTCCCAAGCAATACTTCAACGGCTTATGTCTAAATGAACACTTAGTTTTCCCAAGCAATACTTCAACGGCTTATGTCTAAATGAGCACTTAGTTACGAGCAGTTACATAATTTACACACGCACACACTAGAGCGCTGCGTTCATCACAGGCTCCCATCTACGCGTATCGATTTCCACTTTCCATGTACACAGCAGAGTATATATACAGCGGAGTCACACGCAATCCTTACAAGAGTTCAAGAATGACGGGCGATTCCCTCCCTGAAATAAATTGAAGGAACCTTCCCTTCAACTAAAAGCATCAGTTTCATCAGTCATATTTACACGAGCACTTCAACAAAAGATCACTTTGCTCACCATTTTAGCCTGTTTGGTCGATGTTAAGAGAAACGCAGAAAGAATTATGCTTATGGTTTTTCCAGTGGCTCTTGATGCTTTGCGCTACTACGGGATAGCAGTCTCTCTCTTATCTCTCTGAAGGATTGGAGCTCCTCTAGTGCATCAGATGTCCTACGAGACATGACAGAACTTGTTGAAGCTACTTCACTGGACTCGCCCCTCCATGTCTGAGATGAATAGCTAGGATCTCGCAGCGGGCGTGCAGTTCTCAGCAGGTGGACCAGAGAACCAACTTGTGCATCTTGAGATTTATGGGACGATGAACCCGCCAGATCACCCACTTCCTTCACATCACTGCTCCTGTACAATCAACCGGGACAAAATTATCTCCTAAGAAGGTCAGGAAAACAATCGACAGTGGTCATATGTATGCACACCAAACAAATTGGATAAAGTTGTTACTATTGGTCTCACAACTGAAACTGCTGTTAATGGATTCGTGCAACGGGAATGCCTATGGAGTGTTCGCATTCTGCTAAGTGCTAAGGATGCATCAAAATGCCTATGGAGTGTTTGCATACAAGCTTGATGTACATTCTGCAATACGTACCCATTATCACAAAAAGAGCAACAATATAAGTAATAGGCCATAAATGTAGCATCATACATGCAATATGGCATGATAATAGACCACAAATTGATGAAGCGAGGAGCTTCCTACAATTAACTCAAAGGATAAAACATATCATTATTAATTCTTAAATTAACTAATAGATGAAATTCATCAAATATGTTGTTCAAAATATCTAGAATGTAACTTAAGTATTTTACGAGTTACAGTAATGAATCGTCCTTTCAGCTACTTGCTCAAAATAATATCCATTTAATTTTCTGCCTTTCTTGATTAATAACTTCCAACACTGTATTTACTAGTACTAAGATGAAAAAATGGCTTCATAGAATTTAATCGACAACTGTTGCCTTGTGACCATGATGTCATGGGTTCAAGTCCTGGAAACAGCCTCTTGCAGAAATGCAGGGTAAGGCTGCGTACAAAAGACCCAAAGTGGTCGGACCCTTCCCCGGACCCTGCTCAAGCGGGAGCTACGTGCACCGGGCTGCCTTTTTTTTTTTTTTGTGTGCTCATGCAAAGGTTTTCAAATATGTCCTCATGTGCAGCAATTCTACAGGGTCAACAATGTGTCCACATAGGAAAGATGCAAGCCCCAGCAATTTATGCCAAGCAAGAAGAGAGATCTAACATTATAGGAAAATTATTTTGTTTCGGTTCGACCTGCAGTTGCATATGATCAGCTTAAGTCAATGAGTTACTGGCTAATTGGATCCAACTCAGTTGTGTAGTTTCTACAGACAAAGAATACGTCATCAAAACTTCTTTCTTTGATGCAGGAATGAGCTACCAAATGATAATGATTAGTCTATATTCAGGGAAGTTGTCCTGTACTTATTGAGCACACAACAGACATTAAAAGTCGATTCAAAAAATTACAGAACATATTAGTTACTAGCGTTGCATCTGCGAAAATCACATAGCAAAATGATCTACAAATGGTAAGGTAAAGTTATTTCAAACATACCCAGGTTGTGAGACTGGAGTATCAACGTCATCTACAGCAAAAGGATAATCTGCATCATCTAGATCATCCTGCCGAGGGGAATCACATGAGGAGAGTGCAGAGAATCTCCCGGATTCTTCTTTGCTGTCCTTGCCCTGCATATCCACCCAGACAATGTCAAGCTAAAACAGAAGATAAACAAAAAAGAGAAATGTTGGCTCTCATAACTAGAGCTATCTCGGATGATAAATAAACTTTCAGTAGCTAGTATAGACTGCAGATGGTAAAATTAAAGCATGAGACTAAACAAAAAATACAGGTGCTGAAAAATAGTACAGAGCATTAAGTTAATCCAAGTTCATCCCAAAAGAAGTTTTACAATATCAAAAAAATTAGTTTTGGGTATACTGAAAATCATCATGTCATTGAACGCTTCTTCATACATCACCTAAAACTAAGAAATGTATTTATACAAGAGTGGTCTTGGCAAGAGGAACTCCTTCGCAACTAAAACCAGGTTATTTTCAACATGTAAACCAATCTTTTTGGCCATACGAACAAACTAAGGAGCCAAATTGAATATGATCTTACAACAGTAGTTTATTGCTTCAACACAAGTGCTCGGTATATCATCATGCATCATGAGAACTACATCAAACATGGTAACTAAGTTAAGTATGGTAAAAATAACTTTGAAACAAATGTGCAGCAATAGTTCAGGTTTAAACTGAATTGGTGTGTGTGTGTGTGTATAGCCATAGTTTTGGTATGTCGACTTGGAGGCTTGGAGCAACTCTTTCTACTGTTTGTGGTCAACATTGTTAGGTTAATGATAGAGGGGTTCCGTAGATGTTTGTTGCCTTGTAGTAAATGATTCCTGGCGCTTACTTCACCTTGCTTTAAAATTGAACTGGTATATGAGTATGCCAATAGGAATCTAAGAATGTTTAGGCTAGCTGCTACTTCATCTCTACTCTGTTTTAGACTTTCAAACATATAACTAGGTAATTCTACTTCAGAAATGCTAGGTCATTTTAGTATCTGACATTTTCAATGCTTTCCCTGTCAGAAAGATCCAATCTTAAAACTCTGAAGAACCGAAGCCTATACACAAGCATCAGCAAATTGTGTATATGTAGAAGTAGAGCCAGGAATTACCTTGTGTCTTGGTGAGCTCGCATATGGATCTGCCATTCGAAGTCCTTCAATCCTCCCAATCAACCGTCCGCTCTCCAAAGGTGACTCGTGTGCACCTGCCACCCCCACGTCTCCTACTCTCCTTGGGGACGGCGGTGGCAGCATGAACCCTCTACTAGGATCCAGCGTGTTCTGGCGATGCACAGGACTCCTCCTCTCACCTATTTGTGGTATGCACATTGGCGCAGACTCTCCCCTCAACAGACGTTGCTGGTACCCACCATGAAAGTTGGGGGGCGACGGCGTCGGTGAAGCGTAAATCACTGGTGGCGAGAACTTGGCCTGCGGCGCTACTGCGGCGTGCGGCCAGAATGCAGGAGGAGCCCAGCTGTGTGGACGCTGCTGCTGATAGGACGGCGGGAAAGCAGAACCGGCTGCTTCGGTGAGAGAAGCTGGGAAGAAGCGCATGGGCTCAGCGGCTGGGCTGCCCACATAGTCAGTGATCAGCATGGACGGCGAGAGGGAAGTGATCTCGAGGTTGAAGGCGGTGAGGCTGGGGAGGTACTGGACGGAGACGACGAGACGTCCGAGCTGTGTCTCGACGGGGAAGAAGCGGTGGGAGCGCATGGTGGCCTCCTCGTCGCGGGTGAAGGGCACCGCGAAGGAGCCGACGCGGTGGGCCATCTCGTAGTTGTACGACTGGTTCGCGCTGAGGAGGCGGAAGACGCGGTACGCCGGGAGGAGGCGGAGCACGGCGTACACGGACCTGAGCAGCGTGAAGCAGTGCTTGTACGCCCGGTTGACGGCGAGCCCCTCGCCCTCGGCGTCCGGCCAGGGCTCGCACGCCACCGTCCACCTCTCCACCACCGCTCCTCCCGCGCCGGCGCCGGCGGGGGCCAAATGGATGTCGACCACGAGCGGCTCCCCGGGGCGCAGCGCGTCCAGGCGCTCGGCAGCCTCGGGCGGCGGCGGCGGGTCGTGGAGCGGGAGGTGGAACCACCTGTCCCTCCGCCGGAACGACGACGCGCCCGCGCCGCCGCCGGCGGCGGCAGCGAGCGGGCGCGGCGAGCGCACGGCGAGGACGGCGTGGAGCACCTTGAGGTGGAACTGCTCCACCATCAGCTCCGCGCCCGCGCGGCCGCCCGCGGAGTCGGACATCCCGGAGGACATTGCCGCCGGCGCCGAGCCCGGACCACCTCCTCCTCGCTCAAGCTCTGGCCCAAGCTGCTGCTGCTGTGCGGCATGGCTGGTCGCGGCAGTGAGACTGCATAAATCCGATCTGCTTGCGATCGGAGGACTGGTGGGGATCGACTCGGGGGATCTGACGGGAACTGGTGGGGGACGGGGGAGGTTGGAGTTGGGGATTTGGGTGTGGAGAAGGGGTGAGCAGATGTTGTTTATCTGCGCAGAGGATTAAAGGATCGCTGCTGGCTCGGTTCTGGGCGCGTCGCTGTTGGTGTCGTCATAATGGGATTATCATGGTGGCGAAGACGAACTGCATCATTTCTGCGGCGATTTACAGAAAAATTCAAAGCTACCAACCTAGTAAACGAAAAAAAAAATCATTTTTTATGAATTCTTAGGGTGGGTTTTTGTCTTGATTGGTAGCGTGGCTCATTTGATTCTGGGGATATGAGTAACGGTTGAATTAATTTAAGCGAGAAGTGCAAAATAGAAGTATTTCATTGGAAAGTGGGAGAAAAGGTGAGTTGGCTTGCGGTTAGAGGCCTGTGCTTCTCTTCAATAGCGTGAGACGGATGTGTCGTGCTTTCTTTTGACGTCTATATATATATTTTTCGATGATTTTGACGTTTATATATGATAACATGCTGTTGGTTTTTACACTTTCCGCGGCAACAAAGAGTTGTTGCAGATAAAATTAGGGTGCCTTTGTGCGAGGGTCCGTTTGTGCGATGCTTCAGATTCTGTATGCGCTTTTGTTTTTCTCTCTCTTAATCAAAATTTTGTTTTCTAATGAAGGATTATCCATCCTAGCTTTGCTTTCGACCTTTGCTTGAGGCAAAGAGGTTGTCTCGTCTACGTAGTTTTTTTTTAACAAATTACGTTCGCAATTATTATTGGTGCTTAATCATCGTTACATGATTAATCAACTACCTTGAAACTTTGCAAAAAAAAAAACCTACCTTGAAATTTCGGAAATCTTTCCTATATTGTGCCTTTCAAGCTAGAACTGCGTATATTCTAGTAGGTAGTTTTTTCCGCATTGTCAGGACGACTTAAACTGCTTTCTCGTCGTAAACAAATCGTTATCTTGTACCGGTAAGAAACAACGACCGGGCCAGGGGGAAGACATTGCAGTGCACTTGCGCATAGCATTACCAGAGGATAATAAGATGTCCACCACGCTTATGATACCCACAAGTTCAGACCATGTCTCCGTCTTTGTCATCCAACATTATACAATTCGATGACGAGCACTCTGAAACATTTACTTGTTGGGACAGCATTCCAGTGAAGTCATGTTCTATGCTTTTACCACCACCTCGTCCTTATCTAATCTGGGAAGATAACCAGTTCGCAGCAGCTCACGTGTGGTTGTATCAACCTCGAGGACGCCGTGTGACATGGATCCCCGTTGGTCTTCTCTCTCTTGAGAACGTCCTAACCGAAGCTCAAATTCTACAAATTATGAAAATTTCTAGAAAAGTATCACCGGATTATTAAATTGAAATTTTCCCAAGATATAACGAACATTTTATTTAACAAAAATGAAAAGGCTTGTGGAATATGAAATGAGAATTTTTTTTTTAAAGATGAAACGAACAGGCCTTCACGGGCTGTCAGTCTGGGCTCATCCATCAAGTGGGAGTTGTTTGGACTTACATACAGGCCTTGTCCACTGGCGGCATACAGCCCGGCAACCTGTAATGCGTCGTACATTTCACAATGGGCCGCAACGGCCTTGGTATGTTCTTGTTCTACTAGTAGTAACTAGTAGGATGGCCCGCGTAAAATTGCACGGCTAGAACTTAAACGTTATTTTTCCCTAAGATGTGTAAATGAAAAAGGTTTTCTAAACTTGACTGCTAAAGAACATGATTTATTACTACAAAGTCTATCATTATGGATTTATAGAACTTATATGTGCGACACTTCAGATAAATTATGTACCAAATTAAAAACATGTTACTTGATTCAGAGCATGCTACGTTTTACATCTCTTCCCAACTTTCATACTAAAGCGTTACTACGTCTACTTCATTCAATTACCACGTGAGTTTTTTCCCTTCCTTTTTGTATGTCTTACAAACTTGACAACCATAGTCTTTCATCGTCTTTGGATGCAATATATTCTCATATTAAGCTACAAAAAAAAATCTGAAGTTCCATCTTTTTTTTTTTAATGGATGAAGTTCCATCTTGATGCTATGTAACATCCATCGCGAATTAGACGGGGGTTCTGAAATTAATTTTATGATTTGACTTTATTTAGTACATGTAAATGATAAAATTCTTTTTGATGTGACCTCTGGAAACGAACACACCATAAAGCTAAATTTTCGCTCTCTAAATCTCTTGTTGTTCCATCCATTTACAAATCAAATCCAGAACAGATTTCACCAGGTGAATCTTAAAATTCTACCATCTCCTGGTCAGTAACAAAGCGACAGTGTTTAATTTTTCTCATATTTCCTACTCCGTAAAATTAAAACAATTCGGGCAATGTTACACCTATATGCAAACAAATTTACTTCAATTCTGTACAATTCAGGGATATCTTTCGAGCAACATACCCATAAAAAATATTGAAAGCCAGTTGTTGTTTGGTGGATCATAAATATTTTACCTGCCAATGCAATCTTGCTGGTTTCAGCACAACCAACCATATCCACAACATGGCTGGTGCTTTAACTGACCAGGAGATGATACAATACGTACTAATCAGCTTCATATTTTCATGTTCAACTATCCAGCGTTGTCTCTTCGATTTGACTGAAAAAGTTGCATGCACTACATTATACAGTTTCTCAACAGTAGTTTCAGTGTCTTGTACTCAATCTTACGGGCAATATCTGATGACAACCTAAGCAATGAACATATGTGCAGAGTCAGCACAAATAAAAAATCAATTCATTTCTAAAGAGAATCCACTTCAAACTGTTAGTATATTTTAGTTCAACTGAAACATAAGTTACTGAAAACAGGAAAAAAATATTGCTTACTTCATAAACATCCTGTATGGTGGACGTTACTTTTGAACAAATTCCTTTCAAGAAGGCTAAAGTTCTTAATCATTTATCTAGCCGATGGAACAATTTTCTCTTTTGCCGTGCTGAACAACTGTATTTGATTTGTGAGAAACACTAACCAAATTAGTAAGCAAATATATGCAAGCATTGATTAAGAATGCGCGCTTACTGATCCTCAGATTGTTGCTGCCGCCAGGTCACACCGGCTCAGCGCGTCCGCAGACGTGATGCTAGCCTGGGCCTCTGCGTGTTATGTTTGACCGCTGCCGCTTAGCTTAGCCACTTCGCAACAGCTTGTACCAGCTGATTCTGCTTGCTAGCAACGGTGGGCACCGCTGAGCCGGGGCCAGCATCCAACACACTATTTATCCTGTGTCCCGTATGCTATATATCAACTCCGAAAGACCATGCAACAGTCGAATTACGCTCCTCTGCACTGGAGCCAGGCCCTCCGCATGGCCGCGTACTCTTGGCGTCGTGTTGATCTGAAATCCTGACGGCAGTCGAGTCTCGCACTTCAGACAAACTAGGCCGATCGGATTAAGATGACGCATCGATCGGCAAGCGCGGATAGCGAAAGACAGCGACCTCGTGTGAGGTGAAACTGGCAGAGGAACGTTCCTTAATTTGACTTTAGATGCGGCTACAACATGTGGTGGTGGACGCATGATTATAGGTATGGAACTGCAAGAGATCGGCTAGTCGCGCTGTTCGTCAAATTTTACATGGACGTACGTGTATTCTATATTTTTTCCTGTTTATAAATTGTTCTAACATAAGTTCGCTGTTTAATCTAGACCGTTAGATCTTCATAAAATCCAACGGCTCGTAGCTTTTCTTTTTTCCGATTAACGTGGGAATTTTTAGACCTTAAGAGCGAACGTGGTGGCTTCTTTTTCTCTTTAAATACTAAGATAATAGATATCCAAATTTGTTGTGGCGATTTAGGCAGTGTTTTGTTATGGCGATTAAGGCAGTGTTCTGCAGTCTATATGTTGTTTTATCCAGACCAGTCTTTTCTCATGCAAGAAGACAAGCAGCAATTACGAGTACTATCACATTACTCATATCCCAGTATCATGAGCACTCCCAAAATGTGTGAGAACTCATTTCTCATGCAATAACGCATTCTGAACACACGGCTCTTTTAGTCTATTATAAATCCCAAAATCCTATGCTTCACACAAAACACACATTAGCCCACTTAAAAAAAAACATTGGCGAAAGATCTATCCATCTATATACCACTCGCTCCCTTCAGACTACTCAGCGAACAATTGATCATACAGAAATAAAAGGGGCCTACAGATGTTCGTAAATTTATACAGCAGGCAAGGAAACTATAACAGTCGGGAAGAAAATGGAGGGAAAGGGCAAAACAGCTTCACTCAGCGGCATTTTCTGAATATCACTCAGTCCAGGGAAGAGCGCCCATATCTCCAGCTATTGTGCGATCTCCGGGTGAACTGCTGCGGAGCAAAGCTTAGTCCAAACATCTCCCTCAGGGCCTTTCCTGGCTCTAGTAGCCCGATCAATCTGGCAACGAGGGACGCACTTTCTCTGACATGCTCCAAGTCCTTTGTTTCAGTCCACAGGCGACGAGCGACCTGCAGTCTGCGCCTCTTGGAGGACAGCACAACTCCCCACTTGGTGTACATGCTCTCCCTTTCCTGAATCGTGAGCCGCTTCTGCATCTGCCTGCAGAGCATTTCCCTCTCACGTTGCAACTTCTTTGCGCTGCATATCAGGTCATTTTCATCAACAGGCATTCACTGGTAAAGCAATTTAAGCAAATATGTGAGAAATTTAGTGAAAGACGAGGTACCTTGAAATCAGGGAAGTATTAGGGCTGCCTGTAACCACATTACTTCCCATTCGACCATTGGAGTATGTATCTTTAAGAAATGATAGCCTCCTGAGTTCCACTTCCATGTAAATGGCGTCAGCTGGATCCCCTTTAAATAGCAAGAAAAAGTAAGTCCTGTGGACCAAAGAAACATTGCATGCATGCCATAGGTCAATGATCTCTTGCTGCTTTTTCTCGAATTCCAATGGCCAGCGAGAAGGTGATTGCAAAGCATCCATAATTGGATCCAGTCCCACGCTCCTAATGGTCCCTTCTGTTAAATCTCCATTATCACCCTGACAGGTTTAGTAGAAAAAACAAACTGTAATTGGAATTCTATATACAATATCTTAACGAGTTAAAATCAATTTATAGTAAGGAAGCACCCTGTGAGCTATATAAACTGTAACACAGACTGCGTACTATTTTTTTTTAAGTTGGAACAGTAAACTGAACGGCCCAGCAGGAGCGCGATAAAATGTCCACACCTGATCACCACGTTGCTTCTGATACTGAACCTGAGCCATTTCTTTTAGCTCTGCAACAAATTCACCTATGCCAGTAAACTCTGTGTCACCAGCAACAGAGCCGTTTGCCTTCACTCCATCCCTCGTGGTAGTAATTTCGGAAAGCATTGACCCTGCCCTTGATAAAGTTTCGCTCTCTGCATCATAGTTGAGTGCAGATACCCTTCTTTGACAACCTTCAGGTCTCCCTGGGTAGTCCATGAATCTTCTACTCGGAGGGGTGCAATCATCCTTCTCCAAATCTTCAAACAAAGTAGAACCCATCAAAGATCTACAGCTCATGCTCCTGCCAATTACTTTTGAACTTGATGAGTTACGTGTTGAGGATCCCAGATCTTTGACAAGATTAGCAAATGGTTTCTTGACGTTCTCCAAATGTTGCTCCAGGGTAATAGCAGATACGTCATGATGTCCAGAACTCACAGATGGATTTGAAGCAATATTTTCATGCATACGAGAACCTACATTTAAATCTTGTAAACTATTGCTTCCCACAGCTGACGTGCCTAAACATTCATTCCCCTCTGTTTCATTGGTCTCTATACACCTTACTTCTTTGCAAAGATCCTCCGAATCTTCATTTGACATTTGAGAGGCATCATCTCTGCTGTTAGTTGGAGGCATCCCACTGAATGGAGGACTACTGACTGAGTAGCTAGGAGGGGTAGGAAACTCCACACTATTTTCAGAATTCTGCCTATGATCCCTTTGTGCTGCCCGACGTCCTTGTAACCTATAATTTTGGCCGCTGCTGACAACTTCTGACTCATCTTCGAATGGCTGAGGAACATCAAAAGTAAAGTTTCTTACAGAGGCCTACATATAAAGAGATAAAAAAACATTTAAAAACAAACATAGCAGTTGTCATGGTAGTGAACTAGAAAGAATGGAATGAATGTACCATGGGGTGCTTCGAAACATTGTTGTCTCCAACAACCTGGAGTAAATCCTGCAGCCTAGACTGAGCAAGATCACGCTGCAACTTTAATTCCTTAATTTCTTTCTCCATCTGCAAACAACATATGAAACTTTACATCATGTGTTGGCATCGTAAGACAATTGGCACAGTAAAGATCATTTTTTGGCATCATAAGACAACTAGCATGATAAAGACACAGTCATAGGATAGTACTTCATTATGTCTAACAGGCTTCTTAGTGTACAAAGAAATGATGAGAAGAACACACAAAAGGTTCATATGTGACCTTTACCTTCCGGATGTGGTTATCTTTTTCCTTCACTAATGCTTCAAGCTTAGAGTATGAAGCTGGGCATCGAAGTTCACTCTCTAACCTAGCAAGTTCCTTTTGTAATTGTTTCACTAAAGCTTTATCAGACAAGACCACATTAACCTGGGCATTTGTAACCACTTCCTTTGCACAACTTGCAAACAATAGTGTGTTTCTTGATTGTTCCATATGGCTTCGAGCTGGGCTCATTGTACAAATAATTGCTGTTCTTGCGTTACCTCCCAGAGAGGGTTGCAATATTCTTGTGAGTTTTGAATCTCGGTATGGTATATGCCCATTTCTTACTTTGCTGCATAGATAAAAACAAATAACCAATGTAAATGAGCTGAGAACGGATGTTCCAAAAATAAAAACAGCTTTTATCCTATGAGGATACTAAACCGGAATTCAATAATATGTAAAACAATCAGCTAAGGTTGCAACCTTAGTTTCCGAATGACAGTTCCCAGGGTAAGCAGACTTCTATTAATGTGACAACCTTCCTTCAGCCTGGCACCAGCTGATAGTGCCTGAGATGCACGTTCACTTCCAGCCAAATCAATAAAGTTCTGCAGTGTACAACAAAATATGTTTACACTTCCCTAGTTTCATGCTACACAGAAATACGAGCAACTTATTAGATCTTACCACACAGGCCACAAGAGTTGTCGACTTGTCCTTACCCAAGAACTCACGGGCAGAACTTTCGATAGTCTAAAATTATAGTTAAACATGTCATAAAAGATGAACATATGTGGTAACTATTTTACACAAATCTACCAAAGCCCTACGACCAAGTAGTAGGCAAACCAGCTTTAGTATTTGATGTGATCTGGAGCTGTTTTCGTTTAAGTAAGTCTCCCCAGTTCTCCTGTGAGCTGGCACAAGTACGCAAAATACACATAACATTACAGTAATCCCTAATTGGAAACGAAATAAATTATGACCAAAACGCACCTTCACAAACAGAAATAAGTTCCTTAAGGTGATCTGAGTCCCTCAAAATCACCTCAGTAAGGTTTTCTACATATGTTCCCTTCTGTAAAATAAACCGCATCAAACCATTAGCAATGTGCAGGCACGCAGCAGGATATTTTGTTTTTTCTTTTCTTGTTTTGATATACAAAAAGGGTAACTTTTGCCCTGACCTCTGCATCATCCCAAAGTCTAAGAGATGTGTTTTCTGCACGAAGAAGATCCCTTACAACTTCGTTGTATATTTCAATCGCCGAGAATTTCAGTACAAATGCTCTCTCCTCGTGCTGTCACAGAAATTAACACGCTTATAAGGTCACAATCCAAGACATGTCAACTCCGAGGCCAGTTATGAGCTAAAAACCTGATGAAAGACTCTTCCTTACCTTGCCAATGTAATCGTAGATATCTGCTACTGTATACTCTGTTATCCCAGTCATGGTATGTGTCTTCCCACTACTTGTTTGACCATATGCAAAAATACTTGCTATTATAAGCAGAAAAGAAGGAAAACACATTTTAGTAAGTTCATGAAGTGCTTGGTTCAGACTAAATTGGACAAAGATGGGGAGATGTTTGAACTTAACAGTTAATGCCACTAACTACAGAGAGGGCAACTGCCTTCGCCCCTTCCTCATATACTTCTTTGGTATTGCAGTCAGAATGGAAGACCCTATCTGCAATTGTAATAGAGTCGTGTCAAAGAAGATGGACACAAGAACACAGCTGGAAAGTAAGAGAACTTGGTTGCGCATGCTTGTGAAAAGAGCAAGCCAAAGCCCGACTGACCATCTGTACTCTACCAAGATGAAATCTGTCCAGTGCTATAAAATTTAAGTAACTTATACACAGTTTAATTTCAGGAGAGCTTATTCGGAGACTTTGTTGCTACACTGAAAGAGTCCCTCCAAGTTGTTCATGTCACATCATTACTCCGTAAATCATATTAACTGCTAGCAACGAATGATGTGATATCGGTATAGGTGGCAATAAATAACTAATGTTGCTGGAATGGGGTGTGAACTTATCACCGAAATTCCAAGCAATGTAAAACAGCACAGTATAAAGTTTGAATTTGAAATGCAACTGACAGCCAAGTTCTGAACAGGAAGTAGCAGATGTGATGAATTATGCATACAGAAGGACCAAATAGTGAACAGAACAAATGTAGTAACAAAAAGACTGGTTTTTTGATGCACTAACCAAATGAATATGCAGTTGGAGTAGTAGGCCGGTCCGGGAAGGCGCTCCGGGCGATGATGGTAGTGTCATTGATGCACTCCCACTCTGCCGGGTCTCTCCTTGCAATCTCCTTGTCGCTAAGAGGTCTCAGCCTCACCGAAACCAGTATCTTCTCCAGCTTCCCAGCACCGCCTCCGCCACCATTGGCCATGTCAGCCCCATCCACCTTGTCCCAATGCACCGGGCCGTCGCCTCCAATCGCCCCCATTCTCTCGCTCTCCCCTCCTCGCTCACTCCCCTCTCCTGTCCGCTACAGCGTCTGCCAAGATCACAGCATTATAAGCCACGGGAAAGCGAGCGCTTCCAAAAGAAACAAAACCAACGAAAAGCGATTGGATGAGGAATTCACAATAAGAACCCCGTCCTACTCGAGTGATCAAAGGCGGGGTGGTGGTGCTAGCTAGCTAGAGACTGCCTCGAGCAGAGTGGTTGCTCTAGTTGGTGGGGGGGGAGGAGGCAAAGCATTTCTCGCGGGGCCCCTGGCGCTGCAGATGATTAGGATGGTGGTTAGGGCGTCGTCCGCGACATCGGAATCGCACTAATTAGGCCAGAGAACACGAGGCAGCAGAATCTGCCACCGTAGCCACTCACGGCAATTTTGACTCGGCCGCTCGGCCGCCCTGCTTCCCAGGAACGCCGCAAGAAACTTGTTTTACAATCCCACCGACAGCCAAGAGCTCCCACCAGGCTGAGTAGGCTCGCAGGACAAGACAAGGTCCCTCCTGCTGCTAATTTTACCCGCGCCTCATCACACTCATCAATGTGCTTCGGAGCTACTAGTAGCAGATCACAATCACTGCGGCAAACCTGTAATGCTCAAGCAACAGCGACCGGAAACCGGGTAAAGGCGGAGAATTTTACCAATTCTAGTGGAGGCGGACCCGCGGCAACCGCTGAGGAGCCTCCGCCACCGCGCTGGGGCTGAGCTTGGTGGCGGCGGCCATGGCGGCGGTGCCTGTGTTTATTTCGAGCAGGCGAGAGATTCGGGGCGCTGTGGACCGAAAGCTTGAGGGAGTTGTGTTGAGTGCGCGAGCAGCAGCCACCCCGCGAGTCGACGGCACGACTCCTCCCCACGATCTGGCCGTGTTCGCTTGGGAGGATCGCACAGGACGGTGGCTTTCCTTTCGGCCCCCTCCCTCCTCCCTTTTCCACCTCGTCTTTTTCCCCACACGCAGATGCAGGGGAGAGAAGAGGCGCCGGCCGGGGCTGGAGAGGAGACCGTTGATTCCCTACGTCTTCTTCGCCACGCGTTTTGCGTCCACGCCCTCTCGTGCACGCAGAATTGCGAACTTGAGATCGTGTCACTAGCTGCCGGTTGCCGCTCTAGCGAGTGTTCGGTTGCCTTACTTCAGTCAGTGGCAGTATGGTCAGTGGGATGGATGATGCACGATTTTGCGCTAGAGTTCAGTTGAAAAAAAAAGCGTGAAGATTCATCCTGATGGGTACACTGCCTTAGTGGCAAAGCAAGTGCTGATTGATCCAAAAAAAAAAAAGTAAGTGCTGATTCTCGGATCATGCTGCGAGGTTACTTGGGTTTTACTCGAGATGTGAAATGAGTGTCACTCATTTAGCAGTGCATTAGCTGTGTCTTGCAGATTTAGCAACAAGCTCACTTTTGATCTGGATGGATTGTTCTCTTGCGCTACTAGGGGTACGTTCGGCGCATGTGGTCTAAATTTTAGAGGGTTTTTGTAACGAATATTCTAATTACAAATAAAGTTGAATTACAAAACTAATTTCAGGACTCCGCTCGAATTCGCGAGACGAATCTAATGAGGGTAATTAAGCCGTAATTAGACGATAGTTAATGTAGCATCATTGTAGCAAAATATAGATTAATTAGGCTCATTAGATTCGTCTCGCGATTTAGAGGGGGGTTGTGACATAGGTTTTGTCATTAAATTAATAAAAATAGTTTTAAATAGCAAGATTCTCTTTGATGTGATGGGTGCTAAAAATTAGAGGAGGTGCGCCGAACGCACCCTAGTACTTTGTCTCGATGTGTTGTCACCCGTCGTCCTGCACCGAAACTGACAAACCGACGAGATTGACGCTCGGTTTGTCAGTCTGGCGAACGGTCTGGCTATTTGTTTATGTCAAATTGACTGTAATAATGTGCGTGTATATGTGGCACTGCCGGCTGTTTGGTGTACTAGTGCTCGTGGCGCCACGCACATGTTCGAACAAATGACATCATTGGGCAAGATCAAAACTTATCATTCAAAATACTCCAAATGGCAAGGTCAAAGACAAGGGACATTAACACGCCAATTTCATACGTAACAAAACCAAATCTAACTAGGTAATCAAGCTGCTAAAACGTATTTGACATAACATGACAAATGATAATTATTAATTTAAACCAAACTTCAGAGTGGAATAATGAGCCTTTGTAAGGTTTCTAATAGAAACTCATGGCACATTCTCTTCATTGGATATAAATATTAATCTTGCATATACATGCGTGCTGAATCAAGTTCAAAACTTAGCCAGTATGACATAATTTTAATTTCCTTTATCCCATACATGAAGTGTTCTTGTACGAAGGCCAAAATAATAAATTGCAACAAAGAAAATTAGATCAGCACTTACATCATATCCATTACTTCATAATCAAGTGTCCAGTTCCAATGATGCACCAACAGTATTAAGTGTTAAAATGACACAACAATATTTTATAAATATATACTTCAAGAGTTTAGGACATCTCTGTATACAATGTTTTTTATGCTTTTCTCAGTAGAGTCCAATAATTTGTTTGATTTGGCGAGGACCTTAGTTGTATCTCTTGACACACCCCTGGACAACGCGACGTACAGCTGCCCATGCGCAAAAACCGGCTCAGGTAGATACACTCCCACAATTAGAATTGTCTGTCCTTGAGCTTTGTTAATTGTCATGGAAAAACTCAACCGAATCGGGAACTGAATCTTTTTGAATTTGAAGGGTAGGGTCAAATCCTCAGATGGCGACAGAGGTATCCTCGGAATTAACACCCTCTTACCAGCATGCTGACCACCAACGATTTCCGCGTCAATGACATTATGCTGAAAGTTCTTCACCACCAAGCGTGTGCCATTACACAGACCATTGTGCGGGTCTAGGTTGCGAAGCAATATCAGAAGGCAGTTTTTCTTGATCTTCAACTCATGAGGAGGCAGTCCATTCGGTGTAAGAGAGTTGAGAAAATCAATGGGATAATTATTGGTTTGGTCATCTTCTACAGAATCAAAGCTGTAAAATACCTTAGAAGAGCCGAGAAACGTATCAATCATCTTTTAGTTTAGTTGATCAACATACTCGTTCTTTGTTGATAGAATAGCACGAGAACTCATATAAGCCGCATTGTTGACATTTGCCAAAAGATCAGGGAATATGTTAGCCACAAGATTGTCAATAGAGTTTTCTTGCTCGTAATCAATAACAATCTCGTTGAGAAGACGAACATAATCATCACCGATGGATTCCTCAATGCCATCACCAATTCTCAGAAAGTATTGTGCGAACCATGGATCCGATTGTGCCCTCATATTCTGAGTGAACCTGATCTTACGAATCCTATCCCATATCCCATATATAGGACCTCTGCAAGATAGCATTAGTGGATCTGTGCTCTAGTTCCTCGCGGAACCACGGGAAGAACTTGTCTAAAGTCTCCACCAAACAGCATGATTTTACCCCCAAATGGCTATTTGCACAGGAGTCATGGAGGCGGAGCCCGTGATGTCCTGAGTCTGTTTCGAAGAACACAGCACGCTCTACCCCGTTCAATCAGTCTGAGTCAGAAACTTCAGTTCTACGAGAAAAGAACTCCATACCAAACCGCACGTAACTAGAAGTACGTCGTATAACTACGAATGCAACAACTCGCCAAGGCAACTGTGCTGGTTGCGCACGAAGCAGTTGTGCAGGGAGAATTCCGGCCCCCAACACAATAAAAACCTTTGAAACCCAAAGCAGCGCAACGGTACAGAAAGCACCAAATTAACGTCCATGCTACAGCAGAGAGCTAGCTACTCGTACGTACGCTCCACGCTACCAGGTCTTCAAATTCGTGGACGATCAAGACGCCAGCAGATATGCATGGACCGTGGACAGTACTCGTAACTGTAAGCTCGTCTCTTTCTAGGAAAAACGTCAGGTTATCCCGTTCGCAGCTGCATCTCAAGGAGCAGAGCGTGCGTGCGTCAGGCCGACGAGAGCCTTGTGTTTTCTACCACTTGGACCGGAGGCAGGGAAGAGACGAGTCCAGGTGCACGGCCTTTGTCGGTAGCCGCGGCCGGCATGTCGCGTGCAGACGCCTGAGGCGACAAGCGCGCCTCGTTCTATCGCAAGTCACAGTCAGGAACACCCACATCTCCCGGTCGTTTTGGCTGGTAAAAGAAACGGCGTTTCTTGGTATAGATTCCTAACATGGGTACTAGCTGCCATAGAGATAGAGGGACTGGAGGCAACACGCCAAAAAGAAAATTAGTTTCTGTGCTCCGATCGCTTCGAGCGTCGGTAGGGTTGAAATACTGTCCGTGATTGTGCAGTGCCATCCGGGCCGACGATTTGACTTGACTGAACATGCGTCCTTGGGGGCTTATTATCTATTTGTAGGAGATTAGAGGTGAATTGACAAGGTGCGCCTCCTGCCTCTCTTCCAGATCAGCAAATTCCTGACTTTTAAGCCGGGTCCGCTGGTCCAGTGGGTGTACTTTTTGGCAGTAAAACATGTGCGTGAATTCTCTGATTCCAGCGACGACGCATCGTGGTCCTGTAGATGGAAGTGCGCGCTAGCTAGCTCCAAGGGACTTCAAAAGTTCTTTGACTATATTTTGTCCAGGATCAATGTTGAAAGCTACGATGCTGGGAGAAGAGGAGATGGCACTGAGTGATGCGAGGGCATGCTTACCTTCTACTCCAATCAAAGCGGCTGTCGACTAGTATATCGCGATACATAAAAGAAGTGTCTATAAAAGAAGTAGTTCATAGCCACTAGTTTATTGCTAATCGTTGAACTTATTTGATTTTGACATCATATTGCGGTGCAGCGGTGGTGACTATATTGGATGGTCTACATGCTTGTTGGTGATTATAGGCAATCATTACCTTGGGCACTATTAATAATGATGGAGACGAGAGAACTCAATAGATATTGGATGCAGACGACATATTTTTTTTCAATTCTCATGTAATAAAAAAGGCTATGTACGGTCACGCAGAGGGCGGAATGTAATTCCATTTTCTAAAAAGAAAAAATTGATTTTGACATGGTTAAAGAATGCATTTTCTTTTGAGAAGGAATGGTTCAATTCGAAAATAGAAAATTAGACATTCGTTGCAGTAAAGTATTAGGTTTCCGAAGGCTCAAAAGGATATGTTTAACCTAAAGAAAAAAAAATTTGTATAAAGTGTTCTTATGAACTCCTGTAGTTTCATCACTGGATACAATATTGGACTGACTCTGCAAAGCCCATCCACCAAAAGTTTGTAATCTTCATGATATCGAATTCTATATCTTAGAAATATTTGGAGCCCTGGCAATTATTTAATTTCAAAAAACTACTTCTTGCAGGAGGTCATTCCATTAGCGAAATCTTGATTGAATATGCATATGCCTACGTAAATAGGGCTGTGTCAAGCTAATACGTAGCATTTGATACTTTCTTCAGAACGAGGTGACGTCCTCGAAGGTGGAGATTCCCTCACACGCATGTCACCGAGAATCCCTTTGTGGTCCTCGTGGATGAGCTGAAGTTGACCAACATATAAAATTTGCAAAACGTGTAAACCAGAAATGTGACCAAATTAGTCCAGTCGGCATCCCAATCCGGAACCCATCCCATAGACAGAAGATACCTGCCTGTAACCAAACCTGTTGCCTCAGAAAAATGAAGTGCTGCATAACCACGGAAGCAGTTTATTAAGAAGCAACCGACCATTGACATCGTCAGATTGGGATCACTACTGCATGACTCAGGGCTAAGGCACACCGCACACGCATGATAATTAACCAAAAAAAAAAAAAGCACACGCATGAGCATGATGTAATGTAGTATAAGCCTAAAGGCATAATGCAGCAAGCAACATGTCGATCGACGAGTAAGGAGATTAGCATCAGTTGTTAAGGTCAAAGTCTCGGATGGATATCCTGAAATTGCTGAACCAATTCCTTGCAAACTTAGCTTGTTTGCTGCAGCTGGCAATAGATTGATTCCGCGTGAAGATAACATGTTTGTTGGCATCTATATATACATGACATTTGCCGTTTCCAGACAATAGCCGAAAGTAACACAGACACACCAAAGCTTTGTTTGAATACGTGATTTCCCTCGTAAAAGCGACCATGGATTTCCATGATGAGAAGCCTGACCCTGCCGCTCCTCTCGTCCGCCTGAACCACGTCTCGTTCCAGTGCGCGTCCGTCGAAGCATCGATCCACTTCTACCAGCGGGTGCTCGGCTTCGAGCTCATCAAACGGCCGGCGTCCCTGGACTTCAAAGGAGCATGGTGAGCATCTACGCATCCGCCATTTCGTGCAAACTTGCGATCGGCGACTACTTGCTCACGTGATAAACTGATCAATACTACTGCTTGTTGCAGGCTGCACAAGTACGGCATGGGAATACATCTCCTGCAGCGCGGCTCTGTTCCTAGCGCACCGGCGGTTGCAAGGCCACTGGCGATCAACCCCAAGGGCAACCACATTTCGTTTCAGGTAATCAATGGTTCGGTGTAACAGTTTTCTGGTGCAGGCAGAGTGGCACTAAAATGCATCGCCCTCCATTCTTCTCGGGCTAATGATTTATTTGGGGTTTGATAATGGCAGTGCATGGACATGGGGCTCATGAAGACGAGGTTGCAGGAGATGGAGCTGGAGTTCGTCGCGGCGAGGGTGCGCGACGGCGAGACGGTGGTGGAGCAGCTCTTCTTCCACGACCCCGACGGCAACATGATCGAGATCTGCGAGTGCGAGAAGCTCCCCGTCGTACCCCTTGTCGTCCCTGAGGCAGCCGCTGTCGCTTGCCTTCACAGGCCGCCGGTGCAAACAAGCTAGCCATTGCGTGACCAGCAAGTGACACGCTACTGCGAGTTTAAAGGCATCATTTGATTCATTGATTTGTGGGTCCGTTGTAATAAGAGTTATACTCTGCTCCTGCTTGGATCAATTGTAGGAGTACACTTGTGACAAAGTGTGTTTCGATCAATGTATATACTGTGTACACTTTTTTTTTCAGAACAGATCAATGTATGTACACGGTCTTTCGAAAAAAAAATCAATATATGTACACCCATTGTGATGATTTCCAGTTTACACGTCGTCCAGTTCCAGGCTGCACTGACGGCTGACTTTGGATGACGATTCCCTTATGGGAAAGCTAAAGCCCATTAGCAGCCTTTTCTTTCCCTTCCACACGACGGGATCATCACAATGGGAGTAAAATATGAGAGCATGGTGAAAAGGCTGTTGCGTAGCATCATCTCCTGCTTTTGCTTGTAGATAAAAGTGGCGGCTTGCTCCTTTAAGCATGGCGTCAATTCCAAGCTTAGCAGCATCATCAGTCATCGCCCACACGACGTTGAAAAAACGTATACAAATGGCAAACCATCGAAATTGTGACGCAATGTTGGTCCAGTACCAAATCGCGTGACAGATTTGGAGCTCAAATGCAGCCAAGCCCAAAAGGCCGACAGATTAGGAAGCCCGCTTGGCCTGGCTTACTGACCTGGGCCCAATCAATCCAAGAAAATATTGGAAAAAGTTCATTCTGCCTCCCTCAACTATACTCAAAGTTCGATTTTCCTCCTCCTTTTACAAAACCGGATATTCGTCCTCCCTCAACTCTTAATACCGGATATTTTTCCTCCCCGGGCTGTTTTGGAGGGTGGTTTTGGCTGACGTGGCAGCAGGACCCACATGTCATATGCCACTTCATCACTGGGTCCCACATGTCATAGTCTTCATCCTTAGAAATGGGCCCCGCGTGTCATATGCCACCTCATCTCTTCTTCGATTTTTCTCTCGTCATGTCGCCGGGGGGGGGGGGGGGGGGGGTGGGGGCTATCATCGAGCTCGGTGACACGACAACTGCAACGGCGGTGGCATGGATGGGGGCGACCCGGTTCACGATGCCGCCTCAGCTCTTGCTCGCTGCTCCAGCTCCATCACGAACCCGTCGTCCACGGCCACGAACACATCCCCCTCCTCCCCGCCGCTGCGCCGCTCCGCGCTGCCGGCGAGCGTCACCGCCCTGCTCTTCTCCAGCTCTTGCTTCCCACCGGAACACTCGAACGGGGGCCATGGAGGCGCGTGGCGGCAGTGGCGGTGGCACGGGAGCGTGCGTTGGCGCGAGCGCAGGAGTGTGCGGCGGCGGGGACGCGAGGGCAGGGCGGCGGAGGCACGGGAGTGTGCGGCGATGGGGGCCCGAGGGCGGGGCGGCGGAGGCGCAGCGGCGGGCGGGTCCTTGGAGGAACTCGCGAGGTGGAAGATAGAAAAAAACGTGAGGAAGATGATGAGATGGCATGACATGTAGACCTCACTGCCACATCACCCAAAACCACCCTCCAAAACAGCTCAGGGAGGAAAAACGTCCGGTATTAAGAGTTGAGGGAGGATGGATACCCGGTTTTGTAAACGAGAGAGGAAAAATCGAACTCGAGGTATAGTTGAGGGAGGTGAAATGGACTTCTCGAAGTCCCTTATCCAAACTGAAGCAGCCAGCGGCAGGAACAGCCCTTATCCACACGACGGGACACGACACGAGGCACGCACGCCACGGTAAGACGCTTGTGGCTGCAGTGCACGGCAGGCGCGGCACGCACAGGCCGCGAAAAGAAAAGCATAGAAGCCGCGAGCAGACGACGCTACGCACCAGCACAGTGAGAGACGGGCAGCATGGCGACGACCACCACGGCCTCGTCGTTTCTGTCCCCGGCCAAGCTGGCGTTCGCGAGGGCCAGGGCGTCGCGACGCGTCGTCAGGTTCCCTCCGTCGCGTGCCCAGCCGGAGGTGAAGGAGGCCGAGGAGACGAGCCTGCCGCCGCCGCAGGAGGGAGGAGCGGCGGCGAAGTCGACGAGGGTGGGCGACGCGCAGTCGCTGCCCCGGCAGCCGCTGGCGGAGAGCAAGAACATGAGCCGGGAGTACGGCGGGCAGTGGCTGAGCAGCACGACGCGGCACATCCGCATCTACGCGGCGTACATCGACCCGGAGACCAACGCCTTCGACCAGACGCAGATGGACAAGCTCACGCTCATCCTCGACCCGCAGGAGGAGTTCGTCTGGACCGATGAGACATGCCAGATGGTCTACAACGAGTTCCAGGACCTCGTCGATCACTACGAGGTACTCCTACTACAGCTTCCCTTCTTATATGCGTGCCATACCCCCTTCAGCTTTTTCATGGAAAAACTTGAGCTACAGACAAAGCAGACACAGAATGTTTCATTATATATGGCTCGTTGAAGTAAATCAAGCAGCCTTGATTTGATTCAATTCTGTTCTGACTGAAACAGGGGGCTGAGCTGTCAGAGTACACACTCCGGCTGATCGGCTCTGATCTCGAGCACTACATCCGCAAGCTGCTCTACGATGGGGTGATCAAGTACAACATGCTGACCCAAAACCTCAATTTCAGCATGGGCAAGCCTCGTGTCAAGTTCAACAGTAGCCAGATTCCGGATGCAAAATAGATTGCTCCCTTCATCCCAAAACAGTTGTCAGTTAGGATTGAAAATTTGTGTCACAAAGGATTTTCACTTTCTAATACAACTCTCTACTCCTCCCCTCCATGTTTCACGTGCACTATGTTTTCATCCCTCCTTAATTCTCATGCACTCCTAAAACGACACCTATTTTGGGAAAGATGGAGTAAGAAAATATGTATATTTTGCTGTTCCAGATATGAGCCGCAGCATTCTGGAATCTAATACATTACACAGATTCATACGTGTTCTGTTTAACAACATTTTGCTACTCTTAAGCAGTTACACCCACATTAAACAGAGGCTGGCAAAGTAAGAGCACACTCCTGTACAATGCCACTTCTGTTCCTAGGGCACTGATATTGGGTACCTAGTTTCATAACATTACAGTTCTATAGTTCCTTCTAATATATGTTACCGACGATTACCAGTAAGTGTGGCGCACCAGCAACCAAGCTACATCAAGCAACAACTTTCTTCGTCGACTGCTAGGGAGGGCAATCAACTCCCATTATTAGAGTAAAAAACCCGATACCTTCGGAAATCAGCTCTCCATGGTCTGAATTGTTCGTCATGCCCAACATTCTACAGAAGCGAAGAGATATAGAGCAAATAGTCAAATTAGAAAAATTCTCATCATGCTACCCTGGTAGCCAAGCGGCATGCAAGTAAGAAGATTTAGCATATAGTGACAATTAAAATAAATTGATTAATCAAGAACTCCCAATTGATCATTCCCAGCCTGATCTTTAACTAGACTATGTTGAGCTGCATAGACAGATTTGTTTATTTTCAAGAACACATTTTTTCTTTAATTATGCCAGAAATACATCTCTGCTAACTAATGTAACGTGAAAAACAGATCGTTACTTGCTTCAACCAGACAGACATGAGTTTAAATGCGTGGCAACAAGTACTTTGTTCAGATTATTACTAAAAATGAGAGAATCGTTATTTTGTTACCTCCAACCAGAAGAAAAAACCACGCAGAAGAGCCAAGCGATTTGGAAAGCTGTTCTGTCCTTTGACTTGCTCGGCAAGATCTGGAATTTGATAAGAAAAAGATGTCAGTTTGCACTATAACTGTAAGCATATCAGGCCAGTTGAAGAACAATAGCATTCTTCCTCAGATTCATAAAAAAAAAAACTCTGAAATACATAAATATAGCATATTCAGTGTGCTACCAATCTCTAGCCACAAAACCATAGAGATAGAAAAGGAAGATTTACTAATCCACCTGAGGTGGATAAAAAAACTCAAGAAAGAAAAACAGTTGAACAAAATATGACGAATTTACTGTGGGCATGTACTTTACCATTCAAATCCTACTAGTGACATCTGTAAACGCGCTTAAATTCAAACAAATGGGCTGTTAAGCCACCACAGCTCATCATCAGTATGAAGTACTCCACAACAAAAAACACGTCTCATTTTTATTTCAAATTCCAGGATAAGTTGTTCAAAGCAATTGTTAACGTAACATATTTTCCTTCCCTCTTTTGAACAGCTGCTGGTTACAAGGTCCAGGTGTGCCATGGGACAAATTTGTTCATAACTACAACCCAAAGGTTCAGGTGGACCATCAACTAGTTATTCTGGGCATATTCCAGTTTAATAAGGATATAAGGAAAACGCAGAGAAAAAGAAAATAATAAAACAACATACAACTCGGGTCAAGGTTCAAAATGAAAATAATAGTTATGATACACACTGTTTCATGATTGACAAGATAAATCCATTGATTCAAGTGTATAAAAAAAAAATATCAACACAGAACACAACACGCAAGGAACTTGCATTGGCAAGGACATTTACAATTGGCATCAGTCATTACACAGATGTTATACATAACCAAAGAGTCAGAACAAAAGAGGGTTTTCAAGGGACAAAAAGAATATATGTGCATGAAACACAAGCATACCTGGGTGACTATCAAAGTATGACTTGCCCATCTCATGTTTCCAGGGATAGTACATCACCCTACGACGTGTCCTTCGTTCCTTGATAACTGGAGTGCGATCAGTAGCCGTGGCAAACATCTCATCATATTCTTCCTGGTTAAATGGTTTTTTAAGAACCTTCACCAGCTTTCGTTTGAAGTCTGACTCTGGCCTCTCAATAATATGTGCGGGCCATATAACACCTGATTCCTGTGAGCAAGCATTTGCAGAAACAAGAGAACTGTGTCACGACACATAGCACTGGCCCTCCATTGATAAGTAGAACGAGATTTGAAACAGTAAGTGTCATGTTAACTGCATTACAATAGATATCCTTTAAAACCATCCATTAACTGGAGCAAGATAATGCTAGAATATCCAATAATCCGAAAAATTCTCCGATGATATAGGCAAATTACAGTGGTCTTCATTGTTCTTTTAAGAACTGTTCGAGCAATAAGTATCATAACATAAAAATCAACATGGACTGATGTTTTAAGTATGAAATTATCATGGCAACAAACACGCTATAAATAGTTACATACACACGAGGCACTGCCTTTAATGATTGATTGGAGTAAGCATCAAATTTGATCACTAGATAAATCACAAGAGATGTGATCTATTGAGTGTTGGCACATAGATGACTATGTCATTCATGATACAAACGAGCGATAAACCAATTAGCTCCGTCTGTCCACCAAGTATCCTTCGCTGGCGGCAGATGGATGTACTTCATTGGTTTCCTGTGACCCCAATATAGCCCAAATAGCTAGACAGCACTAGTCAAATAGAAATAGCTGCTGTGAAAGGATTGGACACTCATTTAGATCAAAGGAAGATTGGATGTTAATTTGTTTCAAGAGACTCAACTAATTATGTTCCTTCGCACAATTGTGCGTTATAGACCTTGAGTGTTCTCCAATCAGACTTGGCAGCCCTAACTTGTGAAACCAAAATTTCCATAACGTGTCATGCTTGATTTGTCTGAATTTCATGCAAACTGTTTGTACTAAAGCTGACTGAGTCCAAGAAAAATCAAACTAGATGATACCAAAGGTTAAGCGTGTGGTAAGTCTATCTGATTAGGTTCAACCCAAACGTCAGAAATTTTGTTAGTAAAGAGATAAAAGTATACATCCTGATCAAAATTCAATGTATATCAGTAGACAATGCAAACACTCTCACTCTCCCAACACAGTATGCTCACCATGCTGCTTCTTATCCTTGAGCAATATTGCTGAATTTTTTGGCTTGTCCATCCAACTAGTGCCCATCTAAAGCTTAAATACGATCAATCGTGGATTATGATGAATAAAATTCAATTGAATATTTGTTTCCAACATTATTAGGAATACAATTTCAAGTGACTATAAGTGTTATCCAACTCATGTCATAATATGAGCTTGGTAGGAGGGTAGTACCAAAGAAAATGAAGAACAAATCAACAAGCATACACATTTTAGCAAGGGAGAGGGGACGATGGAGCTGCGACGAAATGAGGCATTTCTGGGTTACTTTATGCTTTCCTGGCAATAGTAGCCATAAATATTTGCCTCCTAGAAGAAGTAATTAAGCTCAAGAAGGAAACAAATGACAACAAAAGTTCTGAACAACCGAAGATGGCAAGGTACTACTACTTGGCTTCATGTAAATCCTCCTTGTGCCACAGCCATATTTGGGGGTGATCATTGGAAGCTGGATAATTCATTAACTTAACCAACAGCACACACGCAGTGATGAAAAACATGTAAAGGAAGTTCTCACCGAAGCATTGCGAGGCATGGCAGAATGTCCCTGGCTTGAGCTCGATTCCCTTCTCGAGGGATCTGGCACATTAAATGGCTGGTCTTCTTCTTCGTCCACCTCCATCTTCGTCTTTTATGCCAGAGTGATACGGACATGAAAAGAATAACAATGGTATATCGGATCAGAGGCATTGGAAACAGTGAAACGTGTGTTTGCTACACACACGGCAACATTTCACAAGAGCGAAATCAAATGGTGTTACCTCAAATTCCATAACATTCACCAGCTGCAAATCTGATCCAGTAGTGTCCTCATTCTCGAACTCCTCCTTCACAACAATGTCCTCCACCTCCTCCTTCACCTTATAGCCAAGAAGTATTAAAAAAATCACAAGGGAGGTATGGGATCATCGGATCAGTTGCGTCTGAGCCTCTGAGGTAATTCAGAGGCGAAGCTACATTTAGCTAAGGTGTGCACATGCACCATATTAAAGCAAAATTTTAGAAGTAATACCTCTACTTT
Organism: Eragrostis nindensis; assembly: GCA_012490785.1. Lineage (NCBI taxonomy): Eukaryota > Viridiplantae > Streptophyta > Magnoliopsida > Poales > Poaceae > Eragrostis > Eragrostis nindensis. Next base: position 381,527 of record JAAXCT010000242.1, read on the forward strand.
GACCAGGTGTGTACCCCATTTAGCCCAAAATTACATAATGTGTACACCACACTATCTTGATTCTACCGTGGGGGGAGGCATGGAAAAGAGATGAAACAAATTTTGCAAGAGATGAAATGGCGTGCTGTTACCTTTATCTCATTCTCCGAAACCTTTACGATTGGCCAAATTGATCCGGACACCACCGGCTTCTCCTCCTCTTCCTCTTCCGCCCCAGCACTGTTAACTCCTGACGCGGAAACGGCCTCCACCTCCTCCACTTCACTCTCCTCCTCATCTTCCTCCTCCTCAACATCCTCGCAATTGTTTGCACCCGACGCTTCCCCGATAGTCACGGAAATTTTCCCCATCTCGAACAGAAATTGGGAATCATTCACATTGTGACAGTGCTGGAGAAAGGAGAGGAAATCCCCATCCATGTTGGGCACGGAGTGGTACCACGCAGGCTCCTCCTCCTTGGGCGACAGCAATTCTTCCGCTTCCACCGGGACCGCGCCGCTTCGGGCCTCGCCTCGGCCGCCGGACGGGACGTCAGCCCCCGCCGATGAGTCCTCCCCCATGGGTGAAGAGGCGCTTCGGGTCCCGAGCTCGGACCCGGTTGCGGGGGCCTCAGCATTGGGCGCGGCGAGGGGTTTCTCGTACCTGACGACTTCGGGAGGGGAGGAGCCGTCCTTGGACGGAATTTCGACAGCGTAGGCGCGGCCTTCGGGGCGGAGGTGGATGAGGAAGTAGAGGTAGTCGGGGTCGATCTTGTCGATCTCGTCCTCCGACAAGCCGGCGGTGCCGAAGGGGCAGGGCTTGTCCGGCGGCGGCATGATAGGTTTCTTTCGTCCCTGATCGCAGAGCAGGTCTGGATTTCGCCAGGACACGCCACACACGGGCTTATAATCAGAGGGAAATGATCCGATTATTTTATCAGTGGGAACCGGGGGAGTTGTTCCGCGTCCATGGATCTGGATGGAGCTTCGAGGTACTGCGTCTCACTTGCTGCAAAAGTCATAACTACTTCTCTGTCTTAAAATAATTAATATTTTTTTATTTTTAGATATCATGATCAATCATTCGTCTTATTTAAAAATTTATTTAAATACTATTTATATTTATTTATAACTTGATTTATCATTAACGATAATTTTATCCTAATATGTTTAGTATTTATACAAAATTCTTAAATAAGACGAATGGTCAAACATGATGTCTTAAAATCAAAATGTATTATTTTGAGACGGAAGAAGTACAGTTTAGACTTAGTGATTAAATGGCCGTTCATCAGTTCCAGTTCCAGTTAGAACGTGGTTGGATCAAATAGTAGTACCTGAAGCAATTACGTAATACTACTTCCGTTTAGAAATAGATGCCATTCTATCTCTGGGTACGAGAATTAAAGAGAGGTGAAAAATGTAAATGCACAGGAAACAAGGAGGAGAGGTAAAGATAGAGGTGTATTGGGAAGAGAGGAAAATGTAATGAGAAGAGAAAGATGCATTGAAAAGTGAGAATGAAATGTAATTGTGAAGGAAGGGAGCAGGTCATATTTAAAGTAAAATTTAAGACCCACTCTAGATTGCGTGATTTTTTTCCTCAATTTTCCCTATGAAATCCAGTACGATTCCTATGGCATTCACGTGTCCAAAAAGGACCTAAGCTCTGTGTGAGTGAGAACATAACGGTACTCTCTCCAATTCACTATAGTCGACATCAAGAGGAGGTCGCAGCTCAATTTTGAACTGTTCCTGGCGTGCCACCCCCAGGCGAGACCACTCAAATCATTTGAACATCAGGTTGCAGCGGCAAGAAAGTTGGGCCGACAGTGATTAGGAAGGACGCCTCAACCTCTCATTTCCGCCATCCCGCACTGTTAAAAAGGGCTCCAAACTCCTTTTTCAGGGGATTTTTTTTTTTTTTTTGGTGGGGGGGGGGGGGGTCGGGGTCCAAACTCAATCCGCCTCTCTGCATCAGATTTTCAGAATAGCGTCGTACAGTAAACTGCTCGATCTGTCGACCATGGGGAGACTGCCTGTAAAGTCTTGGCGCAGAACTGTAGGCTGGAGGAACCACTTCTCAAATTCAACAGTAACTTCAGGCATGAAACGAGTAAAGTGACACGAGCAAATTCCATATGTAACTCTTTAATTATCCAAACAGATGAACAATATATTCGTTGCTATCCCAAGAGGTTTATTCCGTGATTTTTTTATCCCGAACACATTCTCTGCTGGGGACAATTTGTCACCCTAGCAGCGTTATTATATCGAGCAACCTATGACATCGGATGTCAGCTCAGTCCACCAAGGCAATGACCTCGGGACCTTTTGAGTCGTCAACCCATGGCCTGAACTGATCTTCATGAGCCATGTTCTGCACAGGAATAATGCAAAATAAAAAACTTGAGAATTTAGTTTGCCAATAGAATAATGCTGTGTATTGCTTGGGTACTTACGCTGTTCAGCTGAAGCCTTGCAAAACACACAAGCTTGCCACTTAGAATATAGGTATACGCAAATGATGAAAAAAAACAAAGCACATTATATTTGGCAGTAGCCCTGCATAGACTGATCCTAGAACTGGACCTTCTGTGCAGATAAACTGCACCATCAAACTATACCAGGACTATACATTTATTGTACATTTAAGCCATGTGTGAGTTGCCATCAGGACGAGATTGCAGTTCCATTTTGAACTGCTCATCTTGTCTAATGTCATCTATAACCAACCGAAACCTAACAGCATCAGAGTTAGAGACTTGTGCTTGGAAGTTGAAAAAGGTGTGAAAACACAACTGTTGCCAATAAAAAAAATGCAGATAAACATTGCCTAGAGAACTGTAACAAAATCCAACAGACGTTAAAAGGTTATTACCTGCAACCAGAAGAAAAACCCACGCATCAGAGCCAAGCCATGGCGGCTGCCAGTGTTCATAATTTGTTCCGCGAGATCTGAAGTTTAAAAACAAAATGTTAGATAGTACCAGTATGCTACAATCACATGAAAATCTGCTGTTCAGATAAGAGCACACAGAATTAGGGGGCAGTATATTAAAATATATCTTGATATATAATGATAATTGCTAAATTGAAACAACATAATGCTGGATTATTAATATTCAGAAGAGTAATGTTATGGTGCTTGGAAATAATGGTAACCGTCCGTTTCTTTAGATCTAACTGTCAAAAAGCGGGAGGTACCTATTAAAAGTAACCTTAAGTTGTGGGATGTGGTCGGTACAGGGCAGGCTGGTATTTTTCTTTAATAACAATAATCAAACTACTCGATCTATCAATCCTCTCCTGCTATGCATCCTAGCCCAACTAGTAGCAGAGGCCTGCGGCGAGCCAGCCTATTGAGTGAGAGGTGATCCTCCTCCACCGGCATTGAGGGCAAGGAAGGATAGTGCGTCAGGCTCTGGAACTACTAGGGTGCCCACTTGCAGCAGGCGGCGGACAGTGATCGTGCAGCAGAAGCGACAACAACGTCCAGCTCTGGTGCCGAGCACTTTGGTCTCCCATGAAGAAGTGCATTGAAAGCAATCATCAAGATTGTATGGATGGACGACTATGAGGTGAATTCCCCATATATGAGACTCCACCAATCATCATGTAGGCCCTTGTTTGCATCTAGCCGATGGGTCAGTGTTAGCTCAAGAATAATTTATGTGCTGTTTCTATTTCTAGGAGATGATTGTTGCTTGACTAGAGTCTTCTCAAACTACGAGGAAAAACTAAAGGTTCCAAGTTATTGTACTACTCAATTCGAAGGAGTTTAGTACAGTGGATACTGAACAGGAAATGAGGCAATTTCAACACAAAATTTCTCACAAGTGAACATATGTGCTAGTCCAAAAAAAAAAAAAAACCTTCTCTGTGGTTGCTCTTAACTTACTCACCGTGCTGGCACTGGCCATCAAAAGAGGTGAATTTCAAAACGCTTTCTGTTCCTTACATTTCAGATACGGTGAACAGAAGACTGAGATTAACCAGTTGCCAGATATTGGGATTTGAGTGTCTGCCTAAGATGGACCAGGTCCAGCGTTGGCAACAACAACAACAACAACAACAACAACAACAACAACAACAACAAAGCCTTTTTATCCCAAGCAAGTTGGGGTAGGCTAGAGATGAAACCTGCAGGAACCAACAAGTCCAGCGTTGGCACTCGCAAAAAAAAAAAAAAAGGTCCAGTGTTGGCATTAGATGCTTTCTTCCTAACGATTTAATCCAAGAACTACTTTGATTGGTATTTGATTTGATTCTGTTGGGTTAGGTTTTCTTTAATTCCCTCGGCTTGCTGCTCACCGAATCTACAGGCCATGCCGCCAATCACTAGCGGCAATGCATCTCCGCAACCAGTTGCGGTGGCACACCTTATCGCGGGTCGTCGGAAGTGCGTTGAGATTCGTTTTTTGCTCTGCCTAAACTTTGGGTTGTTGACCGTTCGCCCCACCGTTTTCTTTGCCTCACGGCCGCGCAGCTGCCTCACGACCTTATCCTCCCCATCTCAAATATCCAGTCCCTTCTTCCACCTTATGCTCTCCACCATTTTCGACGGTTTTGAGCTTTAGATCTCGGAGTTCAGTGAGCCAATCGGGTAGCGACTAGCAGGGGAGTTGATTCAGGTACTGCTTTAGCATATATATTTCACATAGTTGCCGTTCGTGAAGGATTTTGAACAGCTTTTTAATTTCGCAAGATCTCTTTCTGAGCATTAGGCGTTGTATCAATGGCAAGGCGGTCGAGCTCAGTTCATGCGTCGTCAACTCCGGGGCTTGTAGACCCAACTGAGAAGCCTGACTTTATCTGTGGGTGCGGCCTTGCAGCTGCGAATCGGACTGCCGGCACTACGCGGAGCTACCTTCGTCGTTTCTTCTGCTGTTCCAGAGGGGTATGTTGTTCTTAATGATGGTTTTCAGTCTCATTGTTAACTGGTTGATTGCGGTTGCCAGCTAATACGGTCAATGATGATTGTATTTGGTTCAATTTTTCATTTATTAGCAGGAAGCTGGTTGTCACCTCTGGGTGTGGGAAGATGTGCTGAACAGATTTGTGGATGCTATGGTAGAGGAGCGGGCACAGTGCAGGCGCGAAAGGGAGGCAGCGAGATAGTTTTTGGGCGCAGATTGGCTTGGGTGCGCCCCTGTCGCGGATCAACAGCGGCTTGATCGCGGTTCAGTGGGTGCAGCAATGATGGCCCATAGTAAGGCGTCAATGCAGGCCACGAGAGCCCGCCCTTGTGGCCAGCATCCAGGCCGCACTTCACCAGCAGCACGTGGCTGCTTGCCTTCCTTTGTGCTTGGGATGAGAGGGGATTGGAGAGGGATGTGCTACTGATTTGCTTTCTGCAATTAGGAGAGTGTGGATTAGGGAGCAGGGAGAGAGCAGATTGGAGATTTTTTTTTCATTTGGAGAGAGTGGATTAGAGATGGATGTGCTACTGCTTGCCTGCTTTGCTTGGGAGAGAGGATTGGGAAGCAAGGAGTAGATCCGGTGAGATTTGTGCTTGGGACAGAGGATTGGGGAGAGCGGCTGCTGAGGAGATGAAAGAAACGACTTGATCTTCTTCAGAAATATTTGACAAGTGCAGATTTGCATAATAAAGCCTGGCATGCATGTTGTGTGCTTGTTTACTGCTTATGTGCGTGATTAGCTCATCATCCCGCAGGGCATCTGCGGCCAGTTCCAGCATTGCGTCCGCGGCCAGTTCCAACATGGTGCCCACGGTGACTCCCAGACTGAGTCGAGCGAAAAAGGCAAAGCGGTGTCCATGAGTTATCAGGGGCAAGTAAGTCTTTTCTAGTCCAATGTAAAGGCATCCATGAGAAGAATTAACGGCAATGGTAGGAAAGGAAGCAGTTTCGGATCCGATGGCAGAGAAGGCAAAGTGAATTTTTGGATGCTAAATAAGGAACAACTCTATTTTCTGATAGTAAATAACGAAATAAGGAAATTTCTCATAATAATATGGCGGGGGGAAACCACTGGTTCCTTTCGAGCACAATAATAAACTACTAACATGGACGAAAACAATGTATGAACGGGAGCCCTGGCGCAGCGGTAAAGCTGTTGCCTTGTGACCATGAGTTCACGGATTCAAGTCCTGGAAATAGCCTCTTCAAGAAATGCAGGGAAAGGCTGCGTACAAAAGACCCAAAATGGTCGGACCCTGCGCAAGCGGGAGCTACTTGCTCCGGGCTGCCCTTGTTTTTTATGGATAAAAACAATGTGCCCTACAAGATAGGACGGAACTGTTCGAGTTAAAGGAATGCTGTTGAACGGTACACTATACCAAGGTTATGGAAATTTAATCTACAAAATCAATTAGACTAATCGTTATGAACAAAGCTAAGTAGTGCAAAATGGAAGAACCAATAAACAGGCACTGTTCATAAACAGAATAAATGTAGATGATGCAAAATTATACCTGGGTAATGATCCAAATATGAACTGCCCATCTCCTCCGTCGGGTAGAATTTTGTTTCATTGCGCACCTGACGTAGCTTTACTAACGGAGTACGAAGAGTAGCCATGTCAAATAGTTTGTAATACTCTTTCCGATCGCCAGGTTTTGAAAGGACCTGAATCAACCTTTTCTTGAAGTCCGAATCTGGCCTTTGGTTGATATGCGCAGGCCATATAACACCTCTCTCTTTTTCCAATTTCGCTGCCTATATCAAATGGAAAGAAAGGATGAAGTTAATAAAAAATGCAACGGAGGATGTTCAACGTCATGGATGCTCCATGTTACAAAATGAAATTACTATGAATTAAAATTAAATTATTAACAAGTTATGTCAAACATTTACATCCGCATTCTGGAACAACTTGTCAAAGGCATATGCTATGTTCAAAAACTCATTAGCATAATTCTAGATTCTCATTTGACATCGTTGTGGCATTACGCGGTAAGAACAAGCATATGCATAAAAAAGAGGAAATTCCCTGTGTACTGACGGTTAACATTTGTTCCTCATCTATTATTATCTTAATATTTGAAGGTTAAAAGGAGTCACCACGTTCGCTCTCGAGGCCTAGAAATTACCACGTTAACCGAAAAAAAAAAGATGTGAACTGTTGGATTTTATTATCATACAATGGTCAAGATTTAAGAGTCCATGCCAAACACAATTCCTAAATAACCAAGAGTCAGCATCGAACTCCATAACCTAGTTCCGCTAGGCGCCGATTCCGCGGCGATTAGGCGCGATTAGGCGCGAATCGAAGGCCTGCCGCGTCGATTTGGGTGTAGGAGAGCATCTAGGCGGCGGCGGCGGCGGATCTGAGCTCCGGAGGGAGGGGGGAGGGGGAGGCGGCGGCGGCGGATCTGAGCTCCAGAGGGAGGGGGGAGGGGGAGGCGGCATCGGCGGCGGATCTGAGCTCCGGAGGGAGGGGGAGGCGGCGGCGGCGGAAGGAGGGAGGGAGGGAGGGGAAGGGCGCGGCGGCGGTAGGAGGGAGGGGAGCGAGCGGGGCTGCGCGAGAGAGAGAGAGAGAGAGAGAGAGAGAGAGAGAGAGAGAGAGAGAGAGAGAGAGAGAGAGAGAGAGAGAGGGAGTAGGGGAAAGGGCATGGGCTGGTGGGCTGGGCCTCCTCATGGCTCCTGCTTAGTTGTTTGGTGGGCTGGGCCTCTCTTGTTCTTTATTCTTTTTCTTTATACATAATATATATTAGTTTTGCCTATATTAACAAAACGCCTAGGAAAACGCCTAGGACCGCCTAGGCGCGATTAATCCCGCCTAGGCGCTAGGCAGTGGGTCACCGCCTAGAATCCGCCTGGCGCCTAGCTGAACTAGGCTCCATAATATGTAAAATTTGGAACAAAAAATAGCAATTTGGATTTTCCGGCAGTTGAGACACAAACTGCCTTATGAAAAGAGTCCACAATCAATAAAAAATACTAAACAACTTAATTTCAATAAATGTTAACATAATGGCCGGATGGATTCAGTACCACTAATCGAGTAAAGGTCCTTTTATTTGGTTAGTACAGATTACCACGTGATCCAAAAAAATATGGAAAGCTTCAGTCCATATGGAAAGGTAATAGAGGCATAAAACGTAACAAGATTTGCCGCCTCTATTTTATCTTTATAGGTGGCCATATAACATCAAACTTATCTAGGAGTACTTCAGTATACTAAAACATGTACTGACACATCCATGTACAAGCTGATTAAGGGGCCGTTTGGATCCCCGCTAGTTTCTAAGAATTTGGATTCTAGGTGTAGTTTCTATGATCAGTTTTTTTTTAAAAAAAAATGGAGTGTTAGGATCTTAAAATCTATAAACAAGTTCTTTGGGTAGTGATGGTTCTTTTAGCAGTTAAAATCTCTTCCAAGCTGGGTGCCCTGTTTGGATCCCCTGCAGCTTTTAAAATCTGGTTTCTTATAATCTGGGTGGATCCAAACAGGCTCTAAAGATAACAATGCAGTGGCAACCACAACAATCTGGTGGAGGCTATGCAAGTACTAGAGACCAGTACCAGGTAAGATAGACACGAACGCATTCCGTAGGAGCATTTACGCGTGCAGATAGCATCAATTGATGCGTGCATTCGACAGAGACGAGAAGGATAGGAGGAGGCAATAAATCAATCTGGTCATCAAGGTGTGATGTACACCTTTGTGGTGCACAGCGGCCGACAAGCTATGCATACAAGGAGCGGAAGAAAGACGGAAACAATTGAGAGCCAAATCTGTGCCACTTGATGATTTGGTGTTCCTTGCTCCCTGAGCGGCCGTCACAAGGAGAAACTATCCTAGCAATAGGTGACCGAAGAGCATGCTTTGCCAATTTGTATGAACATCAGCAAAAAATGCAACCGCGCAAGTAAATTATTAGACAAATTTTAAATATTAGATTACTATATGTGAATTTATTTCGCGGAGTGATCAAAATCTGGAGGGCAAACATCCCAAAAAAAATGGAGGGCATACAATAAAAGTATTTATAGGAAAGAGATAAGAAACAATATTCAACAGTAGCATAATACTCTAAGGAATCTAGCCGTTCGAATCAGGAGGGCCATCTTGCTAGTATCTATTAACAAACATCATCTACTATAGTGGCATTGACAGGAAGTTGGAAGGATCTGAATTTCTCACCACAGCAGCAGGAAGCCCGGCATCACGGCGATTGCTTGAGCTCGCCTCCCATTGCACACTCTTCGTATTACCGGCAGCCGCCGCCGCATCGAACAGCCCCTCATCTTCCTTCTCCTTGGACCGCCCTGGTTTTGGACCCGCTTTCCAATCGCACGCGTAAGACTTCGGAACAGGTGTTCCCGGAGCAGCCAAGGCAACCCCCTCCCTCCCTCCTCCAGCACTGAGCATTTTTCCACCCGAATCAACCTCTTCCCCCCGCCTCTTATCCTTATCCTTCTCGGCCTCAAAGCTGACTCCAGACATGGCCGAATCACCCTGATCGTAGTTGATGACGACACCCCCCATCTCGAGAATCAACTGCCCATCCACCAGGCGAGTGTGCTGCAGGAAGAGGCGATAATCCTCGTCGACATCATCGAGGGAATCGTACCAGGCGGGTTCCGCCTCCACCGACGCAGACGATTCTTTCTCCTCCGCCTGGTGGTTGGTGCTCAGGCGGCCCGTGGACGGGTCGGAGACGCACTCGCCGTCGGAGCTGGCGAGCGGGGCCTCGTACCTGACGATGGAGGGAGGGGCGCCGCCTTGGGCAGGGAGCTCGAGGGCGTAGGAGTCGCCATCGAGACGGACGTGCTGGAGGAAGTAGAGGTAATCCGGGTCGACATCGCCCGCAGGGAGGTCGCCGCCGGCGAAGGGGGAGCGGAGGGCCGGCATGTGGCAGAGGACAAACTCGCGTACTCGCCTCGTGGAAGTTTGCGGCGGCTATTTACTTCCGGTGACCACATGGCAGCTACATGGGCTTTTGCAGTTTCCAGCCCAGCTTCCGCGAACCTACAACTCACAAAAGGTGGCCCAGATAAGATGATTTTTCCGGCCCATGATAGTATTTGTGTTGTCTCTCTCTCGTCACGAAAACAAACATGAAATAAACCAAACTGCATGTGCTCAGAACTGGTGATTTCTCTACAGTATCGTTTATGATTAGTCGATGATTTTTACGGTCCAGGGGAGCACGTTCCTTTAGTTTTGACGCAATTTTTTTTTCTCAAATACGTAGTAAAGAAGAATGACGCAATTTTCATTGCAATGGATCGGTTCTCCAATGGTACGAAACACAACCAGCCATGATCTCTGATCTTCCTAACCAAGACTTTAGGTTTTTTTGACCTTTCGATTTTCATTTAAGTAGTCAAGCAGTATAACTCGTAGATAGGATCCGAGAGGCCAAAGGACCTCTTTGTCATGAAGTAAACGGCAAGGCAGATGGCAACATTTTGATGGCACCCGTCCCCGTTAATTCCCTTCGTGCGATGCAACATGACACCGTTCACGACAGAGCGGACAGGCACCGTCACCACACACCAGCACTTGATGCTGGTGCTAGCCCTCATCCACTAGGACGAAGGTAACGTGCCTTACGAGCAACGAACGATCTGAAGCGTCAAAGCCTGAATGCATGCCGAGCGAGCATTGACGTTTTCGGCGATTGGAGTAGGAAAAGCTCGGTGGCTTTCTGGGTGTGGCTTGGACTTTGTTGCTGCCTGCCTTCCTGGCTGAGTGGATAATCCAAAGTTCTCACGATCTCATACCCATCGATCGGGCTGGCTTTGCCAGCAAATGGCAACTGCGCCGACGCATCACGGCTGGGCGGTCGTGATCCCCAAAAGGCCTTTTTCTTTTGGTGCTGTGTGCATGTTGTTTAGCCTAAAACAGACGTACGTCTCTGCAGTCATCGTGGATCTTTCAATGGCCTCTGCTGGAAATGCGAGTTTCTCTATAAGTGAATTATATTTGGCGTGTTTCCTAGAGTGCTTGCTCAGCATTACGTTTGTTGTCTGATCCTGGCAACCCGTCATGTTGTTGAGACTGATTTTGTCATTCCGTGGTTATGAGGCGTCCTAATCTCCGGCTTTGGGAATGTATCCCATTGGCTGGAGACTTGTCCCAAACTTCGCAGCCTGAATGCCTGACCAAAGACGGGTTTAAATTTAGGCACACTGATTTCAGCCTGAACGCCTGATCAAGAGGAGCGACGAACGAAAATCAGCTCACTCCATTTCCCGAATCACGCTGCCGGCACTCGATCGATCTGATCAGAATCACCGACGGAACTGAGCTGTTGCGTGGATACTCGGCCAGCGACAAGGCCGAAGCAACAGAACAGAGTGTCCGCAACTTGACAACCCATCGGGACAGTATCGGATATGACGCCTGCACGACCTAGTAGAAAACGACGGTGGCACGTAAGCTACGATCATCCATCCGTGTGTTCCAGGCGCATCGCGCAGCGATCGACAGCTGAAATATGCCCGCCTTTTTCTGACGGTGAGCAATTAAACATCGGCTTCGAAAGGCCGTTTATCGCAAGCTCCGAATAGCACCAGGGCGGCGGCAGCAGGCGACAGCAAACGCCTGGTGAAAATGACACTAACGAGCCGGCCCTCATCTGTGACGCGCGCATGCCGTACCTCAGCTCGTGTATCCGCGTGTGACGGTGACGCCGGTTGCGTGTTTACGCCCTCGGTTTCACGCCTCGAAGTCCCCGAAGGCATTGGCCCGTGTCGTGGCCCTGTACGCTCGCTGGATGAGGCCGGACTGGAGAGCACGTCGTCGGCTCGGAAACCATGACTGACGAAGCGAAGACCGACTACGAGCTCTCAAGTCTAAGTCTCAAGGCGCGTGCATGCCGTTGCGCGCTGCTGCCGCCATGTGACGTTGACGCCGGTTGCGTGACCGCGGTGCGCGGCCGGCCGGCCGGCTCAAAGTTCCCAGAGGCCTTGACCTGTTTGACGCCTTGACAGTCGCGCGGAGGGAGCACCGCCGCGCGTCGCTGGCTCCAAGTCCGAACCCATGCGGATCACGGACGAATGGGCCCGTCCGCCTTTACCAACGACCGACCCTCGGGCGTCCATCCACCGCCCACTCACGTGATGTGCGGGGGCCGTGCATCTCTCTGCTCTGCTCGTCTCGATCGCCTATTCATTCCCGCTCACCTCTGCTTGGGCCCGTCGACTAATTTACGCGCAGCGGGGTTATCACGTCGAATCCGATGACGCATCGTCTCCAAAAATCTGTGTAGCGTGCTGGCTGCCTGCATTGTGCTTCCAAGCTGCTGCTGCTCCTGTTTACGTGCCACAACTTCTATTTCGCCATGCCAAGCTTCTGCCTTCGCGTTGGAGTATTCCGGTCTTTGTACTGCCTTCGCGTGCTGCAGAACGCATTGTTCCATGGATTTGGTCATGTCGTTTGCCTTTGTACCATGCACACCACAGACATGCCCGCCTTAGGTAATCGGGGTGTTCGATTGGAGGATGCAGTTACAGTTGCAGTTTGAATAGTGAGAGAGAACACTGTAGCGGAGGATTCGCGCACTGTAGCAATTCAGTTGACTGTAGCAGCAGGAGCAGCAGCAGCCGGAGGAAAATCCTCCTGCCGAACACCGCCAATGTGGGAATTCATTTGCGGGCTCTTATTTTGTGATCAAATAAAGTCAGAAAAAATAGTCTCCCTATAGCTCACTGAGCAAAAAATTTTTACTAAGCCATTTTTTGTTTTACATTAAGAGCCATGCATAATAGGCACCGAGTGCTCACTGGCTCATGACACCTCCACTACCCCCTCATCATCATTCCTTCTACAAATATCCTATTGTCAAAATCACCTTTGCGCGTAATGTCGAGCTATCTCGGTTTGTCCAGTTATCAAAGATCTAGTACATGTGGCCGAGAGCCCGAGACAGTAAACATACGCCATCACAAGTCCATCACCGCTAGGTCAAACTACTGTTGTGGCATGTCTCAAATAACTTAAAATCAATAGCAAATATGAAATAAATAAATGGAGAGACAATATCAATAGCTTGCTGGCCAGAGAGGAAAAAAAAAGAAATGCCATATGTTCGACTCAAGTATGGCCAGAGTTAGAGTATACTAGTGGCCGCATGAAGTAGTAAGGCATCACACAAATATCGTAATGCGTCAATGTGAAGATTTTTGGGGATAAAAAGCTGAAGGAGTTCCAAAACCCAAAATAAATAAACACTTTTAACTATCACAGTAAGAAGAACCTACTAACGATTGTAAAAGCTTATAGAACAATGTTCAAAAATAAAAATAGATAAATGCGCTCGAGAGACTTTAAGACACATAACACAAAGGAATAATTTGCTAGCATAAAATCTCACTATGACGTATTTCATCGACATAAAACCAAATGTAGAGAAAAGAAAAGGCATTAGAGCAAAAAATAGGATACAAAACACACAAGTAAAGAATAGCTAGCTAAACGAAAAAAAGAAATAGCGTATAAAAATGGCATGATATATATCTTACTAACATACTACTGTTGGCGATTTCTAGCATACCATTTTATATGCCAACTGCGCCCTATTTAGAGCATAAATGTCATCATTATAGGCCATTAACCCTTGATAATAGCACCATATTTGTATATATGTCGTTCTGGAGCTTTATTGCAGAAACAGATGAAAAGGACGACATTCTGGACCTTGAGGCTGATCTGGACTTGAAGAGAAGAGAACCAGCAGAAAAGGCCCACTGTGCCGATCGGCACAGCCATGTGCTAACGGGCACATGGGACTCCAAGGCCACCGAGCTGGCCCACCATTCAGTTTATTCTAGAAGGAAGTTATCCGAACCAATCTTGGGAGATATTCATCACGAAGAGATAAAAGATACTCGAAGATTTGAAAGAGCAACACAAGACTTGTCTCGAAGAAAACTGATTGGAAGGCCCACATAGAAGCTACCTAGGACTTCGGAACCGACTTAGGGAGGAAACCGAGCTGGACACGAGGTGTGCCGATCGGCACAACCCCTGTGCCGATCGGCACAAGGACTCTTTTCCCGAGAATCCTTTCCTTTCTGATGTACAGCCCTATATAAACTTGTAAAAGCCCTAGGGTTTCGGGATCCGCCGCCAGAGGGACAACACAGCTAGTAAGTTTAGAGCCACCGGGGCTTTGCCCCGTTCTTCATGTTCTCTAGTTGTTGATCAAGAACCATTGGTGCTAAAGAGGTGATCCATCAAGGTAGGCCTACTTGATGGTGATGTATCTTGCACTATGTATTATCAAAGTATGGTTGAATATGTGGATGAATGGTTTTGATTATTGATTGCCTGGATTTTATGGTCTTTACATGCACTTGTTCCTACGCTTAGTGACGACTAAGTATTAGATGTTATCTTAATTGTGGTGGCAAAAAGAGGTGAGAGGTTCAATCTCTCACTATCTCTATTGTGGTTAAGGTAGCATTGGGATCTTGTAATGCGCCATAATTGCACGTTGTCTCCGTACCTCAACAGCCGCTAATGCATACGCGATGATCCTTGAGATGATGTGTAGAGTAGGAAGAGGTCACCGACTAAGGCGAATTGGTCGTGACAGGGCATTCCGGAAAGGGGCTTCGACCTACCGATCTTCGGTTATCAATAATTGAGTAATTCTGTTTATGATGCTATTTGATTAAACTTCTTAGTTACGATCTCAACTAGCAGACTTGGCTAACTTACCCCATGACCTAATCAGTTCCTAGGCTGTTCGGAGAACACTTCGGACAACTTCGACTTCGTGCCGACCGGCACATCCCCTGTGCTGATCGGCACGGGCCCCTGTTTTCCTGAAACTCACGCTCACGCTCACTAGAAAGTTTGGCTAACTCTTTTACTGATGATTTTGCTTAATTCCCATTAGTCCTTGTGGTTCGATTAAACCTTGGAATACTCGTCTAGGGGAAAAAGACTACAACTGTACACCGTGCTTTTGCGGTATATAAGTGGGTGCGTAGATACGACCAACAACTACTAAATTAAGACGATGCCAGTGATTGTAAAAAAGGCGATGTGTCATGCTACAGTCGATGGTGAAGCCCCTTTTCAAATTAGACCATGTCAAGTAGTGTTCAAAAAAGTCAATACAAATAAATAAACTAGTCACTTGGATCGGACAAAGTATGCTGTGTAATTCGAAAGTAAAATTAAATGGACAAAGTACCACAACAACGTTAAGGCAATACACAAATAGAACAAGTTGTAGTATTGTCGTGTGACCTCATATTTCACTTGTTTGAAAGAACATTGAGTTGAATAGGAACACGAAGAAAAACGCTCAAATACGGAAACAGAGATTAAGAAAAAAAAAAGTGTGTTGAAAGCTTGCAACAGTCCAATAGAAAGAGAGGACAAACGAGGCATGACACATCACTTGCCCGTTGGAGTATTCCGCTCTTTTAATGTACGACTAAAAGTGGAGCATGTACGGCTAGAAACAGAGCATTTTTTTGTCCCATTGTGTAATAAGACATCACATAACGGTTGAGACAATGTCAAACACGAAAACCTCTTTGACTCAACCAACCAATATAACCCAAACGTGAAAAAAAAGATGTAAACAGCAAACAAATATGCAAGGTCGTAAGTAGAAAAAGTTAGGATACTTTACCTCTTTGTCCTTATGGAAAAAAAGAAGGTTATAAGCTTCTACGTAATGAAAAAGGCTCCGACTCCTCAAAGACTATGAAACTGCTTTTCTCCTTCATGTTAAATGGACAAAGTGCCACGACAATGTTAAGGCAATACATAAATAGAACAGGTTGCAGTATTGTCGCGCGACCTCATATTTCACTTGTCAAAGAACATTGAGCCGAATAGGGACACGAAGAAAACCGCTCAAATGCGGAAATAGACAATAAGAAAAAAGTGTGTTGGAAGCTCGCAACAATTCAATAGAAAGAGCGGACAAACGAGGCATGACACATGCTCCGCTCTTTCTAATGTACGGCTAAAAGTGGAGCATGTACGCCTAAAAACGGAGCATTTTTTTTGTCTCGTTGTGTAGTAACGCATCACATAACGGTTGTGACGTAGAAAAAGTTAGGGTACTTTACCTCTTGCCCTTATGAAAAAAAAGAAAGAAGGTTACAAGCTTCTACGTAAGGTAAAACGCACTCCTCAAAGACTATGAAACTGCTTTTCTCCTCCATGGTAAACGGACAAAGTGCCACGACAACGTTAGGACAATACACAGATAGAACAGGTTGCGGTTTTGTTGCATGACCTCATATTTCACTTGTTTCAAAGAACATTGAGCCGAGTAGGGACACAAAGAAAACCGCTCAAATGCGAAAATATACAATAAGAAAAAAGTGTGTTGGAAGCTCGCAACGATCCAATAGAAAGAGAGGACAAACGAGGCATGACACATGCTCCGCTCTTTCTAATGTACGGCTAAAAGTGGAGCATGTACGGCTGGAAACGGAGTATTTTTTTTGTCCCATTGTATAGTAACGCATCACATAACGGTTGCGACAACGTCAAACACGAAACCCTCGTTGACTCAACCAACCAATATAATTCTAACGCTAAAAAATGATGTAAATAGCAAACAAGAGTAAAACCGTATCACGAAAAAGGCTTCGATTCCTCGAAGACTATGAAACTGCTTTTTCCTCCATGATCACATGTTCCTGCAGACATCAAACTGTTTTGGCAATGCATAACTAGCACTTTAGAACGGGAGCAGGTTAAGCAAAGAAACAGAGGAAAGCTCAAATCGATTGTCCTTGGATGGTTGACCATCATGTGACGCAAAAAACTTTTAGCCTTCCGTCTCCAACCCTACACACTTTCCTTTCGATACATAGGACTATTGCCTCGAAAGTGTCCAAGTCCAAGCGATGCATCAATGTACAGTTGTACACGCATCATCGGACGCTTTTACTTGTCTTTCGTCTTCACGCCAGTAGGCAACAGGCGAGCGGCGTTTCTTGTTTTTACTGCTACCCTGCGCCGAAGGCAACCTCGCAACGACCAAGCGGGATGCATCATGCATGGTCCACGAAACAGGCGGGCGGGCGGGCGCGCGCGCGGGCGGGGGGGTGGTCTGGTATGCTCTCGTTTAAAAACTGCCTTACGTTACGTCGGGCGGTGAGCCCGGCCCAGACCCGGTCCAATTTCAAATATCCCTGGCGCGGCTGCAACCCACGCCCGATGCGCGCACCCACCACGCCGCCCAACCCAGTTGCCGGCGGCCACGTCGCGACCGTGACGCGTCTGCCCACCCGCCAGGTCGGATGACGACTCGGCAGTCCAAGCCTTGGCTACCGTGCCCGGAATTATTCTCCGTGTGACATGTGGTCCCAACACGTGTTGGTCCCACTCGTCGGTATCGTTACCTGTGGCGCAGCAGCGACACAGAGGCGCTGGCTTCCTCTTTACGGAGCACAAGACAGTCACGCATCATGTCGTCAGGAAGCGGCCGATTACCGAAACTGCCCACACGCGTGGCGCGCAGTTTCGCCTCTCGCTCGGCGGGCTCGATCATCTCGCGGAGCAATGGACCCGCGGCGCGCAGATTTCTTTCGCGCCGAGGGCGTTTCCGTGATTTCCGTTGAGAAGAAACGCCAGTCAATTCCGGCGAGTTCCACGTACGCCCGTCGGGTGGAGCCACCGCGGTATCGCGTGGAAACCGAACCGGGGGAGCAGGGAGGCACTGACGCCATGGGCCAGTGTGGAAGACCATGGATTTCAAGGTGCCAAATTTGAAAAAACGGACATCACAATCTTAAATTTGACGTAGTCGATTTCGCGTGATTATTAAGGGCCTGTTCGGTTCCTCTTGCATGCAAATTTTTAGTGGCAAAACTGTAATGGTCACTGTAGCGTTAGCACACTAAACTTTAGTGGGGGACGTTCGGTTCCACAACAATAAAGCCATATAAATTGACAAAACTGCCCTCCTCTCCTTGTGAGAAACCATATACAAGATTGAAGCAGCATTAACCATTGATCATGGACCACGAACATGCAATACATTATCATAATTCAAACAAACCGAGTTCTCACAATACAGGTCCGAAATCAAGCAGAATTCAGCAAACGTTTAGAGCCTAAATGAAGCACCATACAAGTGGCAATACAATACAAGTCCGAAATTAAAACCCATAGTACAAAGCATGTGCTAACTGATCACGGAAGGCATTCATGTCAACATCACTTTCTTCCTCTTCTGCATCATCCTCCGCGACAGTTGTGGTTTCGTTGATTTGGCTGTCACCAACGTACTCATCATCGCCCTCAAATTTCATAAAGTCCAGATCATCCGCGGAATTTTCTCTAATAAAATTGTGAAGTGCCATGCATGCTACAATAATTTTGCTTTGCTTCTTGCGAGGGAAACGCGGCACCAATTTCAGAATCCGCCACTTCTCCTTTAGTACCCCAAACGCTCGCTCCACTACATTTCTCAGAGATGAATGTGCAAAGTTGAAGGTTTCTTTCATACCTCTCGGCATTGGTCCTCGTCGAAACTCAGGCAGGTGATACTTCGTTCCCTTGTACGGTGCAAGATACCCGGGACGGTTTGGGTAGCCAGAGTCCACTAGATAATACATCCCTGCATTTGACACATTCGTTGCATTAGTTTTGTCCACCAAAATGAAGTAAAAACAAAAATGCACTGCTTCAAGTTTGACAACATTCTACCTGGAGGTGGTTTTGGAAATCTGTTGGCATGCTTGGTTAATGCAGCATTGAATACTCTCATGTCATGCACTGAGCCGGGCCAACCAGCTAGGACAAAGATGAATCTCATGTTGAAGTCACAAACAGCCAGAACATTTTGTGATGTCTTACCCTTACGGTTAAGGTACTGAGCAATCTTGTCATTTGGAACAACCACCGGCACATGAGTCCCATCAATTGCACCAATACAGTTATTAAAATGTGGACTGAACCTAGCTTGTTGCAGGCGAGGGTGTACTGTCTGGAAGTCTGGATCAAGTGGCTTAATAGTTTCGGCTGCTAGTTTGACCACACACTCCAAAACTTTCTCAAAGTTGCGATGCACTGTATCAAGGGACCTCCCTAATAAGGTGTCTGCTTGCCTAAAAGACTGAGGCGCACCCAACATCCAAAGGAACATCCCTAATGCCTCTATGCTAGTACTCTTTGTGGATGACTGGAGACCATATGAATGAACCAAAAGATCATGCAGTTGATGAAACAATGGATTAGTCATTCTAAACATGGTGTAGCAAGAAGTTGGGTCCGAAAGATGTCTATTGATGAACTCAAGAGGACGCTCATTCCCTCTATTCCTCTTAACTTTTGTGAAGTGGCTGTCATAGGACATACCATAGGTGAGGATTGGAAACAGTGCTATGGCTTCTTCTTCTTCATCTTCAAGTACATGATCCATCCACTTCTTCCATGAGGATCCCTCACCCTGCCATACAACAAGAACATAGAATTTAGATAACATAAAAATATGCAACTCTAAAAGCACATAGCATGAAACAACCTACAAGTAGATAACAATGGAAGGAGGAATCATAAAATAGGTAGTTCATACAATACATTACAAACCATGGCGGAATTATGAAATAGGTAGTTCATACAATCCATTACAAACAATGGAGGAATCATAAAGTAGGTAGTTCATACAATGCCATAACAGATTACGAACACGCTACAGGAAGCCATGTTCTTTACAGAAAATAGTTAGGAAATCAATCATTTCACGTCCTGTTTCCAATTCCAGGAAAAGCCCCTTCATGTACTCATCCTTGCAAACGTGTGCAATGGCATAGTACTGAGCACTGCCTTTACGGACTCCAGCTTGCAATGCAATGTTTTTTATTGATTGGAATTCTGCCATCTGCTTCTCCTTTTGTTCTTGCACCCTCAGTTCCTTCTGCCTCTGTTTTTCAGCCTCCAATTCTGCCTGCCTCTCCATGAAAGAACTCCTCTTCTCGGCCGTCTGCGTGGTCAGGTGCAGGAACTTGTTTAAAATTCGCACCACAGGGCTCTTTGTCTTTGTCCTCTTCACTGGGCTTGTTCCCGTCGTGCTGCCACTGCTAGCCCTCTTGTGGCTCCCGGATGACAAAGGAATGCGGTCATCATCATAGGCACCATCTTCACCATCGTCCCCATGGTCACCATCGTCACCATCGTCACCATCTCCAGGGAGATAGCCAGTGGAACCATCAACAGCTACTCCAGCAAATATTTGCTCAAGTAGATCCAGATACGAGGGAGGACCATGCTGCAGCTTTTTCAATTCACTGTTTCCCTGAAATTAGTAGGCCATTTTACTAACCCAGTAACCAATATATACCAAATAAATTGAACGGAAACATTGCAGCCAATTCGAACCTTAGTATTCTGCTCCCACCATGTTCCATCTGCCTGCGGCCATCCATCAGGACGTCTGCCTAAGCCAGTCCTTCTAGTGGTGATATCCTTGATGAAGCCATACATTTGTTTCAATTGCCTAATCCTGTTTCGAATCTGTGTCGTGTCGTGCCTCAAATTTGTTGCAGCGAAGTACCGATCACAGATGAGGGAGTAACCTCTAGATGACATAACGCCATTGGTGTAATTTCCCATGTTCATTTGCTCCAAAAGCAATTCACAGAGAACTTTATTGTTGTGTTCAGACCAATTTGCCTTGTCAGTTCTACGAGTCTACAAATTGGATAGCACAGCAACTATTGAATTACTAGGATCATACGCGAGTACCATATAGTACAAGATGTAGCGAACAATCATATACCTGCGTGTAGGGAGCCTCGGATCCCTCGTCGTCATCGCCATCGTCCTCCTGAGGCACGAATCCAGTACCTCTTCCCATGCCTGCGAGGGGACTGGTTCCGGCCACACGTCGACCTGCTCGGCCTGCACCACGGCCTGCACCGACTCGAGGGCCGCCTCGACCACCGCGAGCATGACGTAGTCCGATATTGCGGCGAGGGTTCGGAGGACGGCCTCCGCTTCCCCCGTCGCCGCTTTCTCCGCTGCCTCCGCTTCCGCCGCTTCCACCGGATCCGCTGCCGTAGCCGCCGCCTACACCGGATCCGCCGCCGAAGCCTCCGCTTCTGCCGCCGTAGCCTCCGCTTCCCCCGCCGTAACCGGCGGATCCGCCGACGAAGCCGCCGGATCCTCCGCCGAAGCCGACGGATCCTCCGCCGAAGCCGCCGCCGGATCCGCCGTATGCAACCCCGGACGAACCTGCAACTGGCAGGTACGCGTCGAACGGCGACAGTTGGGGGACGCCGTGGCCCTGCGAGTTGAGATCCAGGCCGTCGAACTCCAGCCGCGACGCATTGCCTCTGCTACCTCGGCGGCTGCCGTCGTCAGAGAACACCGAATGGACGGGGGAATACGGATCCGCCTGCGACATGAAATCCCGGGTACCGTCTCTCCCGAAGCCGGCCATGGACGATGCGCAGGGCGCACCACGGCGACAGATCTTGTGCCGCCGGGAACGGCTACCCGAACAAGCAGAGAAGACGCGGAGGCGCAGGAGGAGGCGCGGGAAACTCGGCGGCACGGCGGGAGTGCGGTTGCGGCGGCGCGCGCGGTGGCTTGACCTAGAGTGAGCCAGGGTTGCGGATGAGGACGACAGGGGTATCGACGTCCTGTGGCTGGGGTAGAGCTGTTTTTAGCGGCGTTTACGGCCTCCCGGGGCACAAACGATTTGGGGCCTCAAAAGGGCTTTAGCACTACAGTTTTGAGGCCCGTTCGGCAGCCATGCCACTAAAAATTACCACTAACGGCCTTTTGAGCCCCCAACCGAACAGGCCGTAAATCCAAGCAGATTCTGGAATTTTCCCTAGGAAAAATGACGGGGGAAACGCCAGCGAGTCATCAGACAAAGATAATTACTTGTTTCTATCGGCATCTAGCTTGAGTTTGCTTCACGCATGAGAAAATAATATATTCCCGGCTTTCTGCGCCCCGTGCCCGCCGAGAACAAGCTATTCGCGTGGCTGTACATGCATACATGGGCCAACTTTGCCCTGCCTCGCATTTCTCTGTGCGCTCATAATATCTGGTGAAATCAATGGCCGTCAATATCTTCCATGTAATCTTTTTCTTTGCGAGGAACTTCCATGTAATCTACCCCACACCTGCACAAATGGGCAGATATGCTCCAGCGAGGAGGCATGTATCGATGTTTACTTCGTAATATAGTACTATCTCCGTTCCTAAATATAGGGCGTTGTTGATTTTTAGACATCACGTTTAACCATTTGTCTTATTTGAAAAATTTATAAAAATAATATTTATTTTGTTATGATTTGTTTCATCAGTAGATATATTTTAAATATAACATAATTATTTTTATATTTTTATAAATTTTTTAAATAAGACAAATGGTCAAACATGATATCTGTAAAAGTCAAACGTCCATACTCCAGTATTTCCCGTATCAGCATGGATCCGATCAGTGGATGCAACGTATCTTCAGTATACAAAATACTGTATCTCTGTATCCACGATATATGCTCGAGTCCATACTCCATCATAGCACCAGCATTCACACGCAACGCTACAAAAACCCAAAAGAACAAGAAAATGATTGAAACGCACGGGACGTAAGCACATCCACAGCGTCAACAAGCAGCAGCAGCCCCCGAATTTCGAAGCCCATCATCCATGGTGCGCGAGTCCAATTCGAACCCCACTCGTCCCACCTTTTTTTTTTCAAAAGGCGTCACGCTCCAAAACGGGGCGACGCGCCGGGCCGCCCCTGGGCCCACCACGTGTCGTCGGCCCGGGCGCACGCCCCGCTCCCCGCGCGTCTTATCTGCCTCCACTGCATCCGGCCGTCCGTGGAGCCGATGGCACGCATCGCGACGCGCCACCTCCCCGCCTTTCCGTTCCTCTGTTTTGGCTCCGTTTCTTTTCAAAAGTGGAGTGCCTATTATACAAAAAAGGGGTAGGCGAGGCGAACGATATCAGATAACGAAGTGGGGGGTAAATAGAAATATTTTATAGCAGTGGGAAAATAAAGAAAGGGGCGAAAGCGCCAAAGAGCCAGAGAAAGGAGGGGCAAGATTTGGCGAGAGGGACTGATATGGGAGAAACGGGAGGGGCGAGGGCGAAACAGTGCATTTTGTTGAGCCCACCCACGGACTTTGGCAGCCATTCAATGCTCCACCAAACGCTCATGCCTTCCTTCCCCTCTTCCGCCTCCTCCTCCTCGCCTTTCCTCCACGCCAACAACGCCGCCACAGCTCCTGCACCGGCCCCGTGTTCTTCTCCGTCCCCGTTCCTGCGCGGCTCCGCCATGCCTTCCTACGCCAACCACCATAGCCCTCTGGTAAGGAACGGCGCGGCGGTGTTGTGGATAATCTGATGATGATTGGGGGACGGGAAAAAGATTCTTTGGACGATTTTTTCTTCTTCTTCTTCTTCTTTTTGTAAAACGATAATAGAGGGGACGACAGCGTTTCCTTGTTGCTTTCCTGGTTCCTGGGATTGGGAATTCGTGATTTTGATACGTGTGCTTTTTTGGGGGCGAGAAGGACGGGAGGATGGACGCCATGAACTGTAACGGCTTCCCGCCGGAGGAGACGGCGGAGGAGGCCGCCGCCGCCAACGCGGCGCACGGGTTCTCGGTCGAGGACCTGCTGGACCTCGAGGAGTTCGGGGAGGCTGACAAGGACGGCGCCGAACACGAGGACACGCCGCCGCCGGCCGCACCCGCGGCCGAAGAGGCGGTTAAGGAGGAGAAGTCGAGCGACGACTCCCAGCCGTCGTCTATCGTGACGTACGAGCTCCCGCTGCCGCCGCCGGAGATGGTTGACCTGCCGGTAAGGGTTCTTGGGCCCGCTTGACCCCTTGGTGTCCGCGGAAAGACGGCGGCTTTCGCGAGTCTTCGCTCTGGCCCTGGTCTGGTCTTGCAAAAAGTGATTAATTTACGCTGCTGGTTCGGTTTTCCTGCAGGCTCATGACGTCGAGGAGGAGCTGGAGTGGGTGTCCCGCATCATGGACGACTCGCTCTCCGAGCTGCCGCCGCAGCCGCTCGCGGTGATGCCGCCGTTGCGGCCGCCACTGGCGCACCGCCGGCCGTACGACGGCGCGTACCGCGCGCTGCCACCGCCGGCGCCCGCCCCGCTGCGGACGACGCCGACCATTTGCGCGCTGTCCACGGAGGCCATGGTGCCGGTCAAGGCGAAGCGCAGCAAGCGGTCGCGCGCCGCGGCGTGGTCGCTCTCGGGCGGCGCCCCGCTCTTCTCCGACTCCACCTCGTCCTCGTCGACGACGACCACATCCTCGTGCTCCTCGTCGTCCACCTCGTTCTCGCCCTTCTTCCTGCTGGACTCGCCGCCGTTCGGCTCGCCCGACTTCGAGGGCTACCCCCACTTCCCGCCCCCGCCGTCGAAGAAGTCCAAGCACGGCGGCAAGCACGGTGGCAAGGGCGGGAGCGGCAAGCCCAAGAAGCGCGGTCGCAAGCCGAAGCACCAGCATGCCCACCTCACCGGCGCCGCGGCGGCGTCGGCAGCCGCCTCGCAGGCCATCCAGGGAGACCGCCGCTGCAGCCACTGCGGCGTGCAGAAGACTCCCCAGTGGCGTGCGGGCCCCGAGGGCGCCAAGACGCTGTGCAATGCGTGCGGCGTCCGCTACAAGTCCGGCCGGCTCCTCCCCGAGTACCGCCCGGCGTGCAGCCCGACGTTCGTGAGCAGCATCCACTCCAACTCCCACCGCAAGGTGCTCGAGATGCGCCGCAAGAAGGAATCCGGCATGCTAGCCACCGCGGCGCCGGCCGTCGCGTCGTTCTAGCTGCTGCCCTGCTGGTGGCCACCCAGCGGTGGCTGTACATTTTTCCGGCCGTATTAGCCTTGTACCGTACTCGAATTTCCCCCCTCCTTTTCTCTTCTAGTAGAAGAATTATCTAGTCTTGGTCGGGTTAATTAGAGTTTAGGAGTTTTAATTAGGTCTGGTTAGGTTTTAGCTCTGGTTCCGGTGCTCCTTCCGCTTTAAGTAGTTGGTTAGGGTTCTAGTGCGACAGCAGCGGCGCAGCACTAGCGCAGGAATTACAATTTCTAGTAGTAGCATTTCTGAAGGGAGTTTTTTTCGTCTTCTTTATTTCTTTTCTCTGATGAACTAGTAGTACCTGTATACTGGTAAGCTTGCTTGGTCCGCCAATGAAGGTGCTTAAAGTGCTGAGGCTGGTGAAACGGAGAATGTGCCGTGCACCTGGAGCTGGTAGTAGAAAGGGAGAGCTGATACTGATCGCTCGCTGCGTGCGGGACGGACAGGTGCGTGTTGCGTGCACCCTTGGCGACATCACATGGTGTTGTCATCTGTATCAAACATGATATGCTTATTCAGGAATAGGAGATAGCAAGGCATAGAAGCAAAATATTATTCGAGCGTCAAATGCTGGCATGTTGCAATCTTTGCTGGAGTAGTACTAGCACTAACAGTCGTGTACACTCCATAGGAGTATCCGAGTATGTGAACTCGGCAGCTGGAGATGAATAGAACAGTGCTGTGGGCAAGGCTGCCGGTTAATTCAGTCGGCAAGGCTGCCGGTTAATTCAGTCGGCAAGGCTGCCGTGTCCAGTTCTGAGCAGCCCTGTTCCGTTTAATGGTTTCTTGCTGGGACAAAACTCTTGGAGCCCTCGGACTGGCTCCCGCGGCAGGCCATTGGTTTCCGTGCACGTCGAGTTTTTATTTCGCGCCTGTGAGCAAAGCAAAGCTATGGCGCAGGCACGGCCCTGACAATCTGCGAGATGCCTGTCCTGCCCCGCCGTTCCGGCCGGCGTGGTAATGTGCAGCGAGCCAGCGATGTCGCTCGTTTTTACCCATTCCAATAGTTCCGGTGACCGACCGGCGCGGCGTGATCCCATCCTTAGCAAAATTTTCCACGGAAATTTTTTCTCGTTTGGGCCCCAGCTCCCAACTTGCTCCCGACGTTAACCAGCACGGTAGTGGCGACGGTGTGGTGGGGCACCTGCCGGGCCCGTGACCGCGGCGGGCTTTCAACCATTGCCGCCTTGCACCGGCCCGATGATCACTGGACACTGGTGAGCTTGCCGCGCCGTGCCGCGCTAGTAGCAGCACCGCGCGCGGCGCCACTTGTCCCGCGAGCGCTCAGCTGCCGCCCGATGCAACCAGCATGCTAATCTCATGCCTAATCTTGAACGCGCACGCAAATCGCTTTGAAGGTTCCTTGCTTTTGGTCTCGGGCGTTCTCGGATTCGTTTCTTTTCCTCGAGTTTTCCTGCCCGCGCACCGGTCCTACATGTTTCCATTTCCATCCGAGAGCCGCGTCTCCTTTGTTTATTCCCGGACAGGGAGTGGCCCTGTTCTCACTTCGGCAGGAGGATTCGCCCGCAGCGAGCAAGAAAAATATTGCTACCGAGTGTGGAGAAATGTAGCCGGCCGACTGACTGGTACTCCTACTAGTACTAGCCGAGTATGCGTGTGCTCGGGGCATGACTTGTTTATGCCAATGTGGCCGGGAATTTCGCTACGAGGAACCACAGGTTTGGACGGATCATGAGAAAGGCAGCCAGGCAGGCGAAGCCCGGCCGGCGCGCGGCGGATAAGGCAGGCAGTGGAATCGTAATCGTGCTGCTCCGACGCAACACACCGAATCCATCCATGAGCCTACAGGTGCTTATTACTCAACTTTCTTTTTAATCCTTTTCCTCATCTCGTCACGTGAGCCCAGTGCCAGGTCAGGGCCCCGCGCCGTCCGGTTTCCCGGCGGCATTCAAATCCTTTTCGCCAAAGTCGTCGTCGCTCCCTCGGTCCCTCCTTGCCGCGTACTCCACGAACCCGCCGCTGGCTGTATTGTACTGTAGCAGTAACATGGAAGTACGGACTGATGCATTGACGCAGTGAGCCAGTGTACCTGGCGGCGAAAATGAAGTCACGCGGCTTTTTTACCCTACCAGCGTCGCACTCGGTTTTGCTGTGCTCCCTCCACGGAGTTTGCTGTGCTCTGTGCCTGTGCGGGTCGCGGGACGGAGCCTTGCAGTCGTCCACACGTCCATCGACTTGTTCAAGAGTCCGGAGCACACGTCCATCGACTTGTTCAAGAGTCCGGAGCCTGCAAATTTGCGTTCCCGCGGGAGAGCAGGCACCTGGGATTTTTGCACGGTAGCGTTTGGCTTCTTTGGTGAAGACTGAGGCATGAAAGCAACTTGTTACAGCAAAACTAGGAAACTTGGGGAAGAGCCATCACTAGCTGATGCTAAATGCAAGGACGGCACAGCACTAGGAATAAGCGGTCCGTTTACTTTTGATAATGACGGACTGAAATGCCACGCACAGGTACAGTTATCTTAAGATATAGGATAGCGCCTATCCAAGAAAGGAAAAAAAAAAGATATAGGATAGCGCAACGGGAAAAGATTCAAGTGGTTCGCGGAGTTCCTGTGTTTTGGACGTATATCTATCTCCGGTCAAGTTCTGATGGAACGGGAGATGAGTACGTGCGTTGAAGTTCCTGTGTGATCCTGCCGAACTGTTAGGAATTTCAGTGCTCTAACATTGCGCCGAGTAATGAACAGCGTGACAGGGAACAAACGATCGATTCTCGTTGCTATTTCGACCTGTCTCATCTCAACCGTCCAAAGTTCAAAGTCGTCGTCGGCTATGAAAAGGAAAATCGACCCAACGACAGTAAGAGGACGAAAAATTTCTCTTTAGCAGTTGAGAATTATTGAGCCCGCATGCGCTGGCGGCTGTGCTCGGCTCGCGACGACTCGTAATGCCGTAATGGTTCATCCCGTAGTGTCCACTACGTGTGGGCACATGGCGATCGAGGCTCAACTCAACTCAATAATATGCCCCTGCACAACACGATCTCTCCTCCGAAAACGCAAAGACAAACATGCACCCATTTCCTCCAACTACTGAAAGCAACCATTTCCTCCAACTACTGAAAGCACGGCCAAGCCACTTCTAAATATAGCAGTAGCCCGCCGAACCGCGGTTCCAGATCAACATGACGACATGTTGAGAGCAGAAAAGAAAGTCCGGATCGAGGACAGCATCATGTGCTGTCACTCGCGGCCTTTGCTCGTTCCAGCGTCCGTCTAGCCATCGACGCTGCACACTAGAGTAGACAGTGCGCGCTAGCGATGCCCCCCTTTGTTGTCCTGTCCTGGCCTCTTCATTCGCTTTCCGTTCAGTGGTTGATCGATGCAATTAGTTCCAGTTGGTGCTAACAATCCAGGATCATGCTACCTGCAATCCGGCAAAGTGAGATGAGCTAACCCGGGAAATCAGCATTCAAAAGGTGATCTAGAGAGAGAGAGCGCTGTGACTCTGAATTCTGAACGCTCTTCACCGACTGTGCATATGAGTCCTGTCCAAGTGGGCGCTGGAACGGAATGATCGGTGCTCTCCCAAAGCGCGGCACCCGCCTATGATTACCTCGGCACGGCTCGGAATGATTGGAGGGGTTAGCACTCACTGTTTTTATCGCGCCGTAACCACGGCAAGTCAGAGAAAGCGCCGGCGCGGCGGCGAGGTATTTTTGGAAGAGCGTGCTCCGTCCTCTTTTCTTTTGCTGCCTGGCGCCTCAAACTACGCACGCAGCTAGCGCTGGTGCACAGCACAGGCGTGATTACGGTGTTTAGACGACGACGACGGCCTGGTGCGGTGCGACGCGAGGGCCGCCGGCCGGCCGGCCTGCTCTGCTTTCCCGTTTGGTCCCTTCCTGCTTGTCCTCGTCAGCAATGCCCGGCTTTTGACCCGCTTTTTATCGCAGACCACATGTTGCACGCAGCACTCTTTTTATCTGTTCCTAAACTGGGCCTAAGCAAGCTAATCACCTTTTCTTTCGCGGGTTCTGATCAAAACCTCATCAAATCTCTGGAACGGAGAGGATTACTGATACGGACCGGTGGGGTGGTGGGGCCGCCTTCCTTCCTGCCAGGTGCTGAAACATGGGCCAACGGGGCGCCCACATGCATGCTGATCCGTCGAGTGATATAGCACCACTCAATCACTCGCGCTAATACAGTGATGCCGCTTGTCTCGATCAATCATCAGGTTATATGTCACACATTTGCCGGCTCATCGCTCGCTCAACAGTCGTGCATGATGATAGACTCACAAAGGATAAGTGCTACTGTACTAGTGATATCCATCGCGCGGACGTGACGGGCAGTGGGCCGGCCGGCAAGCTGACGAGTTGCACCGACGTACGTACGGCGACGGCTACGCCTCCCGCGCTGGCGCCGTTGAGAGGGTGTGATGTGCTCACGACCGACCCAACTGAATTCGGTTTACCCACCACGAGATACAGGCGACCGGATCTCGGTAGCTCACCTGCACCCATGGGCCATGTCACCCTGTATGCGTGCGTACGTGTGCTGCTGCGCCACCGCGGCACGGAGTGGTTGCGTCCGAGATGTGATTGTTGCGGCCGTCTACCACGGGCATGTAAGCTTTCGTTTTCAGTTCAGTTAAACATGATTCGTAGCCGGCCGGCATCAGGTCAGTGGATCGATCCCTGGATTCCGAGATGCCGGCTAAGACCGAACTAGAATTCTAACTAGAAAGATGGCGCGGCATTGCCGCGCTTGGTTGCCCGCTTTGGAGCTTTGTATAAGGTGAAAAATAAGAGAATATTATCTGAAATTTTCAAATGCAAAAAGAAATGGCAAGAATGTGAATCATCATAAATATGATGCCCATATGATAAATGGAAGGTGAATCACTGTGAATCGATGTAGTTACCTGTTTTACTAAGCTATTAATACAAAGAATTAAATACAATTGTATTTTACAGGCATTGGACCAAGCTAAATCACTGTGTTTTGTACCTTACAATATGGAACTTTGTTTTAGTTGAATAGAGGACAATCATCCTCGAATGCAGGGCCATCTCCTCTGATAAGTGTCCTTCCCATCCAGTTCAATCTTCCTTCCCTTCCAGTTCAACCTCCAGCATGATTGTATTCAATATATCTCGAAAATTAGGTACAGGTGAACATGAAAAGAGTAGAGGAACTGATGTGTTTATACAGCCTTGTATGTAGCAAAGCAAGTCGATGATGGCCTGATGTTGGTGAGCAGTTATCAACTTATCATGTCACACAATTATTAGTGATATAAATACATAAGCGCATGTACTATGCATGTCATGAAATGTAATATGTGTCAAGTCAAACTAGGGGGGAAATTGGTAGCCAACAGATTAAATTATGCTTCTCGTATGTAAGCAAATGTAATAACTATGGCATTGGAGTAGGCAGGATAACTCACATCATAGTGGCCAGTAACATATACCTTACATAGTTAAGTGTGGTTAGTAAAGCCACTGGAGCAGCGATTCTTTAAGGTAATTCAGAAACAAAAAGAGCTCAGATTAGGATTGGGGAAATCTTTTGCCCTTTGTAAGTGAATTTTGTACAAGTACAACATGTCATCTCAGTTTAAATAAACTAATGCAAGCAACAAGGATTCTCAAAGCAGAGATCTGTTAGAAGGAATAGACTATACAAATGAGATGATCTTCAGGATTTAATGATACACGACATGCCTCACATGTTCTATGGACTACATGCATACTGATGTGTGAGTAAACAATTCTTTATTAGTGATAATAATTGGCAACAGTTATCAACAACTGTATGAAAGAAATTGTTCCTCTCAATTCTGTTCCTGCCTAGTGCCTACTTAATATTGCAAGCAGCACAGAATCTGATCTATATGAAGAGAAGTGCTAAAGGACTGTATATTAAACTTATCTACAAAAGGTGAAGGATAGGGTCTTACTAGAGAAATTGAGGTTGATTTCTACTATTTTTGCCCACTTTTGCTTTCTCTTCTTGTTTTCCCCTTCCTCTGCTTCTTGTTCCCTACCAAGCTATGCATCAACAACAGCCAAAAAGCAACAGAACTACAGTATAAAACTGAAATATAATTGATAATAGAAGACAGCGCTTCTGTATATTGCATTCATAAATCAAATATTAAACTTATATCTCACAGTAGCACAAATGTAAGCCATGCATAATGCTCTCAATATTGAAGTTATATGTAACACTGTCTATATGCATTAAATTTAAAATTAAAGTTACAGTTTCTTGCACCAGTAGAACTTCGAAGGAGTAAAAAATACATAAAAAGTGAAGTACAAAGCTGTGAATATGATTTAAGGTATATAATAGTTTGGAATAAGAATGATAATGATAATGTATCTTGATGCGCATCTTGTTCTACAAAGGTTAATCATTGTTGAAAAATTCATTACCAAGTAAAAAAATGTCATTATTTTGTTTTTGCTCAACTAAGGAACTCAGATGCACTTTCTTTGGGCACTTCGGAGTAAAAAATACATCAAAAGTCAAGTACAAAGCTGTAAATATAATTTAAGGTATATAATAGTTCGGAATAAGAATGATAATGATAATGTATCTTGATGCACATCTTGTTCTACAAAGGGTAATCATTGTTGAAAAATTCATTACCAAGTAAAAAAAATGTCATTATTTTGTTTTTGCTCAACTAAGGAACTGAGGGCACTTTCTTTGGGCACTTCAATCAAGATGAATGAAACATGAACATTTTGAGGACAAATTAAACGAATGCTTACAGTAGTCCCACAAATAGATCACAATTTTAATAGAAAATATAGAGAACACTACTTGAGGAATGAGTCAAACGTCAATAGAGATTTAGCCATCTTCTAGCTTCACAATAATTGAGAATTTTCTTATGACATTAATTTAATCTGGAGTTCTCTCAGCTGCTTCATCAATTCGGAATAGGGTTGGAGGCAGAATATTTTCAGTCTTTGACGCGTCTAATAGCCACTGTCATAGGAGAGATGAGCTAAACTGATGAAAAATGCTCAACATTTTTACTGAATCCTATATGGAACACGGATCTGATAGCAATAAAAAAGTGGGTGCTCTGTTAACTTGCTTAGTCCTTAAGATTTAATGATGTATGAAACACGGATCTGATTTAGCAATAAAAAACTGGGTGCATTGATAACATGCCGAGTCCTTATGAGAAAGGTTTGATTCTTGATGCTTCTTAAAATTGTTCGTCTGATTTGCATTAAGCAAACATCATCATAAATAATGCTTGAGAGTCCACATAAGTGCTATCATGATTTTATCTTCAGCTAATATTTACTAATCTCTGTATAATATAAGCACTAATGTTGAAGTAATTGGCATATCTGGTTTTACACTTCATGTTTGGTACTAGTATAATGATTCCTAACTTATTGCACGTGAGGCTGAGTCTCTCACAAGTCACAACCAGCACGGCATGCACACACGTTGCTAAATCAGCGCGTATCGAGATATGAAGGGCGTGGTGAGGAGAGAGCCGGTTGCTGTGGTAAAGGCAAGCGCCCTTTGCATCATCACGCTCGTCTTGTCTAAGCATTACATCGAACATCTTAGCTGCAGCCCCTGCAGCACGAACACTGACCTGTAGAGCCACCGCCCTTTGCATCACGCACATCCTGTATCGTGGCGCGCAAGAGGATGGGACCAGAGCGGTCTTCCGGCGGCCCGGCGGCCTTGGCCATGACAAGCTCGATGCTTGACCAGTCACCCATGGAGGAGAGGTAAAGGCTCGAGAAGAGTTGTGGAGATGGAGTGGGAAGGAGGTGGAGTGTGCATACTAGGACCAGATGTGTTACAAGCGAGGCCGAGGACATGGTCGGAGGTGGCGGTGGTGACGGCTGGGACGGCCGGACGGGGAGAGCTTCTCAGGCCACACCGCAAGAGATGGGACGCGAGGGGGAGCCCGGATCGAGAGGATTCGGGAGAAAGCCGGATGGGTCGCGGGCGAAGGCCCAATCCAACTGCATCGGACGGTTCATGTGACGAGTTCAGCGTATCGGACGGTTGCGGTTAACGGGTTGACGTGGACATATCCACGACCCACGAATGCGACCGCATTGGGATAGTAAGAGACTCGGGTGCAGTTTAGTAAAGAAATTTTATATAACGTTTTATCGCTGTTGATAACAAGCAGGGTGTTTGGTCTAGTGGTATGATTCTCGCTTCGGGTGCGAGAGGTCCCGAGTTCGATTCTCGGAACACCCCCATTTTTTTGTTTAATACCCTTTTTTTAGCATCTTTCTGTTTAATACTTAGTCTGTTTGGGCTCCTATATCTGAATTACTAGAGTGCCAAGGCCCGAGTGAGCATCAGACGGCCCAAACCCAGTATTAACTGTTTTGCTGTCTCTCACCTTTCTCACAGGCTGTAAAAAATTTGGTTCAGCAAACTGGGATGCCTAGCAAAAGGATACTGGGATGCCTAGCAAAAGGATATAAGCTCGCTCTTCCATTTTGATTCTCCAGAGCCTAGCAAACTGGGATGCCTGCTCCGTATCCACTTTGATCGTCGTCCATGGCTCGGGAGCAGGAGCAAAGGCCACCAGCTTCCGAGGCCAGTGTCGTTCCATTTACGGCATCTTTGATTTCCCACGGCCAAATTTGATTTCCCACTCATGGCGCTTGCTTGATTCTCTTTCCAGTACCCAAATCAAATGGTACAGAAGCTTCCCATGCTTGACCACTTTTCCACGACAGTGCGATTTGCCAACTCGCGCTGTCGGTGAAGTCGTCACAGGTGATATGCACAAATATCTTGAGGAAACTATTTTTTGAAGTTTTCTTGTATTGGAAAAAATAAACTCATGTACAAATATCTCACTATGTCAAAGAACGTAAAGAGTTCCAGGCTACAGATGCACAACTTGCTCTCTGTGTACCACAATCAAAATCTTCTGAAGAAACGAAAACATAACCTATGCACATGGATTACACAGTAAGTACACCGGGGAAGCTATCTAAGATGCGGAGGAAAAGGAACACAACGAGGTACCATTCCAAATACAGTAATCAAAACATAAAATGGTACAGCTCAAAATCCTAAAAAATATGTGGAACTTTGCTTGCAA
Source organism: Eragrostis nindensis (assembly GCA_012490785.1). Classification (NCBI taxonomy): domain Eukaryota; kingdom Viridiplantae; phylum Streptophyta; class Magnoliopsida; order Poales; family Poaceae; genus Eragrostis; species Eragrostis nindensis. The sequence goes on from JAAXCT010000242.1 coordinate 415,321, forward strand.
GAACTCGCTCTCGCGTTTCAACATAAGCATGAGGAAACCATCCTGCTTGGCCCTTGCACTCACCTTCTGCCCAACCATTGCTCGAGATCTTCGTTTAGATAAAACAGTATTAGATAAATTTGCAGGCAAAATAAACAGAACCCACAATTTTGTGGAAACATAAAACATATCCGTTGATTCAGATCAGGTTAGGCAGCTAAATGATGGTATGTGTACCCACTAGGAGCAACAATTTAAAAGCTCAGAAAAAGGGCGATTAAGGAGCAATGTGTATAGCGAAGTATTACCTTTCGGACAATCACGATGTCCCCAGCAGACAAGTTAAGCTCAAACTCACTTTCAGCCTTGAAAGAATCAAGAGCCTGCATTGCAGAGAATAAGAAGTCATATAACAGAAGCACCCAAGATACCAACAGCACTCTGTAAAAACAATTTGGTGGAGCAACTCTTTATCCAAAATATGTCACACCTCTCCAAGGAAGAATTCCACAGATTTGACCGAATCATTGACAGAAGTAGATGCAAAATCTCCATTAACTTCATCATAAGACGGTGGTGGTGGTGGCATATAACTGTCTGCTGCAGGGGTCGGGGGTGCTTCAATTTTTTGGCGCTCATACACCATCTATCAATCAGATACAAGCGTCAAATTGATACATGAAAGAGTATGCATGCTTGACACTCAAGGCCTGTCCAGACAGGGTAGGCCAAGATATAGATATTGTAAATAACAAGTATTCCCTCCAGTATAAAAAATTCTAGTCGTTTTGAGGTTGTCCTAAGTCAAACATTTTAAACTTTGACAGCAAATATTTTTTTATGTAAGTTTACAAATGTAAAATGATATGAGTAGATTCATATTGAAATAAGATTTCATAAAAGTACATTTTGACTATATTTTAAATATTTTATAGCAAAAAATATTAGTCAAAGTTATGTTTTGGAGACCGTGTCAATGTCCAAAACGACAAGAATTTAGAATCCGGAGGGAGTACTGTATTAGGAGCATACGTACTTCTTCTTCCAACTGATCAAGGATCTCCAGAACTTTCTGATGATATGCTCTCTCAGCCTCAACCTTAAAGCAAGAAAAAGAATGATTAGTGGCCATGGAAGAAAATACAACATGATGGATAGGAAAATGACACATCAATGCAAAATTTAGACTCACCAGTGCAATGAGCCGCTGTAAGGTCAACCTTTGTTGCTGAGCCTCAACAGCAGACATTGCTGCAATAGCTTCCTTCCCTAATCCCACCATGCTTGACTTAAGTTCCTCAAGCTTGTACTCAGCTGCTTCCAACTTCGATATCATATCACCATTCCCAGCAGATTCCCTCACTCTATTTTGTCGTCTTGATACTTCAACAGCCTAGACAGAGATAAAGAAGGGGACAAGTAAGAGAATAATAAGAGAATAGTACTATTCTTTGCAGTTAAGAAACGGAGACTTAGGACAAATTACAGAAATAGTTCAGCTAATGCATCTAATAATGTACTAGGCACTACTAGGAATTCTACTGGAAAGTGGCATAATGGTATTGGTATCATGGCTTAACAGAAGATATTTTACAGTTGCTGACCAATGAAGTTGGTGTTAATGCTTGGATAATATAGCCTATTTATCTCCTGAGTTATTATTGCCACCATTTCGAGAATAACCCTTGTCTTTTTTAGACGAACACTACCTGTCTACACCATATAGCCTAGTTCATGCTTGCAGGAAACAGTTTATAAACTAGCTACGACGATACCTGTGTTTCTGCTTCTTGTCTCATTCTGTCATATCTCTGGGCTAGATGTCTTGCATCCTCTAAAGGTGCGCCCATCACCATCGCCCGTAGTGGCTCTGCCACCTAACATTCAACAAATTGTTACTCTTCAGATATCTATTTACCAGGGTGACATGCTTAATTGCAAAGGTACAACTTTGAAAAACTGTATTCACAAAAATATTCAGAAAAAAAACATTGAAAAACTGTTCAACGATGATTCAAATAGACTACAAACTCGAACCAAATAAAATGGATATTTACATCAGTTCTGTGCTTTTTGCAAAACATATCATGTGTCTCACAGGAAAAATCCAGGTAACACGTACTCCAGCAGTAGGAATACAGACCTGTGTGCCAAATGCTTTCAACATGTTCCCACGCTCCTTTTCAATCAGAGATCGAGCCTTTCCAAAATATGTAGCAGCTCTAGATAAAGTATCACCACTTGTACATGTGTTTTCAACACCATATTTCTGGCTATCGTCAGACAATTTATTCCCTAGATAAATATTGAACAGCAAATCAGTTAAAATTAATTCATTTTGATGGTGATAGAACCGACTGGTACAGTTCAGCACAGTATAACACAATAGACATCCCTTTGAAAAATGTACCTATTTCAACTTGTTTGGATCCTGTAACTATATATCCCTCCACGCCCCGAACAATGTCCCTTTGAAAATGCTGGTAAAAGATGTCAACTTTTATTAAAAAGAAGCAATATTGACAGAAAGAGACAAGAAATATGCCTTTCTTCATACTTTAGCAGCACGAGTTGATAAGTAAAGCTTTTCCAATCTCTGATGCAATTTAACTTCCGATTCATCTGTAAATGCATTATCTGAATTTCCATAGCCAAACTGCTTGAACACGCCCTGCAATGGTGCACACATATATATAATGTTATGTCAATGTTAACGAGTTTAAAAATTAATGAAACTTTTTATACACTTTACAATGGGGCAATTTAATTCTTCTAAGATATAAACAAGATTGCAGGTTATATGATCATATGGGCCCTCGACTGGTGGTAAATGGGACAATGAGCAAAAGCATTCCACAAAGGTATTTCCAGTTTTAGAATTGCACGGTTAATTTACGGGGCACTTGAAGCTCATGTTTTTTTATGCCCCAAATTTGCAGCGAACTGCTGTGAGTTTCAATATAGGCACAAAAAGTAGGCAATTGCTGTTGCAGGACCCCATTTACAAATTGAGCAGAGAAGAGAATCCCAGTCAACAATTCTTATCACAATTTCAAGTAGGAACAACATCTTCATAATACAGGGTTATGCTTATGTTAAGTTAAAAAAAAAAAATCCCTCGACCACCATCAACGTATCTGAACAAATTCAGATCTAAAAGACAAATACCACCCAACCAGATCACCTCATTAGTTGTTCATTGTAACCCCTTGATCCTGCAAGTTCCTAAGTCAGTGCAACCCCCCTAGTTTCAGTCAAATATTTAAATTTCGTGCAAGACAGAAGCAATGGGGCAATTTAACACTTTCGTGGTATAGACAATATTACATATAAGACGATGAGCAAAAAGATTCCAAGTATTGCATGAGTAATTTACAGCAGACATGGAACTGACATTACATGGCACAAATTTGCAGTGGACTTTGCCTAATGCAAATACAGCCACGAAATGTTGACATTTGCAGTTGCAGTGTTCCAGTAATGAATTTAGCTGAGAATCCCACCCAGCTAGTTCTTATAATAATTTCAGGTGGGAACAACATAGTCGTACCAATTACAGAGCTAGACTTATGTACAAATTAATCGAAAAATCCTTCCACCACCATCAACGTATCTGAACAATCCAGATATCTCAAGACAAACACTACCCGACCAGGTCACCTCATTCCGACTGTTGTTCACTGTCATCCTTCTGATTACGGTCGCGTATGGTAAGCTTGCCCGTCAGTGACAGAAAGCAGTTTCAGCTCACCCGGCCTGGCAAAGAATTTCCTTGAAAGCTAAAACCCCGAAGTAGCAAGAAAGCCAACCAAGTGTTCGAGTTTCTGTCCAGCCAAGGGCGGGCAAGCCGCAGCAAGACAACCAAACACGCCCTATATCTGCCTAAATAGTCTTGCATCCCTCTAATACCTTGGTCCCACGTGTTCCTAAGCCAGTATGACCCCCTAGTTTCAGCCAAATGTTTAAAATTCATGCATGATGTAAACAAGATTGCAGGTATGTACAGGACGGTAAGTGAACCGATTCCAAGTATTTGTTTCCAGTTTCCGAATTGCGTGAGTAATTTACAGCAGACATGGAACTGATGCTTCATTCCACAAATTTGCACTATACTTTGCTAATGCAAACACGGCCACAAAATGTTGACATTTGCAGTTGCAGTGTACCGGTAATGAATTCAGCTTAGGAATCCCACCCAGCTAGTTCTCGTAATAATCTCAGGTAGGAACAACATCTTCATACCAATTACCGAGTTAGGCCTATGTACGGCTTAACCAAAACATCCGCCATCAACATATAATCCAGAATCTCAAAAGACAAACACTAACCAACCAAACCAGATAACCTCATTCAAGCCAACATAGGCTTGTAATTCCATTGATCTCGTGTGCTCCTAAGCCAGTCAGACATTTAATTCGAGCCACGCAGAGGTAAAGCAAGCACCCAGTAGCTATTACCTGATCATGACTAAATGGCTAGGTATTTGGGCGAGGGGTTCACGAAGAATACATGAGCTCGAAAACCTATGATTCAACCAATCTGATCGTCTCTAAGATCACAGCTCTTTTTTTTTTTCCCTCTGAAAACTGCAGTTAAGCCTCCGATGCTAAGGATCAAGACTAGTTTGACGATACCAAACCGCACATACAGCTACTGGATCCTACGCAGGCAACCCTCGCACGCCGGAATCAGACGCCACCGCCTCGCGAGAGATTCACATAATCAGGCGGCACAAACTCTGCGAAGGCAGACAGGCGATGCGCGCGACCAGACTATATACTCCAACACGGACGCGTGTTCCGCGGGATGGGAGATCGCGAGATGAGGTCGGGAGCGCGCGGGCTCACCTGGCGGGCGACCTGCTCCTTGAGCCTGGAGGCCTGCTTCCACAGCGCCTCCATGATGTGCGCCGGCGGGCGGGGACGAGACGACGATTAGGAGCCCTTCGCGCGGGAGGCTGCGAAGAGGAGGACCCGGTTCCCGCCCCTCCTCCTCTCTTCTTCCGCTGCCGGCCGTGTCTCCCCCGATTCGTTCGCCGCTTCCTTCCTTCCTCCGGTGCTTTCGCGGTGGTTGGCGTCCCGCACGGCGCTGTCAGCCCGCCCGCTGGCTGTAATGGAACCGCGTGCCGTGCGGTCTCGGTCGCCCCGTCGTCGGCCGGGGAATAATGAAATGGCACTGGCTGCCAGCCCGGGCCCGCAGGGCGGTGGAGGAGGACGAGTCCGTCCGTGTACGCGGCTGGTTCGATCGTTCCAGCTGTCGGCGCCCGTACACCGAGGCTGCATAGTACAACGGAGCTTCCAAATTTTGCTGTACAAATGCTGTGATTACTGATTACCAACTGAAAAATCACAATATGCTCCAAACTTTGTTAGCAGGGGAGAAAAACTTTGAAGGAGAGCTTACCGTGTCTTCCGTCATAAGGAAGAAGCTTAAAACCAAATGCAAACCGACTAAATCAAAAAAAAGAGGAGCCCCTAAGCTTAGAATGCTGTATTTGTATTGCATTTTACGTAAACTTAGAAAGCAGACATAAAAAAAAAGAGGAGCCCATAAGCTTAGAATGCTATAGTACTATTTGTATCACATGTTACTCATTGTCTGCTATAAAAAAATAAAGCTTGTTGCACGAGTGGATGAGTAGTACCTTGTAAAGTCTTTTCTAGGATCCTTTTATTTTAGGTCTACGACCTGTGTAAATTGCTTTGTACAGTACTATAACTCTTTTATTAATGAAAAGCAAAAAATAGGTAGGGGACTCCCCTGCCGATTTTACTTCCAAAAAGAAAAAAGCTTGTTGCACGCAGGGCCAGTCCCTGGTCGCCTATGTAGTTGGCCCAGGTTATTCCCCACACAAAAGAACCATGGGCCTCTTCTAAAAGTAACGAACTATGAGCCTGCTTAACACATCCAATTAACACATATATGGGCAGTGCTAATCCACCACAAGGACCACCACACAACTGGCCCCCTCTCCTCGCAAGGAAGAAAAGATTGTGGATGGAGAAAACTTTTGTTGATCTTCGACGTTCCAACCACTTCGCCAGCCAGGTACAAGGTGTACTGCACCAACACAAACATCTTTCGCATCAGAATTCCGTATTTTCACTCGTCGACGAAGAGAGAAAAATATGGTATCCATAGCTACAGTGCGCTGATGGATCGTGGCGAGGAAGATGACAAACGCAAGCTTTTCGCGGCGTTCCGTATGAAACGGTGAACGAACACACGAGGCCAACCCGCCACGCGCCAAAGGACCGACGCCTTTTCATCCCCTTTTTTTTGGCGAATGAGGCGCCTTTTCATCCGGTCCGTCTTGCTGATGACTGGTTGACCAGCTGAGGAGAAGGAGATCGTTGTCCCAGCGACGGCTCCCGTCGCATCACCCCCTCCAACGCCACGCTTGCCCGTCTTATCGCCATCTGCCGACGGTGACGCCGCGGTGGGACAAAACGGCATCTACCGCTCTCCGCGCGGATGAGTTGTGCCTTTCCTTCATGCTTTGCTGCAGCCGCCGCCGCATAAAGCGGTCCTGTGGTGGAGGTTGCCGCTCCGGTTGCCATCGTCGGAGGCCCGCCCGATCAAGTCTGGAAAAGCTCGTGAGCTTTCCTTGTGATCCTTCCGCTCAAGTTGGGTTATGAGAGTTTAATGTGATGGAGGAGCCATGTCGGTCGTCACTAATTAGAGGACGCGGCTGTCATGATGTTCGGGATCCCGGGGGCCGGTCGAGACGTTCAGCGCGTAATCACGGCTGATTGGGCATCCTTCAGTTTAGCGTGTACATAGACTGGTTTTACAGTGTTACCCACGAAGGAGTAATATGCATCGGACATCTTAAAATTTTCCTTTCATAAAAGACAAGACGCTGAGCCTGCACTACATAGCTGCTTGGACGACCTGATCAGTGTGCCTGGTTCTTGATCGAATTAAAAAGCTAGTACTGATTCCGTGCTCATATGGCCAGGCGAACTGAACAATCGGAGGGGGTGTGAACGAATCCAGGCGTATCTGCTGATCGCGGCGGGGAGGCGATTTAAGAGGAGAGGCCGTCGCATCGTTGGACCTGGGCAATCTCCATGCCGTTGCTTCCGACAGAGAAAGGCGAGCACGGCCAAAAGCGCCCATTTCGGCGCCCACCATGAGGAACTAGGCGCGAGCACTTGTTTGTGCGTGCGCCTTATCCCCTACACAATGTTCTGCGGAATGTAGTATCTGGCCTGCAACAGCATCAACAGCTGTGAACAAATCCGATGTGAGTTGGAATACCTGTAACTAAACACAGTAGTGTGCAGAGACCAGCAATGTAAATCTTAATGCATACAAAACATTTATTCAGGATCCAATCTTGGCCATTCATGGCATTTGTTCTGTCGTGCTACCTTTGAACCCTGTATTTCAGAGTCGTCACTCATCAAGTTCGGCAGCCATCACCCAATCATACGCGCATGGGAGCAATTTTAATTCCACGGAGCCGTACAACCTGCCATCAAGCTGGAACGAGTTGATCTGGCACATACACATGCGACCGAGAGGGTGTTAGGTCCACAACTCTTGCGGATTGGAGCTTGAAACAACATGCATTTCTCAAAGAAGATGAATTGTAATGAGGTCACTCGTGACATCAATAGGAACGTATCTTGGAGAAGCGGTTGGATTTGATTACCAAAAAATAAGCAACTATGGGGGACCATACTTAGTACTGGTTCTGGAAACATATACTTACTTTACACCTGCATATCCGGTGGTCCTGTATGCTGCTCAAATGAAACGGCACGATCTAGGGGACGCCAGGTATCTGCATAGCAGAGTTTTTATTCATGGGAAGTGGCAAGGTGCTTCTGCTTTTTGTGGGAGAAAAAAGATTTAAAAACTGAACTGGAATTTTTACAGAGGAAACTGCACTCATCCTGAAGCTTACTGAAGCCTGAAATGCAATGATATTTATACCCATAATAACTCTACAGAATATAGATCATCATAATACATTAAGACCGTTTGAACAGTTAAGACTGAATTTTATAAGAAAGTTGCTGAAGTTGTAAACCAAATATATAAAACTAGGAAGGCAGCATCCATTTCACGAAAGGTCAGTATAAGGGGCAACTTATGAAATTCCAAGTTTGCAGTATCTTTAAAAATATAGCTACCAGCAGAACAAAAAAAAATCCAGTAGCTATATTTGAGGTTTGCAATGCCTTCTGAAAAATACAGCTGTCAGACTCTTATTCAGATGCAAAATAATGCTTCTGAAAAATGAACATGCCGCGCCTTTGAGGATTAACTCGCGAAAGCAGTCGTTCAACGTTCCCGGTTACTTTGATCAATAAATTAGATGGTCAGAAAACAAAACTACCGCAACAACTACTCTGGTTCAGCAGGCATCAAGTTGCAGGACGGTGTCCTTATTGCGAGCCTGACCTTAGAGCGCCCATGCAGCCATGACTGAACTCTGATCTCCGAATCGTATCGCCTCCCCAATCGCGCCCATCATGCAATCCGTGAATGCCTAATCATTTGGGCGGCAAAAGGTTTGAATTTCCTTTAGTCTCATCATTCATATAAGATTTAGATAAATGTGTTTGGAAACTGCTTAAGCATACATACACACATTCATGCACTTGAAAGATGCCAGCAAGTAAGCTAACTGTAGTCAGAGTGCAACAGGAAAAGGCAGGTCATTGTGAATGATTACTGCTTCATGCTTCTTGGGAATAATAAGGAAAAGCTAGAAACATCTATCAAAGTCAAAACCCTTTTGGACGAGATTGCATGTACTGTTCCCTAAGCGAAGAAGTACTGCAGCATTGTTACATTCCATGTTGGACTTTTCTTGCATGTGGAGACGAGCTTTGCCTCAGGCTGGCAGCGGAGCTCGATCGGGTCTAGATTGCAACAATATGTGGTCCCGAGAGCGATCGAATCCCCTTCTCAAATTTAACATTTTTTTCCTGATACGGAAGCATGAAAGCAGTCGTGATGACAAAAAGAAAAATGTGGCATTTTCTTATATAGTATTGCTACAATAGGACGGCTCTTCGAGTCTTCGTAGGATGGCCTTGTTGTTCTCCTACTTTCCGTTTGCTGCATTTCACCCATCTCATGGTACCATCATAGTTCATCAAAGTTATTAGAAAATCAGAGTAGGTTGTTACATTTGGATCAACCGGATTCCATACCCCTCGTTGAATTTTGCATCACCCAAGCTGCAGAACTTCAGCATTTCTTCTTCCGCACCAAACATGTTATCCGAACTATGTAGACCCACGCAAATGCGCTTTCTTGCACGCTTAAGAAGTCCGCTCAAAACACTAGCGTGTGTAATTGAGAAGTTCGCTTTGAGAAAAACGTGTGACACGACTTTCTCATGCCCTCGTGCGTCGTGCCACTTGCCTTTAACAGCATGGGCCCCACTCAAGAGTACATCTATCTTCGCCATTTGCGTGAACGAACCTAATCCCCCCAATCTCTCTCTGCCTCCCTCCCTCTCCGCACACAAGAACCTATCACTTCCCAAATTCAGACTGCATCCACACAGTGAAGTTCACAAATTCTCATGAAGACATCAATCTAGCCCAGTACACCACAAATCAAGGAGGGTCTCGGAAGAAGTCCCTCAGCAAGAGGGGACAACTCCATTTCTCGGTAATTCCCTAGTATCCAACAAGCATAGATCTATGGGTGAGGCCACTGTTTCTCTTGAATAGATTCGTGAGGTGAGAAGTAGAGGCATGATTGTGCGCAGGTCAGTGCTGTCGACGACATCACCTAATTGCTCGGTATGTGGTAGTCAGCGACGACGGCGTATTACTCAGGTTTCTCGTTCTCTTGGAACAGATCTAAGGCTTTGATGCCGATTGTTTAAGTAGCAAATAAAGGATCTATAGTCGCAGCCTACTTCAGTGAGGTGCTGATTAGTGATCGTGAACGACTTACCACTTGCGCTTCTCTTCTGGTTCTCTCTTATTCTTCTTTCTATTTTTTAAGAATTTTTTAGTATTGTCAGTGTATAAGATTTTTAGACAAGTTCCTCGGCATTCCAAAGTTTGGTAAAAAGTTATTCGATAAAGCTTTTGAGTTAATTTTTTCTAGAAAATTTCTTAAACAGCTTAGTTGAAAATTCCCAAGTTTTGTAGCCCGAGAAGCAAATGCGTGACCCTGTCCAAGCTTAGTAGGTGCTATTTCTTCCTCGCTGTCGCTATATTACAGTACACGACTAAATTGCTGCGTTTTGATACCTTGTTGCAATATATAAGCACATCTCCTGTGCCACTATTCAAGTTCTTGCAGTTGCAACATCTTTAGCAGAGACATTGGCTTGAGCTATCTTATCTACCTCTCCTCCCACTCCCATAACCATTTTTGCTATTAATCAGCATCGTCGCGTTGGCCTGCTGGTGGAGTAGGCGGCGGGCGGGCAGCAATGAAGCTGCAGTGCGACGAGTGCGCGGCGGAGGCGGCCACCGTGTTCTGCAGCGCCGACGAGGCCGCGCTGTGCGACGCGTGCGACCGCCGCGTCCACCGCGCCAACAAGCTCGCGGAAAAGCACCAGCGGTTCTCCCTCCTCCACCCCGCGTCCTCCTCCTCGTCGTCGTGTTCCGCGCAGAAGCCGCCGGTCTGCGACATCTGCCAGGTCCGTGGCACGTAATGATATGTGAATTTGTATTGTGTACCGGAAAGAAACTGATGTTTGATCGATCGTGGATTGCAGGAACGGAGGGGGCTCTTGTTCTGCAAGGAGGACAGGGAGATCCTGTGCCGGGAGTGCGACGTGCCGAAGCACACCGCGAACGAGATGGCGAGGCGCCACAGCCGGTTCCTGCTCACCGGCGTGGGCGTCTCGTCGTCGCCGGTGGACTCCCACGCGGTGCCGGAGAAGGAGGAGGTGGTTGAGGTGGAGGCGGAGAACAGCAGCAGCAGCAGCAGCCGTAACGCCGACTCCTGCAGCGGCGCCGCCGCCGGCTCGGCCACGGCTAGCGCGAGCGACGGGAGCAGCATCTCCGAGTACCTCATCAAGACGCTGCCCGGGTGGCACGTCGAGGACTTCCTCATGGACGACGCGGACGCCGCCTTCGTCGCCTGCTCCGACGGCCTCGATAAGGTCAGTTCCATCCGTCCGTCCCGCGCCAAGCTTCAGTTCTACTATGTTTGCAAACGCCATTGTCATGTACCTACCTCTTGCTGACGACACTCCGGGAGGGGTCTAGGCCTAGAAATGAGAACGCCATGGTCTCATCATGTCACAGTCTGTCTGACCCAGTCCTGCGCCGTCATGCGCACAGGCACAGAAGCCAATGTTCCATACGCATCGCCGGAGGCCGGTCGCCGGTCACCCACTACCACCTTTGGCAATATTTTGAGCAGACAATTATGGGGGCAGTTTGTTGTCATGCTCACACTTGCAATAAGGAAAAAAAAAAGGGTGCTGGACCAGCCTGTCAGGATAAAATCTCGTGGAGACCACCTAGATACGATACGATCTAATTCTAACGCGAACGATCTGCTTTGGGTGTCCTTTTTTGGTTGTTCTCATTGTTTCTATATTGGATCTTGTACCAAAACTGGACCTGAATTTATGCCTGGGCTCATTTAGCATCTGACCTGGCTTTTGTGCAGGGAGGAAAAGTTCAAATCGGCGGCCTGCTGCAAGAAGCTTTCCCGGCGTGGGCAGGACCGGAGCAGGTGCTCAGCGACGTCGTTGTTACTGCCGACGAGCGGGCCAGCCGGGAGCGATGTGTGCCGCAGATGCAGATGTACGCGGAGTGGACCGGAAGCAAGAGGGCTAGAGCATCGGCTCCCTGTTCTTATTGGTGAAAAACTTGCCTTCTTCAATAAGATCTGTGCTGGAGTGTAACTAGAAGAGCAGAGGGTAGGAGGAAAAAAGAACCCAAAGGGATTCTCTGTTTATTGGCAGAGATGACTGACTCCGACTTTGTGCCTCTTAAGTCTTCCTGAAATCAGACCTCTGTGGATGTTTGGGGTTTATTTCGGTTGAATTCTGCATCTTCACAGGTTCCTGAGGACGCTGCGGCCAGTGAAATTATTTTTAAAGGGGCATACAAAGTTAAAAATTAATTAAAGGAGCTAAAAACAAATTTTAAGTCTACCTGCCATGGAGGGAGCTAATTATAATTTTTACAAGCAATTAGGTTTCTAAATCTTGCGCTACCACTACCACATGAGGGGGGGGGGGGGGGGGGGGGGGGGGGGGGCATGGGCCCTTAACTAGATGAAATTTGCAGCGCGATGATACAACAATAACACGAAAATTCGATCATTTGCTCGGCCAAAAGAATCGAGGAAGGTTGCCGGTTCGAAAAAGAGAGACAAAAAAGGGTCTTATTTTTTTTCTTCCCTTCTTGAACCCAGAAAGCTTGTGTGCAGTTTTTGACCTATCAAACAATCGAATTTTAGTGTTCTTGTTCCACCATTAGACTACAAATTTAGTAGCGATGCGGATATTAGGCCCGCACCTCTCTGCAAAATAATCAACATCTTCACAGTAAAACTGGTAAACATTATGGAAATGCGGATATTAGGCCCGCACCTCTCTACAAAATTTCAAGCTCAGAAATTACCTTCGGAGGAAGAAATAAAAAGGCAAAATTCACGGGGCGCGGTCGCTGTTTGAAACAGCGACCACCCCTTTGGTGCCGCCCACAGGCCATGGATCTGCGTCGCGAGAGCACGCGAACGCCGACAAACAGCTGGAACGCAGAGTAGTGCCCCTTAGGTGCAGGCAGGTTCCTGGACACGAACTAGTGCGTACACGGTGCTGTCCTTGGCTCGGTGGTCGGAGGGACGTTCCAGGCAAAGCGAGACGAGCAGCTGTGTGGGACGGGCGACGTGCGCGATTGTCGACGGGCTGGAGGGGACGGTTCGGCGGCGTTTGGGCTAGAGGCATCGGCCTGGCGGCCGATGTCTGCGAGTGTTTAGGTAAGGAGAAGGATGGTAGCTAGGCGTTTGCTGCATGCTTACGATAGATAAGTGTTGGAGTATAAGTGAATTGTCCCCCTTTTTCCGTCAGTTTATGCTTTTAGGTGAGTTGGTTGGTGCATGCAATTCAATATGGTGTAAGGGCCAGAGGTCTCGAGTTCGAATCCTGGCTAGCGTGATTTATTAAATAAATTGCAGCCCACTCTAATATTCCATCGGCCTGAAGGAATTTTCCCCATCAGCTTAGGCTTTTGAGTAAGTTGGTGGTGCATGCAACTCAATAATAAGAGTCAAGGATTATGCAGAGGAAATCAAATCATCAGACTATTTCTTGCAATCTTCAGTTTCCACTCAATTTTTTCATCACGTTTTTTCTTTTTTTGGATGGAAAATCCCCTAGTTTCCATTAACGAAACCAAGTTCATTGTCGTCGGTGACAGGCTCCAAAAGTTAGAACGCACGCACACGAGGACACAGCTGACTTGCTGCCCAGTTACATGCAGAGCATCACGCTCTGCTGCACTCTTACTCATTCTCGATTTTACGTTGGATCTAGCTAGACACAACAGATTAACAGGAGATGCAGAAAACAAGAAACCAGTCGCTTCAGGACTCAGGAGCAACAAAAAGAAAAAAGGGCGTGGAACTGGTGGTTTCGACGGAGCATGTCCGGTTATCTGATTTGGAGCCCAGGTACGATTCAGACATCCATTTCGGCCTTTCGTCTGGTCTCTCGTTGGGCCTCATTTCTGTACGCAGAATGCACTTGGGCCAAACTATGGTTTTGAAGATGATTTTTTTTTCCCTTCAAGCGAAAACGTGTTTTATGCCAGGCATTCTGTGCTGGAATGACAGATATTTTGAAACGTATTTATTGTTTGGCTGATGATAATATTGCATTAATCTCAGCCTTCTACGAAACTACTTATTTTAGTACACTATTTCACGCAAGCACGCAACTTCTAACTTCGTCAACAGAAAACCAAAAGGAGTAAGCCGTGTTAAGCCTTGCTAAAGGTCATCAACTGCATTTGGCACCAACTGAAATACTACTGTAGTCGAGTCATCGATGAGTCGGGCCCGCAGGTCCTCTTCATCTTCCCCCAAACAGGCTGCATGAGCTTTACATGGGAGGTTGCCCAGCTGGACGATGAATTTCCGGTTCAAAAACTTCCCTCCAAATACGGCAACGCCTGGCGTGAGCGCGTCACGCCGTGACAAATGTGCGCGCCTGCGTGACCAATCTCGGATGGCTTTCCAAATGCGCAGCCGACGACGACCCGACGCCAACTGGACGAGACCGGGCACTGGGTGTAGTGGATGGGGAGTATTCAATGTTTTGGGTGCAAGCAGTGGCCACTGCTGGCCTAGTATCTGACTATCTGTGTTGCTTCTCCGGCGTTTAATTCGAGGCGAAACTCCGCGAGTGACAAGGCCGCGTGTCGCGTCAGCAGGGTTCGGATCGTCGACGACGGAAGAGAGGATAATCGCGCGTGTCTTCTTCCTCGTACCCCCTTTCGCCTTACCCCTTGTCTCCTGCGAAACCGAGCGCCGAGTGCGTTCACATAGATAGAACTCACAGAAGGGGCTCCTCGGCGTTCGGATCGATGCTCCGGCGTGTGAGGAATCCTTTCGGGGGCGGACGCGTGGGGATGAGGGAGCTCGTGCTCTTCGCCTTGTTCTGCTACCTGTCCTCTCGATCTGCTGGTGAGCTCCTCCTTGATCTTCGTCGTCTTCATTTTTTTTTTCTTCTTGTATTGCTGAGCGCTTCGTTAACTGAGATTTTGGTATTCGATCGCAGTTCCATCGGAGGCGTACGACCCGATTGATCCGAACTCGAATATCACCATCAACTGGGACTTGCAGAACATCAACAACGCGACGAACACGTACACGGTGCGCACCCATACGCGCTTGTGAGTTTTAGCATCGCCATTCCACACGCCTGCAGATTTTGCGATCGATTGCACTCCAGAAAAATGAAAAAGATTTTGATTTCGCATCTCAGAATTATTGCTACTCAATTTCGATTCTTCCAAGCTGCCATTTTTCCCCACTCGTAAAAAGAAACATCTGGGTAGGAGCCGGAAATCAAAGCTCCTGTCCTGGGACGGGGAAGAAAAATTACAACTGGGTGCATGCAACTCGTTCTGCAAACGAATCAACCAACAGGTTTAATTTCCTCTGCGCGCAGGTGATGGTGAGCATCCACAACTACCAGCTGTACCGGCACATCGAGCAGCCGGGGTGGCGGCTGAGCTGGAACTGGCCGGGCAAGGAGGTGATCTGGGGCACGTGGGGCGCGGAGGCCACGGAGCAGGGCGACTGCCGGCGCGCCGCCGCCGCCACGCCCCCGCATTGCTGCGAGCCGCGGCCGGTGCTCGTGGACCTGCCGCCCGGCTCGCCGTACAACCGGCAGGTCGCCAGCTGCTGCCGCGGCGGCGTGCTGTCGTCGCTGACGCAGGACAACCGCACGGCCCTCGCCGCGTTCCAGATGGTCGTCGGCCTCGCCGCCTTCGACAAGGACGGCGGCAAGGGCCCCCAGAAGCCGTGGGGGTTCGACCTCGGCGTGCCCGGGTACACCTGCAGCAACGCGTCCGAGGTGCCGCCCACCAGGTCCAGGGTCGACAAGAGACGCCACGTCCAAGTGCTCCGTAAGTTTTGCTGATTAATCTAATTCTTCTCTTCGCGTGCAACTGAAGATCATCTGACCTCTGTTGCGCCATTGCTGCTGCGCAGTGACGTGGCGGGTGATCTGCTCGTTCTCGCAGTACAGGGAGGCGGCGGCGCCGTCGTGCTGCGTCTCCCTCTCGACGTTCTACAACAGCACGATCGTGTCCTGCCCCAAGTGCAGCTGCGCCTGCCCGACGTCCCCGTCCGCGCCGCGATGCATCAGGCAAGGACCGATCAATCAACCTCACAGTACTCTGCGTTCATTCCTGACACGTTTTTTTTCTGTTCTTGGCTCATTAATTTCCGTGTTGTTGTTGTTCCAGAGGGAGCGACCCGTCGTCGACGGCGAAGGCGCTGCCGGGCGGCGGCGGCGACGACGACTCGGCCGCGCCGGTCGTCCGGTGCTCCGACCACATGTGCCCGATCCGCGTGCACTGGCACGTCAAGACGAGCTACCGGGACTACTGGCGGGTGAAGGTGACGATCAACAACTACAACCAGGTGAAGAACTACAGCGACTGGAACCTGGTGATGCGCCATCCCAACCTGCAGAGCCTCACGCAGCTCTTCAGCTTCAACTACCACCCCCTCATCGAGTACGGCGACTACAGTAAGTGGGCGAAAAATGCAGTCCCTCTGCGACGTCAGAATTGCGCGAGTCCGAGATTGACTGATGCCAGGATCCTGGGTTTTTGCAGACGACACGGGGATGTTCTGGGGAGTGAAGTACTACAACGAGATGCTGCTGCAGGACGGGAATGTGCAGACGGAGATGATCCTGAAGAAGGACCGGCGCGACTTCACCTTCTCGGACGGATGGGCGTTCCCGAGGAAGGTCTTCTTCGACGGCCACGAGTGCGTCATGCCGCCGCCGGACCAGTACCCCACGCTGCCCAACGGAGCCTCGGCTGCGCGGTGGTCTCGGATCGCCGGCCCTTGCTTGCTGTTGATATCCATCTTCGTTCTGGTGTAGAGGGTCATTTTCAGCTTTCCCCAAGGGCGGTGGGGCGCGTATGCACATATTTTCTCGTAGTCATGACTGGTTACTGTTTGAGGCCGTGAGAGTTATACGAGCGCAAAATCTAAGCCAAGCGCACTGTATCGAGAAATGGATAGTGCAAGTCTCGCGAAAGAGAATACTTGCAAGAAATTCGGGCACTGCAATTGACTTGGAGGAAAACTTTCTGAACTGGCTCAAATGAAAGAGGTGACACAAAGCCCCGGCTATACTAATGTCTATACTAATCTCTTGAAGGATATTAACTTTGTTTCAAAATTGTTTTTCCAAATCTGTTTGAAACACATTGCTAATATAAATAGTAAAGCAAAATGACATCCAATATACAACACCTAACACTCATCGTCAGCTGCTCTAACAGCGAGTGGTCGGTTTCTTTTCGCCTTATCTTCGGTCTGATTGTGTAAGGATAGGCTGAATTTGTGCCAATGATGCATATACAACTATGAGACTTTCTTATAATATATTCCAGACAACAGTGTTTCCAGTCTTTAAAAAAAAACCCATTCGAAAATCAGCATTTTAATCGATTGCTTTAATCCTCTATAAAAATGTTAAAATATAGATTCAAGATGTTGAACTAGCTAGTAGCTATTTTGATAGTTGAGTCTAGAGTTCTGTAATGTTTAAACATGTTTGTACACTTTCAACATTTTTAGATAGGAAAATGCAAAAATAATGTTTAATATTACTAAACTATGTTCCTAGAGGATGTTGATTTCAGGTTTTTTTTTAAACACCGCGCATAAACAGATAGCGTGGAATTAGAATATCAGTAAGTGGGTCAACTACTAGCGATTTTTTAAAATATCTAAATAGTACCATATCTAAATAGATCGGTGGGCAATGAGTCTCGAAAAGAAAAAAAAAAATCCGTGCGCAATGGCCAATGGCTATAGTTAGGCCATTTATGGCTGAGGTTATGGAATAACTTTAGCTTGACTCATACCATAAACCCTGCAAAACGTTACTAATATGAAAAAGGCTTATCCCAAAAATTCGTAAAAGCCGTTTATATTTTGAACTACCTTTTTCAGCTTAACGCGATTTCCAGCTAAACGTTCTACAAAAAGATTTTGACTTACTAGAAAAGTTGTCTTACCATAAGCCAAAGCTATAAATTATTTTAGCACGAAATAAAGCACTACCAAACGGGCCCAAGTTGGCATCATCATTTTATTTTATCTCAAAAATTCTTAAACGACATGGAATTGTTCCCGCTTCAATTCACGGACGACTGGTTGTTCTGTTTGCCGGACCTGACTGTACACCTTTCATTTTCCCGTCCGTCTGAAATAAGTTTACCTGCAAAAGAACAACGACAGAGCACGGCACACCGCACACATCCTCCTCCTTCGCTCGCGCTCGGCGGCGACGCGGCGTCGCCTTCGAACCGAACTGGCGCGCCCCTGCGCTCCACACCCGCCGCCGCCACGCGGGCCCTGCCGCGCCTCCACCCGTCCGTCCCCAAGCCCAAAACGGAAACCGAAACGCCCCAAGCCAAGACAAGCCAGATCTCCTCCCATTCTCGTCCATCACTCGGTTCAAAGTTGCAGCGCCGCACCAAGCCAACGCAACGGCGAAATCTTAAAAGAGCGAAAGCAAAATCACACTGCCCCTGAGCCCTCCTCTCTCTCGCTCCCAGCTCAAAAATTCCCCCACCGCCGTAAGTTCGAAGCCCGGGCCGCGCCGCCGCCGCCGTCCCTCTCTCCGCCGGATCCTCCGCCAGACGCTCCCCAGTCCACCGCCGCCGCCGCCGCCGCTGCGGTCGCAGCGCCGCTCCTGTCTCCGTCCAGCGGAGAGGAGATCCGCCTGGTCGCTGATTGGTTCCCTGTGCTTTTGTTGGTGAGTATTCCTAAGCTCGCATAGCACGATTCGATTGTTACTAGAGTTGGTTCGGCTCTCAATCGAACCAATAACTCTAGTTCTCTCCATTCTGATGGCTGTGTGTGCTGCAAAGTACTGCCCTACTAATATAATCCACGCATTCATGATTCGAGTAGACGAATGGGTTAGGTCGTATTGAGCAGGAGATGGACATTGCTTGTGTACCATAGGACTTAGAGGTAATCAGTATTGGGCGTTATACCGAAACCCTTGCCCCAAGCCAAGTCCGCGCCGCGCCAAATAAGGCAGTTAGCTCTGACGTCTCATAGTAGGGTAGCTGCAGCTGGAACTTCGCATTACTACTTTCTCTAATTAGAATTTTTTGCAACAGTAATCATGACGATGACGGCAGGGGAGGTTCAATTTTAGACCGCTTTAATGACACGTCAAAGTGTCCCACTGGAATTGGCTGTTTATGTAAATGTTTTGTTCTGTTGTAAAAAAGGAAACGGGTTCTACTGAGCTGAGAATTGACTTTGTTGCTGCTTTAAATAGCCATTATTTTAGGTGGTGTCGCAGTGGTAACAGACTCAGGCATGGGATTCTTCCCATTCGGTAGTTCGAGGTGTCGGTTTTAACGATATAATGAACCTAATGGGTGTCATACATCACGACTATAACCTTCAGGAGCCTGAAGTCCTGACTCCTGAGTTTGTTCTCCACCTGCATAGTGAGTACGGTTAACCAAATCTAGTTGCGGTAGTTGTAGTCTTTTCTCCTAAAGTTTTTCATTGCTAAGCTGCATTCTAGTACTTCTGTTCAATCGTAAAGTGAAAAAAACCAGTCATACTACATTCCATGTTCCTCTAGATTATGATCATTTTCTTACACGTTATAGTTTGTTCTGAAATCAGTTTTCTTTTTCAGTGCATGTGAGCAAACACTTAGAAGCCTGAGCAGTTTTCACAACATTTCCCCACTTCCATGAAATGTCACTGCTTAGTAGATTCTTCTACAAGAGGCCTCCTGATGGATTACTGGAGTTTATTGACAGGATCTATGGTACGCGTAGTATATTTTGCTAAATTGGTAACCTTCTTACATCAGAATTTATCTTACGATTCTTTCAACTGATCGCTCTTATGATGTTGTACCAGTTTTTGATTCATGCTTCTCCACTGAAGTTCTGCCTGATGGAATGCATCCAGTATATATAAATGAGATTCTTACAGAGTTGCATGAAGAACATGTGAATTCCTCATTTCTGGCTATTAACTTTAGGGATGGAGATAAGAGAAGCCAGCTTGCTGATATCCTTCGTGGATACAATATTCCAGTTATTGATTACCCCCGTCATTTTGAAGGTTGCCCTGTGCTTCCTTTATCACTTATTCAACATTTCCTCCGTGTCTGTGAACACTGGCTATCTACTGGGAACAATCAGAATATTATATTACTCCATTGTGAGAGAGGGGGCTGGCCATTGTTGGCTTTTCTGCTATCTTGTCTTCTCATTTACAAGAAATTGCATGGGGCAGAGCATAAAACTCTGGACATTATTTATCGTGAGGCTCCTAAAGGGTTCCTACAGCTCTTTTCCGCACTCAATCCAATGCCTTCTCAGCTTCGATACATGCAGTATGTCGCTAGAAGAAATATATCTCCAGAGTGGCCACCGATGGAACGAGCACTCTCTTTGGATTGCCTGATTCTTCGGGCTATTCCGTGCTTTGATGCTGATAATGGATGTAGGCCCTTAATCCGCATTTTTGGGCGAAATCTTCTGGGCCGAAATTCTAGCATGACTAATATGATTTTTTCCATGCCTAAGAAGAAATCTTTGCGACACTATCGGCAGGTAGGTGTACAAGGAATTCAACATAAGCAGTTTACTTCGTATCACTCTGATCTCGGCTGACATCAATCGGCAATGTTTTCATGTAGGAGGACTGCGATGTGATAAAAATTGATGTACAATGTCTCGTCCAGGGAGATATTGTTCTGGAGTGTGTACATCTCGATCTTGATCCAGAAAAGGAGGTTATGATGTTTCGGATAATGTTCAATACTGCTTTTATACGCTCAAATGTATTGATGCTGAATAGCGATGATGTAGATATATTGTGGGGTTCGAAAGAGCGATATCCAAAGAATTTTAGAGCTGAGGTAAAATTGATGTACATGCATTTTTTAAACTGCCCTGGACTATAACTGATCACTGAAACAAATGTGGATGTGTAGGTGCTATTTTGTGAAATTGGGGGCCTATCTCCCCAAAGAGCTCCAACAGCAACATTGAATGGTGATATGAAGGGTGGTTTACCAATTGAAGCCTTTTCTGCTGTTCAAGAACTCTTCAATGGAGCTGACTGGATAGAAAGCAGTGATGATGCCGCCTATTGGTTACTCAAAGAATTCTCAGCAAACTCGTTGCAGGAGAAGTTTCAAAAGCTTATTCTCAATGACATGAAAGAGCTCTCGAAGATGCAAGCTAAAGTTGGTCTGCAAATGCCACTGATGTCTCCACTTGATTCTGATGAAGAAAAGTATTCTGTGGCTTCCGATTCTATATCTTCAGTTGATCATGAGAAAGTTCAGCTTGGTGGAAGCTCATCTGATTCAGAGAACATCGATCGCGATCTTACTACTGAAGATTCTGAATCCAATGGTATAACTTCTCTCACAAACCAGTTTCTGCATTGGAACTTCATGACCACGTTATACTGTCGATACAAGGTTCCCTTTATGTTGCCGTGCACCGTGTTCTAGACAACCCAGAGCCCCGTCACTCTCCTTACCATTGTTATTTGTTAGTCTCCTGTTATTTTTTTAATTATAACTCTAATTATGAGCTATCACCATTTTGACAGCTACTCTCTCGATGAACAACTCACCTCCTCAGCCTGGACCACCTCTACCTCCAACTCATGGGATATCTTCGAGCCTTTCGCTTTCATCTGTGTCCACAACTGGGCAAAGTGAGCCAGTAACAGAATCACTACCGGAGCTGCAAAATAAAAGTTTACCATGCTCACAGCCTGCTTGTCCTCCTCCACCGCCACCGCCACCGCCGCTGCCAATTGGCAGGAAACCTGTCACCTCAGAGCCGCCCCCACCACCGCCTCCACCACCAAGTGGAAGTAAACCTGTTTCCTCCTCATTATCGCCCCCGCCACCGCCGCCGCCTCCTCGGATTGGCAGTATGGGTCCTGCAGTGCCGCCACCGCCTCCGCCTCCACCTCCGCCGCCACCAAGTGGAAGCAAAGATGTTCCGTCACCACCGCCACCGCCTCCTCAAGCTAGCAGCATAGCTCCTCCGCCACCACCACCATTGTCAAATTCTGGGACAACAGCACCATTATCTTCAGCATTGCAGCAACAGGAAAATGTACGTGCAGGCCCGCCGCCTCCGCCGCCACCACCACCACCACCGGCTCATGGAATATCTACTAAAGGCCCACCGCCTCCACCGCCTCCGCCCCCTCCCTCTTCTGCTAGAGCACCTACAAGTACTGGTGCTACTCATTCAAGGGGACCACCTCCTCCACCCCCACCCCCACCTCCTGCTAGTCGTGCTACCGATAGTTCACGAACGGCTTCCCCTGGTGCTGCAGCTCCTCCCCCACCACCACCACCACCTCCAGGTGCTATTCAAAGAAATCCTCCAGCTCCACCACCACCTCCAGGTGCTATTAAAAGAAATCCTCCAGCTCCACCACCACCTCCCCTGATGACAGGAAAGAAATCCCCTGCACCACCACCTCCGCCAAGAGCTCCTGGAACTGCACCACCTCCACCGCCCCCAAGCTCAAAGATCTCAAATGCTCCAGCACCACCTCCTCCATTATTGGGAAGGGGAAGAGGCAACACGACTGGATCAGCTAAAGGCCGTGGCATTGGATTGGCACAGCAAAGTAATACTCCCAAAAAGGCTTCACTAAAGCCTCTGCACTGGGTGAAAGTTACTAGAGCGATGCAAGGAAGTCTTTGGGCTGATGCCCAAAAACAAGGAAATCAGGCTAGGTATTTGATAAACATATTATAGCACACCTTTCTATTCATATAATGTCATCACATCACTTTGCATCTATTGATCTACCATCGACAAGTTTACAGTTTTGATACTGTTAGTCTATCAGATATGATATCAGTTATTTGTAGACTTCATACAATTACACTGCTATTTCTTGATTAATTGATTTGATATTAGTAGATAATGGGAATTGAACTGATAGTCGTATGTGCTATTTTTCATCATTAATTATTTAAATCTTTAAGTTATATAATTTATGAACTGATTACTTTTATACTGTTTGTTAGGGCTCCTGATATCGATTTATCCGAGTTGGAGAACTTGTTCTCTACTGCAGTTATAACCAGCTCAAGTGAAAAAGGAGCAACAAGGCGTGCTTCAGCTATTAGCAAGCCAGAAATTATTCACCTGGTATGAATTCACATTCTGTTTTAAGGTCTTCTCAGAACTCCTAAAAGAGTAAAAGTTCATTTATTCTCCTTATGTGTTGAAAATTTCGCTTAAGTACTATAGAATATTTTGTGTAGTTTGTTATGGTTCTCATGTACTACTGAAGCAATTTTGTCCTCTCTTTCATAACTTGTCTTTTCTTGTTTGATATAATGGACTTTAGAACTAACTAAGTTGTATTATACAATGGCCACTTTGTCTTCAGTGAGGACTTTAGGGCTCAGGTTTTATATATTTCTACATATGCACCTACCTGAACGATACTAGCCTATTTGAGGTCTATCAATGTCATTAATGACAGACATACGAAAGTACGGGATTCAGATTCTTTAGTGATGTATCGTGCAACCCTATTGCAGTCGTTGCACTCTTAGATGATATTCTTTTTATTTGGCATCTGGACATCTGGTTATATCTCCTCCAGTTAGAAAGAAATTGAGCACTGATACCCTCATAATGCAACATTAACCACAAATTAGTGTTGTGTTTCATTTAGAATAAAACCTCGTATAATTGCAAATGTATGTTCAAAACCAAGTAATATATACATTTTAAGCGAATTTATATATCATTAGGACATTGTACAAATGAAGGTATTAGAGCTCATACTAGTTTATAATTTCATGTTTGCCAAAACATCAGTTTTGTGACCACTGACCAGTGGTAGTATTTGTCATGGTTCCAATTCCAATTATTTTCAGTTTTCCTTCCACTTTTGTGTGTATTGTTAATATTCCGCGTTGCTTAAGATAACGGACTGATTATTTGTTAGTTTCATTTCAGGTTGACATGCGGCGAGCAAATAATTGCGAGATAATGCTTACTAAAATTAAAATGCCGCTACCTGATATGATTGTAAGTTTACTTTCTGGTTCAACCATTCTGTACCTGTAAGGCTATAACCAAAAAGATGGGCAGTCCAGTTTCCCGTTACAGCATATCAACAACCTGTTATTGAATCTACTTGCCTTTTTAAGTTTAATGTAACCATAATCAGTTAATTTCGTACTTATACAGAAAAAATTATCGTGATGTTGCACCTTACATTTCATGAATTCGTGAGATAGAGTAGGACATTGCTTTATTGATTACTAATTGATGCATGATAAATTCATGGTTTATTGAAATATGAACGCTATAAATTGCTTATGGTACCTTTCGTGATTTTTTTTTTCATTCATAATCTTATCAGCTTCTTTGGCTAAGCTTGTCAATACTGTACTATATTTCTAGATCCGTGTTTTTATTTCCTAGGTAGTTTGTCATACCAATGACATTACATGTCATTTTAAGTTGGTACTTCCAACAAATCCCTGTCAGCCTGGTTCCTTATTTCGTACTTCCACTGCCCTTTCTTATAGAATTGATTGTGTCTGGCAGAGTGCAATTTTGGCTTTGGATACTTCTGTTCTTGATAATGACCAAGTGGAAAATCTCATTAAATTTTGTCCTACAAAGGAAGAGATTGAAATGTTGAAGGTGGTTCTGTTCCGCTCTCTTTTGCACCTTAGGATGTGTATATTTGTCCATTTTACGCATAATATTGTTTTTATCTTACATGGTTTTTTTGTTTGTCTTCTCGGAGCTCAGGGTTATAATGGCAACAAAGAAATGCTTGGAAAATGCGAACAGGTAAGTTTAGTGTTTTGGTTGCATACTTTGTCTCCTTCTATGTATTGATGGAAGTTGTAAACTGTACTGCAGTTCTTCCTGGAGCTAATGAAAGTTCCACGTGTTGAGGCGAAGCTAAGAGTTTTTGCTTTTAGAATAACTTTCTCACAACAGGTTGGAACCTGGAACCCTTTCCCCTAATAATCTTGCTTAGAATATCCTGTCTTCTCCATAGTTTTGCATTCTGTGATTGAGGTAACCGACTTTTGGCAGGTGGATGAGCTAAGAACTAATCTAACGACCATAAATGATGCAACGAAGGAGGTACGGTGATATCCTGTTAACATCTAAGACATGTTATACCCATGTTTTTACCCGTTTAATGGCTGAATTTATGCAGGTCAAAGAGTCTCTGAAATTACGACAGATAATGCAGACCATTCTCACGTTAGGGAATGCACTGAATCAAGGGACAGCACGAGGTACCTAAGGAAGATGCTTCTGTGCTCCACCCCTTGAATTCAAACCGTTTAACCCCTTTGGGTGCTTAAAAATTTGTGTGAATTACACCGAATGGGGTGAAGCATGGAAAGCAAGTTTCCATCAAATAACTGTAGAAAAGTCGTATGCAATGCCTTTTCTTTGATAATCTTTCAGTTTTCCTAATGCCCTATGTGCTGATTGGTTGTACAGGTTCTGCTGTTGGTTTCAGATTAGACAGCCTTCTTAAACTGTCGGATACTCGAGCTAGAAATAATAAGATGACTTTGATGCATTATTTATGCAAGGTAAGCACTTGGCACTGGGATTTGTTATAAGTGTGCTACATTCACATGCTAATTCCTTCAATTATCTATCTGTCAAATATATGTTACATAAGGTAAGGCACACACCGCACAATGGAATTTGTTTAGAATGTACTATGTGCATTAACTTCAGTAACCTGACTATCTAGCTCACTTCTTATTATATCTTCTGTGCATGCCAAGTTCATTCAGCTGCAAGCCTGCTATTCTGTCAACTTTTTTTTCCTTTGTTTCCATGCTAACTTATTTAATCTGTGACATGCTTAGCTTCTTGCTGAGAAAATGCCCGAGCTTCTTGATTTTGACAAAGACCTAATTCATTTGGAAGCGGCTTCTAAGGTATGCAAGTGGCTTAAGTTTTACACTTCTGGATGAAAAAGTGCCGAGTTACTCATCAAGTATGTTGCGTAACAACTGAACCTTTGGATACTCACAGATCCAATTGAAGTTGCTAGCAGAAGAAATGCAAGCAATAAACAAAGGTCTTGAGAAGGTGGAGCAGGAACTAGCTGCTTCAGAAAATGATGGTGCAATTTCTATTGGCTTTCGTAAGGTTAGAAATCTCTTTTAGCAGTTGTTTACTGGCCAGATGACTTGTCCCTAGATCTTTCAATGTGCACTCGATTTCCTGTATTTTACTTCCACTTCTTCACAACCCTGCCACCCCAAGGGCTCAAAACCTTATGGGTAGCTTCCGATCCCCACACCTTCACGGCTTCACCAGTGGTCAAATTTGAGCATTTGTGTATTTTTTTTCCCCTGATAGTATATAATTTTGTATGCATACCCACTAAAAGTGAATGTGTATAGTGTCAATATTCTAGCTTTACAGATAACTCTTATGTGTATCTGATTATATTTTACATGTGCAGTAGGTGAACAATAATGATTTTTTTACAACTGAACTGAGCTCGAATACTTCTACAGGCCTTAAAAACCTTTCTTGACGCAGCGGAAGCTGAGGTTAGGTCCCTCATTTCCTTGTATGCTGAAGTGGTGAGTCCCTGCCATAGTATGTTTTCCTGTATTTTTCTTGTTTCCGATATAGATTTTCATAGTTTTGATTTTGCAGGGAAGAAATGCTGATTCCCTAGCTCAGTATTTTGGTGAGGATCCTGCACGCTGCCCTTTCGAGCAAGGTATGTTGCAGCCTTTTTTGTATTCCAATATTCACTTGTTGATGTCTTTTTTGTTTATTGGGTACACAGATGTATATTATTCATGCTATCCTGTCTGAACATTTAGTGATGGAAGTCTAAAAAATCATTGAAATTTTTTGAGCAGAATGTCAGGATAATTCTCTTTTGAGTAATCTTGATTTTCTTGCCACAGGCTGTAGGTTGAAATATTTAGTCATATTTTTGCAGCCCCAGAAGAAGTTCCTCCAGTAATTATGGCTTCTTTGTGCAAACTTGTTATTAGCTAAAAATCATCTAGCAAGTTGAATTGACCTGTTTGCCTGTGCCCCTTCATTTCCGTTACTCGTTGAAGATACTTCATCTGACTGATACACTTATTTTCTTCACAGCTGTGTTTAGTTATGATATTTACCTGACCAGCTATTGCTACTTTATTTTCAGTGACCTCGATTTTGGTTATTTTCGTTAACTTGTTTAAAAAATCACGTGATGAGAATGCTCGAAATGCGGAGGCTGAGAAAAAGAAACTGGAAAAGGAAAGGGAAAAGGCAAGTGCTTCTGGTAAATGAGGCACAGCGATTATTGCTGTGCCAAAGTTCCATCTCCATGAAGCCAGACTGTTACAAGGACCTGCCGTACACCAAAACCTGCGTTCAGATCTCAGTATCTGCAGAGGTGTAGTGTCAGGAGCTCGCTAACCTGACGCCATCCGTTAAATGGTATGCCCTTATCTGCATTCCTTATATATCACCACATATATTTTAGTGATTGCTGTTTGCACAAATTTCCTGTTTGAATTTCAGCACCAAAATGCACATTTGTATGTAAAAGTGGCCTCTTTACCCATACCGAATTCAGATCGTAATGAATTAACTCGTGGCATTTCACTCATGTTCTCTTTTTTTGTATGCGTGTGCAGGTTGCTTTGTGAATTCCAAGGTTTTTTGTTTGGGGAATTTCCATGCTTTATCTCCAGTAGGGATATATGGACAGACGGCCGAAGAAATATAGGGACGCCACAGCTGCTGTAGTTTTCATGTAAATATAGCATTTTCTGGGATATACTTGTAGATAGAATTAGCCCTGGCTGGAAGGAAACAAACAACACGAGTGTTGTTTTGTTTTGTTTTTGGAAATATAAACGAGTGTTGTACAAGGTTACTGCACTATCAAATAACAAACAGGACCATTATACGCTTGAATCCTTGACTTCATCCTATATGCGGTGCGACAGTTGGGAGCTCATTTTACTGTTTACATACTGTAGTATCACAAGAAGTGCAATATGGTTCTTGCTCTTCAGAACAACTGCGTACTGTTTATTCGCCTGCTCGTTCATTCACCAACAGTTTATTGATTCAAATCTCTTTTCACTTGGATCAGTGAAGCCATGGCAAACTTCTTGCGTAATGCGGAGCTCATCTCCTGAGCCCAAGGAAGCTGAGGACGAAGCCGAAGTAGTCGAAGCGGTAGAGGTGCCTCATCAGGTTGATCTTGCGCTCGTTCCAGGGCGGGTACCTGAGCGTCAGCTCGATGAGGTAGCCTCGCTTCATGACCGCCTTCTTGTGGCTGAACATCTCGAACGAGTACTTGCCGTGGTACTGCCCGAACCCGCTCTGCCCCACGCCGCCGAACGGGAGCGCGTCGATCGCGTACTGCAAACGAAGCATCCACCGTCAGGGGAGAAAAAAACACACGATTATGATCAATTTCTTCCTGCGCACATTAATTTAGCAGGAAAAGTGCGGTAGATGTCATGGAATGGTGTTCGTACTTGCACGAGCGCGTCGTTGAAGACGACGGTCCCCGACGACGTCCCCTCCACGATCCGGCGCCGCAGCGCGGCGTCGCCGGTGAAGGCGTAGATGGCGAGCGGCTTGGGCATGGCTCGCACGAAGGCGACGCTTTCCTCGATCTTCTTGAGCTGCAATTTAGCCGGACGCATGCAGCGTTTCAGTTTCAACGGAGATGAAGACGGGAGCAGCGACAGCGTGTTAATGAGTGCAGGGTGTACCGTGATGATGGGGAGCAGGGGGCCGAATATCTCCTCCGTCATGATCGCGGAGTCGAGCGGCGGGTTCAGCAGTATCGTGGGCTCGATGTACCTGAGACAGATCAGTTTCGTCAGGAGATACATAGTAGCTGTCAGTTGAGGAATGTTCATCAGAACTCACAAGTTCTTGGCGTCCATGGAGCCGCCGTGCAGGATGGACGGCGCCACCGCCTTGTCTTTCAGAAGTTTGCTGAGCCTCTCGAAGTGGCGCGCGTTCACGATCCGTGCCATGTGGTCCGGGTCCGAGAAGAACCTCTTCAGCGTCGACTTGAGCACCTTGAGCTTCAGCGTGAGCAAAAACAGACGATGCACGTCAGATCGATACGACGGGAACGATTCATTTCTTCAGGCAGTCACGGACGAGCGTGCGTGCATGCTTGATGCGGGAAGAAATCAACCGGGCCTCACCAGAACGGGCAGGAAGCGCTCCTCGACGAGCACGTAGTCGATGGCGAGGCAGGCCTGGCCGGCGCAGGACGACCACTTGGCCCCGATGATGCGGTTCACGGCGATCTGCAGCTCCCGCGCGCTGTCCATCATGTCGAAGATGCAGGGGCACTTGCCGCCCAGCTCCAGCGCCACGGGCGTCAGGTGCCTGGACGCCGCGGCCATCACGGCGCGCCCGATGCGAGGGCTCCCTGAATCAGCATCCAAACCAAACACAGTGTACGTGTAACGTGACCACAACGAACATAAGTACACGATGACTAGCTGGATGGCACAAGCTAGCGCCGCGTGCGTACCGGTGAAGAGGACCTTGTCCCATCGGTGCTCCATGAGCTGCTCCCCGACCTCGGGCCCGCCCTGGACGACCTTCACGGCCGAGGCGTCCACGTACCGCCCGATGTTGTCGCCGATGAACTTGGCGGTGCACGGCGACAGCTCCGACGGCTTCACCGCCACGGCGTTCCCGGCCGCGATGGCCCCGATCAGCGGCTCCAGCGACAGACCTGCGCGTAAGCAGCATCAATTAATCAACGCACATGGCTGAGCCCACTGCCTATTCTGGCGGTAAACGTGCTGCATGCCTGCCTGCTTTCCGTAGGGGTAGCAGCAGCACCAGCACTGCAGCTTCTGAGAGCAGAGCACCGTACCCCACGAGCGCGATGGAAATGGCACCCCACACAAAGGGCACATGGTGCCTTTGAAGTTTGTTGCCCCCTTGCCCAATTACGGTACGAGCAGAACTATAGTGACGGCTCGGCTGGTCCTAACTGTATGTAATCGATACGAGTAGTACAATACGACTAGATTTTTGCTGGTATGTAGTACACGGCACACGGTACTTTTAGCACGGACGAATCTTGTGGTGCTAATGTCTCTAGCTAACATTACGCCGTCTGATCGAGAGGAACTCGTAGCATCCGACCGGCTTGCTCAATTGCTCTACAATAGCAGTAACGTATTTCACGGTGCGACTGAAAATGAGCCATGTGTTTCTTAAAAATCTTGTTGCCCTGAGAAGATAGTAGTAAGTACTATTCTTCTTCAGTGGCCACTAATGGTCTCATCACAACATTAATTTTGACGGCTCCCGGGTTGTACCTCAAGCAGTATCGTGTCACGGAAGGACCAGAGCAACGCCATGAAGGCGAAGAATATCACGAGATTGCTTTGGGCGAAAGCTCCCGTCAGGACAGGCTGATTAGTCCACGTCCACCCCCCTCTCGTCTTTTACTAGTACTGACTAGGCTATGGACAGTGCTTTAAACTGGTGATGGGGTGCGTGAGTTCTGAGCCGTCGGATGGTGGTCCAACCGCTAGGAATAGAGGAAGCGTGGAGATTAAAGCGGCCATGTGGTTAGTCTCCAACAACAAGGACTGTGAGGATGATTATCCGAGTGATCGATCGCTATCAAGCCTAGTACTATTAATTGAAGCACAGGAGACAGCGCATGCAGAGTAGGAGACCGGTAGCTGGAGCACAAACATGCTCACTACAGCAGTGTTAAGTGTGCCACTTAAATCCCACACTACTTTTCTAATGCGATGTTTATGGAGGAAAAATCCTACTACTGTAGTAAAAACCATGGGGCCAGTTTATCATGAATGAAACCTGCGATCTTATCTGTAAGCAGATGGAGAGAAGGGAGGGAGGTTGGTACCCAATGGGACGTTCCAGCAGGAGAAGACGAGGATGACCCCGAGCGGCTCCGGCACGATCTGCGCGGTCGCCGGGAACGCCACCAGTGGAATCCACACCTGCGCAACACCAACACAGCACGGAGTGACGGAGGCGTCAGAAAAACAGCTGGCCACCTCAGTCGATCAGCTACTAATGTAAGCATTTTCGCAGCTTGTTAATTACCCTCTCCGGAGTCGTCCATTTGACGAGCTGCCGAAGCGCTTCGTTGGCCGACTTGACGAGCAGCCCGACCTGAGGAGTAATCGAACCAGCAACGACGCAGGAAGCAGAGATCGATCAGCCGAAGCCGCGGCATATGTAATGCG
Organism: Eragrostis nindensis; assembly: GCA_012490785.1. Lineage (NCBI taxonomy): Eukaryota > Viridiplantae > Streptophyta > Magnoliopsida > Poales > Poaceae > Eragrostis > Eragrostis nindensis. The sequence continues at coordinate 446,291 of JAAXCT010000242.1, forward strand.
TGTGGTGCGCGCGCAGAAATCAAACCTCGTCCCTGTAGGCCTCGGCGCGGTGCTTGCCGAGGTCCTCGCGGAGCGCCGCGAACGCCGCCTCCTCCTCCTCCTTGAGGAACCGGAGGAGGCCCCTGAGCTGGGCCTCCCGCCACGCCAGGCTCCGGGTCCGGCCGCTCTCGTACGCCTGCCGCAGCTCGCTCACCGTCGCGCCCAGCTGCCCGGCCACGGCCATTGCGCTGCCCCCTCCCTGCTCCTGGAGCTTGCGCGCTCTCTGCTCGAGCTCTCACTCTGATGGAGGAGGCTGAGCGGATGCGAAGGGATCGATGGTGGCGCAAGAGAAGGCCGGCTTTGGGTCTCCTTATTGGTGACCCATTTATTGCAACAACTGGGGAGCTGATGACAGGAGAGGCTTCAATGCGGATCGTGTACCGCAGTGCACCGTACAGCAGTTTACTGAAATCATTGTTCATTGTTTTTTTTATGTAAAGGAATATTCATTTTTGCGGAGGATTAGTAGTAATAATCATTGGATCATGTACTGTACCGCACAGTACAGTGCTCTACTGAAATCATTATTCACTTCTTTTATGCAAAGGAATTATCGTTCATTTGGTAGTAATAATAATCTGAATGAACGGCCGACGATGCGCATACACGGTTTGGTTTGGAGGATTCCAGATCCTTGCGACGCTGCCCATGCATTGGTCCTCCTATTTGTTTGAGCCTTTGAGGAGTAAACGGAGTTGACGACCTCTCTTTTTGTTCCAGGAACGGTGCAACAAGGCGACGTGATTTTCCTGTGCAGTGCACGATGGCAAAGTTGGCTCTGAATTATTGCCCGTCACTGCATCGACTGGAGACGAGTCTTCTTCCCTCAATTGAGACCGGCAACCTGTCGCCGGTTCATCTGCTGCATGCTTGGCGCTTGGTTGTGGCCGCCTGGAACGGAGCTGGAGCGGTGCCGCGTTGCGTCTACTGTAGCGTCCAAGTCAATCTCTGCCGCCGTCCGCGTGGCCCATGAATCGAACTCAGCCACCACCTCGCTTCCCAGTGGGGAAACTGGGTTGGTCGGCCGTTCCGAGTTCAGAATTCTCTCGATCTGGTGTTGGCTGCGAGGGGCAGGTGCAACGCTCAACACGGTCCTGATTGTTCGTCCTGAAAGTAATGTATGGCCGATCGAAGCAGCTCTGCCTCTGCGGGCATGGGCGATGTCTGCTTGGGCGATATCAAGCGCACCTGGCACGTCGGATGCATGTCCTCTCTGTTGCGGCATGGGCGTCGTGCGTGGGTTCGAAAGAGTTGGAGCTTCAAGCCACGGTGGCCCGCATGGCGCGCTCACGCCCATGGCGCTGCACCTGCACGGCCTTGTGCTTTGCCCACAGGCGTTCCGGCCAGCTAGCGCGGCGCGCGCGCGTCGTTGCGATGCGAGGGTTTTGGGCCGGCAGGTGGGTCTTTCTCATTCATGCCTGCCTGGGCCGTGCTCCACCCGCGGGCTTACGAACGGACGTCCGGCAGCAAAGTTTAGACGAAAACCGGCGCGCTCGCGCTCGTGGGTGGAGGCCTGTTGCGTGCTTGGTTGGTTCATCGCACGAGTGGGCCGCGCCACCCCACGAACCCACTGAACGTTAGCGTCACCGAAAGCCCAACACGAGAAGTTCGATCGCATGGGTTCGAAAAAAAGAAGTTTGGGCACGACGCGCCGTGATGAGGTGAGGTCGCTTGGGCCACGCCCTGGAGCTGCTCTCGTGTGACGACTTCAGAGGCTTGCGCGGTTGCGCCACCGCGGAACCGTTGGCTGCCGGTGCCGCCGATGTGCGGCGCGGCGTTATCCCACCGAGCTCAGAGCACGCCGGGCGGTCGCGGGCCAAAACAATCACACGCCCTTCGTCCGGATCGAAAGCTCGGAGCAATCGTGACGGAATAAAAACCGAGCAGGGACGGAGCAGCCGAGATCGATCCGGTGAGAGTCAGGCCACCAGTTCGAGCAAAGCAACGGAGGCGGTGACAACAGAACAGGGAGCAACACGACGCCGGCGCCGAGAACGGGCGGTGCGTCGGTGCCGCATAGAGACACACACACGATCGCGCAGAAAAGGAGATTGTGCCACTGCCAGATCTCTTTGATTTTCAGGATAATAGTTCGATCCGTACTGAAAAAGGAGGCGTGAACAAAGTAATTGTCTTTGGTTTATCCGTGTTGAATCAATCGTGGGCCTCTCGCTTTACTATAGATGAGAAAGGCACCCTATGAACACACACGTCGACGAACGATTTCCACACATGGGATACGTGTTTGTTTATTGTATACTCCTACGTGCTTGCGCAGTGCACGGTGATCGATGCCATCACACGCATACTACACACCTTTTTCTTTACACAAAAGTATGAGGCCAGTGGAAGTATACTATCCTTTGCTCGTTGGCGAAGCTTGCCCGGAAGCGAGAACTACCGCACGTGATCTGAACTGAGCCCTTAGCATAAACAACGGAGGGTTTGGTACCGCGGGTCTGTGGCACGCCGCATAGAGAGAAGAAGGAAAACGCCCTTGGCCTTGGTTGTACTTGTGCCAGTACATAAGGAACTGAAAAATCTTACCCCAAAACAAGATCCGGCGTGGCTTCTTTATACTCCCTTCGTACCGATAAAAGAATTCTGAGCCGGTCCACCAATTCGGAGTTCTTCATCACATCCTATCAAGTGATCCAGGTATGCAAGCGCCTGCATGCGCGCCTGCTGGAATGAGACTCGATAAGGATTCGCTGGCGCCACATGACACAGCTGTGGTCATCACTGACCGCTGATGGAAGAGTTTGTTGGCATCAGTGGAAACCATCATCGCGGAACGATGAGGCTCACCAAGCTTAGGTACGGACACGCCATGCCTGCCTGACTTACTTCTCCGTCGCGCTTGGAGCTCAAGCTGTCAGAAGCACCAGCACCAACCTGTTGGAACCACCGCAAATCTTCGACAGCAGTACCGAGCCAATAGAACGAGTTTGGGCCATGAGAAATACAGCACATGTTTTTCCCCTCTTTGCAGGTTGTGTTTTTCCTCTGGCCGTCGTTGTATCGGTTGTTGGGGTGTCATACGGAACACCTACTCTGCGCCGTATCGTGCAATCTTCTAATATCCTAATGCCGTCGCATTCGTCACATATGACGATGTCCACGTCAGCAATAAAAAAAACAGCCATTAAAAACAGAATCAACGGTAAATCCTGAGGCGCCGCATCACTTCACCTTCACCCGAGAAGCCGCCGCCGTATCGATGGCGTCGCCGTGCGCCTTGTCGCCCCGCGGACATGCCGCCGGGCTCCAAACAGGCGAACACTACGCCTGCAGGCGGACCCAATCCCACGCCAGGCGGACCCAATCCCACGCCGCCGCTGTCGAGAAGAACCGTCACGCTGACTTCTCAAGAACCACGCCCCTAAGAATCCGGTGACGAATCGAGCCCCAGAGCACCGCTAATTAGTCCACGGCATCAAATCCGGCCGGCAACGTGAAAAGAATAGAGTTAATCGGGCCTAGCTTCTCTATGAGAGTAGAGAGAGAAAGAGAGCGGCAGTGGAATAAGAGAAGGCGGTCAGCTCTTGCCCGCCGGCCGCCGCTGCCTAGCTATGGCCACTGAGTCAGCCATGCTGCATCACCTCAACAGCGCAAGCCGCCTCCACGCCCGTTCTCGGGCGGATACCGCGCCGGCAGGTCTCGCGCCGCTGAAGTCGAGCAGAAGCGCCCGACAGACTTCCTTCTCAGCAGCGCGCCCCAGGACCAGGCCGGCGGCGGGTTGAGCCGAAAGACAACGCCGAGTAATTAACTATGATGAGGGTTGGATGCTGTGTCGTGGACAAAAAATTTACTTGATAGCTGCAGCTATTAGCAGAGAAGGGGTGGAAAAAAGCAGAGGCCCGTAGCAGGTACTAATACTAACTACTATAAAAGTGATAGCGGCGAATTGTTTTTGTTCCCAGCTCAAGAGAAACAGCTCGAGAAACTTCAGTGGCCGCGTGTCCGCACAGAAGCAGGCAGGCAGCCGTGCCAACAGAAGGAAATGACACATGGAGCCTACGAGAATACCAGAAACTCCATGGCTGTTTGGTCCCATTTATCTGTTTTGCTTGCCGTTTGGACCTATTAGAGGATTTTATAATATTACGTATTATGACAAAACTTTCTACTACATCTGTAATTCCTTTGTCACCCATTTTAATTAGTTTCACTAAACAAGAATCAGTGCGTCTAGAGTTAAAATTCATACAAACAGTCAGCTTGTAAAAATATCAAAAATTATGAGCTCATTTATAGTTCCAAAAAATTGAAAAAAAAGCTAATATTGTGAAATAGTGTCCCTTCAAAGCACATAGATTAGGCAAAAAGCAAAATTAGCTACAACACACTCTAACTCTTGTATTTCGTGCGATGAAATAAAAAAATCAAAAAAATCAAAAAAAAATAAAAAAAACAATTTCCTCTGTTTAGTTAGCTAAAAACCACACTTCTGGACTTTAACTCTCGTATTCATGCAATGAGATAAAAAAAATTAGAAACAAATCACTTTCCTCTGATTTAGTGTGTTGCACCTAAGAAACCGCACTATTTTCTGAATGACACACATCATAAATGATACATGTATTTAGGATGTAATAGTATTGTTCAGATCACCTATTCTAATATACACCCATCCTCAACTTTGATACATGACAATATATCCAACTCCTCCCGCCCTCAAGGTTCAAGTTTAGAAACAGCTGGGTTGATGAAGGAATCTCTTACTATAAAATTTGGATTTTGATATAGGAATAGTATGGTTACCACAAATGTAATTACTGACGGGTTATTAAGCGCGGTAACGCCGCGCCATGTTTCTAGTCCCTTTCTTATGACTCGTTCATTTTTCGTGAGTGAATGATTGAGAAACATCGAGTTAAAGTTCAGATCGTCAGGGCTCGATCACCAGTGGTGGCCGTCTGCCGCTGAGTCTCCTTTCCCGTGCTTTGAAACAGAGATGTGTAAAGCGATCGGGAAGTTCCTTTCTTCAGGACAAGGGAAAATCTAGCCTGCAAAAGTGAAAGATTACTGCAACATGTTCAATTGTTCAGTAACTCGCAAAAAAAGGAATGTTCAATTGTTCAGTAAGGCAGGAGCCCAAGCGAGAAAAAATGGGCCATTTTAAGATCGGAAAATCTTCACGTAATACTAATGTGCGAGTCGTGAATTGAGGCAAAACTCTTCTTAAAGCAGAGTTGTTTTTTTCGTTATTTTTGTCACTAGTTTTTTCGCATTTCTTTTGAGGAAAGCAGAATGCATGAATGATTCAAACAGATCAGACACTACGCTGTTGCCAGTGGGAGCATGTGGGCTGATCTAAAATTAGAGCTGGAACCACGACCAACGTGAAAAAGGAATCCAGCTTTGACTGGCAAAAACGCTTTCTGGTGGTGGCACTACTCATTTGGGAGCTCTTCCTGGGGAAGCTAGCTCAATATATATACTTGTATAATTTTAGACCAATTCCTTCCCGTCAATAATTGGCCTTCTTAATCGTACTTGCAGCTCCACATGGATGAGTATAATTAGTGTACCAACATCCAGTCCAGCACCTAGTTAACTGTATGTGTGTAATAGAGTACCAGCATATGCGTCAAAAAAATAATAGAGTACCAGCATCCAGTATTTAACTGTCTGTTCTTGGATAGGATTAATCGGGCAATGTCATCAAGAGGCATGGGTGGCAATCTTTCAGCCTTTCAGTCTTTCTCCAACATTGTCAACAACGCCATAAAAAATCCGCTCCTAACACCAGATAAACCTCTTGGAAACCTTGCAGCTACACCTAATAATGCGATATCGACAAGACCAGTCGATCATTAATGGACTAATGGTAGTACAGCTATGTCACTGATGTACCAACACGCCATGGCATTAAACAAAATTTTCTAGCAGTTCTACATGCTTTAATTTTCCCCCTACCTCACCACACTAAAAATCCTTCTAATAACTACTGCTATTACAATACTAGTCCTAGCAAGAACGAAGTATTTACAATCCGAGCCATCCGACTTAGATCAACATCTTGCCGTCTGGTTTCGATCCAACGGAGGTCTTCTCCTGGAGGACGCGCACCACGTCCGCCATGGACGGCCGGAGCCCGGGACTGTCGCTGATGCACTGCACGGCGAGCTCCGCCACGACGGCGGCCTCGGCGGCGTCGTACTTGTCTCCGAGCCTCCGGTCCATCACGTCGGACACGTTGCCCTCGCCGAGTTTGGGCGCCACCGCGGCCGTGAGCCGGTGGCCCGTCTCGCGGCAGACGGCCTCCTTCCCCGTCAGGAGCTCGAGCAGCAGCACGCCGAAGCTGTACACGTCGCTCTTCTTGGTGGCCACGCCGGAGCGGAGCAGCTGCGGGTCCACGTATCCCGGGGATCCCATGACGGAGCGCGCCGACGGGCGGCCGCGCACCACCGTGGCGGAGAAGCCGGCGTGCGCGAACCCGAAGTCGCAGAGCTTGGCGTCCATGCCGGCGTCGAGGAGCACGTTGGACGACTTGACGTCGCCGTGGACGACCGCCGGCTGCCGGCTCTCGTGGAGGTACTCCAGCGCCTGCGCCAGCTGGAACGCGACCGCCACGCGCCGCGACCACGGAAGCACGTCGTCGTTTCCGTGGAGGCGCTGGTGGAGGTCGCCGTTGGGCGCGTACTCGAACACCAGCGCGCCCTCGTCCTGCTCCTCGCAGTAGCCGAGGAGGCGGACGACGTGCGGGTGGCGGAGCGAGAGGAGCACGTCGAGCTCCTGCCGGAACGCGCGGTGGAGGCGCTCGCTGCTGCAGTGGACCTTGACGGCGGCGAGGCGGCCGGGGAGGGAGGCGAGGTACACGGTGCTGAACCCGCCGTGGCCGATCACCCGGGACGAGAACCCCTTGGTGGCGGCCTCCACCTCCGCCCACGCCAGCTGCCTCGCCGCGCCGCCGTCCTCCTCCAGCTCCAGCTCCAGCCCCGCCGGCTCGGCCGGCGCGACGCGCGAGCTCGCGGCGCCCATCGAGTCCCCGCGCTTCCGGAGGTCGCCGCCGCGGCGCGCGTAGGCGAACAGGCCGCAACCCTTGAACATTGTCATCAACGACGATCTTAGAGCGAGCGAGTGGCTGCGAGTGAGCAGAGCGCTCTCGTGAAGTCTCGAGAGAAAGAAGGAGCTCTCTCTCGTCTCGTCTCTTCTCCTTTAATCGCCTCCTCCGAAGCTTGGTCGCTGGGTTTTTGGCCGTGCCTTCGAGGATAAGCTGTGGACAGGTTGGACAGAGGAGGCGGGCGGGCAGATGAGATGAGAGGAGAACGGCTAATCAGCTAATGGCTGGCTTCACTGGCTGGCTCCGTGCATGCTACAAGTCAAATGCCCACCTGTGCATATATATGTCGCCGCGCCACGGCCTCTGGCTGCTTTCCTTGCAATGTTTTGTTAGCTAATGGGGTGGGCCACAGCTAATCATTGTGCGAAAAAGAAAGCCACAGGACAGAGGAATGATGGTCACTTGTGGACGTCATGGATCGGAGTTTCCTGTATTCCATTTTATTTTATTTGTTATTACTAATGCCGTGTGCGTCGGTCATCAACGTGCTCTTGACCGCTCTTGCGCTTGTGCCGATTATTAAACGACGATCATTCTAAAATCGTGCTGGTTTAGAATGTAGAGGATTTGCCACTTGGTATCTTTAGTTTCCATTTGGTGTTTCTTTCTCCGTGTGGAGAATACTAAACCGTACTTGCACCTGCTCCTGTTTGCAAGTTGCCCACTACTAGGTAGGAACTCATGTTTACTTGATGCGTGTCTCTCTCCCTCTGGACTGTCCGAAGCAGTGAAGCTCGTGCGTTTTCCCTGCATCAGATTCCAGATGGGTAAACCGACAATTTCAGACAAACGCCACCTGCAACCCGTACTCCCATTCACGCGCCTCTTGAAAACCAGCACGCGTGCAACATAAGCAAGCGGCGCGCTGTCCACAAGGCACAGTGAGATTCGTCCGCCCTGGTCCCGGACCCCGGGCCTATTACAGACAGACTGTTAGAGATAAGCAGAGAGTGATTATTAGCCGCCGTGCAGTACCGTCCACGGCAGCACAGTCCTCGACCTGCTTCAAGCGTCGTCCCGCTCACACCGAGACGCGTCGCATCGCCACCAGCCCGCCGTTCCGTTCGTTGCAACGTGCGACACAGCAACAGCATGGAATTGGAAACCATGCGATGCACGAGCCCCGCACGGGGCCGTGAATACGAACGCGGACACGGCGAGCGGAGCACCTGCCCCCTCGCGGCCTCGCCCGCGCTCGCGTTGTTGACTCGCTCACTCACCTAACAGAGCAGCGGCGTTGCGCGCCACTCCGCACTCGTGCGGCCTCGCTCCGAATCCAATCCGCACAGCGCCGGTCGTTGCACCGTATCCATGGGGAATTAAGTTAGTCGAGAGTCAGGTGGGTGAGGAGACCGGGGCATCATCTGGCGGGAGAGAAATGACCGTGTTTTCAAGCGAAATGAGAAGCAGGTTGATCGACTGATATCTGAAATAAAAGACGAAGCAAGGCTTTGGGGTGTGGCAGGGGCCAAGCATCTCTCCGCCTTAGTTGAACCTCCGATTAGCGAGTAATCCGTTTTTTGTTTTCGCATACTTAGCCCATGCTCCTAAGTATGTTTGTGTCGCTACACATTTCGTGTAACAAAATCTATTTCTTCTTATGATATATATGCCGGCAATGTTCCGGATCTTTCGAAAAAAAAAAAGGAGACCGGGGCATGGCACCGCCGACGCGCACGGGGACCGACGGTGATCGCGGTGGGTGTGAGGCAGGGAGATCGGAGGGCAGAAGCTTCGTGCCGGGAGCCCAGGAGTACAGAGGCTCGGGCGGTCACGAGTCGGGGTCCAAGTGAGCCGAACGTGGCAACGACTTTGGTTGGGACGCGACTTCTTTGGGAGTATGAAACAGCGAAACAAGCCGTGCACTCCTCCTGCGGCCGCAAGATTTGCCTCCTAGTCAGAATCAACGTCTTTTTCGTGTTGTTTATAAGGTGCGCTGTGTGCTTCAACCTGCAAGCAAGGCACAGGTTCGTCAGGGGGAGATGCCTGTCGGTGTCGCGCTCCGGTCGTGAAACACAAGCTCTAAAAACTCGCCCTGATTTGATTCCGTTATTACTTGATTCGCGATAAGGACCATCGACAGTATTTGGTTTTGAGGTTTTCATGAGACTGTTATTGGCATTTGGCAGAAGAGCCACAGAGAGTTGCTGAACGTGCAAGGGCAGTAATAATGCAGAGCAGAAAAGGGAATTTACAAGAACCCTACATATAGTACAAGAGAATAGTTCATCTGAAAAAAAAAAACCGTATCAGGAAACCAGACATCCGAGAAAAAATAGTCACAGCAACGTACATGGATAACTCACGGTCTCGCATTTCATATACCCTGCCGGAATCGGAATCGAGTTTGTGCCTGGAATGGATGACACGATCAGGTTGGTGCAACAGGAAATTTCCGCTGGGATGCTGCGTGCTTGGTGCAAGGACTGCAGAGCGAGCGAGACTCGTTCGTCACCTAACTAAGCTAGGGACCAGGTTTACGAGAAAAAACTTTGTTAATCGGATCCTGATAACAAAATCAAAGGCTCATCAGTTGGTACGTCAGTGTCCGTACCGTTCGCACACGAACATCAAATATCAAAAGTCTTGGCGAAAATAAAATTAAACATAATGGATGCGTGTTCCGTGTACTTATGAGACAATGAGAATCACGCGTCAAAGAGCCACTGGATAACGTCGGCATCTACAAGCAAACAGACATGTATTTCGTGCCAGATTATGTAGGGAACCTAGTGCATGCATAAAATTAGCGATTGATTAGTGATTCGAATCCTTGAGGTGAAATAAGTTATTGGAGTATACGAAGTATGTTGGACCATGTCGGTATATCACGTAAGCAGATTGTTGGACAAACAAAGGGGCAGAGAAGACGGGGAAGGACGTATATACCACACTTAGATTATTCAGGCTTGTACTATCCAAATAATGGAGGTTTTCGTCAAATATAGGCGGAAGCTTAGTGTGCTTTTGAAATGAAAAGATTACTATTTTCACACCATATGTTTGGTGATTTGAGCTCTAGCCATAGAGAATGATGTAGAGGTCGGGCTGCTTTTATTTGCTTAATGAATAGATTTTCTTTTATCTAAAAAAATTATCATAATAAGGTTTTGAACAAAAGCTATTAAATCATTAATAATCAACAATAAAGGTATATTCGCAACTTCGCAGAAAGCATAGGTCTCTCTCTATCAGCACCTGCATTTCTTTAAATAAAAGAAAAAGAACAAAGTGGTGATCATATGGGCCATGATTCAATTGAAAAATAAAATCATACGGGCCATACCATTTGAAAGAGTTGATTCGCCCAAGGCTGTGAATATTCCTAACATTTCGGTTTGTTTTGGACCAGAAGGGCCCATAACTTCGAATTTCTGACGACACTAATATTACTTTAGGTGGACAGAGCCCATATGATCTATGGGCCTTAAGGGCCGTCATTGCCTTTTCAAAAGCACTCCATAACTTTTTTATCGCATAATACATTCAGACATCATTCCGTTATTTAATTTTCAGATTAGATGGAGTTCGATCAGATTTCATCTCTGAAGGAAGAAGAAGCGGATGCTCATGCAAAGCTGCAATCCTACACGACGGCCGAAAACTTTCTCGCCAGACCACTGTATGCGATCTATTAACAGGCATATTATAAAGCGTTGTGCTGCTAATTCCGCATTATCTGATCGAGCGCTTGCAGATCCATGAACTAAACTGAATCGTGAATCTCTCGCCAGCAGATCCGTTGTTGGTTAGTGGTATCCAGGTAACCTTGGCACACCAGTGCCACAGAAAAACACAACGGAACCAGCTCACTCTAGCTGTCTACAAAATTTATAGTGCAGTTGGGTAAAGTTAGAAGAAGGTTAAAGGTTTGCGATGTCCTGAATAATTAAATCTTGATGATGCAGTACAGGGACAGGTCCAAAGAAAATTGTGAAAGAGGTCGATGAGACCTGTCAACTTCAGAAATCAGAAGAACCCATGGATCGATCCCTTTGACATCAGCTGTTCAGTCCGGTGACCAGAATAAGCAACCCATATAAAAAACTCAGTCGTGGATGCACTGTCTGACTGACGCTGAAAGAGAGGACGATTTAAAACGTTTCCTCGGCTCTTCCAAGTTGAGTTCCCAGTTGCCGCCGCCGATGAGGGATCATTGCACGGGCGCATCATCAACGTCACAAACCGCTCATGTGTACCAAAAGAAGGAGAATAAAGCAAAGCAGGAGCCACTACACAGACACAGGCCCTTTCTTTGACGTCTAATCCAAAGGACGCCATCGCTGCTGTGCTGCTGCTTCTGTTGTCACGGTGATAGCAACTCACATTTCCGTTCCACAGGCACGCATGTGATGGTGACTTTGGATCAAAGGCATCACTCGCCCTCAGATGGCGAGCGAGAGAGGCAGCTTAAGCTCGGATCATGAGGCATTAGTTTATCTTTATCAGGCAAGGCTAGTAGCCAAAGCACCAGCCTATCTGCTTCTGATGCAGATGTGTGTGTGTGGATTATTAAATTCCCTGATAAGGAACGCACGAGCATGGGCTGGGCCTGTCCCCCTGAATCCGAACTGTAAAAACTTATGGGTCTGTGATGTCACCACTCGTAAAAGCGTTGGTGCCTGGTGCGATCGAGTCTGTGCATGTTAAAGCCGTCTGCTTTAGTTTAAAGGTTGCTTTTGGCGCTAAACTAAGATGGGGCTAACACCATGGTCATCCACATCAGTGTGGTGTAAAAATGGGATCAGATCAGATCAGATCGTCACGACTCAGAGAAGCAAGTTGAAGAGCAGAGATAAACTAAGCAACCCGGATAGTGTTAGTAGCTTATTATTCGGGTTCGTGTCTGGCCCACTCCATTAAACTGAGACTTGCAAGTTACATCTTCTCATAATGCCATCCTCATCATCCGTTGCGGAGTCGCGAGGCGCCATTATTTTTGCCAACTAAAGGAAGATACTTGCCGCGGAGGTGATTCCCTGTGTTCCCCCCCAAAGTAAACGGCGTATATTATGTTAATAGCTAGCTTCACCTAATCGTCGTTGTTAGCAGTCGCAACTACTGTTCAGAGGTTGTACACGGAGTACTTCTTGTTAGAGTATATTTGGTAGGTTAGATTATGTATCTAGGATTGCTTTATGTGTCTCAAGAGGTGTCTTGCCCTCCAAATCATATACTCTCATATATACCGGCTGAGAGGCTCATAACAATACAACTACATATTATACAACAATCTATCTCTTTTACATAGTATCACGAGTTTAGGTTACCCGATCCTAAACCTAGTCTTCCGCTGTTCTTCGCCGCGCCGGCGAGATGGATCCCCGCTGCCCCTCACAATCTATTCGTCTTACACATCTGCGCGCAGCTGTAATTCTCCAACAAACTAAATTCGATCCATGTGTTGTCGTGCATGCACGCCATGCTCGTAGCACCACGCCTCCACTCCATACGTTCGACAGTAATTTTTTAGGTGAACCTGATATATATGATGCTCCAGGCTAGTTACAAGCAGGATGAGAAAAAGGCCACAACAGAATGGATTTGACTTTGTTTTTTTTACGAAGATTTGACTTTGTTTGTGTAATTATAAAAAGTGGTTGGAATAGGCAGGGTGTGGATCCGACGACCGCCCCGCCGAGGATGCGAGCGGAACCGGCGACACGCATCGCATGATCGGTCGACGCGGGTGAAGGAGGGCAAGGCAAACGTAGCGCCGCCCCGCTGTCCGTGCTTGCGAACAGTAACGTGCAACGCTCGGCTCGCCGCCGCCCCGGCCTGCCTCGCCGCCGAACGCCGGAATTATGGTTGGGACCGTGGCAGGTGACGGGGGGATGAGTGGAATGGAAGAAAGTGCCAAGCGAGCTAGCGTTGCTGGGGGATGGACGGATGCGTGGTTACTCTTGGCGGTGGGGGGCTCGCTCGCTGTGGCCGGTTCCTCCGTGTAGCTAGTGATCACGTATGGTGAAGCACTGTGCGTGCGTGACGCCACAAGCTAGCTAGTGACCGACGACAGCGGATCATGGGGGTCATGCGACCAGCATTCACGCTTTAATCTGTTGCCAAGAACTAACCTTTCCTTCTTTTTTCCTCCTGGATTCCCGCCACTTGATCTGTTTGCTTACAAGTTGCACATCTGTGATTAGCTAGTTTCCTAAACAGTGGAGTGCTGATGAGATGATGCCCCCACAAACACCAACCTCTCTAACCGATCGATCAGGGGGCAACAAGTGCGTGACTGACTGATCAAATGGCGCGGCGGGCGTATATAGTAGAATCCAAACCGGCACACATGGGGCAGGCGAGCTAGGCTGATTAGCGCGCTCTCTCGACCACTTCTTCCGCCATACTGTGTCATGGAGCTAATAACTGGCGGAGGCGGTGCACGGACGGAGGGGTGGGTGGATGGGACAAGGAGGCGTTGGGTGGGTGCTGGAGAGGCTGGCGGTGTAGCGTGGCGTGGCGTCGCGTGCATATCAGCGTCATGTGTGGCTTCGCTAGCTGATGAAGTGCGCCTGCATGTGACAACTAGCTAGGCTACCGATTCTTGGGTGGGTTGTGCGCGCCAAAGGTGCATGGTAAGATTTTTGCACTAGCATAGCAGTTAGGTGGGCAAACGGTGGCCCGTCCCAGTGCTGTCCATGGCTATTTCCGTGCATGCTTCCACAGCACCGTGTAGACGAATAGTAACATCCAGCTAGATTAGGAATGACACGAGATCAGAGGCAATCCCGGGTTTGATCAGATAGCACAAGTATCCCTCTACCCGTAATCTACTGGACTTGTGAGACCGCTTCGCCATGCCAGACTCATATTCCCTCCATCCTAACATAGCTGGCATTCTGGTTGGACACAGAGATTAAAAATGATGAAAAAAGATACTCCCTCTGTCCCAAAATAGGTGTCGTTTGACTTTTTTTTGACCGCTCGTCTTATTCAAATTTTTTGCGCAAATTTTATTTATTTTTTTACAGTTTATTTTATCATTGAATATATTTTAATCATGACATATTTATTTTTATATTTAAATAATTTTTTTGAATAAGACGAAGGGTCAAACATGATGTCCAGTGACAACTATTTAGGGACGGAGGGAGTAGGTGCAGAGAAAACAGGAAGAAAGGATAGAGATAGAGGCGTATTGGAGTGAGATAAAGTCTCGGGAAATGAGAATACAAGTATTTTGAGAAAACTTGAGATGGCTACAATGCTAAACATTTTGAGACGGTGGGAGTATTGAAGAATTATAGTGCTATACTCTGTTGAATTATGCCGTTGTGTAATTGGACAGGAAAAAAAAATTCTAGTTACTAAGTACGAAAGAAACTACATAAGGATCAGACATAGGGGGTCCATGAGCGTGAAACCGAGTTATTTGTGGGGCGCATGTCTGGTCCCTGTAAGAGAGCATGGAGCCAAAGTGTACTGGTGCGCAACATAATGACGAGAATTGGAACAAGCTGATCAAAAAGCATCGCCAACAACCAGTAATTTTGTTTCTTCCCTCCATTCTGTTCGTTTTGGAATCCTGCGGCTAAAGAAAAACTCGACAACAACAATAATCCTGGCGGAGCAGTGTCGGTGTTCCTAAATAAAATTAAGATGCTCCCGTTCCTGAAAATAAATATACATACAGCATACTGATGCTTCAGGACTATCTCAACCAAAACAAATGCATCATTTTGGTCCGCGAGTTTATGTTAGCCTCCCGAGGTAAATTAAGCAAATCTTACTGATCCATGGTAAAAGAAAAGACTGAAAAAAAAGGTAAAAGCACTGCACTGATAAGTGGATATACTATAGCGGTAGTACATGCATAAACACGGTTCGGTGTGAACGGGTGATGTCGTCGTGTTAGGCCGCGCGCATGGCCGTCATTATCGCCCACTTACCACCAAATTTACCGTCACTTTCCGCCTGCTAATGATTCCCTCGCTTCCGATCCAATCGCAAGCATCCCATCTTCCCCTGTTCCCCGGTTCATTTGTTTGCTTTGCCCATCGTCGTGCTACTGCTCCTGCATCGCCACTTTTTAATCATCGATCTGTCCACACCAGTCACAGCTCGATCGCCTCTTTGGATCGCAGTTTAATCTGGTAAAACTGCACTGGATGATTGGTTTGCTTTGGTTATTACAGGCTTGTGTACGGCTCGCCTACACACTTGGGGAATCTTCCTCTTTTGTGCTTTGCTTATCTCCATTTTATTTTGATTTGAGAGGTGGATGGTCCCGTTCAGGCTTCGCTTGCTCCCTCTTTTGACTTTTCCACATTTTGCTGTCAGATTGGAAAATTAACAGTTGAATCAAGGATAAATGTCACTAGTAGGGAGGGATTTTCTCACCGAACGGATGCCATGCATATCCAATCAAGTTTGCAGAAGCTCCCCCTCCCATCTACCTGTTCCTTTTTGCAAATACGTGAGGTTCTTCCGGACTAAGGTGTAATTTGGCAGAAGGGGTACGTGAGTCAGCACGACACGTGCCGACATGCACGTCACTTCCTGCCTCGCTGTCCTGGTCGAGAGGAAAAGGCCTATCTGTATGTATAGCAGGCTGTATGGGCAATAGTAATAGTAGTAGTGCGCTATAGCGTAATGCAGTAGCAGTTCGAGACGTTTGGTACTAACAACCATGGCGCATGTACACAAAGAAAAAGATGGAAACAAGTCCTGTAGCTGTACACCAACTATGGCGCATGTACGTTGACAAGATTAGTCCAAATGGTGTTGTCACGCAAGCAGTAAAAAGTAGGAGTAATAACTAGTGGCAGTTCAATTCTGATCCGTGAAACATTTTATCAGGATCTGAATATTATTTGATCTTTTGCCCTGAATTGCACTAACAATTTTCGAGGCAAATCTGCACACGCCATTTCAGCTACATTGCCGATATAATCTGAGTAGGTATTGTGAAAGACTTTGCTTGCATAAGGTAACTCCTAGTAATACAGGAAAATGTAGAGCGACAGAAAAACCATAGTAAATATGAGAAAAAAAAAGAGTAAAAACATTTACACGGTTTAATAGGAATATCCCCACGGCAAAAAACTCTCATTTCCTCTGCAAAGCTCAAACTTGATTGAACTGTATGTAATATTTTTTGTATACCTGTATACAAACATGTATACCTCCGCCGCCGGAAGGGGAAAAAAGAAGAAGAAGAAGAAGAAGAGAAAAAAAGAGAGACATCAGAGACTGTTACATCGATGTACAATTCCTGTTTAACTCGATCAACGATGACCTATAAATTACTCTTCAGGGACTTGACTCTCGGTTGCTCTACCACGGCAACCCCACGCTGCGTCCTCCGGTTAAGAGGCCGCAAGGAAGGGGCTCTTATTACACAGAACAAATCAATAAATAATGGAATGGCATGGTGAATTACAGGATGAGAGGAACGGTGGTGTTGGTGTTGGATTGAGATGGTGCATGTTGGAGGGGTGAAGGAGGCGACGGTGAGGTGATGTGATGGCGATGCATATATAGATGCTTGAAGGTTTTGGTTTTGAATGCATAAACCTACTATTGAACCATGGCAACGAAGGTACTCGTCGGAGCCGAGGCCGGCACTGCAGGTGTTGTCGTCGGAGCCGGTGCTGGTGTGCTGTTGGTGCCGCCTGGGTTCGGCCTCTGAAACTGTATCCTGTACTGCATTTTGCCGTCGTCCTCGCCTTCCTCGCCGTCGTCGGTGTATTCGTCGCTGTCCGTCTCGTCAGTCGTGAGCTCCCGGGGCGGCTGCTCGTTCAGCTCCCTGACGATGTCTTCTGGCTTCACAGCAAGCACATATCCGGTTAGCTTTCTGCATTGATCGGGCTCGACAAACACCGAAGTGAAGAAGCAAACACGTTGGACCACACGGTGTCGTTACCTTCTTCGTGCCGCTGTCGACGTCGTGCGCGGCGGTCGTCGTCGGCGCTGCTTCTCCGTTGCTGGTCGGCACCTGTGCACCTCCGCCTGATCCTCCGTTGTTCCTCTTGTCATCATTGATGTTCTTCCCCTCTATCTCGTGCCTGCTCGGGTTGACTTGTTCAGGGAAGGCCGGAGGGGCGGTGGCGATGGCAATGGCCGCGGAAGCCGGTGCGCCGCCGCCCAGTTGTTGCTTCCTGCGGTAGATGGCCTCGAGCTGGTGGAAGTACGGGCATGTCTTGGAGTCCTCGGGCCGCTTCTTGTTGCTCTCCTTCACCTTCTTGTAGTACTTGTTGATGTTCTCCCACTTCTCCTTGCAGCGCTTCGAGCTGCGGTAGTATCCCAGCCGCCGCATCCCGGCCGAGATGTCCTCCCAGAGCGGGCCCTTGGGACCTGAATCCTGGTAGCGCGCGTCCATGTCCATGCGCAGCTGGATGAGCGCGTGCACTTCCGCCTTGGGCCATCGCGACGACGACACCCCGCTCTCCGCTCCGAGCCCGGAATCGACGTGGTGCTCCGACGAGGCGGGCACCAGCTCGAGTGACGCGCCGGACGTTGGGGGCGCGCCGCGCGGCGTGCTGGCCTCGTGGTGGGGTGTTTCCTTGTGCTGCTGTTGCTGTGGCGGCTGCTGCTGGAGCGGCGGGGCAGAGATCGGCTTCGGCGGCGGCGGTGTCGCCTGCGGCGGAGGGGTCGGCGGCGGCTGGCGAGGAGGTTGCTTCGGCGGCGGCGTGGTCTGGGCTTGCATCTGTACTGGCATTGGAACGATGACGGCGGGAGGCGGTGGTTGAACAGAGTGGCCGCCGATGCGCTGGAGGAAGGCGATGATGGCGGCGTCGCGAGAGGCCGCCGCAGCGCGCTCCTGGGCCAGCTGGTCCTGCTCGCGGTTGAGGCGCGCGACCTCCTGCCTGCGCCACGCCTCCTCCCGCGCCGAGCGCTCGACCTCCCGCTTCTCCATGGTCTCCAGGAACCGCCGCTGCATCTCCTCCTGCCTCTCGACCACCTGCTGCAAGAGACCCTCGAAGAAAGACATCATCTTCTTGCTGCCGCCGCCGCCGCGCTTCCGCTTGCCGAGGCTGCCGCCCGTCTCCGCCGTCATGTCGTCGTCCTCGGAATCGCCGTCTGAGTCCGAGTCCGACATGGACGAGAAGCTGAGGCCTTGCAGGTTGAGGGGCTGCGGCGGCGGCAGCTCCAGGGGCGCCGGCGCCGGCGCGGCCGAAGATATGGGCGCCGGCTGCATCGGCCCGGTTGACGGCGGCAGAGAATTCATCGGCGGCGGCGCGGACACCTGGGCCGCGAAAGCGTGCGGCGGCGGGGCGCTGCTTGCGGGAGGCAACTGCTGCTGCTGCTGCTGTTGCGGCTGCGGAGCGGCGGCGCCGGCGGCGTGCAACGCCTCAAGCTCGGAGAAGAAACGGTAGCTCTTGCCGTCCTGCCGCCCGGCGCGGCCTTCCTTGGTGCGCTTATAGTACTTGTGCACGTTCTCAAACTTCTCCTTGCACTTCTTGGCGCTCCTCTTGTAGCCCAGGTCGGCAAGCTTCCTGAAAGGCACGGCAGTGACAAGGACACAAGCTATCGGTCAGCTCTCACTTGCGTGCAACCAAAGACTGAAAATAATCAGCGAGCAAGAATTAAATGATGGCAGCGTTTACAGGCAGAAGCATCTAACGCAGTGGCGGCATTAACATCAGGTGCGCGGATGGATGTTGCTCAAGAAAGTGCAGTGCGCTCTCTCTGGAGGAAAGAGACAAGGAGATGGGAAGAAATGGAAGGACGGGGAGAGAGTGAGAAGAGAACGGACGGTGGTGGAGGGAGGGAAGGGAAGGGAAGAGAGGATATGCACAGCAGAATGGGATTAGTTAATCACAGGCTATCTCGGCTTTTTAGGGATCAGAGGAGCTGTGATGAAGTTGATAGTGAATGAAATCGAGGAGTAAATTAAGAGCGCCCGCATTGGGATGGGAGAGAAGGTTGCCTTCCTTTCTTTTCCCAAAAACTGAAAGCAAAAAACAGTGGCAGACTGCAACCTGCAGCGGCAGCAGCAGCTACTGCTGCCTGCGCTAGCACTCACACCGTGGTACGATCCCAGGCATCCAGATTCTTTTCACCCTACGCCTACTCCTCCTCCATCTCTCTATTCATAGCTCGCAGAAATCGAGAAGCATTTGGTTAAGACAAGGATGGGGAGGAAAAACAAAATTCGAGGAGAATTGGGAGCAGTAGTAACGCAGGATAATTCGCCATCATTTCATGTGGGGCGGCTGCTAAATTCCACGAGACCGTTAGCCGCGATCTGCAGGGGGCAAATTACGCCGGCGAGTGACAGGCAGGCTTCTTGAACCGCGCTGCAAATGCGTTTGGAATTTTCTCTCTCTCTCTCCTTACCCTCGGATGTGTCATGTGTGTTACCTGGAGACGTCCTCCCACAGCGGGCCCTTGAGCGTGGCGTCGCGGAACGTGGCGTCCATCTCCGACCGGATCCTGATGAGCGCCAGCGTCTCCTCCCGCGGCCACCGGTTGCCGCCGGACGCGCCCGACCCGCCACCGCCGCCGCTGCCGCTCCCGCCGGCGGCGTCGCCCAGCATGTCGTCGTCGGGGAAGCCGCCGGCGCCGGATGCGGCGGCCAATTCCTCGTAGCTCGTCCTCAGCTGCTGCTGCTGCTGTTGAGGCTGCGACTGCGACGGCGCGGGCGGCCTGCTGCTCAGCGGCATGGCGCCGGAAGCAGCCGGCGGCGAGAAAGGGCCCATGTCCGGCGGCGCGGCCCCGTACTGGGACCCGCCACCACCCTGCGGCTGCTGCATGTGCGTCCCACAGCAGCGGGCACCTCCAGCCGCTCCCCTTCTCCGCCGCGGCGGTTCTTGGAACGAAGCGAGCAAGAACTAGTATGGCCGGCCGTGTGCAGCCGCCTACTACTTGTAGAACTGTACAGGGAAGGAAGACAAGTGAGTAGTACTGAATTGGGGAGAGAGTACCTACAGCTTGCTGAATTGTACTCCACTGAATTGTGGGCAACCAGCGGCTCTAAGCTAGACGGCCTGGCCTCCCTCCTCCTCTCTCTCCCACACACCGAGTGATGAGTAGTGTGGTGGTGCGGGCGAGGAGAGAGGGAAAGGGGGAGTGGAAATTGGAGGGAGGGGATGAAATTGGAAAAGAGGGGGTGGTACAAGTAGGGATCGAAGGGGGGCCGGCGCGCTGGAGGGCAGGCAGCACGGCGAGGAGGGGATGGATGGATGGGGGTGGTGAAAAAGATGGCAGCGTGGACAACTGGAAAGGGTCCAAAGGGAGGGAGGAAGAAAGAAGCAAGCAAAGACGCCGGGTGGTGGTGTGGTGTGGGGTGGGGGAGCGGAGGACGCGCCCTGTCCCTCACTCTCCTCTGCCTGGCAAGAAGGCAAAGCGAGGGACGGAGAGCGCCTACAAAAGGAAGCTGGCCTGGCGCCGCTTCTACTGCTGCCGCTCTGTACGCATGTGTGGTACCCGTACCTCCATGGATCGATCAATCTACCCCCTCTGCTGGCTGGTTCCTTCACCCAGCAAGCAACACAAGAACGCCACCCATCAAGCTCTACAACCAGATGACGGTTTACTTACTTGAACAAACCCTGTACTGTATTATACACGCAAAAACTCTGATCGACTGAGTGAGTGGTAGGCTTGAGTTGAGACCCCACCGTTTGTTACGGAGGCGGTGCCGTTTTATAGCCTGGGGCCGGGGCCGGCCGGGGTGAGCAGATAGATATGGGAAATTTATGAGCCGGGCAAACGGACAAGAGATGGAGGCTGCTGTAGACGGACGGACGGGATGGATAGATGGGATGGTGGACTGCGCATGCGCATGCAGTGAAACGCGGACGCCGCGGCGGACACGTACCCCTCGCCCTTGCCGAGGTGGGGCGCGCTGGCGCGGACAACTGGGCCGCGCTGACATCGCCCTCGTCCGCGTTGGAGCACAGCGCACACCACACCACCCCACCTCTCGCCGTCACGGGCTGCATGCATGGCCGCCCCACGCCCCGCGTGCCGCCCGCCCGCGCTCTATCTCTCTCTCTCTTTCTCCCCCCGCCGTCGTCACGACGTCCCCGGCCGGCCTGAGATGAGATGGAGTGACGGCTTCAGCAACCCTTGCGTCAAGTAAAAGGTCTTGCAGATATTGCAGGTAGCAAGGGCGGCTCTAGCCATAGCCTGCAGGGAGTATTTTATTTGGCCCCGGCGAGCATGTGTATGCATTGCCTGCATGCAGGCGTCAACGCCGCGTCGACCGGCGGTCGTCGACGTGGATCTCTATATCCCCAGCAGGCTATGGCTAGAGCCGCCCTTGCCGCGCCGCATGCATGCGCTACGTGTGTGCGCGGACCGTTCTTCCCGTCCGCGTGGTTGCCGTCGCCGAAACTCGAAACTGATCCATTGGGGACGCCGGCCGCGCGGCGGGCACCCTCCTGTGTTTACCGCGCCGCCGGCTGAATTAACCATGGGATGCATGCATGGCCGCGACCAACATGTATCGATATCTGCGTCGATCGTCCAGGCGATCGACCATCGTTACCTTGAGTGTCGGCAGCCGCAATGCGGTGCTCGATCGATCGGGCGCGTCGTGAAATCTGAACGACTGGATCGTATCACAGTGGCACGGATGAATGCATGCATGCAAGGTCAGCCGCAGGAGAGCAGGCTCGACCGACGTTGTAGCGTGTTACTCCTGCTTGTGTTCATTAATCTGGCATGATACGCCGTATCTCTTTGTTTTTCTATTCTTTTCTTCAGTGCCGTATCTGGCAAGATCTAGACGAGCTACAGGAGCATCACGGCATGGCTGGCCAGGTTAGGCAATACTAACAATACAGTTGCGCGAACCCTCTCGCGCGGATGGGCCAATAACTCTGTTGCCGCTGTAAAATCGGTGGCGGCATGGATGGAGAGCGTATCTTGTTCTAGAGGATGGGAGCGAATTAAACAGACGAGTATAAATCGCAAATACCCCGTGTCGTCGCAAGAGGTTGGAGGTCCGGACGCTACAGGCAGGTCCCAGCGCGACGACGTGGACGATTGCGATGAGGTGGACGCGGCAGTACAACGTGGTTCTTGTGGGCCGGTCCGTATCTGTAGGCCTATTCATGGTGAGGGGGTTAAACTGGTCATTTCCATTTTACTTGTACGTACTAGGCTGAACCAAGTCTGCAAATTTACCCTCAAAATCTTGTACTTTTGTGTACGTATCTACTTTTATTAGGGCGCTGCTAAAAAAATCTGCTTTTAGGGAAGCGTACAGCTGCGCCAGCGTCAGGTATACAATAATACGGTAAAATACCAGCTCACCAGCTCGCTGCCCACCGCAAAGCGCAAAGTCGCCTTCCGTTTTCCAGATTCCGTCAGAAACGTCAAAGTCGCAGTGTTCACATGTCAACAATTCATCATGTTTACAAATCTGTCACGTATCATTTTCGCTGTACTTTGTGTCTATCCTTCAAATACGATGTGTAGTACAAGCACACGCTGGCTTATGCCTAATGCCATCAACCATTCAAAGGCGTACGCTTAAATATAACAGACTTGGCGTGAACAGTACATGTAGTAGATGCTTGTTGGATTGGAAACCATAGAGCTAGCTAGCAGCTAGATTACTCTCCAAGCCTTGCGCAGCTTATAATAACGGGATACTCTAACCACGACTGGTAATTCAGTTGATGTGGTAATTCAGTCGATTTCAAACGGTAGACTGCGTGTGCTATTCGCTGTATACATATCGATCACTTAATATATATTTTTTGGGATACCTACATATCATACGCTCTAATCAAAAATCTTAAGTTTTCTTTTCCGTAACTCTGTACATAAATTTCTTTCTACCTTAATGAAAAGGCAGTGCTCCTGCCCCGTTTTCAAAAAAAAAAAAAATCAAAATTGATTGATTGACTATACCTACCGAGCATACGCTCTAGTCGAAATTTCGCACTCTCAGAAAAATTATGGGGGGCTACACTGACTTAGTAGAAATATGAAAGAGGACTATTTTTCCCGAGAAAGAAAGAAGAAATATTAAGGGCCAGGGGAGACAGTGTTGCTTGTCCGCTTAGCTAAAACGATGTTTTTGGTGCTGTGATGACTCAACCTTGCTGTACCACTGTAGATCTAACAATCATGCATGTTTTGCTTTTCCTTTATTTATCCTCCGCTGATTTTTGGCGAGCGCAAAAAGGAGCCTGCCAAACCGCCCTTCATTTCCAACTGGAATATACACAATTTCAACCATAGTTTGTGTCAAAAAGTGAATACACAATTACAACTGGAATATTATTTCCCCTTGAGAGAGTCGCTACATATTATCATCATGTAAATCGCTTCCATCATGCATTTGTAATTTCACTGCTTGTGGACGGATAGAAAAATATTTATGTGGATTTTTTTATCTTCCTATTGGATTTTGGTCGTCAAGGGTATTCCTTTTTTTTTTACACGAGGATATTTTAGTTTTGGTAGTGTAGTTCCATTACTGAAAGTTGCTGAATGTATGAACTCTTTCGAATTGAAACATGAGTTTTCGAATTGAAACATGAGTAAGGGCCTGTTTGCGTAGAGATGTTTAGGATTTAGAAAATCTTTCAGAACCAAACACATGGTACAGGAACGGTAGGAAATGTGGCGATTCTTCCAAATGCATTCAACAAAACTTCTATGAAATTTCCAGTTTTCTTCTGTCCATGTTTCGATCTGTTGGTTAGAACTTAAGATTCCTATTTGCCAAATAAGAACGGTACATAACTGATGGGGAACATACCCATAGGCAGCCCACATGCATCTTGCAATATACGCATGTTATTTACTTTAATCAAGCCACGAGAGGGTACAACGCAAGAAACCGATCTACTACACTAAAGTAACAAACACTGCGTGTCAAGGTTGGCGTGGAGCATGCACGCACTGCAGCACATTCTGGCTGCCAGCCAACCCATCATCATTAACCCCGGATCCTGTGTCTGCTAACTGATCGAGTATTCTGTTACTGGTATAGCTCGATAACCCAATCATGAGCCGTTGATCATCGCCAAAGCAAGCAAAGTAAGGAAAAAATATAAAGAGGAAGGAAGGGTAATTTCCGTGTGTTGGTGCGGAATCTAATCGTCCAGGTGGGCGCACGACCTATTGCGCGCGGTGTTTCGGTGATTGCGCAGAGGTGATGATCCATGTCAACTCGCGGTGGCAATGATTGATGACGCCCCTGCCCTGCAGTAACGCAGGGCATTATAAAAGTGGACCTCCGAGCAGACAAATCGTGGGCGATTGGCCGCGGCTAATGCGCCGACGAGTTAAAGAAAAGTACGCTAACTACCAACGGAGACAACTCGTCCTGCTGGTTTTCTCTGATTGAATGTACCATTGCTTCGTTCTGTTGAAATGCCTGTACACACGCACCAAGCCGTTTTGATCTCAGCGTGAAGAGCCGAGCATCATGCAGTTCGCATGGCCCGTGCCGTTGGCTACACGCGCACGCGACATCCATATTGGAGCAAGCAGGCAGAATGTGATGATATCCTAGCTAGTTGCAGGATACAAGCATTTCTAAGTCGGCTAAATTTTTTTTCTCTTGTTTGCTCTATCATGTAGTATGTCTGAATGCTAATACAATCATATCAGGTTTTGACATTTCAACTTGGTAGATGAAGGGTATTAATACTTGGATAGGAAATTAGGAAGGCAATAAAATAGTCTTTGAAGAAGAAGAAAATATTCGCCTTACGGATAGTACAATGGGAACCACTGAAAATTTTGTTTACTCCTGCCTTTGATCGTAGAGATCCACTGATATGAGATACACCTCATCCGGTCAGTAAACATAGGGTCAACCCATCCGTTCCAATCATATTAACTCTCCAAATCCATCCACACTTTGTACCAACAAGCGAGAACAAAACTAGTACTCCAATTCTTTTCAGATCAATGGTACAATTTTGGTTTTCATATTTGCAAAAAAAAAAAAAAAAACTTAAAGGTACAATCATCAATAAAGCGAGTCCTATAAATATCGTGTCAACCAAATTAAAACACTTCTAATTCAGTAGATGCCGTATGATTCCACGAGTGAACAGTTAGAACGTAGCTGTCATGTTTAGCTGAAACGGTGCTGAAAGACAGTTCGTGACGCTCAACTTACAGCTGTAAGCCTGTAACAGCAATGTAGACAATCATGGACGAATGATGGGAACTTCTATAGTCGAATTCTAGTATGTCTGAAACTTCTAAAATAATCGGTTCGGTTTAGCCGTTAGCTGAGATAATCAGCTACAGGATACCCAAGATAAAATAAACTAGAGAACCATGCCTAGCATATGACGCTGATTATTCTCCAAACAATCGTTATGTACGATCCGATGATTCACGAGCATATATAATTGAATACCCTTTTTTAGCAACAAAGTCAAGCATCTTGTTCATGTAGACGTGGTCCCGTTTCAGTTCAGTCATAGAAATATGATGACGGCACTTTACCCGCTACTGCACGGCTCTTTTCATCCAGCAGCGAGAATTTAGAATGCCTGCTATCGCTTTTCTTCTATCAGATTTATTTTCTTTCAGTACTTTTGTTACGATCCAGCAGTCATTTCGCGTTTCTAGTTTATCCAGAAGTCAACGTGGCGGGAGCAGAATCAGTCGCTTTCTATCTGCCACAACATTCCTCATATTCCAAATACTAGTTTCTTCTTCTTCTTCTTCTTCTTTGCATCAAGAGTTCAGTAAAGCTCAAATATTCAGTCAATGCACCATTGTAACGTGAGGGATACAGATTGAGATTACCTCTCCTAAGAGTCAATTTCAGAAAAACCTGCAGGATACAAAAACGGTAGTGATATCAGAAAACCGGAGCGAATTTCTGATAATGCTTCGAGTTCACCGGGCCTTGCAGAATTAGAAGCCCCACTGCGACCATAATACGGGGACCATGCATCAACGCAAAGTTTGCCGTGGAAGTTACGGGCTCCATTGCGTGACAACAAGGGAGAGCACTGGGCCACCTCCGATTCCATTCTGTAGCTCGCGCGACGTCTCTCACTCCCGTTTCCATCTTCCCTCCTTGGATGCGTGCGTCGCGCCATCTCCGATCACCGTCCGTTCGGGGACCAGCGGCACTCGACCCCGGAGGGGCGCTGCTGGTCTTTTTCTTTTCTCCCTTGGCTCTCATCACTCTCGTTCGGTTCCTCGATCGATCTCTTCTTTGTTTACGCGCTGACAGCTGATCGCATCTGGGTGTCTAGAAGCCAAACTGGGGTGGATGAATAATGTAACCGTCACCTGGTGTTAACTAGTCTATTCCCTGTTGCGCCACCACCATGGCAGTGGAGCTACCCAAACTGAACAGCAGCACCTGCTGGCCGGGCTGTCGGGCCGCGCAAAAAAACAGCAACTTGCGCAACAAACGCGCCCGGCCAGCTCGATCGTTCTACTATCTGCAAACGCTGGCTTTTACTCGGTGCTCCGCTCCGCTCTCATGCGGGCACATGACGCTGTTTTCTTCCCTACGATCCTCCTTTTCACCGCCGGCCCGGCGCCCGCGCGCGCGCATGCATGATCGAGCCTTTTTTGTGATACGTCCCGGAAAGCGCTTTTCGAAAGGACGGCGCCCTCGGTGTCAGATGGATCGATCGACGGAGGACGACGCATCGACGACGCACGAACACCACAGCTAGCTAGCTAGCGCAGCCGGCACCGCCGCGCATGTTACCCCTGTTCCCCGCGACTGGCTAACTACTTAGCTCGATCGTACTACTACGAGCTTGTCGTCCCTTTCTAGCATGCGCGGCGCTTACCCACCCGAACCGGCCCCCGGGACAGTGCGGTTTCGGCTGTGATGCAAATTTAAGCTTCGCGCGCCGCTTCACGCATGGCGAATATGAAGTTGATCTGACAGGAGCCTCCGTCTCCCATGATCCCATCCCACTGAACATGGAGAGGACGAAAAGGACTAGAAAATGCCGCGGCGGAGTTGCCCCGCCCGCGCGCGCGCGTGCGATGGCGTCGAGTTTGGCCTCGGCGAGAGGGCGAGCTCGATCGGCGCAAATGGGCAGACAACAGTACCGCGGAATAAAGCCGCCGGGGACCTCCCCCCCCTCCTCCTCAGTCCTCACACTCTCATGTGCGCCTCGATGCGATGCTCAGCTCACCTCCTCGTGCGGGCCGGGCGCTCCTAGCTTGGCATAGAGCTGCCTTTCCACCGATCTAGTTCCTCTCCCGGGCCCGGCGTAGTGTACCAAAACCCGCGCGGGGGCACGCCCAATTCGACCGTTGGCGCGCAACACTACTCGAGTGGAGCTACAAGTGCGCGTCTGGCCAGCCTTGGCTCATTTCGGCAAGGGTGGTCGACACGCCAGGCATCCGTCCGGCATTCTTCGGTGGACGAAACTGGTCCAGGGACCGAGGCGAGACATCCCGCGACACTGTCCCCATCGGCGTTAGATGCGCTGCTCACTGGCAAACCGAAGGTGACAGAGCACTGATCGATCGTATCGTGCGCCCCACCGCTCCACGCCAAGTGACCGATCGATGCCCACTGATCGATGCACGCGGCCGTTCGTTCACTCGTCTCCCCGATATGGAGTATCTGGACCTGGACGGCAGCCAGCCAGCTAGGCCAGCTATGGCCAGCCAGTTACGTGACGTGAAACCCGCTCGCGCACACGTTCGGCGTGTGTGCCCTCGCCCCGGCGCAAGGCGGTACGGCGCGTTCGAGAGGGCGTCGAATTAACCAGCCAGCAGGGTTACCGACACGGACGCACGGTTCATGCGAACAGTGATCTGCCCGTGCGTCTTCCCAATATATGCACGTCACTCCACAGGGCAGATGAGCTGGGGTCACTGTTCACGCGCGACGCGTCACATGCCGGCGTGTCGCGGCCGGGCACTGGTCCTCCTCTCCTCGATCGATAGACGACTGAGCATATATAGGGAATAAATACCTTAATCAACAGCCCCATCGATCCATCGTCACACAGAGGCGAATCTAACAACAATCACGAAGCCAGGCCGGCCGCGCCATCGTCGTCGATCGATCCGTCCAGGAATATAGCCATGTGCTCCTCACCTGCGGATTCGGTTGGCTGCTCAACAAGCTGCCGGCCTGTGCTGCAGTACGTATCTGGCGAACAATGTCGACCAAGCTACAGATCGAAGTCGATCGGGTGGAAGGAGCCTCGCGTGCCGAGTGATACGGCACCACGACGCGCCCATCTCCTCGCATCAGCGTACGGGCGCGGGGTTCGTTGGCTGCAACCGTCTTATATATCCTCCGCAGTCCGCACACATAAGCTGACAGCGCGCGGCACACGCTCTCCGCCCTCCCGCCGTAATGAAGCTAAACTCTGCTGGATGGCAGGCAGCCGTGACCCGTCGCGGCCGGCCGGGAGCGATCTGTAGTAAACCCACGCGCGTTATTGACGTTACGGCCTCGCCGACAAGGTAGAGTTCGAGAGCTGCTGACTTTTCCCAGGCGCGTGGATGTCCGTCCGGCCGAGAGCCGGGGCTGACGGCGCGCCACGCCCTGTGCCGTGGCATGCTGTTTTGGTGCCTGCTTGCTGCCGCGCGCGGACTACCCGCGGCACGTGAAATCGATGGCGATCTCGGCACATCCGGCAGGCGCACGCACGGGCGGCGGGAAACGCAGGCGCGCGGCGGCCCCGCCTCGGATCCGATCACCCCGTCGCGGAATGTACTTGCAGCCCAATCGTCACGCACGTCAAGGTGACCGAGGCATCTGGACAGCTGCTTGCGAGCCGGCGAGCGTGAACGGAGTAGTACTACTAGTAATAGTAAAACAGCACAGCGAGCACGGAGCACGGCGTGATGAATTAGATCCAATCACCGGGGCTGCGTCCTGATCTGGACAGCCGGGATTTGCAAGCGACCGGATGGAGCTTCACTGGCTGGCTGCCTCTGCCCGCCTGCCTACAGATTTGACACCTCGTCCACGTTCGCATTTCGAGCTTGAGATCGGAGGACGTTTTCTGGTGTGATTTGAAACATAACGTGATGACGATCGTACTCCGATCGATCTGTAGCTCTCGGCAGGGCCCGCCCCCACCCGTCCCTTCCAGGCGAGTCACGCCGTGCACGCCGGCAACTTGGAGAGAGCATCGATCTGGGGAGTACTGCGTCGTAAATATAAGAGGCGCGACATGGCCGCTGCATCGATCTGCAGCAGGTACTAACTGCAGATCTATGGATCAGGAGAAATATAAAAAGGGCCCATGACCCGGCCACGACACAGGGAGTGGCGGTTGCAGCCGCCTGTCTGAAAATGCCTGAAACCAAGGTACTTTGCTGGCTGGCTCTCGCATGTGAGAGTGGAGCAGTATTATAATATTGCAGTTCCAGAGCCATGATTGATCGATTGCAGTTCCATTAATCTAATCTCTCTCTCTCTGATATCTGAAGCAAGCTTTTTAAGGTCGGCGGCGAACGGGGAGCGTGGGCAGGCAGGCAGGCAGGCACAGCGCCGATCGAGTGGATCGCATGTTCCTCGTCGTACACCGCGCGCGTCACTTCAAGAATGTTTTGCGGCGGAAAGGCTCTCCCCGTGCCAGTTTCTTTCGTGGCTTCTGTTGCTTGCAGACCAGCACAGTGGGGTAAAGGAAGGATTTCTTTCGCCGATCCAACTCAGGTGCCGTTCGGATAGGGCCTCTAAAGTGCCCTCTAAAGTTTACCCCTCTAAAGTAAAAAGAATCTTACGAGTTAAGGGTACTAAATAAAATTTAATTACAAAACCTTTCTGCGAATGGGCGTTATTTTTCGAGACGAATCTAACGAGCCAAAGAAATCAATGTTTTGACACAGTGATGCTACAGTAACCATCGTCTAATCGCGGCTTAATTACCCTCATTACGTTCGTCTCGCGAAATAGAGGGGGGGTCCTGGACTTAGTTTTGTAATTTGACTTTGTTTAGTACACATAAATCGTGCCGGAATTATTGATGTGACAAGCTACAGTGCATAATAGCCCTATTATTTGCATCCGAACGCTACCTCAAAGGAAAGGATGCCTGCCCATGAAAGCGCGCCTGCTGATATAGTGATATATATCTCCGAGAATCTCTGCTTTTCGGGTTCTATTCTGTAGGTGGGATCAAAGTAATGCGTTCGGGGTCTCGTACTGACAAAACGCTTTAGCCCAAGGAAAACGACCTCCCAGTCGTGATTTATACGCAGCACCTACTGGAAAAAATAGAGTATCATTAACGGGCACTGCTGCTGCTGCGATATACCGAGACCGTGGTTTCTTTTCAGGACGGTTCTGACAGCGAGATGAAATGTACTGACAGTGAAGGGATTTCTCTGCATACTAGTTCCATTTCCACGGCATGGCAGGGTACCGTTACCGACGGTTGCACCAACTGCTCGGGAGGAAGATATGCAGGCGCTGGTTTTTTTCTGGATGTGTGAAGGAAAGCTGGTAACGGTAGGGGACAGGAAGCTTGGATGCTCTAGGCCTTTAAGCAGGCTTCTGACACAAGAAGAATCCGTTTCATTTGTAGGCAGCAGCCCCGGGATTCGCAGCCCATGACTCACTCATGATCCAGTACCAAAAAGGATGTGCTTTTGGTATTTGCAAGGGAAAAGTCTTTTTGACCTCCCTCAACTATCATAGGAGTTGCAACTTTTCCCCCGAACTACAAAACCGGGTAACGGGACTCCCTTAACTCATCTACTCGGTGCAAGTTTCCTCCCTCGGCGGTTTTCAGAGCGGTTTCGTCCGATGTGGCACAGTAGGTCCCACCTGTCGGGTGCCACGTCACCTTTTTTCTTTTCTTTTTTTTTCCCTCTCTTCTTCCGGAATCTATGGGGAGGCAGGCAGGCATGCGAACCTGCTGTTCCGGGATGGCGGTGACCGCCTCCGTCTCCGTCCCCTGCGCCCTCTGCGCAGCCCCGCGCATCTCGTCGCAGCCGATTTCTCGCAGGTCATCGCTCTCCTGCAACAGAGCATGCCGCGGCGGCGTCCGCTGCTCCGCCGCGAACAAGCCCTCCGCTTCGGACAGCGAGGTAAGGTACCCGCCCCCTGTTCTCCTTCCTTCCGCTTAGCGACTAGCAGTTCTTGGCCAGCGGCGCGCTGGGCGGGCTCATCGCGCTCACGCAGCTCCTCCCCTCGCTGGGGAACCCCGCGCGGGCCGCCGCCGCTGCCGACACGCTCAAGGGCTTGGGCATCGACGTCGGCGCCGTCTCGCTCTTCGCCTTCCTCTACTCGCGCGAGCCCAAGGCCAAGGACCCCCAGGTGGCCCGGCTCGCGCGCGAGGAGCGCCTGTCCAGGCTCAAGCTGCGCGTCGACGAGGGCGGCAGGCCGTTCCCGCTCGGCGAGCTGCGAGGCACCGCGCGGCTCGTCATCGTCGCCGGCCCCGCGGAGTTCGTCGCCGAGTCGTTCCAACGGAGCCGGCCGCTCCTGAGGGAGCTCGCCGAGCGGGCCGTGCTCGCGGTGCCGTACGCCACGGACGGGAGCGCGGCGATGAGCGCGACGGCCCCCACGACGAACGCGGAGACGAAGGCGCCGGCGGAGAGGACCGCGGCGAGCCCCGCGCGCGGCATCCCGCCGGGCCCGGCCAGCGCGGCGGCGGAGGCGAACGCGTCGGGCGCGCCGTTGCCGAGCGCGAGGAGCGTGACGGCGGCCATGGACGGGGAGAGGCGGAGCCGCGCGGCGAGGCGGGAGACGGCGGGAGTGAAGTGCGCCCCCGCGGCGGCGGTGAGGAGGCAGAAGTGGAGGGCGAGGAGCAGCGCGAGGAGCGGGAGGGAGAGGCGGGAGTCCCCGCGGAGGAGGCAGGAGTGGATGGCGGAGTAGTCGAGGAGGGCCGGCGGTTGGGCGAGCGCGGAGGAGGCGGCGCTGCAGGTCTCCTCCGCCGGGGAGGCCATGCCATGCGCCGGCTGTGGAATGCTGCCGGCCGGATCGGGGGATTGGTGCGGAATCTATGGGGAGGCGGCAGTGGGCGGCGAGTGGGGAGCGGGCAAGAGAAGAAGAGAGGGAAAAAAAAAAGAAAAGAAAAAAAGGTGACGTGGCACCTGACAGGTGGGACCCACAATGCCACGTCGGACGAAACCGCTCTGAAAACCGCCGAGGGAGGAAACTTGCACCGAGTAGATGAGTTAAGGGAGTCCCGTTACCCGGTTTTGTAGTTCGGGGGAAAAGTTGTAACTCCTATGATAGTTGAGGGAGGTCAAAAGGACTTTTCCCTATTTGCAACTTGCAATGACAAAAGAGATGAGTGGAGAGATGATGCCTTCAGCATTACAGCCCAGGTGGGGATCGGCTGTGCCTAAATAGGCCGGTACTATCTTCTTTCCTGAACAGGCCTATCTGCAATAGGCTTGTCACAAACTGTTCAAAATAGGGCCCAACATCATCCCGTCGCCTCCGTGGGCACATTTTATTAGCCTATTATATTTGGGGCTATAAAATATCTTCCCCGTAACTTTTTTAGAAAACTATTTTTAAGAGAATGGAAAGATTGATTAATCTCAACCTTTGCTCTAAAATAATTGCAACCTTCTCATCTAAGAAAAAAAGATTGCAACTTTCGGCCTCGACTTCAAGAGAGTTGAAACCAAATACATATTTAATTAAAAAAAAAACTATATAGCTCTTTCAAATGTTCCAATGCAAATCTAATAAATAAGACATTCAAATGCCCGGAGTTGCAGCTCTCCGTGGGAAACGAATACTCGTATAAGAGACTAAGGCCCTGTTCGTGTCTTTAGGCCTAGAGGTCACATCAAAACTAATCTTGTTATTTAAGCGTCTTAAATAAGTTTAATTACAAAACCTTTTTACAGATGTGGGCTAATTTGCGAGACGAATCTAATGAGCCTAATTAATCTATGTTTCGCTACAGTGATGCTACAGTAACTATCGTCTAATCACGGCTTAATTACCCTCGTTAGATTCGTCTCGCAAATTAGTATAAGGTTCTGCACTTAGTTTTATAATTAGACTTATTTAAGACGCCTAAATAATAAGATTAGTCTTGATGTGACCTTTAGGCCTAAAGAAACGAACACCCCCTAAGAGTAGAGAGGATAAATAACCATTGTTGTGTACCAACACACTCAATATTACCCGTTTACATCCTCATCAAATTAAGTATACTTTCGTCTCAAATAAAGTATATGTAGACTATGCTGTACCGCACACAGGAATGTCAAAGAACCCCCCGCAAACAGAAAAAAAAGTAAAATAATTCGCGGTCCAATCATTCAACAGCTTTGATCGACAGAGCTAGCTTCCTCAGTTGCAACCTTCAATAGTTGGACTACTTTACTTTGGTGATAGATAGGATCGGGGGACATAGGAAAGCGCCACGAGATTATATACTTTGCTTTCCTAACAACCGCCAAAGCAAAAATCATATTCATCATTGCCACCGGTAGCATAATCCACTGCATGGCGCATTGTTAATGAGAGGACGACGAAGTTGTTGCTGATAATCCCCGCAGGCGTAGCACGATGTTCACTGATTTGCAACGTACTCCTTGGCCTACATCAGCAGGTCATGGGCCAAAAAGTTCTCATGATTTCTTCACCAATCACCGTCCCCTTGCGAAAAACACAGCCTTACCTTCTTAGCTAAGTATCGACCACCCTTTTAGACTGAACTGCGACAAGCCAATTTGGACCGGATCAAAGCTAGGAGGAGTACGATAGATGTTGATCTTAGAACATCGAACTGTGTTTCAGTCAATTCGAGCCAACTTTCATGCTACGATCTGTGTAGTCAATCTGATCCGCCAACTACGGTGACCACAAGACAGTCGCAAACTCATAATACACTTTTCTACGGTAAAAGTTAATCCACTGATCAGTACTCATCGCATTGGAAACTTCTGTGTTGACCTTGCCTTTTGTCCGCATCTAGATATCTCTCAGTCTGGAGCATCGTTTTCAGCATAGTCAAATCTTTGCAGTAGTGGGCGCGCGAGCCGTCGCCAAGCCCCACGAAGTACCAAGCAAGCCAGCACGTCGCAATTTGGCATAATCCACGGCCACACAGCACAGGAACAGCGCACGCAGCAGAAATCTTTGCGGCAACGTACGTGGCGTCGCGAGCGAGGCAGACAGAACCGAGGTGAAACCGTGAAAGGAACAGAGTAAACGGACGGGACGCGCCGCCACCCACACCGCCTCGCGCACGCACGCACACTCTGCCCTTCCGTCCTTCACCTCCTCCTCCCACCGGCCTCAACAGCCGCAGCAGCCGGGGACGCGACGCCGCCTCGTGTCCGGCACGCCATTTTCCCCCCTCCTTTTCCTCGCTAAAACCCACCGAATCGTCGCGGCATCCTGTGACACTCCCCGCCTCCTCCTCCCGCTCCCCTGTCTCCGCCACCGCCGCCTCGCGGCCCGTCGGCTCCCAAGCCTCCCCTTCTCGCGCCCCGCAGATTACTCGAGGAGCTAGCTCCCACCGGCGGTGCAGCAGCGCCAGGAACCCAGAGTTCGCCCGATCGATCTGCCAGCTGGGAGCCGCGCGCCCGGGCTCGATCTCCGGATCCGATCGCCCCTTCCGGCGGGTCAAATTCGGTACGTTCCCCTCCCCCGGCGATTTTCGATCCGGCTGGTGCCCTGCCTTACGGCGGAATCTATGCGTTAGGTGCGGTAGGTGATTGGTGGCTCGTCGTTTCGCCTGGTTCTCTGTTTCGCGTGTTTTTTCGGGGACCGGGCGCCGCGGTGATTAGCTTGTTGATGATGCGTCTGCGCTTTACTGTTTGTGCCATTTCAAACAGTGCTTCGCGAGATCTGGTAGTGGTACCTCGCAGTCTCTACTGGCCTGCCGTGATTTTTAGCCACTGCATCCGTATGGAATCAGTCATATGCCTTTCGTGTTATGTAGGGATTGCACGTCCGTAGACGTGATTGCGTTGAGATTTGCTACTGTTATCAGTTGTGCTTATTTATGCTGTATGGTAAGCTAGAATGACAGTCCCATCTATTTTGTTGTTCATCATCTTATCATTTGAGGTGCTTATGCTAGCTTGTATTTTGTCGTTCATCATCGTATCATTTGAATTTCTCATACTAGTGGGTGTTAGTGAAACGGTATTTGAGTCCTTGTGGTTGTGGATTAAAGCCATCACACATCAGCCGCCTGTGTTTATAAACTCGGTATGCTTTGGATATATGAAGTAAGTTATTATGCAAGCAGACGATTCCTCTTATCAAAGTTATACTATGCGTTGCAAATGCTTACTTGATGGGCCGTCTAGATGTTTCCAGGAGTTTGATGCTGGGAAATTTGCATTTGATACCATCGGCCAGTTTGTTGAAACTTGTAAATTATGGTAACAAGCTGATAGCTAGACTGCTGAGCAGAAGATTACATATTGACGTCGATACAATGTTTTCGAGCAGGAATATGCATTTCCAATCTTATCGGACTCCAATAGTCGGATAGTCCACAAGGTTTTGTACTTTGCATAGTAAGACATGTACATACAACATACCCCCATAGGCAAAATTTACTCGAAATAGTAACTACTCCTATAAATATTACATTCTTCGTCAGCATCCCGGCACTGCAATAGGTCAAGTACCTCGCCCTGTTTGCTTTCCATCTTGTATGTTTGTGGGAATGGAACTCATGAGTTCATTTGCTCTGAGCAATCGCCTGCTGACAATAACAAGCAATGAATATGCACCATTCATACACACCTTTTAACTGTTCTGTTTTCTTTTGCAGTTTACCTAATTATACCAACATTTTCATATGGCATTCAATCCGTGATGCCTCATCCACCTCTGAAGCGATATATAGTTCATTGCCCAAACCGATGTTCTGAAGCGCGGTCTATAAGACAGAAATGGACGTAACTGACCTCGAAAATCCAACCTCTAGAAGTTCATCCCAGAAATCTAGCCGGCGTTCTGGTAGCAGTAGACGCTCTCAAAAGTCAGCTGGACAGCATTCTTCATCCACCTCTCAAGAGAAAAGAAGCAAATCAAAATCTTTGAGGCAGAAGCATTTGTTTATTGATGACAAAGATGTTAAGAAAGCAAAAGGCCGTGAGCAGAAAATTGATGTGGCAGATGAGAGGTCCAATTTTCTTGGGTATGAAGTGTATGCTGGAAAGCTAACTTTTGATAAGAAAAATAAATGCACAAATGATAATAATCAGTTGTCAGAAAATGGGAAAGCCGATGCAATTGATGCCAGACTCACAAGTAAAGCCCTGATCTGGGGCTCCTCTGTACTCATCCTGGAGGATGTCATCTCTGTAAGTTCAGAAAACTAAGCTGCGTTTATATTGTTTATTGGCTCAGCTCAATTGGATCAGTGCATTGATTTTTGTGCTTTGTTTGTATTTTGGCAGGTATCATATAATGCTGGTGTCAAACATTTTACTGTTCATGCATACCCAACTAAGAAGTCTTTATTTGGAAAGACACGCAGAGTTCGGAAGGACTTCTGCTTTATAGCCTCTAACTTAGATGAGGCAATTTTGTGGGTAACATGCTTTGCTGAGCAGAACATATATGTTAATTTACTACCTCGCCCATCAACTTCCAGTATCAAGCTAGACTCAGACAACCCCCTCAGTGAGTCTTTATTTGACCAGCCACCGATTAAATGCAAATCTCCTCAAAGAGTACTTGTTATATTGAATCCTCGATCTGGACATGGCAGATCAAGTAAGGTTTTCCATGAGAAAGCGGAACCTATATTTAAGGTACATTTTGATGTTTACATCATGCAAATGTGTGAAGAACCGATGGTTCAATTAGCTATGTTAACTATTTTCGGGCAGAACTTTTTGGTTCACCCTTCTGTTTTTATTCCCATGGAGAACACAAAGAGAGGAGTTATTTTCTTTGCCCTGTTCTGATTTGAAATAACAGGGAGTGGCATCATGATTATGGTGACTTTTTGGGTGGTTTTACTTTATTTCAATTTACATATTTGGGAACTAGGGAATCATATATATCTTTTGTTTTGATGCTATTGAAGACATGAAATTACCACATTTGCAAGACTGATCATTGTAACTCGTTTCGGTGGTGCAGTGGCAATTTATTGTTTTAAATTGTAAAGGAATAAAACAACCATTTACATCTGCCATTGTGTGGCATGGCTCTCTCTCTCATGCATTGTATAATAAGATGAATTTCTGGTGTCACCTCCTTTTCGACGTTGCAAGATGTGTTACAAAATGTTGCCTTTATACATGCATCTTTGTAGCTTTGCTGCATTTGACTAGTAGCCTCAGTTACTGCCTAAGAACTTATTTGCTACTTATTGCTTCAAACTGATTAATATTTGATGCAGCTAGCAGGTTTTCAGATGGAAGTAGTTAAAACCACTCACGCTGGGCATGCAAAATCTCTTATATCTACATTTGATTTCAGCGCATGCCCTGATGGTATGGACACTTTACATGTAACTAATGTTATCTTGATTCAAGACAGAGCCAACTGTTTTCATCTGGTCTTACTGATGTCTTTCTTTTTTTGTATAAGGAATCGTGTGTGTTGGTGGTGATGGGATTGTGAATGAGGTTTGTCCTTGTTCATGTTATTTTTGGCTAAGAATAATTAATAACTTAATCGCTAGTTGAATCCTAAGTGTTTACGTTATGCAGGTGCTCAACGGTCTTCTCAGTAGAAGTGATAGAGCAGAAGCTGTATCAATTCCAGTTGGAATAATTCCTGCAGGATCTGACAACTCACTTGTCTGGACTGTTTTGGGTGTTAGAGATCCTATTTCTGCATCATTATTAATTGTTAAGGTAAGTGTACTTTCTAATTTTTCTCATAGCTTCCATCACTATCATTACTAAAGCACTTCCTCACGATTTCTTTTCATAGGTCACGCAATTCAGCATTATAATTATACTCACTTCCATTTAGCTCAAAGTAAGGTCATAACTAACTATATCTCACAAAGATAATCCCTTGCTGACAGGGTGGCTGTACAGCTCTAGACGTCTTGTCTGTTGAGTGGATCCAATCTGGGGAAATACACTTTGGCTCAACAGTTTCATACTATGGTTTTCTTAGTGATGGTATCCTCATATATAAGCCATGATATCTTTACGTTCCTTTTGTTCTCTAGCTCCGATGTATACTGCAGTTAATTTACTGAGCCATGATATCTATTATTTTTCTTTTTGAAAGATACCACAGCATCTCGTGTGCCTTTCATAAATACTAGGAATGAGCCTTCACCCTTTTGTGTATTTTTTTTGCTGTTTTGCAATTTAATGTGGGGAAAAAATTGTGTGCTATCAACTACTGAACGAAATGTTTAGGTGTAACATTGTATCCAATGAGCGAAGCATGCTATCTGAGGAGAACCTAATTATTGGCTTGTTCTCAAAAAAATGTAGTGTAGGTCTTAGACTACATTTTTTAAGATATTTCTCAGAAAGTTTTCTGAATCGTGATATGTGCATGTTTACAGCATACAGATTATACTTACAAAATTTGTTGTGAACCTGTTCTCTTTCTATTCATCGTGTATCAAAGCTCTATAAACTAATTATGGTGCATTATTTCTTAGGACTATCATGAATGCCTTTCACAATATTATTCTTAATGAATGTAATAAAATGCTAATATTTCTCTCCACTTTGCAATACTTGTCCTAGTGAAAAAGCGATGTATATTGAAAATAGTCTTATTGCTTTGTTGCAGTCCTGGAGCTTTCTGAGAAATATCAGAAGAAATTCGGTCCTCTTCGATATTTTGTGGCTGGAATACTGAAATTTATGTGTTTGCCAAGCTACTTCTATGAGTTGGAATATCTTCCAATGTCGAAGGAAATGGCTGGGCATGGAAAAAGCACAGAACATGACGAGGCCCACTTGTCTGATGTTTATACTGATATAATGCGCAGCAGATCAAAAAGAGAAGGAATTCCACGAGCATCCAGTTTGTCCAGTATTGATTCTATTATGACTCCTAGTCGGATGTCGCTTGGGGATGTTGATACGTCGGGTAGTACAGTGGCAAGCACTGAACCATCAGACTATGTTCGTGGTCTTGATCCGAAAGCAAAACGCTATTCTCTGAGCAGAAGTAACATTGTTTCAGAACCTGAAGAAGTGCTACATCCTCAACCACATCATGCATCTTACTGGCCAAGAACCAGATCCAAAGCAAGGACTGAGAGAAATTCAGTTGGTGTCACTGCTACTAATGATACACGGTTATCTTGGGCAGCCCCATCAATGCATGACAAAGAAGACATTTCATCGACAATATCAGATCCAGGACCTATTTGGGACTGTGAACCGAAGTGGGAAATGGGACCAAAATGGGACAATGAGCCTACTTGGGAACCTGATCACCCCATTGAACTACCTGGACCACTAGAAGGTAGGGAAATAGGAGCACCAGAGGAACTTGTGCCAAACTTGGATGAAAAATGGGTAGTTAGGAAAGGACACTTTCTTGGTGTTCTAGTATGCAATCACTCATGCAAGACAGTGCAAAGTTTGAGTTCACAGGTTATCGCTCCAAAAGCCACCCATGATGATAACAGTTTAGACTTGCTTCTGGTTGGTGGAAGGGGAAGATGGAAGTTGCTGAGATTTTTCATACTTCTGCAATTTGGTCGCCATCTCTCTTTACCTTATGTGGAATATGTAAAGGTATTTTCACTTCGTTCTTTGCTCGAATTATTTTCCATACCTCTCTTTTTTTTCTCCCTCTTCTAGTTTATTTTCTAATTTCTGTAGCACCTTTTGTTTGACTTTTGGTAGAAAATGAATTCTGTAGGGCTCAGAATTCAATTGTGCTCTTTTTAGTTAGGGGGTTCTGAAATACTTTTAGACTACATCAATTGCATATATATTGCTACCTGTGAATGTCCATATGCATTCCGAACAGACATGTAACCCACTATGTTTGCTGTCCCTTTTAAGAGGTTGGGGTGGAGAATTGGACTATCTAATTACTTGGTTTGCATTGAGGCCTTTAGGTTCCTTAATTTGTTGTGAGAAGTGC
Organism: Eragrostis nindensis; assembly: GCA_012490785.1. Lineage (NCBI taxonomy): Eukaryota > Viridiplantae > Streptophyta > Magnoliopsida > Poales > Poaceae > Eragrostis > Eragrostis nindensis. Next base: position 486,253 of record JAAXCT010000242.1, read on the forward strand.
AGCATATGTTTTGTTACTTCAACTACTAGTTCACTATTTGCCAGAATCAGAGTGGCCTGGCGTTGTTACCTATGCGTATCTCCTGGTGTCTGTCTGCTGTTGGGTCTGTGACTTACTAATTTATGTACGCTCTGGTCATGGACCACTGAAAGCTTCCTTAGAATAAGAACAACGCTCTGTCAAACATTTTGTATACCATTTTTACATATTAGAATATTGATTTGGTTTTAATGTTTCTCTGATGTTTAAACAGGTGAAGTCAGTGAAGCTTAAACCTGGTGCAAACACACACAATGGCTGTGGTATAGATGGTGAGCTTTGCCGTGTCAAGGGACAGGTACTCTGTTCCTTGCTTCCAGATCAATGCAGGCTTATTGGCCGGCAATGCAGACAATCTGTTTAAGCTTGGCACTGTTTATGGGTTTTGGGGTGCTCTTCTTCCACATCTAACAACTGATGTCTATATATGGTTACTTGCTGATGGAGGCTGAGTGTGGTTCGGACGTGCAGACCTTCTGGTCTCCTGGAGTTTGGACTGGACAAGCAATGTTGTGAGGTTTCTGTATATTTGAGTGGTTATAGGATGATACCTTGATTCTTTTCATCATCTTATTATGCTTATATTTTTGCTATGGAGTAACACTCTTCAACCTTCCCAGGGTGATTTTCTTCCACTTCCCTGAAAATAACAAAAATAAAGAACACCCCCCAAACAAAGAACAATGGACAACTATCTTGACGAAGTCCGTTGTTTTACAGTAATACTATAAATTAGCAAAGGTGCTCATCCTGAAGCGGACTAGCTTTAGAAACCTATATCTTCCTGTAGTATCTGAAAAACTTGCAGCGTGTTCAAATTTTACGAGACAGATTATTGACCATATTAGGATCAGAGTATCAGACACATCACCTCTGACGGCTACAACTTTGTATCTGTTCCTACCAAGTTACTGTTGCACATGAATAGAGGTGCGCGACTGAGGAAAAGTATTAGCACCGATAGAGGTGCGCGACTGAGGAAAAGTATTAGCACCGTACTTGTGTCTGTTCCTACCAAGTTTCTCCCTGCACACTCTTCCCTTGAGATGCTGCGACGGCAGCACTTTAGCACATTCACGTGTTGAGATAAGTTTCTTTAATACGCGACGCCTCCTTGATTGGAAAAGCTGCGCCATCGTCGGAGGTCAAACACAGAAAATAGGATTAGAGGGAATACCGCAAGCAATCTGATTGGTCCAACTAATCAACTATGATGAAATGTTAAAATTCTGATGATTAGTGCGGTTTAGTGCAACACTCCATAGGGCTATGCGCCGCTCTTTGCGAGAGCAGCGTAACAAGTAAGCAAAAGGTGTGTCTCTGAATTAGCTAAACTATCTTACCTCCGAAGCAACTAAGAAAAAGCTTAGACAACTACAGCTATTTTTCGTTATGCACAAATGTAAAGTCATCATGTCTTTTGTTTTCGTGTGAATCACTTTGAGATCCCCTCGTACATTGACAGACAATAAACATGTGAAGCACAAAATGGCAGTAAGTGAAACTGTCGTATTTTCACATTGCGTCGTGCATCATCTTTGCCAAAAGGGCCATGGCAACTTGCGAGGACAGACACGATAAGGGTGATCCGGAAACTGACAGCACAGTGGCATGGTACCATCCAAACAAAGCAACGAAAATTCTGAATTTCTTCTTCTCCCGCGTCCCAATCCCCGGCCGCTGATTCATCCCTGTGGACCACCCGAGTTTAGACCAAACCGCGGCACCGGGGGATCGGCGATCCGGTGCCGGCGGCAAAGGCCGCCCGCGGCAAGGCGCCAAGCGGAGCGGTGGCCACGCGGCCGCGACGCGAGTTCCCGATCCTCCTCCCGGCCCGCGACGCCGACGCGCGGACCGGCCACGACACGAGCGGGCAAGCGAGCGACGCTGACCCGGCCCCCGCCCTAGCATGCCGCGCCACTCGCGCGCCGCCATGTGTCCGGCTACGAGCGTCGCCGTCGGCGCGGGCCCCGCCGGCGGGCGCGCTTGCCTCGTCGTCCTCTCCTCCTCCTGCAGTCCCGGTCCCGCGCCAATCAGCTGACGCTACGCTACTCTTCACCCCCCCCCCCCCCCCCCCCCCCCCCCCCCCCTTGATTAACCTCGGGGGGCTTCTCGTGCACACCTCGCGCGCTCCCGTCGTTTTCACGGTCGTTGTGGTGGCGCGTGATTAAATCGTGGCCTGGGCGCCTGGCCCCGGAAAGCTACCACCTGACGTGCCCGTGCCAGGCAGCTCGGCACCGCGTGTGGGTGCACCAGCCCGACAGGATCGCTCTCCTCTCCTGGCACGGAATCCTGTGGCCGCGCCGCGGGCTGGCGCAACGAACGTTTCTTGGCGAGAAGGATTACTGACTAATCCCACCCTCCCCCGCCTAGCGTCGTAGCTCATGAATGCCTAGCTTCTAATCATAACCAGCATCACCATCATCGCCGTCGCCGTGGTTCCTGGTCTTCGCTGGGGTTATCGAGTTCGCTTTGTACTGTTGCTCCAAGCCTCCAACCGAACTCCGCGGCGCGCCGTAGTAGTAGCTAGCTGTTTGAAGAAGAAAACAGCACCCAGCTCAGCTAGCGCCTTTGCGGCGGGCGCGCCGGATTGGCTACCCACGTACCCTTTGGCCGTTGCGTACGTCGCTGAATATCCCAGAGTTCCAAAGCGAATTGGTAGTTTATTCTGCCAGGTTACCGCTTTCTCCACTTACCTGATCTGTTGGAACACGCATGGGAGCGAAGCCAGGAGCAACGAACCAATCGTTTTTTCTTGTTCGATCGGGGGCAGGAAATTTCCCGAGGATCCGTCGAGATAAACTCTGCTCCCCCGCCCCCTCGCGCGTGCGCCGGTCAAGCGATCGAGCGCGCCGATCGTGCTTATCAGCTTGCCTATCTGATGAATCCTCATCGGTTATCTTGTCGTTTTTTTACCTGTACTACGTGGACAGCAGGAGCCGCCGCTGCCAGTAAGCGCGACGCGACGACACGGGGGGACAGGGCTCGCCACCGCGACGCTTGTCCACCACACACCACAGGATCCACGCGCGCGCGCGTGCACCGGACTCGGGCGCCGCAACGGGACAAGCGCGGCGCGCCACCTCGACGAGCTTTCCGGGGCAAGCGCCCCCGCACACCTGGCCGGCCGTAACGGCGACCGCGCCGCGCACGGCACGAGCTGGCGTTTCACCGCACTCCCATTGGCCGGCGACCTGTTCGATCCGATCCGATCGCACCCGTCCGTCTCGAGCGCGCGCGCACACCTTTCCGCCACCCATTGGACCCATGTGTATATCCCAATTCCGTTCTCCGGGCTCGCGCGCTCGCGTGCGCACGAAACGGAATCAGCCGGCCACAAGCTAGCGTAGCGTCGCCAAGGAGAAGAGAAGGCGGCGAAGAATATCTGGGACTCGTGCTGGTCGCCGGCGCCACGTGTCGGGTGCCGATCCCGAGGCGGCCGGATGACCATTGGGCTCGTATTACGTGCTTCCGCCGGATGCCGGACACTTGGCGCGGGGCAAAAGCGGCTTTCCCTGCCTGGTTTCAAAATGCGTGGGACCCCCCGCCACGGTTTTCTTTATCCGCAATCGCAAACGCCACATGTTCGCATCCGGGACGTGGACACGTAACGCCGCGCGCACCCAGCGGTATAAAACGGGGCGAGGACCGCCGGGAGCGAGGAGGAAGAGAGGCTGGGAAAAGAGCCAAGCAAGGGGTAGCTAGCCTTGAACCGATCCACATCGGTCGATCGACATGGACAGGCCAGATCACCACAACCGGCACCGCTTCTTCATGCCGCCGCCGCTGCAGCATCAGCAGCCGCAGCAGCAGTTGCGCATGCCGATGATGGACGAGCAGCCGGCGTCGTTCTTGGCGGGGAGGGGCGGCGCGGCGCTGGGGACGGGGACGGGGAGGGGCGAGAGGAAGCGGCGGTTCACGGAGGAGCAGATACGGTCGCTGGAGTCCATGTTCCACGCGCACCACGCGAAGCTGGAGCCCCGGGAGAAGGCGGAGCTGGCGCGGGAGCTGGGCCTGCAGCCGCGGCAGGTGGCCATCTGGTTCCAGAACAAGCGCGCCCGGTGGCGGTCCAAGCAGCTCGAGCACGACTACGCCGCGCTCCGGGCCAAGTTCGACGCGCTCCGCGACCGCGTCGAGTCGCTCAAGCAGGAGAAGCTCGCCCTCGCATCGCAGGTAATTCGATCGTCATCACGCGACGACAACAAATTGTATTTATTAGCAACAGACGGTCCTGTTTCATGGACGATCAAGTTGCTAACTTAGAAACTCACTCATCACGCGTACGTGTGCAGTTGCACGAGCTGAGCGAGAGGCTAAGGGAGCGGGAGGACCCAGGACGCGGCAACGCGACGACGACGACGACGACTGCGAGCAGCAGCAGCTGCAACAACGACGGCGGTGAAGAGGACGACAAGAGGCGCGTCCTCGCCGGGTGCGTCGACATGGAGCCGCCCGAGAGCTGCGTGCTCGGCGGGGCGTGCGCGACGCCGGCGGACGTCTCGGTGGAGTCCACCGAGTGCGATGACCACCACCTCGACTACGACGACGGCTTCCTCCCGGACGCCTTCTGCGCCGCCACGCCGGAGCTCTGGGAGCCGTGGCCGCTCGTGGAGTGGAATGCGGTGGCCTGAGAGACGTAGTACATACTAGGCTTGTAGCTCATCATCCATCGAGAGCGCGAGCACGATGGCACCCACCATGCACGTACTGGTATATATTGTTTAGAGACCCCATTCCTAGAGAGATGCACCGGCACGCAGCTTTGTGCCGCTGCCATTGTGAATTCAAAGTTAGATAATTAATCTACTGGAACGATGTTCGCTTGATAATAATATTGTATTGAGTGTACGTTTATGCTTTGCCCGTTAAGAGTCAACCTTGTGACTCTGTAGGGTTCTTCAAATTTACTGATATTGGAGATTTCAGTGGCTCACTTGGTCTTTTTCTTTTTCAATTCACTTATTCACCTGGTCATCAATTAATTTCAAATTATCTTGCAAACAAAAATTTAAATCCTGACTTTTTTAATCCCTTATATCTTCAATGTTTTCCTTGTGTATATTGTCGGTTGGATTCCTACAATACACACTAGATGTAACTAGGAAATATTTAGATACCTATCTTTTGCCTCTCTGGATGAATGAGACAGTCAAAACCAACAAATATGCAGGCTTTGATAAGTAACAATATAATGTCGTCAGTTTCTAACTGTATCAAATGATTCAAGTGCAAATTTCAATGAAAATAAAATCAATACTTTTTTGCGTCCCTAAGGTGGCATGTCCAATAAGATTTCAAATAATATATATTATAAATTAAATACGACAATGAAGTTTTTATGGACTTTTTGTGCCATTAAGAGCCGCTCATATACACTATTAAGTGTCAATGCCACGTTATGAGGGATGGGTGCAAATGCACCCACACTTTTCTGAAATTTACACTATCTCCATCAGATTTTAAACACATATTTAGCTAAGCCCTCCCATTTGCTCAAAGAGATGCACCCAGGGGCGAAGCTACACTATATTATCGGGGTCAGGCGACCCCGACGAAATTCCATGATTCCCATAGAAAATTGGTGCTTGATATGTTGCCGACCCCGTCGATCAGGTGTGAAGACCCTGGTGGCTGTCACGGCTGGCTTCGCCCCTGGATGCACCCCCCCCCCCCCCCCCCCCCCCCCCCCCCCCCCCAAATCATTTTTTCTAGTTTATATAAGGTATTTGCACAATTAATGTCCAGTCTACAACTTTAGAATATCAATTTATTAGATTGACTTATAATTTTGAACCAAGTCACATTTCTAAACCATTTGATCATAATAGATACTTAAAACATAGGATACTGAAAGACTGCCCTGTGACCAAGAAAACAATCTACTCAACGAAAAGGAAGCTAGGGAAACATTCATTTTAAATGGAATTTTTATTATTACAAAGTCTTCAAGAAAAGTTTGCCCTAAAAAGAAGTCTTTACGAAAAGTTTCTTGTACCAAACAATTTTGAATATTACTTTTGCCACCGCAAAGTTCCAGGAGCACCATCTGACCATCTGATCAACAAAGCTGGACAACCAAACATATGTAGGCCACATTTTCTTACCCAATCAAATATCTGCACAACGTTTTCATGCTCTGAACCCTTCAGATCGATCACTAGAGTCCACAACAGCCGAAAACGCCCCCGTGAATACGTGACGAAAAACACGTCGACGAGAAAGGCACAATACGTCGTGGACCTGTCCACGTCGCCTCGTCGCTGTACAACCAGTCCACAGGAGATGAATACGTGCCCAAAATTTTGCTTTTTGGAGCCTTGCAAAAGCAAAACATTCCCCTCCGCAAACAGTGCCGACGTCTTTGTTCTGAAGCTTTGCGAAATGGCGTTCGCTGTGCAGGGCACATCAAGATAAGAAGAAAAGGGATTGGAGGCAGGCCGGGAGGGAGGCAGCACGGGGAAAGTTCTGGACTCGTGGTTATGGCCTGGCCAAATTGGTGGTCGAAACGAGTCCTCTTGGGCACTTTCATGACAGGAACACAAATTTATACAGAGAGGGATATAGATATTATTGAGAATTCTGAGCAGATTATTCTGTGGACGTCTGGACGTCTATGATGGCACGTACAATTTTGGAGCGGTTTATTTGGGGGGAAATGGTGCTTTGTCAAATACGTACCTCTGCTGTATCTGGCTGTGCCTGTTTAGTTGTTTATGGTGAAACCTGACTAGCTCCGATTGGGACAAAACATGCCTGACTTATTTTGGGGATCAATTCGGACGGGGACTTTTCAGGGCATTTTTGTTCGGAACAGTTGGTCAAAATATGTTCTGTGGCTGGGCTGCTGTTTTCTCTTCCTACTCAACATGACAATGGATTCGTCGGATTTTGATGTTCCTGTAACAAAGAAGTCCCTGTTGTGTGATCGAGATTAGTACTTGACGATAGGATCATAATTAAGGCGGCAATCTCACCATCATATTCTAGAGTATTTGGTACTTTGCGTGATATCCCAAGAAAGAATATCAACGCAGGCGATGTCTAGAGCTTCTTCAAGGAAGAAATAATTAATCAGGTCCAAATTAACTCTCAAAATTTTCTTATTGTTATCTTCGTCGACAAAATTTTGTTATAAGTCGCAAGCACTACTGCACGTGCATCGAAAAATAATCCGTTCAGTTTGAAATGGCAACACTCATACGTTTGCAGTCTTTTTCTTTTGAGGGCATTCATTTGCAGTCTGTTATGAGCAAGAAGCACGGCACCACTATCCTCGCACTAGTTAGCTGTTGTTCAAAGGGTCTGCGCAGCCAATTCGAACTGGACAAACCATGCACACCGATGTGACGCTAATGGGGGGATTGGAGAAAGCTTTATCCCTTCAACCCTGATCGATCAGTGATCAAGGATCCACCGAATCAAAAGGTCTTTCGCCCCTGACAGCGACTTGATCGCTCGAACGAAACAAGCCAGTCCAGCAAGACGACTAAAGTTGTGAGTCGAGCGAGAGAACACTGAGACCTCAATAGGCACAAAATCTTCTGGAACCGCTGAAAAGGCGTAACGGAAAGCTGGGCCTCCCTAACCGTCCAAGCGCACCGCCGCTGCCGAGGGGGTGATGTGGGGGTCAGCTGATGATTAATTTGGCTTTCGATCGCTCATTGGCACTACTGCTTTATGGTTTGTGGCAGCATCCGGGCACAGTGCTTCGAACGTTGCTGTTTGCTTTCTTGTGCATGGTGCGCTAAGCTGCTCTGCTGATTTGTGGTTCACTACTTGACGATTCGCCGGCGGGCTGCCGCGTGGATGGTTGCCTCCGCTTGCTTCGCCGCCACCGCCGTGCGTGAGCCAGATCGAACTCTGGCGCTCGATCGAAAAGCTTGAGGAATCTTTCGCTGAATCAGCAGCAGCGGCGCTTGCTGCATGCTGCTTTAGCCGGCGCACGGGGACCGCCCAGAAACGCGCGCACTGCTCCGGCGATGAGGTGGCTCGATCGGTAGGCACGTACCTCAAACTGACAGGGACCAGACAGAGACGACGATGAGATCGAGGAAAGCTTTGGCTCGTGCCCGGTGATGATACGAGACGCCGCGCTTGAAGCGCAGATGGCAGGCAAGCACACGTCGCTGTTGGATGGCGAAGGCGCGCGCGGATGCGGCGGCGCCACCTGCGCCTGCCGGCCTCACCTCGGACGCGTCGACTGTTTGTTCGCACGCACACACGCGCGCACCCGCGCCACGGAAAGACGGCTCGTCTCTGACTGATGCGGTGTCCGTGTCCCGCTCGCCCGCGCCTCGTCGCCTCCCTCATCATTGTCGTCCCGGGCGCCGGCCTGTGACGGGCCGAAAACAAGGCGAGCGTCCCGATCGCCGGCATAGCGGCAGAGGCCAGCTAGCTTGATCGGATGAGAGCATGTCGTCGGTCCGTGTCCTACCGTCCTACTAGCTAGCTAGGTGTGCGTGCTTTTGAACTCGGAAGAACAACTGCCGGAGTGGTGGCAGCCTTCTAGCTTGGTGGTGCGCGCCGAAAAGACGAGGCCGGTTGGTAAGTGTCGATTCTACGTGAGCCTTGTTGCCCTATGCTCAAGTCCGAGGTGGCGTCCAGACTCGACTCAAGTGGAGTGAACCCCGGAAGTCGTTATCTAGTCCGGTTGATCAGTTGATCGACTGATTGACCAAAACATTAGCGTACTCGTTCATCATTAGGACTAGGAGAAAGCTAGCTGAGACCACAAGTAGTCTCCTGTTTACAAATAGATGTCATTCTAGCCTTCTCCACTTTTTTAGAATTACTACATGTCATTGTCGCTTCTCAATGCACATTTCTCTCTTCCCAATGCAATATTCCCTCTTCCCACTGCACCTCTATCTCTATCTCTCACCTTTCTCGTTTTCGGTGCACCTATCTTTTTCACTTCTCCTTAATTCCCGTGCCCAACTCCAAAACGACATTAAAAGTGAACAGAGGGAGTAGTGAGATACGTGGAGAATCGGCAAATGATCTCGTTAGCGGAATGAACATCTGCAAACGACTAGTTATAAAGGAATTTGCAACTGATGCGACCTCGCGTCAACAGAAGTGCACAACATTCTAGCCATGAAGTAGGGTTTAAAAACATCTCAAAAAGGATCCGGGCTTCAAAACTGTTGCGACTCTAATCTGTGAGGGGAACTGCTGCATATTCCAAGAGAAAACAGAAAAAGCCCAGCCCAAGGTCCACATGGGCTTCTTTCTTATGGACCATGACAGCAAGACGGCCTACTTCGGCCCCATAGCCACCACGTAACCGTGCAGCTGTGCTAAAAAAAAAAAGGTAACCGTGCAGCTGCCGAGAGAAAGGAGACGAGTGGAGTGCCCTTAGAGCAACTCCAGCACAAACCCTAAATCAGAGCCCCTATATGTCATCTAGGGGCCGGCCCCTACATTCAAGCCCCTAGAAAGTGCATCCAACTCCAGCAGCACCTCCTACATCAAAGCCCCTACAATACATGAGTCCCACTTGTCATTCTCTCCTCCCTTCCCCTCTCCTTCCTCTGCTCCAAGCAGCAACCACGCGATCTGCTGGGTGACAGCGAGGCTCGACGGCGCGGCTGGGTGACGGCGAGGCTCGACGGCGCGACGCTAGCGGAAGGAGAGAAGGCCTGGGGCGGGAGCGGGGCGATGCAGCCCGCGCGACAAGGAGCGGCGTGGCCATGGAGGTGGGCAAGCGGCGGGTCGAGGCATCCGATGGAGAATAGAGGCGGGCTCCCCTTCGCCGCTCGCCGGCCTGGAGCAGGCACGACGCGGCCTCGTCGGCCTGGAGCAGCGTGGTGGCGCGACGGGCCTGCACGGCGGCGCAGCTGCGCGACGAGGCGGAGGCGGGGCGGGGCAGCTCCTTGGCGGGCTCCCATGGACGCGGCGCGCCCAATCGAATCTTCCCCAATCGAAGCTTGCCCTGTGCCTCCCATGGCGGGTGGCCACGGCGTGGCCATGGAGGTGGGCAAGCGCTGCAGGCCCGGGCGAGGCTGCCAGTCGCCGGGACGTGGACGGCGCGCGGGAAGGAGTTGAGCTCGGACGGCGCAATCTACAAATCGAGGCTCGACGAATCGGGGCGGGGACGGCGCGCGGTACGGAGGACGAGCTCGAATCGACCATGGCGTTGACGGCGCGCGACGAGGAGAAGGAAGGGAGGGCGGCGACTGTGCTTGGGGTTGGGACAACGCCTCGCGCGGCCATGGCATGGGGCGGCCTGGAGGGCGATGCGGGAGCGTTGCGCGGGAGGGGGACGAGTCGCCCGCGCCCGTAGTTGCGGGACCCACCGATGTAGCGACCCCCCCAGCGGGTCGCCACATCTGGGGGCTGGGGAGCGAAATGTAGCGACCCAATAGGTTTAGGGGCTCCGCTTGAGTTCAATTTTTTGGCTCAAGCCCCTACATCCTATCTAGGGGCTCATGTAGGGGACCTGCTGGAGTTGCTCTGAATCACAAGTCATCGCCCTTCATGCCGGCATGCCGAGCTCTGCTGAAAGTCGCCACCGGAACCCTCACGCGGTCACGCCGCGTGCGCCCTACCGCCAGTAAGCAAACATAACATAGGAGTACGGAGTAAGTGCAAATCCATCCAAGCCTCAGATGATGTCGTCCTTCGCCGCATAATCTACTCCTACTCTGCAAACAGAAATGGCAAAACCAAGAGAATAGTTAGAAGAAAAAAATCTGCAAGGAGTGAGAATAGTCAGAAGAAAAAAATCGGCAAGGAGTGCTCGCTTTGACTGGTCGCACGGTCCGCCGTTGAGTGGATCAGAGGGCAGCAGCCAGCAGCAGCACAGCAGAACTCTAGGCTGCGGCGAATGGGGGCAAGCGCTTCCGTATGTGTCACTATTCATTCAGTGCAGCAGCCTGCGTGCAGTCACTGTCTGCCTTTTTTTTTTTTTTTTTAGGGACAACGACCCCGAAAGGTCCAGATAGCTCCATTACTTTCTGGAATAGAAATACAGCAGTACGAGCACAACCCCTTTTACAAAAGCATCCTCAAAGAAATAGAAAATTACAACCACAGGATTAGAAACTTGATCGCATTCCGTCAGAGAAGACGACGACGCCGAAATCGCCTCCAGCGCCAGATGCCAATGGAGGGTGGCAACAACAGGAAGCTCGCCAAACAGCCACCATCGGCTTGTGGAAGAGGGCGCCTTCTCTCTTACTTGGCAGCATGAACAGCAAGGAACGCTGGAAAAGCTGCCCGATTTGATGGCCTCCATCAAGGAGGTAGAAGAACCTTGGTCAGCAAAGATCACCATCGGCAAGCCCTGGCCGCCGCAAATTAAGCCAACCAAGTCGAAACCAAGAAGATCAAATATATATCTTTCACCCAGATTAGGGGTTGCAACACACTGATCCAGAAAGAGGAGCATTGAGACGAGATGACGCACACCGGGAAGACAGCCGGCGGCGAAAGCAAAAGGCATCACGCCTACACCCTCAAAGGAAAACTTACCAACACTAAAGAAGACAAATCGCTGCCTGAAGGAAGCGATGAACAACAAAAACTCTTAACTACTACTGCATACAAACCTAAGCTAAAGCTACTACTGCACAAGGGGATGGGTCCCTCGCCCAAGCCGACACCGGCAGGAAGCCGGAGAAGGAGGGGAGGGGCCTGATCTGACCTTGCAAAGGAAGCTTTTGTGGAGATTGGGGGTTGGGGAAGAAGGAAGAACAGTAGAGAGCGAGAGAGCCTTCTGGAGAGGTCCCTTCACTGTCTGCCTTGAGACAAGTGGGGAATGAATTCAAACTCGCAAGCATCAAAGCGAAGAAAGAGATCAGACCCCTGACCGGCTGTCAGACAGAGCCCACAGGATGGGCTTACTCTGTTATTAATCGGCCGGAAATGCAGATTGAAGCAGTGTCAGATTCTTAATTCTTCTGTTTAGCACCTACCCACGTCACTTCCCGCCGTTATTGTATTGCTGATTCCACGCTTGTTGCCAGATGCGTACCGGAGCCACTCGTCAGCCACAGGTGTGCGTTGCCCAACAGGTGTGCGTTGCCCAAACGGTGCGCGTACGAAGCCGGCTGATTCAGTGTCAGTCACACCCTCCCTGAGCCACAGTGATCAGCGCAGACGGCGCGCCACCTCATGTGACCTCTCGCGAGCGACGCCTGATCCCGTAGGGCGCGCGTGCTCCGCCCACAAGTCAGTGAGGCATCCGCTGTCGCTGACGGCCTGATGAAGCGCCGAGCAGGTCCCACATGTCATGTGCAGAACGTGGCGCGGAGCTGTGCACATTGTTCCCGCTCCAAAAAGCGAAGATAACGGACGCATGCACCGCTCCACACCCAAGCCTCCGCTTCGCCATATGTGCCACTGGTAACTGGTCCCACATGCTCGTGATCCCACATGTCATCGTTAGGTAGAGGGCCGATGCGTTCCGCGCTGGTTTCCTTAAACCGCACGCTAATGCCAAACCCACCACGGAGAAACAAGGACAAAAAGGTCAAAAGGAGCGGGGGCGCAGCCCGAGACGGACGCCGACCCCCACAGCGCAGCAGCCACCCAAAAAAGCAAACCCGATGCCACTATGCTCCCGGTAGGCGCCGACGACGGCGGCAAGCGACGCGGCGGCGTCCGCGGCGCCACCGACGACGACGCCGCCGCGTCCTCCTCCTCCGCGGCGTCCCTGAACGACCTCTGCGCCACCGCCGCGGCTGGCGGCCCGGCGCCCGCGCCGTTCCCGAGGGCGGCGGCCTGGGCGCTCGCCGCGCTCCTCGCGGTGGGCCTCGGCGTCGGCGCCCTCGTCCTCGCGGTCGTGCACAGCGCCGTGCTGCTCGTGGTGTCCGCCGTCCTCGCCGCGGCCGTGGCCGCGTTCCTCCTGTGGAATGCGGCCGCCGCGGCGTCGGGGCGCGCGCTGCGGCGGTTCGTGGACGGGCTCCCGGCCTACAGCCTCCGCGTCGCCGCCGACGGCCAGCTCCTCAAGATCAATGGTGTATGTTCCCCGTTTCCATATGCATTACATTCCCCCCGTCATCAATTTCCCGCAAGTGACCTAATAATTGTGCTCGGTACTGTGGAATCATGGGCTGCGATGTCAATAGTACCTTGCAATTGAGCTGGTGTTCGTCATTGAATTAGGGTTCTTTGAAAGTCATTTCGCCCACATGAGGTGTCTGTTGAGAGCGGCTTCGAAACATGGGTGCAATGACTTTGCAAAAGGGAGAGATTAGACCATTCTCCAAATTTCTGTTAAATGGGTTCAGAATAACTTATCTGTTAAGAAAAGTCCGATCAGTTTCTACTATGTTTTCCTTATCATGGTTAAGAAGAAGTAACAATTGAATGTACCTCCTTAATGAAGTGAAGGAACTGCTAATTATACAGTGCTAGTGCCTAGTGGAGTACCATTATTGGTTCTCCATTTTTTATCCATGATAGTAATAATATTTCCATGAGTTCTACTTCATTTGTCAGTGTAATGTATGTGATGCTGTTCTTCTTTTGCATGCAGTCTGTTTCATGTGGTGACATTTCGCTGATATCTTCATATGAGAAGGTTGAGAATTGCGTGTACACATCTACCCTGTTGAGAAAATGCAGCAGATGGGGTTCCAAGATACTAAATCCTATGAATCGTTGTTCCAAATGGAAATTAACACATGCTGAGGTAAGAATGCTTTTCTAGCTATATACCTGCAATGTCCATTCCTTTTGATGTGTTTTAGCTATAACAAAACCTGTGGATGCTTTTCTTTATCCTCTGCCTTGTGCCCTGCTGTGTTAACTGCTTTATTTATCATGCCTTGTACAGTTGTACTAGTATAATGCAATCCTATTATAGCATAAGTATACTGTATGCTCACGGACAGTACTGTAGTGCTGCCACAAGAATAGTCAGTGTCTTCTTGTTGCTTTAGCTAGATCTACAATATTATATTGTAGCATCAGCATTCTTCTATTTGAAGAAAGATCATCACTGAGTGAGTTTTATACGATATAGACGTCCTATTCTTCCCCTGAAAGTAATACTTTTATGCTAACGATTCTTAGTTGTATGCATTGAAGAGTCTCCATAATTAAATTAACTCATGCACAATAATAGACTTCAAAATACTCTGGGGAATTTTGAGAAACCCAAGTTGGATCTTCCTGCATTTCTATCTAATAAAGTTAGAATGTTACATTCTCTTCCATTATTATAATATATAGCATTAGTACGAATTTAGGATGTGACAGATACATATTTAGTTTTGCTGATTCAAACATTCTCTGGAGTTGAGCAGAGGTTTGCTGCTGATTTCTACATAACGGATGCAAAATCAGGTAAAAGAGCCTTGGTGAAAGCTGGGCACCACTCAAAAGTAGTACCATTGGTCGATGAAAATATTCTGGTAACAACAAGCAGAGACACAGAGCTGTCTTCAACCTTGAAGTATTGGCTTGAAGAAAGAAATCTTTCTTCCGAAGAATCTCAGCTTATTCGCCTAGAGGAAGGGTAATCCAATTGCTCCTGAATATCTCTGTCCTTTCTGCTGCATCTTTGCAGGCTGAACTTTTGAAACATTATGATTGCACACCCTTGTAGGTACATCAGAGAAGGAATGCGGTTGAGCGTGATCGGAATCTTGAGCAAGAAGAACGGAGATGCCATGATACTTCCTCCACCGGAACCTGTATCTACAGGATGCGTGTTCTGGTCATTTCTCCTTCCAACTTACTTTGACGGAATAGTTCTGAGATTGGTGGACAGACGCTACTTCGTACCAAATTCTAGTGTTCCATGAAGTGCTGTGGGAAGTGGGAACTCATGAGATGTAACAGCTAACAACTCTAGCGGCTAGCTCGGTGCCCTTGCCCCTTGGATCTTCTTTTGTACGGGTCCACAATTTTTTTCTTTGAGGTCTCACATGGCTGTTTTCAGGTAACCGTAATGTACATTCTCACTTGATTTATACTAGCTGTAAGGTAGTCATTTCTGGGGATGTGTCATGTGTTGTGCATTGCAGTAATCTCTTCTCGTTTTATCGCGCTGTCATTGCTTTCATGATAGCAAGTTCGAACCAAGTTTGGCAGATCTTATGGACCTGTTACTTCGGTAGTACTCTGGGCCGAATTAGCTGTTATCCTGGCTGCTTGGACCGCTCTATAAGCTGGAGGCCCGTTAGCATGAGGCGGCTCGTGAGGCCGCAAAGCACTTGGCATTCGTCCAAACTCGCAAAATCACACTGCTATGCGGTTTGGCGTGGTCGCCGAGAACCAGGACCATGTCCAGATACCTGTTGACATCACGGCGAATCCGGGATCGTGGTTGCTCCTCGCCTGCGTGCCACGGCCTCCACAAGAGGCCCTCTTGAGCCTCCCAGTCACGTCCATGCGAGGGTCGCCACCGTGCGACTACCTCCAAACCGTGGTAGTGCTTGGATGATCCCCTTCCCTTTTCCCTCAGCATCGTCGTCCGTTGCTTGCTGCCTTCTGCTACCTCAAAATGCTTTTGTTCTGGGAGAAGGTAGTTCACAGTAAGCCTATGATTGCTCACCTACAGTCCGCATCATGAATTGAAGGAAGCTTATCTAATCCAGAAAACAGTACTACCTCAGTTCTTCAATACATGAAGTGTAGGGCAGCTGGTCCGGTTCAATCATGCTCGTTTCAGGAGTGTAAGTGTAACTCGTTCATCACGCTTCTTCAGGCTCAGATCTCCAAACCATAATTTTCTTGTTTGCTTCATCAATCATCATGCACAAATGACAAATCATATGAAGCCTCGTGCAAGACCGCAAGAGTCCCAGAGGCACATAGCTGCATGACGAGGCCCACAAATCACCAACCAAACAGTCAGTCAGTCACACCTTTGATTCCTTTTTCTTATCTTAGCCGAGTGGGACGTCTAATTAATGTGCTCGACCACCCCTCCTATTCCCCCAATGGAAAACAAAAAGGAGAAATGGTGGTAGGTACCCTGTCAATTGCTCCCATGATTCCTGTGCGTGTATGTAGACACTAGGTTGGTTTAGATACAACAATGCAACCGAACTATAATAGCTGTAGTTAACGTCAAAGTTTATCTGAAAACATACTGCTAACCACCTAGCCAATGACGTGCTGCTACGGTGAGGAATGTGATCCCCTTGCCGAGCTAGAGCTAGTATACACAAGATAGTGTACACTAATTACACTTGTGTTGTGTTGTTACCCGGACCTGTCAAGTGTCAAGGCCAAAGTCTTGAGCCGCGCGCGGTCCCGAGCGCCAAAGGCTGTCGTGTTCCGGGAGTCGCTGCGGTTCCAATTTCCCTGGGCAACGGGCACGGAAATGATTCCAATTTCCTCCAGGAGTAGAAATCCATGGAAAGCATTTGATATCGCCGCGCCAACGCCGTACCACCACAACACAATCCGCGCGCGCGCGCACGACGAGCTCTCGACACGAAGCCGCCCGCGCGCAGGCGACCCCGCCTTGTCGTCGCCATCACGCCCCAATAATTCACTGCCCACCCGCCGTCGCCACCAGTCCCCGGCACCACTGGCCTACGAGACCCGCCAATAATACCGCGCCTAAAGCAGAGGCCCAGACCCGCGACGCGCAGGCAGGCCAGTGTTGCCCAGCCACCACCACCATCACCACCAGCAGCCAGGCTGAGCGCGGCGGCCATGTCGCACCGCCGGATCGCCACCACCTCCCCGTCGCTGCGCTTCCTCGGCCTGCTCAAGCAGCCCGACGACGGCAGCGCCGACGCCCAGGAGCTCGAGCTCGACGAGCGCGACGTCGTGTGGTCGTCGTCCAGCTCCGCGACCTCGTCGTCCTCGACCTCGGCGGCCTCCTCGCCGTCGCCCACGCCGTCCCCATCCGCCGGCCTCCGGCGGCCCGGCTCGTCGACGTCGTCCCGCCACTTCCCCGCCGCCGGCAGCGTCGGCCTGTCCGCGCTCCTCGCCAGCGACGACCACGCGCCCACCGCGGCCATCCCGGCAGCGGCGCGCCGCGAGAGGCAGCAGCCCCCGCCGCCGCCGTACCACCAGTCGGCGCCGGTCGCCGTCCCGGCCTGGCCCAGGGGGAGGACGACGACGACGACGGGCGCACGCCGCGGCGAGCTGGAGGCCGACGACTACGACAACGACGACGACGGCGAGCCGGTGGTGCCGCCGCACGAGATCGCCGCGCGGCGCGCCGCGGCGGCGGCGTCGGTGATGGAGGGCGCCGGGCGCACGCTCAAGGGCCGCGACCTCCGCCGCGTGCGCAACGCCGTGTGGCGCACCACCGGCTTCCTCGACCTGTGAAGAAGGACGCGCCTTTGGAGGTTAATTTCGCTTCGCTTCGCTGGCTTGCCCACGCCTATCGGTACACTCCGCCTGAGCTGTTGGGCAGCTGCTTCTTTGCTTATTCAGTGTAGTGGTACGCTCGGTAGTGACAAAGGTGGAAGTTTTCTTGCCAAGTATGGGGTTCTATGGTCACTATTATGAGGTGTATTCGTTGTTCAAGTATATGCAGGTGCTTCATTGCTCATTTTTCCCGGAGGAAAGCTAAATTGATCTAGTATCCTCTGATGTTGTGCTATCATCTGATCAATTTTCTTCTGGCTGCATCGTTCGGCTAGCTATGTCTGTGTGCACCCATTGATGCAGAATCTAGGATAATATAGATTCCTTCTTCTTAAAAAATGGGACTGTTTTCAGAAGGTTCAAGATAATGTATAGCTAAATCAGCTCTGTGATCATTGAAGTGTAGACGAAGATAAAAATAAAATTATGTTTTGTTCACAGCTTTCGCATACCACCGTGTTTAACAGAATATCTTGCCTCTTTTTTTTTATTAAAAATATTTTGTCTAATCACCTATGCTTGATGCTCCGGTTTTATCTTTGCTTGGAATGAGTAAGAGCTGACAAAAGCGCGGGAAAACTTAGGATCTTGATCAAACGGGGGGTTTTATTTTTCTGAATCCAAATAATGGAACGACAGAAGTTCAGAATGCCTCATAGAAGAACAGCATAACGATGCGACGACCTTCTAGTGACTGGTCCCATGAGACGGTACACCGTGCACAGGAGTTTTTGCTTTTTCCGTGAAGTTGACACCGCCCACCTTAATAACTACGCCTGAATCGTCATTAACCTTGTCCGTAGCAGAGAAAGTCCTTGGGAACGACTGGTAATTTGCCCGGATTACGTCCAAGTGTGGATGGAGTAAATATGATGACACACTCCATCCCGAGATCCCCACCAACTCTGTTCTCTATTACGTATAGTATAATGGAGTGGATAAACAAGGTTTTTGCTTCATGATCAGTCCTTTTTACAAGCGATGGCAGTGTTTTGAGGTAGCGTTCCAGTCCACAGCTCGGGAGCTAGATTTTGAGTTTTTGACACGAATTACAGGACCCTTGCAGCTTTTTCGTCTTTATCGTACGGTATCAGAGAAGTCGGTAGCGACTTAGAAGTATTTGGGTTTTGTAATAAATGAAATTTTGTTCGTTTATTAGTAGTCTTCTCAACCTGAGGATGGTGATACTCATGACAAATATCGACTTCCAGTCGTACACCGAGACAGAGGACAAGTCGAAAGGCACGACGTACCAGAAGGACAGCCGACGACTCCGCCGGGACAAACCATAAAACGTAAATCAAGCCTAAGTAACGTAACGTAAATCAATGGTTGGCAAAGCTACGTTACTAGCAGGCCACCACTGAAACCAGTAAATCTGGGCAGCAGATTCTGAGTAACAGGGCTGTTCTCCATTCAGCGAAGGAATCAAGGAACGTTTGAACGAAGAAGGACGTCGATCTCCAATCAGCAGGAGCATCAGCGAACGTCTGAACGACGTCGATCCAGGCCCCAGCGGTTCGTGTGGAGCCTTTGGCCGCTCGCGAGATGCCCCGTCGCTTTCATCATGCGGCAGCATCAGGACCGCGATGGGCACGAGCATAAAGGTAAAACGAACTTGCAACTGTAACCGATCAGCTTGTTACTGTATTGTTTTCGGCACAACCTATGGGCTGCAAGCATCATGCTCACCATCTTATGGTCTCCATTGCTTCACCAATAAATTATAGGATTACTTATGATCCCACTACTGATGGACGTGTGCGACGGACCCTGACAGTGGACAGCTAAATAAATTACAGGGTTACTTATGAATCAAGTGCCTTATTATCATGGGAAAGGATTAAAGTCAAACTAGCAACTCATCCTAAAACCTAAGGTAGGGCGCACGTTCCTGCAATTTGGAGGGCCCGATCGTTTTCTGTTTTCCTCGAGATAGACCCAAGTGGATAGTCTTATCCTCGAAAGATTTCGTTGAAAATTCTTATTTGATGATGGTATGTCACACTTTTCCCTGAAAAGGAATGCTCAGATAGAGATAACGACCCAATATACATATATGCTCGTTGGATTTTTTTTTTTGAAAATGTATACACCGTTGAATTCTGTGTGACAACTGTTTTTCTTCTCTGAAACATTTGTAAGAAGAAGAAAGAGCCAAGGAATCTTCTCTGCCTACAGGCTGCTTGCTGCAGTACAATCTCGTTGCACTGTTTTTTATTGAACATTTTTTTATATAAAAACTGTTATAAGTATTTGCGGCCATACGCCCGTCTGATAATTTATTCGGTTTACTGGAAAAGGGGTGGAAACTGACAACTTGTACCCTATGGCAGAGGAAGCTGCTTCTGTATTGCACCTTTGTGATTCTAGGATGTTGCGATTTTACAGTGACTTAGACTGACTCCAACAGCTCACCTATAAGGTGACCCATACCCAAAATGAGTCAAAAATGAGCAAAAACTCTCTCCAACAGAAGACCCAGCTACTTACCTATTTTGAGCAATGCTTCCCCCCGTGACCGAGCGGTAGGTCTTCTCGCGCCGCGACCTTGCCTCTTCCGACGCCGCGCTCGTCGTCCTCCTCGCGCCAGGGGCGAGGGGCGAGGCCGCGGAGGCGGCGGCGCCAGGGGCAGGGGCGGCGGAGGCCCTGGCGGCGAGTGGCGGCGAGACGGCCCGGGGGCAGGACACGGCCTCGATGAGATACTCGTCGGGTGAGGCGCTCGTCGTCGAGCGGCGGCTCCCCTTCCTCCGCTCCGGCAGCAGCAGCACGACGGGGAGGGCAGCAGCTCCGGCGCGGCGCGGCGCGGCGCGGGAGGCAGGGCGGCGCAGGAGGCGCGGGAGGCGGGGAGGCGCGGGAGGCGGCGCGGGGCGGCGCAGGAGGCGGGGAGGCGCGGGAGGCGAGGCACAGCGGCGCCCGGCGCGGGAGGCCGCGACGGCGGCGCGAAGCGGGAGGCGGGGCGGCGCAGCGAGGACGCCGCAGCGAGGGGGGCGCGGCGCTCGCGCTGGAGCTTGGAGATGGGGGCGTCGCGCTGGAGCTTGGGGATGGGGATGTGGAGGAGGCGCTCGCGCTGGAGCTCAGGGGCGTCGGTGAGCGGGGTTGCGGCGGAGCGCGCGGCCGCGGCGCCGGGCGTGGCGGGGACGGCGCGCGTATGCGGTGGCGCGGGGGCTGGGCGCGAGGCGGAGCGGCGGTCGGAGCTTAATGGGATTTGGGAATTGGGAGTGCTGTTGGAGATGCAAGTTTTTGAGTGTCTTTCATTCACGCTCACGGACACCTATTGAACCATTTGGGGTGCTGGATTTGGGTGACGTTGTTGGAGTCAGTCTTACAACTTCACTCTATAGTTTCTTTAGTTCTGGCATGATGACGATGATAGATACTCAGAAGACCATGAAGGCGGGGCTGTGTCGACCAGCAAGCCACAAAACGAAGACGTCGTTTGATGAGAGGGGCACATGAGTGGCCGAAGCAGAGATTGTGAGTCCTGGATTATATTGTGCTCTAAACACTACTGGATCGGAGATGGGGCTCGCATGTGAAATGTGATGCCACGAAAGAGGATGAGTGTATTGAGATAGTTGACGATGTGGTTGTGTTGACCTCGCCAGTGGTTTATATAGAGTACATATAGTGACTTGGATTTAAACAATCTGAAGAATTGAAGAATGAGAAAAACAACTAAATGTATCTCAGAATCTTTAACATATTCTAAGTATGCATCACTTGTCTTCTCTGTAATATTTACCAAACTTATACACGGAGCTGCCGAATGATGTCGAGCATGGTACTCCTCTAATGTGCAGGCCTAAATTCCATACACATTGGTGGACCTATCTTGGCTAATGCAAGCAAGGACTCAGGGAAGATCCAAAGCCCATCGCCGCATATCAAACCAGACGCAACTGCTGGCACCATGAGTGCCGCTTTGCTCCGGTCGATCATTTGCCACGTGAAGACTATCAAGCTCCCCACACACATGTCGATGGCAAAGCTCGCACCAGCTAGGAAGGGAACTGCCATTGCCATTGGTAGGGGAATCCATTTGCCATACTTTGGTGGGAGGATGTCCTTCATAACGTTGGCCGCCACCGCGAATCCAAAGAATACATAGCACATCTCCAAGCAATGCAGTGGCAGAGCGGAGAAGCCCTCAACGCCAAGGATTGCCATGTTTCGGTAGACTAGTGCATATGGTGCCTTCCAAGTCCCATCTGGATTGCCGATGTCAAATGCATTGTAGAAGACAAAGAATGTCAGCGGTGCAATGACACAGCCCATGGCAGTGCCTATAATCTGAGCAATCATCATAGATCTAGGTGACGTTAACGTAAGATGGCCAGCCTTAAAATCCTGCATCAAATCAGCTGATATCCACACCAGTGACTTCACCAGGCCACAGCCCACTAGGCCAGCAACTACACCATGTTCTTTCCCAGCCATGGATGCTAGAACGAACAGGGCAACCTTTGAATAATTGTATGCCATGCCCATGTCAGTAAGGCCAGAACCATAGGCATTGCAGAAACCCAAGATAGGGGCCAGTATGTATGCTACGACAACATAGTACCATTTCACCTCAGGGAACATGAAGGGAATGGCAAACACTGCGACGATTGATAGTGTGAGATATCCATAGCCGGCCAGCCATGTAGGTATATTGTCCCTTGAAAAAACTTCATTACGCTGAATGTCATCGAGCAGCGGAGTAGCTTCATCTGAAATAGGATCGATGGACCATGTATCAGATTATCTATGCATCAAGAACCATACTTAACGAATACTAAGTCATATTGTTCACCTTTCTCTGCAATTTTTAGCCTTGATCTGTCAAGCATGCTCTTAAATGTGAATGCACTAATCTTGACAAAATTGTATAGACCGTCTCCTAGGATGAGCGATACACAGATGAAGGCCTAAAGAATAGCACAAGGGTAAGTAACATATGACTACACTACAAATGCACATTAAAAAAAGGGAACTATGAAACAAACCTTATAACCCTGCAGGCCTTTCATGCTGCTTTCTGGTATATCTGATGGATACCAGTCCCCTTTCATTTTATTGAGCATAGGCCACATTACCCCCCACGAGAGAATTGCACCAAGAAGGACAGACAGATTGACGAGGTGTGAGCAAATCATCCCTGCCCCAACATATGTCATGCCAAAATCGAAGAAAAATCTGAAATCCAAGAAGCATAAATTCTGGATCAGGTAAAATTGATACTAGCCAGGAACCAATTGAATGGATTAATGTACCAAATAGTCGGCGTTACGTTTGTTTCCAAGCTCTTAGTCCAAAAGTGGGAAACTGTGAAAACCCACAATTGTCTCCACCTGAGTAAAACCATTTGAAGAAGCTCCAGAAGAAGCTCATTGCAAAGTATTTTGTGAACCCATCCACTTGCTGCCTAATGACAACATACAAAATTTATTCAATTTATTGAAAAAATATATGTTTAATTCTGCTGGTGAGGAGTTATGTGAGAGAACCACGTACTTCGCCTTTGCATCGCCATGAGTTGTGTGAAATCCATTTATAAGCACAGCCGTTGCCGTACCACTTGGGTAAGGTAATTTGTAGTCAATTATCATGATCTGAAATTGTACAAAGGCAATATCAGATTTCACAATTCATTCAAATGGGATGCACAAGTCCTGTCAAAGTACTTGAAATGAAAGAGGGACAAGTTTTGAGGCAGCAGGCTTATTTTCCATTGGCTCGCAGCAACAAAAATGTTTACGCGAATGCTATTATACAGCAGGCAATCTATAGACTGCATGTTAGCTTGAATTACAGTTCCAGAGGGCTCAGGTATAACAACGTTATATGTTTTCTTTGTTATTATGTTCTCAGTTCAGTTAAGTAAAACTTCAGAACCAAATTATAACAAGTTTCTGCAATCAGCTTTTCTTTTAGAAATATGTACCTCTAATCACAAGAAAAGAAGCTAGTGTTTGTTAGAGAAGCTACATATAACGCACGTTGCTTGGTATTTTCTTTTCTTTTCCACAAGCTACATCATCGAATCATACGTGCTTGGCATAACCAATCACTCACCTAATTGGGTTAACAATTGAAGCAGAAACGAACGAGACTGCAGCAATACATAAGTGTCCAAAGTGAATTCATTCAGCAAGCTAGATGTGGTCCTCAAAGCGATGGCTTGGTGCTCACCTAAAAATTGAAACAGATTTGTCCCATGTTTCAATTTACCTCATCCGTGACGCACTCCTAGCTAAAACCGGAATAAGCTGACGTTCAACTAGTCCTCTATTTGTACCCGTGCTTATATTCATTTCTGTTTTGTGGATGGCGTTGTTAGTTGGAAACTTCCTTTTAGGAGGTAAAATTCATAGTAAAAATCGCGAATATTTTTTCTAACCAATATGATTCACTACTAGGCGTGCAACGACCGAATGAGTAAATCGAAGAATTAAGTTGAGATCAGCGCACACACCTTCCTAAGAGGGATGAGCGAGAAGATCCCAGCGAAGCAGACGGTGAGAAGGAAGCCGATCATCCAGACGCCAGGCTCCTTGTAGCTCCCCGGCGCGTTGCCCTCCGTCCCCTCGCCGGCCAGCTCGTATGTCTTCTTGTTCAGCGCCAGCAAGTACGACGAGAACCCACCTGCGAAAGAGCTCATCAATCCTATTTGAGTTATGAGCCAACAGCAGGAGAAATGGAGAATTAAAAGCTGCTAGGCGACGGCGGCGACCTCCGACGGCGATGCTGTAGCATGCGACGGCGCAGGTCTGGACGACGGTGTTCTCCTGGCGCGTGAAGGGTCGCGCGCCGATCCCCAGCCTGGCGAGCGCCTGCGTCCAGCCGCGGAGGATGGCGAAGGCGATGAGCGCGGAGGAGACGTTGAGCGTGGGGACGAGCCCCGTGGTGAGGTTGAGCTTCATCACGATGACGCAGTACATGGTGCCGACGGCCAGGCTCGCCGCCATCCCGCGCAACGTCAGCTGGTCCCACCACGGCGGCACGCGGCCCCCGCCGCGCGCGCCCGCCTCGCTGTCGCCGTCCAGGCCGCCGGCGGCCGCCTCCTCGGTGACGCCGCCGCCGTCCCGCCGGTACGCCATCCCCAGCTCGAGGTCCGGCGGCGGCCTGTGGTGGTGGTGGTGCTTCCTCCGCCGCCGCTGCTCCTGCTCCATGGCAGACAGATTTCAGGCTCGTGCCTCCGGCAGATTTCAGGCGTTGGATAAGGAAAGAGTTTGTGAATTAAAACTCGGGATCCTCGCATGTCAGTCCTGCGCGTGCCGGAGAAGAGTCAACAAAATTTTAGCACGGTGTCAGTGTCAGCGAGTTCTTCCAGTCGAAGCAGTTGAGATTACAAACGCAAATGGGATCTTTCGAATGATCAGAACATCAGGGCAAGAACTCCATGGATCCAGAGAAGATTGTGTACCGATCAAGAAAATTTCGTGGACCCTATTTTCAAGTGGAATGGAGAATTCACGGGAGGGGAAAAAAAATCTAACCTCACCTCATGAGGGGGGCCTCGATCGTTTGCTCCAACCAGAAAGACAACAATAGCATCAGATAGAATGGCACCAGAAAAGAATAAAACGATGGCAGTAACAACGGACCAGCGCGTCACATGAATGAAAGAGGAAAAGAATTGCCAAAATAAAAACAAGAGGACTGGAATCAGCGTCAAAAGCGAATTCCCCACCTAATAGTAATAAGTTGTCCTTCTCATCAGAGTTGAAAAGGCGTGCAGCACTTCCCCTGATGAGAGAGAACGAAAGGCAAGCATCTGCTCATGATCCTAGCGAGGAGGAATGTGGTGTTGACCAACATTGCGTGCAAGAAGCTCGACCATGAGGTCCGGTGAAGTTTTCCAGATCGATGATGGATCTCAGGGGCGGCGATATAAAAAATAACATGGAAATTCTGATCTGACTAGCATCATAAGAAAATAAAAATTCAAGTCAACAATATGTTAATAGCTGGCGGGGAATCCAGCGGCCAGATGGCAAAGCGTACCGAGCTGACCTGCGCGTGAGGAGGAGACCTTCTCCACCCGCGCCCTACTCCTGTGATCGCTTCGCAGGCGTCGAAGCGGCGCAACGGTTGAAGACGACGCTTGTCCCCCACTCCACGCTACACCCAGTGACGCGCCGCGCACGAGCTGGACAGTAGCGACGCGGCCGTGGCGTGAATAAGTAGACGCGCTACGAAACACGCGTGTGTGGCAGCATGCACGTACCGCCCACCCCCAACCCCGAGCCCGGCCGGCGCGTTTCATGCGTGCTCTTGGTGCGACGTGGTGGCGGTGGCGTCGTTTCGCTACGCTCCCCGCTGAATTTCTGGTGAAACGGGCCCCGCCGTTCCTACTCCAATTAAGTTCGCTCCCTCGGTTTCTTCTCGCTCACGTACCGACGTACGTCGCGACGTCGCGCGGGCGCGGGCGTGTGCCGGGCGCCGTCCGGCCCCGTGCGCGCGCGCGCCGGGCCGGACGACGCCAGCAGAGGCCGATGTACCGTCACGGCCGGCGGCGACCAGTGCCAGTGCGGCAGTGCCTGCCCTCGTGGATGGTAAGCCGGACATCGACATGTATGTCCTCGTGGATGGTAGTAGTTTTTGTCGCTCCAGTCTCTCGAGATTCGAGAAGGCGATGACGAACAGTGTCAACATGGTTGCGTGGTGTTTCTTCCAACTACGTAATTTCAAATTACAGTTATCTCCGTGACGTATCCCAAGCAAGCAAGTCCACACACTTGTCGAATGTCGATGGTTTTACGTTTGCGTATAGTACGAGAGGATCGACGCCATTGAATATGCATGGATGCCCAGACTATATATGCAGCCAAGTTCAACGGAAAATACAGTATTTCTTCTCTCTATCGCCAAACAACCGCACGGCCACGTATACGTACGTCCCTCCACGTGGTCGCTACAGATTTGTCCGTGCCAAGTGTTCGACCTTGGTCTGTAGTATATACGAGATTAGGGATCCATCGAACAGCGCCTCGGACGCCTGCTACAGCTGTTTGCTCGGTGCATATATAGAGGGTGTACGAACGGTTCCAGATTAGAGCCGCAATAGTTGACAAATGGAATAGGTGTAGGCCGATTGATGGCTTTATGCAGTACTAGAAACTGTTGAAGTTTGGTAATACATCCCTACCCTAACATTCGACAAAGTTTTGCGTGAGCTTGTCAACTTCTAATGCGGAACGCATAGGAAAGGAGGCAGCAAACATAGCTAGATTAGCTCCCCACGAAAGCTTTGCAACTAGTACGTACGTGCTATACATTTTTTACTTGCAACTGTACTGTTCTAATAGAGACACATCCATTTTCTATGTAGTTACGTTTTTTCACCTTTCTTTGCTATTGAATGCTTACCTCAGCGCGAAAGCAGGGAGGAGTTTTTGATTTGATAATAAAATGATTGGACGAGCGAGGTACTCTGTCCATGATATTAGATACTCTGCCACTAGCTGTATAAAACTAATTTGTATGCGACGAGGTATCTTTACAGAGCAATCTTCGTTGAATCCTCTGTGAGCCGAGTTCAGATCTTCTGCCTTGCAGATGCTCGCTAAAGATACGAACGCCCCATTATTCAGGTCTCCTTCATAGTAAATCTCCACAAAACAACTCTTTTCAATTCCACGCTTAAGAGAAGACCGAGCCCAGATTACTCCTCTTTTTGGTACCTGTCTCGCCAAAATAATTACTCTATCAGACTATCACCTTCGGTCAGGCTCAGCCCTTGCTACTGAACTTTATGCATCGAGTCTTCTTGTAGTAAAAAACTTGCCCAAGGTACTTGTGACACCCATTGTTTGCGAAGATCTTCATGGTTGTTTCAATCACACTACGCGTTCAATCACACTACGCGCCATCTTCAATGTTGGATGGTTCTACTCCTTGACCAAAACCGCGGGTTAGGCATAACGAGTTAAGTATTGTTTTCCTTGCTTCACCAATTGGTCTGGTGATTCCTCTGTGCTGTAATTATTGATAATGGCGAGGTAAATAATCTGTAGGGCCTTAGTCTTTGTAAAACTGTACCATCTTTAATCTGAAGATGTCTGCCCCTACAGTTTCTTTTAAAAATAGGTCAGGTAAATACTTCTGAATCAACTCATTCAAGTGCCTTTTTAACATGGGAGTATGGGACCACGCTTGCCGCAATTTGGAGTGTCCAATCTTTTTTTGTTCCCTTGAGATAGAGCCAAGTAGAGAGACTCTTATCCTGGAAAGATTTCATAGGATTTTCTGATTTGATGGGACCAAACAGCACACTTTCATCTGAAAAGGAATGATCGTACAGTGATAACGACATGTATATACATGCAATAAGTTAAATGGCAATTAGTTTTCTTCTCTGAACATTTGTATGAAGAAGATAGCCCCAAGGATTTTAGGCTGCCTTCAGGCTGCAGCGCTCTACATATGAACACATTTTTCATAGTATGTCTGATCAATGTACATCAGTTTATATACATGGTTCACTAATTATTTACAGGTTCGCCGCCACATATTATCTGATTGATCCTTCATTTTTCATAAATCTGGCTGCAGTTTTCTTAATGAAACATCTTGCGCTGACAATTGATAATTGGATCAGCAGCCCTTGGAATATGCTTCCTTCAATGTTGCACCTTGTGGACACATGTCATTCCGAAATATATAGGAATGCGCTACAATTGCACCCAGTGGTACAAAATTTCAGCTGTTCCATAGCGTCTACATCCATCTATCACCACTGGCGAGAGAACAATTCCTCAAATATACACTGTTGTGATACGATGAATCACCTTGAATCTTTACATCATAGTCAGGAATCACCCCTTTATGCACTGCATCTTCACCTCCCTCCATGTGTCGTATATCAGCTATAAAATGTTTACGGCACTTTACATAGCTTTATCTCTTCCAATTAGACAAGAAGCTGCCATCTAATGTCGAGCTTGTTACTCCTCTAGTGTGTAGACCTAAATGCCATGCACAGTGGAGGACTGACCTTGGCCAAGGCAAGCAAAGATGCAGGGAAAATCCATAGCCCATCGCCGCAAATCAAGCCAGATGCAACTGCTGGCACCATTAATGCTGCTTTACTTCGGTCAATCATGTGCCAAGTGAAGACTATCAAGCTTCCGACACACATGTCGATGGCAAAGCTCGCACCAACTAGGAAGGGAACCCCCATCGCCATTGGCAAAGGGACCCATTTGCCATATTTTGGTGGAAAGAGGTCCCTCATAAGGTTGGCCGCAACTGCAAATCCAAAGAATCCATAGCAAAGCTGCAAACAATGCAGGGGCAGAGCAGAGAAGCCCTCAACCCCAAGAATTGCCATATTTCGGTAGATTAGAGCATATGGCGCCTTCCAATTTCCATCTGGATTGCCGATGTCAAAAGCCTTGTAGAACAAAAGGAATGTCAGTGGTGCAATGACACAGCCCATGGCGGTGCCAATAGTCTGAGCAATAATCATTGATCTAGGTGACGTTAATGTAAGATGTCCAGTCTTGAAGTCATGCATCAGATCAGCTGATATTGACACCAACGATTTAACCAAACCACATCCCACTAAGCCAGCAACTACACCAGAGTCTTTCCCAGCCCAAGCTGAAAGAATGAATAGGGCAACCTTTCCATAATTGTAGGCCATGTTGATGTCAGTAAGGCCAGCACCATAGGCATTGCAGAAACCCAAGGCAGGGGCCAATAAGTATGCTATGACTACATAGTACCATTTCATCTCACGGAACATCAACGGAATGGCAATCGCTGAAACAACTGATAGTGCAAGATATCCAGAGTAGGCTAGCCATGTAGGGATACTATCTCTTGTAAAAACTTCATTGCGACGAATGTCGTCGATCACTGGAATGTCTTCCTCTGGAAATAGAATGAATCCCATGTCAAATCATCTATACATCAAGAGTACCATATTACATACGTTGATCAGACTGCTCACCTTTCTTTGCATTCCCAAGTCTTGTTCTCTCATGCAGACTCTTAATGGTGAAAGCAACAATCTTGGCAAAACTGTATAGACCGTCGCCTAGAATAAGTGCTATACAGATGAAGGCCTAAATAACAAGAGAAGGTTTTAAACAAAGTACTGCCACAATTTTACACTAATAACAGAATGAAACAGGGAACAGACCTTGTAACCTTGTAGACTTCTCATGCTGCTTTCTGGTATATCTGCTGGATACCAATCCCCTTCTAAATCACTGATCAGAGGCCACATTACCCCCCATGAGAGAATTGCACCAAGAAGGAGCGACAGATTGACAAGGTGGGAACAAATCATCCCTGCCCCCACATATGTGAGGCTGAAATCAAAGAAAAATCTGCAATCCAAGAGGCAGAAATTCTGAATCAGATGATATTGTCACTAGCCAGGAACTGAATTAACTGACTACTGAACTGAATTACTGGTGTTACGTTTGTTTCCAAGCTCTTAGCCCAAAAGTGGGAAACTGGGAGAACCCACAATTGTCTCCACCTGAGTAAAACCACTGGAAGAAGCTCCAGAAGAAGCTGATTGCAAAGTATTTTGTGAATCCATTCACTTGCTGCCTAATGTGAACACACAAAAATGTATTCAATTCATTTAAATTTCACAAGTTCAATTATGCAGGTTATGAGTTGTATGAGAGAACCACATACTTTGCCATTGCATCACCATGGGTTGTGTGAAATCCATTTATAAGAACAGCTGTCGCCGTACCACTTGGATAAGTCAATTTGTAATCAATTATCATGATCTGAAATTGATTGAATATCTCATCGTCCATTTACACTTGAAACAGAAGATGAAAAATCTAAGAGGCATCAAGCTTGTTTTCAAAAGGCTCACAGCACAACTATGTTCATACAAAATGCTCAGGCACAAAGCAGGTGTTTTGGCTTAGAATTGTTACAACAGGGTCGAGGGTAAGAACATGGTATTTCCAGGAAATATGCTTCACAATAGCAACAATATATAATGGGGAATCCAATCAGCAGACAGGATGAGGTCATCAAACAGATCACGTGGAAATGGTGAAGTGTGTGCATTCCTCCCAAACTACACCACCTAGCTAAAAAGAACAGATTTGTCCTATGTTTTTGCTTACCTAATCCGTGAATCACTCTTGGACCCCTTGGCTAATAGAATAGAAATAAGATGGCATCCTTAGTCCTTACACTAAAAATGGATGGTAGCAGGACAGATAGTTAGGCATGATGCAAATGAAGAGATATACTGCTAATCAATCACTATGTTTTTTAAGCAAGAAAAATGTTGTTAGAATAACCAGCAAGATGGGAAATAGAAAAGTAACAAATAAAAAGGTTTGCAGTTTTCACTTGTTACTGGTGAATAAACAGTTGACACCATGTCCATGAGGGCTACAATGGAGGAAGAGAGGTAAAATCGCAGTCCTTACTAAAATCAAAATCAAATTACAGTTCTGCTCACCAACCTTCCTGAGAGGGATGAGGGCAAGGATCCCGACGAAGCTGACAGTGAGAAGGAAGCCTGTCATCCAGGCAATGCCGGGCTCCTTGTAGCTCCCCGGCACGTTACCTTCGGTACTCTCCCCTGCCATCTCGTAGGTCCTCTTATTCAGCCCAAGCAAGTACGATCCGAACCCACCTGCGAAACATTTCATCAGTCAGTCGACGGAGTCCATGAGCGCTAGGCAAGAAGAGGTGGGTACAAAGCGAGCCTGACCTCCGACGGCGATGCTGTAGCAGGCGACGGCGCAGGTCTGGACGACGGTGTTCTCCTGCCGCGTGAACGGGCGCGTGGCGATCCCCAGCCGGGTGAGCGCCTGCGTCCAGCAGCGGAGGACGACGAAGGCGATGAGCGCGGCGGAGACGTTGAGCGTGGGGACAAGCCCCGTGGTGAGGTTCAGCTTCATCACGATGACGCAGTACATGGCGCCGACGGCCAGGCTCGCCACCATACCGCGCGCCGTCAGCTGCTCCCGCCACGGCGGCAGGCGCTCCCCGCCGTGCCCCACCTCGGCGTCTCCGTCGAGACAGCCGGCCGCCTCCTCGTGGCCGCCGTCCCGCGGATGCGCCATCCCCAGCTCGAGGCGCGGCGGCCTGCGGTGCTGCCTCCCTCCGGCGCTCCTGCTTCATGGCGGAAAGATTTCGGCGGCGTCAGATTCGTGCCCGGGGGGAATGGAATTTGGAGGAAGGAGCCGGTAGATTGAAAAGCGTAATCCTCTCATGTTTGTTCTTCGCTCGAGCTAGCAAGAGTACGGTATTCTACGGGTTAGTAGTTGAGATTGGAAACATATGTGAGATTTTGTGAATAATCAGAGCAAGAAAAAGATTAGATTTTGATCAACAATCCATGGGTCCTATTTTAAGTAGAACGGAGAAATCCAGTGGGACAACGCAATAATCTCACCTCCTCGCCTGTACTCCTCCTCGCCTGTACTCGCTTGCTGCAGCCAGAAGGACAAGAGTGAACACAAGAAAAATAACTGAGCAGCACGTCACAAAGAAAATGATGGGGGAAGTGAGAACGAGCATCTCCATTTTTAACCGGCCAATATTGCACAAGAATCAGAAGAAATTCCCCACCTTGTTTATGCTCTCCACTCCTTCAGTTGAAACATGAGATGGTAGCTTTGAGAGCTGCTAGTATAGTTTGCAAGAAAACAGAGGCACAGCACAGTAATGGAGGGAGAGTTCCTCCCTCAACACACAATGAGATGCTAGGCGTTGACAAACATTGCGTGCAAGAAAGAGAGTGGCACACGGTACAGTGAAAACAATGAATTATATGGAGGTTTAAAACGTCAAAATTCTGGACAGTAAACAAAAAAAAAATCTACAAAGTTACAAAGGTGACAAATTCTGAGCGGCTAGAATTGAATTTTTTTTTTCCTTTTTGAGAACAAAGTAGATTGGAGTTTTGATGACTTGCAACACCACAATATGCCTGAGGATAGGTCAGTTGGATATTTATCAGCATTTTGTACGAGTTTGGCTAAGGTTTTTATTGACGGGTAGTTTGAATTTAGTGGTAATCTAGCTTGGTTGTCCTGTCGTTATAAGAAATAAAGTGTGAGTATATACACATTTATGTATGTGCTAAGTTTTTCTTAAAAAAAAAAGTAGCACAGGACGCAAGACTAGTAGGAATGATGTCGAAAAATGAAGCAAATTTGCACATTCGGTCCATGAAAAGCGCAAGTAATCTGATATGCACACGACACGATTGTTGTACGAGACACCGGTACCTCCACCAGAGCTCTGCTCATGTGAATCTGTGAAGCGCGAGAGCTTAGCAAATCCGTCCGCGCTCAGCGCCTACACACCACTCTCCAGTGACGCGCGTGGGCCGCCCGATCTGGCATTGTCAAGGCGTCCATTCCTGCTGCTGATGGAGATGCCTCCTGCCCTCTTTGCTTCTTCTAGCTCACGTCGCGTCGCGTTGTTGCTTTCGCGGGCGTGTGCCCGCCCCGCCGCCGGCTCTGCGGACGACGAACCACGGCAGATCAATCCCACGTCCACTTGTGCTCACCACAGAAGAAAAGCGGTTTGTCCCGACCGGGTGATTTGTCCCGGCCAAGTGCCACCGGCCGGCGGTGAGCGCCCAGTTCGGGCCTGTCGACACACGGATCCGAAAATGTGATATGTGGGCCGTTCGAGTAGCTAGAAAATCGGTTTGGTGTTAAGTGGTATTTTCAAGCGCAGCTGCTTTCCAAGAAAACTAGTGTCCATTTAAAATGCGACTCCATGAATGATGTATCCCAATCAAGCATTGAAGAATCAAAGATATTTATCATCTGTCTAGCTACTAGCACTTCGTACAGCTGTTTTTGTTTGTTCTGTGTTGCGTACAAGCGTAGAACTAGTAGGACAGATGCTACACGCATAAGCGAGTTCCCTGAATTATAGAAAAACAACATTATTGGCTAGTATTATATATATTCTTTGATAGTGAATTGGACTGCCTTCATTTGTGTACTTAAACCACGGGTATGCCAAATTTCTGGGGTCATCTTGTTCCATTCCTCTTATCAAAGGTCGGGTTGGGAAATGATTCATCAATCAAGACGTAGTCACCAAGCCCCACCAAATTTGCGGGTTTGAACTGTCCACGATCACATACGTATCGTGTTGTCCATCCCACACACCTTTGGTTAAGTTACTACCGTATTACTCTCTTTTTTTTCAGGGCAACTCCATATAAGTATGTAGCTTTCCAAATAATGATCTACCTAAAAAAAAACTGACGATTCAATTTTGTTTAGACGAATCAACAGGGGGCAAAGAGCTCACCTAAACGACTACTTGAAAGATCTGAGGATCAGGCAGCACAACATGCATGGTCTCCGATGCACTTCTTTGACCATTACCTTTTCTCAGAATTAGCTACTAAAATTTGGTGAAAATGTATGCATTTGAATAATATTTTCATCGTAGAGCTACTAATATTATTTTCATGTGACAAACCTTTAAGCTTTTAAGTATATCAGTGGTAAAAAAAATTTAAAGTTTAAAAGCATGTATCCCTAAAAATATCTTAGGAAGCAAGAGGTAGTGTGTATATGTTTTAGAAATTTTGTTTTGTTAAAGTACTGTGCCACGCTTTGATTTATATGCTACCTGCTCATCGGACTCCAGAAGTAAAGGACATGAGGCATATGGTTGCCTTCAACTCACATCAAAATATGTGTACTAACTGCTGATTTAACTATAATTTGTTTTTAGTTTTCTAAGATTTGCAGTTCGGCATGTAAAGGATGATCTGTGGATTCAGCAGCATCCCTTCGAAAAAGAATACTTCACTTCTGTATAATAATGGTTACTGAGTACATAATACCCATGGCATGACGAGCGTGCTCTGAATCATTCTCAATTTCTCATGTCCTCGTCCGAGGATCAGATCCTTTTTGGGAATCTGGCAAACGGCAGCACACCCAGCGTATATATTGCCGCGTTCAGTTTAGGAGCTACCCGTGCTCCTGCAGTTCCAGTTGATTTCGTATTCCCTGTCTTTTTGGGTGGTGTTAGGTGTTAGATCAGGATGTCGCTTTCGGTTGAGCATGCACTTAATTTTCATCCTCAGTTCCTCTCAAGATAATTGTAGTACAAATGTATTACACGGAGTGATAAGCGTACTAATGGTACAGCGTACTTCAGCTTGGACCAAATTAAAACGCAGACTCTTGCTTTCCGATGTGATTGCTCGTGGAAGTGGTAGATGCAAAGTCAAGTAAGGAAACATGATTCCAAACGTACTTTTAAATTGGATGGTCGTGATGCAAACCGCAAGAGAAAAGACTGTCCAAAAAGGAGTAGCAAAAGAAAGTGCTTGTCAAGAGCTACCCCAACTTGTCAAGTAAGCACCTGCCAAAACAAACAAACTTTTTAAGTAAACATGGGCCAAGCCCAACTTCATTGCCTGAGAAGAGAAAACTCATGCTACAACCCCACTCACAAGGAGAAAGGAAAAAAAAAACGGTCCGCTGGTGGATTAACGATCATGCCTACGCCACGAAGAAATGATGGTTCTTGTGATACTCTAGAAAACATGTGAACAATGTCACACGGTTCCATACAGAGTTTGACGGGAGTTTGTTTGACGGCCAAACAAACAAATGAGAGTCCTTTATACATCCTGCCTGATCTGTTCGTGTCCGTAGCAGACGCCGCGCAAGAGACGAAGTGGTGCACGAGTTGTGGTCAAGATTTTATTCCTTATCATAATCGTGCAATCATCTGTATGTGCTGTTCATCTTTCCAATCCATCCATATCGATGAGTTTGTGAGTTCCATCCAATCGTTCAGTAACGGCTATCCGGTCTCCACCGCCGAAGTGTTGCAGTACGATGGTTACAGCCACAAGAACATTACTGACAAAAAGTTGATGCAAACCTTGCGTTGAAACCCCGCCGAGTGCACTTTTTCGCCGACAAATGTCCCAAACCTGTCGCTTCAGAGTTGAGGAGCAAGCTGCACCGGATCAGCACAAGTTTGCTCCCAGGCATCTGTGGGAGGCGAGGCGACTGCCACTGGGAGGAGCAGGGAAATGCTACGTATCGTGTTGTCCATCCCACACACCTTTGTTTAAAAGTTACTATATTATAGCACTTTCTTTTTTCCAGGGCAACTCCATATAAGTAGCTTTCACAATAACGATCTAGTTAAAAAAAAAAATCCCAAAGGACAGTACCATTTGAGCCTTTTGACTCGAAATGGAAGCAGGGTTTGAAATTGGCAGCCATTTTTTTTAGAAGAATTGGCAGCCATATAGGGGCCCCTACCACCTGCCCAAATAGCCACACGCAACAGCTCACAGGCAAGGCAAGAGCCCAAATAACTGTTCCTTGCTCTCATCTTCTTCCTCGGTGTCTCTCTCTCAAAAAAAAAAAAAAACCTTCTTCCTCGGTTCGTTTGCTGTGTGTCCGTGAGCTTCCTGGTCATCAACGGTGGCGTACGAGACGGAACAGCATATTGGATGAAGGATACCATGCAGTAGGTGTTATAGGCGGCAAAATCAACTCTTCATTCCGATGCCGTACCATGGAGTAACTTTTCTTTTTTTGCCTTTCATGGACTATTGTCGAGCTTTACTTTGCCTTTTTTTCTCTCTAATTAACTTAGGATTTGATGTAGGATTTGGGGGCCCTGGACCCTGTCCCTGCTGATCGAAGGTGTCTCAAGAAGTAAAGATGTGGATTCAGCAGAATATGGTTTTGCCTTCAACTCACACCAAAATATGTGTACTAACTGGACTCAACTATAATTTGTCTTTAGTTTTATAAGATTTGCAGTTCGGCATGTAAAAGATGATCTGTGGATTCAGCAGCATCCCTTCAAAAAAAAAAGACTTCACTTCTCTAAAATAATGGTTGCTGAGTAGTACATAATACCCATGGCATGACGTGCATGCTCTGAATCATTCTCATGTCCTCGTCCAAGGATCACATCCCTTTTGGGAATCTGACAAACGGCAGCACACCCAGCGTACATATTGCCGCGTTTAGTTTAGGAGCTACCCCTTACCACTGCACTCGTGCTCCTGCAGTTCCAGTTGATTTCGTATTCCCAGTCACTTTTTGGGTGGTGTTAGGTGTTAGATCAGGATATCGCTTTTGGTTGAGCATGCACTTAATTTTCATCCTCGGTTCCTCTCAAGATAATTGTAGTACAAATGTACTACACAGAGTGATAACCCGTCATTACAGCGTACTTCAGCTTGGACCAAATTAAAACGCAGACTCTTGCTTTCTGATGTGATTGCTCGTAGAAGTGGTAGAAGCAAAGTCAAGTAAGAGCGTGCCCAAAGGTAACACTAGCTGCTGGCTCTCGAGGAGTGCTTTCTTCGGCAGAGAGATGTCAGTCTCTGTGAGCGCCTATGCGCTAGCGCTTCTCCAAGCGATACCGACCCTCTCTCTCATCTCTTTTCCCTATAAACAAATATATATGCTGTCTCTGGCGATACCCGTTGGGGACGCTCTAAGGAAACATGATTTCAAGCGTACTTTTAAATTGGATGGTCGTGGTGCAAACCGCAAGAGAAAAGACTGTCCAAAGAGGAGTAGCAAAAGAAAGTGTTTGTCAAGAGCTACCAACTTGTAAGTAAACACCTGCCAAGAAAAACACCTAGACCAACTTCATTGCCTGAGAAGAGCAAACTCATGCTGCAACCCCACTCACAAGGAGAGAAAAAGAAAAAAAACCCCCGGTCCGCTGGTGGATTAACGATCATGCCTACGCCACGAAGAAATGATGGTTCTTGTGAACTCTAGAAAACATGCGAACAATGTCACACGGTTCCATACAGAGTTGACGGCCAAACAAATGGGAGTCCTTCATACATCCTGCGTGATCCGTTCGTGTCAGTAGCAGACGCCAGGGGCGGGCCCAGGATTTGAAGTATGGGTATTCAAAATTTTTTTGACAACCAAAATTATGAATAATCGCATAATTATTACCCCGTTAGGCAGTTTACGATAGTGCTTTTGCTTTAATTTATGGCCATAAGTAAGCCTTTCAAGCATTAAAAACCAATTCATGATGATAAATAAGTTATTTTCTGTTTTCTAGTAGTGTGACAAGTTGTTTTGCCCAAGCTGATAAAAGTGTTTTTTTACGGCTCATCCTCCCAATAAATTGTTTGGATAAGATGTTTTGCTAAACGGCTTCACTCTTAGATAATCCGAAATAAGTCAAATACGTTTTGCTAGATAATGCAGAGCAAACACTACTTTTTTATAACCCAGAACCCTGCAAAAATGGTACGAAATGATCAACATATCAAAATAGATGAGCTTCTTTTTGTTTAGATTGAGAATGTTTAAGTTTTATTTTTTTTCATGCATATACATAAGATACATTGTTTGCATAAAAGTTTTTGTCAAAAATAATGGGTATTCATTTGAATACCCTTGAACCCAAGCAGGCCCGCCACTGGCAGACGCCGCGCAAGAGACGAAGTGGGGCACGAGTTGTGGTCAAGATTTTATTCCTTACCATAATCGTGCAATCATCTGTATGTGCTGTTCATCTTTCCAATCCATCCATCTATGAGTTTGCGAGTTCCATCCAATGGTTCAGTAACGCCTATCCGCCGGTCTCCACCGCCGAAGTGTTGCAGGACGATGGTTACAGCCACAAGAACCTTACTGACAAAAAAGTTGATGCAGACCTTGCGTTGAAACCCCGCCGAATGCACTGTTTCGCCGACAAATGTCCCAAACCTGTCGCTTCAGAGTTGAGGAGCAAGCTGCACCGGATCAGCACAAGTTTGCTCCCAGGCATCTGTGGGAGGCGACTGCCACTGGGAGGAGCAGGGAAATGCTAGGAGATAACTCACGGCAGCCATCAAAATGGAATACTAGCTCAAACGAGTACTGATTCGATGTGTCAGTTTTCCAGGGAATTCCTCTTTGTTAATGACGGTGAGGCACCAACGCGAAAAGACAGAGGGGCCGAACCCCAAAACCTGTGGTGCCGACTGAGGTAGTATCTTATACAGACAAGTTGAACGAACGGAGGCGATGGACGGAAGGATCGCTGATGCTGACGAGTGAGGCAGGCCACGACCGGCGCGCCCGCCGCACCTAGATGGCGTGCCGAATTTTGTCTTCTTCAGAAAAAGATGGCACGGTGTGCCTGTGCCGAGCGCACTTCTCGAAAGCGCGCCAACACTGTGAAACACGTTTCACGCGTTTGCCTACTGTGTGTGCAAGGTAGCATTGAACCACGGATCTTCTTTTTACACTGGGACGACGGAAATTTTCTTGTCGCCCTTGTTGTACTACGCTGATTTATACGGTACATATTAGTTACAGACTCATATGAACAGAAGAGCGCGCCGGGTTTCGGAACCTATCTAGTACAACTCTCTAGCTCCCCGGCGTGAACTTCATGCAGATGGGCGGCTTGATCTTGGCCAGCGCGAGCAGCGACGACGGGAACGTCCATATCCCGTCGCCGCAGATGAGCCCGGACGCGATGGCCGGGATGAGCAGCGCGGCCTTCTTGCTGTCGAGCCTGTGGCGCACGTACACGACGAGGCTCCCCACGCACATGTCGATGGCGAAGCTGGCACCGACGAGGAACGGCACGGCCATGGCCATGGGCAGCGGCACGAACCTTCCGAGCCGGCGCGGCAAAAAGTCCCGCGCCACGTTGGCCAGCACCGCGAACGCGAAGAACCCCGCGCACAGCTGCAGGCAGTGGTCGGGCAGCGCCGCGAAGCCCTCCACGCCCAGGACGGCCATGTTGCGGTAGACCAGCGCGTACGGCGCCTTCCAGTATCCGTCGGGGTTGCCCACGTCGAACGCCTTGTAGAAGAGGAAGAAGGTGGGCGGCGCGATGACGCAGCCCATAAGCGTGCCCACCACCTGGCCCACCAGCATCGACCGCGGCGACGTCAGCGTCAGGTGGCCCGTCTTGAAGTCGTGCATCAGGTCGGCGGAGATGAGCACCAGCTGCTTCACGAGGCCGCACCCCACCAGGCCGGCCACCACGCCGTCGTCTCTCCCCGCCCACGCCGCGAACACGAACAGCGCGATCTTGCCGTAGTTGTAGCCCATGTTCATGTCCGTCAGCCCGGTCCCGTACGCGTTGCAGAACCCCAGCGCCGGCGCCAGCAGGTACGCCACGATCACGTAGTACCACTTCACCTGCCGGAACATGAGCGGGATGGTGATCACCGCGATGGCGCTCAGCGCCGCGTAGCCGGCGTAGGCCACCCACGTCGGGATGTTGTCCCGGTTGAACACCTCGTTGCGCTGCATGTCGTCCAGCGCCATCGTGTCCGCGTCAGCCACTGCAGTTTCGAACATCAGTCAGCAATTTTATCCTAGGGGTAAAAAATGTGAGGCAAGCAAAGCATTTTTACAGTTTCTTTCTTTACCTCTGTTCAGGCTCCTGCGAGCTGATCTTTCGCGTACGTTCTTGACAGTGACAACGATGACTTTGACGAAGTTGTAGAGGCCGTCGCCCACGAGCAGAGCAATGCAGAGGAACGCCTGAGCAAGGAAAACAGCAAATTGTGGATACAGATAGAAGCTCAAACGAGGAAATGCCGTCAGATAAAGAGGAGCCATGCGCATACCTTGTAACCGTACAGGCTCGTCATGCTACTTTCAGAAGCCTTGGCAGAGTACCAATTCCCCTTCTGTTTGCTGATGAGTGGCCACATCACGCCCCAGGAAAGGACGGCGCCAAGCAGCAGCGAGAGGTTGACAAGGTGCGAGCAGATCATGCCGGCTCCGACATACGTGAGACTGAAGTCGAAGAAAAACCTGCCGAATGAATGACACCACCAAAGGCTGTGATTTTTCTGACGTGATTGCGCACTGAATTATTAACGAGAAAAAAAAGGTAATATCGCTTTATACGTTTGCTTCCAAGCTTTGAGCCCGAAAGTAGGGAACTGGAGGAACCCGCAGATGTCGCCGCCGGTGAAGAACCACTGGAAGAAGCTCCACAGGAAGCTGATCCCGAAGTACTTGAGAAATCCGCGGACTTGCTTTCTGGCACGAAGGTGAAAGTAAACAGTTCAGGTTAGTATCCATTCCTGCCGTGTTTGGTCGTCAGTTCAATGAAAGATTTCGTCAGCACAGACCGAGTGGCTGACTGACATAAAGAGCGTAGTACCTCGCATTCTTATCTCCTTGAGGTGTGTGGAACCCGTTTATGAGCACAGCAGTGGCGGTGCCACTTGGATAAGTTAGTTTATAGTCTATAACCAGTACCTAAGGAAAACAAAAATGTTTAATTTCAAGACAGGATCGTATAAGGTGACAAAGAGAAAAGATCAAAAGACTCAAGATTCCCTCTCAAAAGGACAGTCTGTAAAGTGCTGAATTAGCAATTCATTAAGCGTGGCCAATGACAACAGTGATCTTTCTATGCTAAAATCTTCTTCTATCCATGCCAAAATTTTCATCAGCTCTGATGGTAACAGCAACTCCAGAAAATTCAGAGACTGCGGCTCAAAATGGTAAACGCTCAAAGCTTGTAGACCAAAAGTTCAGACAGGACCACACCAGAGTACCTTTCTGAGAGGAAGCAAGGTGAGGAGTCCCACGAAACTGATGGCGAGGAGGAATCCCGTCATCCATCCGATGCCGGGCTCCTTGTAGCTCCCCGGCACGTTGCCCGGCGTGCTCGCCCCGGACAGCTCGTATGTCTTCTTGTTCAGCCCCAGCAAGAACGATCCGAACCCACCTGCAGACACAGAAGACGCAGAGTAGGTGGCGAAATCTCACCGTCAGATCGCTCAGGCGGTCAAGAAAGGAACGGCGGCGGGAGGGGAGCTCGGTGCCTGATCGAGAAGATGGGGATCTCACCGGCGAACCCGATGGTGTAGCAGGCGACGGCGCAGGTCTGCACGACGGTGTTCTCCTGGCGCGTAAAGGGGCGGGAGGCAATGCCGAGGCGGCCGAGCACGCGCGTCCACCCGCGGAGCGCGAGGAAGGCGAGCAGCGCGGCGGACACGTTCATGGTGGGGACGAGCCCCGTGGTGAGGCTCAGCTTCATCACGATCACCGTGTAGACGAAGCCGATGAGCGCCGCGGCCACCATGCCGCGGGCCGTGATCTGGTCGCGCCACGGCGGGACGCGCTCCGCCTCGCGCCGCGCCGCGGCCGCGGGCTCCGACTCCAGGTCCTCCGCCACGCGCTCCGAGGGCGTCTTCTCGATCTCGTGCGCGCCCGCCGGCGCGCGGTGGTCCATGGCGGCGGCGGCGGACCTGGGCACCAGCAGCTCGAGCTCCGAGGCTTTGGTGGCGGCGGCGGCTGCTGCTGCAGAGTGGAGGCGGAGGCGTGAGGTCATTTGTGTACGCGAAGCCAGCGAGATGCGGCCAATCTGCCATCCATGTGCCCGTGCATTGTACTACTACAGCAGCAGAAAACCACTTGGCCTTTCTTTATTTATGGCAAGTTTGTTATGGAATCCCAATCTCCCAACCAAAAAAACACTATGAGCACATCGTCGAACTCTGATGAGTGATGAACATATCACGAGCAGAGGAATGGAGAACGTATGATCATCACCAAAGTTGTTCAGGAAAACGAGAAAAATGAACATACCACCGGTAAAACGAAGTCACCAGATTTTGAAGTGAAACCAGCCCAAACCACGCCAGAAATCACGAAAACGAGCCGGGGAGAAGGAAAACGCGGGCTTGAAGTAACTGGTCACTAGAACACGGGGAAAACGGCACAAGGTACTCGAGTTTCGCGAGCAGGCAACGCAGACCAGACATGCAGAGGCGGGAGGGAGCCTGACCTGGGTTGCCGAAACAGCAGCACCACCGCTCGGCTGATTGACGATGCTCGCGGATGCCGATCACGCCACGACGAGAATGCAGAACTTCCGGGTCTGGGCGCTCGATTATATATGCGAGGCCGCACCCGCTGAAAAACCTCGCTGTACTG
The DNA here is from genome assembly GCA_012490785.1 of Eragrostis nindensis. Lineage (NCBI taxonomy): Eukaryota > Viridiplantae > Streptophyta > Magnoliopsida > Poales > Poaceae > Eragrostis > Eragrostis nindensis. Next base: position 528,462 of record JAAXCT010000242.1, read on the forward strand.
CGCGCCGTATCCGGTCCGACTCGCGCGTGCGGTGAAGTACAAAAGTCGCAGAAGCTTCGGCGCTGCAGTACAACGTGTGACGGGAAATGGCGGGTGGGTCACCGGTTCGCCCCCGATTTTTTTTTTTGTCTCCGACCCGGACCTGGGATGGGGGAGAGAGACGTGGTTGGACTTGCAGGCAGGCGTCGCTCCTCCCTTCCTTCCACTTGACCTTTGGGTTCTTTGGTCGGGAGTGCGATGGCGACGGCGAAGGCGACGACTAATGTGCGAGTCGTTGCTTGTGCTGTTTTCTCCTGCTCAAACTCGTACCGGATTCACATGGTTGGGTTGTGCGAGATGCCTGCTCAAAAATTCGATTGCCGATAGGGTGGCGTCGGCGCGCTGCGGGGTCGCTCACGCGCACATCAGGCATCTCCGGTTCTGCTCGAAGAGTTTGGTGTGCGGGACTCAGGTGCCAGGTATGGTATTCCCCATCAATTGTTGATTGCTACAGAGGCACTTGATTGTTTCGTGTAATACTCGTGCTATGATGATGCTGACGAATGCTTCATGGAATAAGCACATTTATTCGTTTCATCGGTGATCTGACTGGGACAATTTTACGGCGAAAATACTAGTACTACTGGTGGTAGTATAACCCTGAAGTCGGACCAATCAGTTTGTAGCTAGCTTATGTGTGCATCTTAACGGTACATGTTGCCAATTTAATATATTTATATCTGGATAAAGTTCATTTTACTTCTCCAAGTTTGCCTCTAGTGGCCAACCTTCGTTTCGTTTCGAAGCGGGGTGGGCCAAGGAGGAAAATGTGAAGCTATTGTGGATAATGCATGGAGATTGTCCACAGAGGTGCGAGGTGGTGATGTGGCGCAGGCCGTGCGTGAGGTGGCGGCAGATCTTTGGGACTGGAGCAATAATGTTTTAGGAGATCTTGAGAAGAGAATAAAAAGAGCCAGGAGAGATTTGGAAGCATGTCGACGTGCAACAATGAGCTCGGCCAATATTGCACGTGAACAAATTTTGAGGTACAAATAGGAGAAATTGGAGGATCAGAAGGATTTATATTGGCGTCAACGAGCTCACGTCAGCTGGTTAGAAAAGGCGGATCGTAATACCAAGTTTTTTCATGAGTATGCTTCTGAGAGAAGGAGGAATAAATTAAAAATGTTGAGAAAAGATGATGGGAGTCAGGTGGTGGAGATGGCTGAAATGCAGGACATGATCACGTCCTATTATAAAATGCTTTTTGAATCTCACACAGGTGATCGAGTTGAAGAATTATTACAACATGTGCCAAGAGGTATCACTGCTGGTATGAACCAGATGCTTGTACGGGAGTTTACTGATGAAGAAATTAAGCAGGCGCTGGATAGTATTGGGGACCTCAAAGCTCCGGGCCCTGATGGTATGTGTTGGGAGTTCTTCATTAAGGCAACAAAGAATCCAGACACGGACAATCAAAAATCACGCAGGGAACAACGAGACAGCATTTCATTGCAAGGGTGTAATCTCTCCTCTTCCGTCCCGTTCTACGGAGCCTGTGGCCTGGTATTTATAGGGAAGGCCAAGGGTCATTTCGGCATGACCAAAATGCCCTTGGCCACCCACTATATCCGCAGAATATTCCGTACAAAAATGTCATAAGGGTACAAGTGTCTTTTCCGTTCATCGACGAAAACCCTAACTAAGTGACGTCATTTGCCAGTCTGGATCTCGGACGTCATCGAGCCGGGTCTCATCTTTCGGGGTTGCCGCCATTCCTGGCCGCCGCCAATTCGTCGCTAGTCGGCGGAGAAACTGCGTTCTCCCCAAACAATGTCGGCACCCCGATTCTGTCGCTCCCTGAGCTGCCGCTAATTCTCCGCCGGGAACCCGAAACGTCGGCAGCCCAGCTCACCTGCAGTTAGAAAACCAAAGGAAAAAAAAGGGTGTCGTTATTATCGTAACCCAACAGTAGCCCTCGCGGTCGAGGGCCAACTTCGATGGACCGAAACCGCGACACAAGATTGGAGATTTACGAACGTCACCCCCCTCCGAAGTTGAGACGAGGGCTGGAAAGATTTTTTTTTTGCGAAGATCGAGGAGACGCCATAAATGCGGCGCCGTGGCCTATATATACCGGGGGGGGGGGGGGGGCGCCGGAGAGCCCCGTGCCTCCGTTTCCGCTTCGAATTGCTGCCGCGTTTTCTGTTGATATTTACGCGCCGCGTTTTTCGGCTCCCGGAATTCGTATCGAGCTTCCGCGGATTTCTTGGTGTCGCTGTTTTCTTTCGCCGCCATTCTCCTGTTGAACGTAAGTTCAATGATAAGCTTTCTGCTGTGTGGTGATTGTGTTTTCTTCGTGAGTTACTTAAGGTGCTGTGCTTTTCATTTTAGATGCCTCGCGTTAAGCAGACTGCTCGTCGCGTTGACGAGTCTGACGAGGAGTTCCTAGTCGACTCGCCTGCCGCTGATGTTGAGGGAGATGAAGAGCTTGGCGGAGCGGGGAAGCCGGTTGCTGTTGATTCGGACCCTACTCCGACCGTGACTCCCAAGGGCTCGCAAGGAGATCCGAATCCTGCTGCGGATCTGGACGTTTTGGCGACGGCTGCCTCTAAAGCCGTCGGGATTTCTGGCACCAGCGGAGGTACTAAATCTGCCGCTTTTTTAGGTAAGGGTCTGGGGTAGTCGAGTTATTTTCTTGCATATTGTGAGTCTGCTCTTGCTGGGTCTGCAGCCAAGAGAGTGAGCGACACGGTAGATACGGGCTCTAAAGGAATGGGTGCTGTGGCTAATGTCGACGACGACGGTGAAGATCTTTCTGGGGTGCCGGCCTCACCTAGTGAACTGGTAGGGGAGGACTCCTGGGCTAATACCGGCATTGAGCCGACGTTCCGGTTTGGGCCGTCGAAGGTCACTGCCGCTGATATCGAGAGGTTTGTTGCCCTGGGGTATTTTGAATTCGGAAAGGCTCGTGCTCTTGGTGGAGAGCAGATTCCCCGACCCGAAAACAACGAAGCCATAGTTTATCGTGACTTCTATGAAGCTGGCCTTAGGCTGCCGTCTTTTGGTTTTCTGGCTCGTGTACTGGAAAGATATGGACTGGACCTGCACCACTTGACTCCCAATGCCGTCGCCACGGTGTCGAAGTTTATATGGGCTGTTCGCAGCTACGGCTCGGCTCTACACTCTGACGCCTTCTGCCGCTTTTATGATCTGAAACATGATGTGAAACCCGTGAGTTTCGATGGGGTCAAGTATTATCCCCAGTATGGCTGTTGCAGTTTTCAGCCCCGCACTTTCGTGAAGAAATCAAAGTATGAAAATGTTGAGCTTGTTGGTGGTCGCCGGAATAAATGGCCTGGAGATTGGCGGAACCATTGGTTTTATGCCGAGGTTCCAGAGGAGAAGAATGACGACGGTAGCTCGTACTTTCCTCTGTTTAGTCGCTCTTGTGGCCTGCGGCCGGTGCTGTCGCCGGAATTCGTGGAGTCGGAAGGTTTTACGAAGTGCCGCAACGCCTTTCAAACCGCGATTAAGATGAGTAGTGTCAGAGATTTAGTGGAGGAGTTTGTGGCCTGTCGCATTTGGCCCATTCGGAAAGGTTGGAGCCCGCTGAAGTTGAGGGCTAAGCGGCTTGCCAGACTTAATCTTAGCTATCAAGTGCCGACTTTTGGGGTCAAGAAGCCAGACGGGATTTCTGATAAAGACTTTGTCCGCTACGTTGAGCTCACTGCCGCAGTTATTTGCGGGCCTTACACTATGCTGGAGAAACAGGAAAGTGAGAACATGCTAATCTTCCCTCAGCGTGTGAATCGCATCTTTGATGAGATGCAGGTGAAGTACGGTCCTCGTGCCGTTATGTCAGTTAAGAAAGGGCGGCGAAAGAAAGGCGAGATTGTGATCGGAGCCACGTTCATTGAGAACAGGGGTTGGGAGACTGATCCCACTCAACATGTTACAAGTGTTGCGGCAGCCCCAAGGGCTGCAGTCGGTTCCTCTACCGCGGGTGCCGCCAAGAAATCTGCGGCAGCCCCAAGAACAACCGTGGGTTCCTCAGTGGCGGGTGCCGCCAAAAAATCTGCGGCATCCGGCAAGGTGGCTGGGAAGACGAAGGCGCAGGTTGGAGGCTCTAGAGCTGCTGAGAAAGCAAAGCGTCAAAGCCTGCGAAAGATGCCTGCTTCTCGAGCTGTGGCTGAACAGCAGGCTGGTGCTATTGGAAAACAGCGGCGGGGAGACGCAAGGCTAGCTCCTACTGGCGAACAAGTAGAGACTGCCTCTAGTGCGGCCGGTGTCGCTACTTTCGCTGAGGAAGTGACAGTGCGGGAAGATTGTAAGCGGCGCCGGATGTTATTGGCTTCGGCAATTGACGATTCTGACGAGGAATTTCTCGATGAGTCTGAAAACCGTGAATGGGGTGCGCTCGGGAGCCATCATTGCCGTTGGGTGAGGCTGATGTTGATATTACCGCGGCTCCCTCCGGCGGACATAATTTGCCGCAAAGCTCTCCTGCGGCTGCTACGCCGACGAAGCGGATGCCACTCCTGCCGGCCTTATCTGATGATGAGGAAATTGAGTTGCTGGACGACGAGGATTCGCGCGCTGAGCTAGGACTTGAGCTCGATGCCGCATTTGCTGAGATGAGTGGGTCTGATAAAGGTGCCGGCTTTTTCTTAGCCAAGACAGAAACTGCGGCAGCTTCCTCTCCTTTGACTAGAATCGATGATCGTGCCTCTAGTTCATCGGTTAATGGAAGTATGTCTAGCGGTTCTTCTGAGACTAGCTCCTCTGACGCAGGTGAAAAATCTCCGGGTGTGGAGACTCGAAAAGGCGAGGACGACAATCTGTCATTGGCCGCTTTTGTTGAGATGACGAAAGCCGTAGATCCTCAAGGTTTTTTTTTTCGCCTTGCCGCTATTTCTCTTTGTTTGAAACTTTACGACGATCTGACTTCATTTGATTTTGCAGATCTTTATAAGTTCTTGAGTGGGGTCGATAACGCTTCGGTGGCCGAAGTCTTGGACAAAAACGCGACGATGGTAACGGATGCTTTACGCTTCTGTCGCTTTTGATCTATCTTCGAAGGGGTTTGTAACTAACGTGCCCTTCTGTTGCTCTTATGCAGGCTCTTGCGGCGGCTCGAGCCTTGAGTCGACGCTTTTACGGGTCCGAGGCCGCCTCCTCCGCCGATGACTTAGCAAAACTGCGACGGGCGCTTGAGGAAGAGCGGTCGTCTTTCGACGTTATTAAGGCTGATCTGAATGATCAGATTCAGAAAAAAGATGACGCACTAGGAGTGCTGCAGGAGGTCATCCAGAGCAGCGAGAGTGAGATTGCTCGCCTGAAGCGGGAGCTGAAAAATGCGGAGGATAAGCTTAGTGCGGCAGAGGGAAGTGCCAAGCGTGCTAAGGAGATTGCCCGCAATTTTGCCTGCACTTTCTCCAGCGGCGCAACTAGTGCTCATGCTTCTTTTGGAGCAGCTTTGGCCACAATTGGCGGTGCGCCTAATCCTCTTCCAGCCACTCAAGGTTCGCTGACGCCGGATGTGTTTTTCAATTTTCTGAAAGGGGAGTTCGGCGATCTCCCTGAGGCCTTTGAGCGGTTCGGCCAATTCGCGGCTCGCACAGGGTGTGCCGCCATTTTGGACTTGCTGGAAAAACGGAACTACAAGCACTTCACCGATCTCGCGCGCTCCACTTACCCTGACTCAAATTTCAATGAAGCAAACGAGGCGAATGACAGCAAAGGCATTCGTCTGGTTGTGAAGCGCTTCATGAAGAGGTACTGGGGGGTGCACGGGACCGAGGCCTGCCGCCAATTTGCGAGGAGCAAGTTTGAGGAGGTGACACACATTTTCCTCAGAGATTGACTTGTTTTGTGAGATATGGTTTACTAAACTCTTGTTTGTTTTAGATGAAGGCGGCGGCTGGCGCTGAAATTGCGGCGGAGAGCTCTAAGAAGAGGGCGGCTGCTCCTGCTAGTGATACGCCGCCGGCAAAACTTGCCCGCGTTGAAGATGCTGCCGAAACGGAGGAGGCTGCCGCGGAAGTTGGTGCACCTGCCGCGGTTGAAGCTCCTGCCCCGACCGCGGCTCCTGCGGCTGTTTCGTCTTCAGCGGCGGCCGAACCGGAAAATGCGATGGGTTCCGCCGCGCCTGTTCCTTCGCCTGCCGCTGCTACTGCCCCGACAACGGAAGAGGTTTAGGCTCTTAGGTGTGAGGGTGAGAGTTTGAGTACCCTTGGTTTGTAATAATATACGTTCTGGTACGCTTTGTGCGCAGGATTGTTTTTGTGGCGACGCTTTGAACATTGCGCTTTGAAGTATAAGCATGATGGCTTACGCGTTTCTGGCGAAGCACACTTGAGTTACGTTTCGCGATATCCGCGTCATGATTTTGGGCAGTTTTGGAGGGATGTAATGGTTCAATATTCTGAAGGGCGGGAACGCTTGGTTCGGTACTTTGATCGCTGGCATTCTTTTTCTGGAGCTGCTGTAAAGGTTGAAAATGTTGAAGATTTCACCTTTGATCCTTATTTGGACCGTTTTAGATGTGCTTACGATAGTGCGGACCCGGAGGGCGGTCCCGGGTTTGTAATAGAGGTTGATTTTTGACTTGTAATGGGGGCGTCGACCTTGTGATGGGGGGCGCCCGAATGAAATACTTTGGCATCAGCTCAGTTTATTTTTTGCGAGTCGAAAACCCTTTGCATTTTTTCTTGCTAAAAAGCGCCCACCGTGGCTCGATTGCCGGAATAAGACGAACGTCACCCCCCCTGGCAATCGAGGGACGGAGGGCGTGCTGAAATGGCGACGCGCAACTTACGCGGCGCCATCGTTGGGAAAAATTACGAACTATGCTTGGGCTGCCGCTATTTTGCGGTTGACTCCGACGCGTGTCGGATATTGAATAGTTGTCTTCGTTTGTGCCGAAAAATGCGACGCTTGATGGTATGGGCCCTGACGCCCTGCGCTTTTGTTTTCGCGGAATGTAGTTCAACCTTCAAGGTTTTTGAGTCCCGTCCTTGGATGGGTGTGTGTATGAAGCCCCTTAAGACTTAGATCTGATTGATCCGTTTTTGGTGTGCCGGAATTTCTCCGGAGCCCCTTGGGGGTTGCTATCTGTCTTCCCCCTTCCCTTAAGGAAATAGATGGCTGAGCCCTTGGGCTGCTGGCGCGTCGCTTTTTCTCAATTTTATGAGAAAGATAGCGCGCCGCTTTTTCTCAATTTTGTGAGAAAAATTGGAGAGATGGCCCCTTGAGGCGCTTTTTTTCTCTAAGCGATTTATGGAGAATCAAGCCTGGGAAAAAGGAGGTGAAATGTTTTGCCTCCTTTTGAGTGGCTTTGGTCCAGGAGTTAGATCCTGCATCGATGTGGCGATATTTATGCGAATATAGCATCGACTACCTAAGAGATGGAGAATATGAGTTTTTCGGGGAAGATAGCATTATATTGAACTGCTAGGGTTACAAAGGTCCCACCTCGTTAAAAACCTCACCCCCATTATGGGGTTCCCCTGTGACGAAAAGAGTATGGGCCTTGAAAACGAGGAACGAAAAATTACAACTCTGGTGCCGACTAAAAGCTCTGCTTATAACTGCGCGTCGCTATTAGCCTTTACATTTTAGGTGAAGTACCTCTTGAGGTTGTCGACATTCCAGGCATGGGGGAGCTCGTTGCCTTCACTGTCTGCTAAGTGATAAGACCCTGAGCGATTGCTCCTGACGACAATGTAAGGACCCTGCCACTTGGAGTTGAGCTTTCCAGTGCTCTCTGTTTTTAGGCTTCTTAAGAGGACGAGGTCGCCGACTTTAAATGATCTTGGCACTACTCTGGTGTCCCGCCATTTTCTTGTTTCTTCCTGACACTTCTCGAAGTTAAGGATGGCTTGGTCTTTGTCTAATTCCGACATATCCTTTGAAACGGCGTCAAACTCATGGCAATTTCGCCCGAGAGTTGCCCTCATGCTGCGGTACTTTATCTCTTCTGGTGACCTGGCTTCTTCGCCGTACAGAAGCCTGAAAGGTGTGAACTTGGTGGTTCTTGAAACTGTTGTGTTATGCGACCAGATCACTTTGTGCAACTCGTCCACCCATTTTCCTTTTCTCTGCCCTTCCAGGCATTTCTTGATGCTTTCGAAGATTTGCTTGTTCACGTTTTCGACGGCACCATTTGACTCTGGATGATATACAGATGCAAAATTTACTTTGGTGCCAACTGAGTGACAGAACTCGCGGAACTCTTGGTTGTCAAACTGTTTTCCATTGTCCACCGTGATTTCAGCAGGGACTCCGAATCTGCATATAATGTTTTGCCAGAAGAACTTCTTGATTGCTGGGCCAGTGATATTTATGAGTGGCTTTGCTTCTATCCATTTGGTGAAGTAGTCAAGAGCTACTACAGCGTGCGTGTAATTTCCAGCAGCCGTCTGTAAGGGACCGACAATGTCGATTCCCCACCGTTGAAGTGGCCACACTGGTTGGATGAGCTGAGTGAGCTGAGCTGGGTTGTTGATTTTTCTTGAGAACTTCTGGCATGCTTCGCATGTTTTGACAAGGTGTTGGGCATCCTGCAGTGCAGAGGGCCAATAGAAACCTTGCCGGAAGGCCTTGCCGACTAAGGCTCTGTTGGATATGTGGGAGCCGCATATTCCCTCGTGGATCTCGCTGAGGAGCTTTTTCCCTTCTTCTTGAAAAATACATCTCAAGAATGGCGTGGAAGTGCCGAATTTGTACAGGAAATCGTCGACAAACGCATAGTTTCTTGCTCTTTGTTTCATGCGTTTGGCCTCGATTTCTTACTCGGGCTCATAAAAGTCTCGGAGATACGCCATGATGGGGGCTCGCCAATCTTCACTTGAAATGGCGTGTATCATTTTAGGTTCTTGCTCTGCCGCTTTTATCGATGGGGAACTCAGTGTTTCAAAAAAGACATCAGGTGGCATAGGATCTTTCTTAGCTGCCGCTTTTGCTAGCTGGTCTGCTTCGCCATTCAAGTTTCTGTCGATGTACTGACAGGTGAAACCTTTGAAGTGCTTTTCCAAGCCCCTTACATGATCCAGGTATCTTGCTAACAGTTCATCTCTGGCCTTGTAGGTTTTGTCGACATGTTCGGCTATGACCTGAGAATCTGTCTTGATAATGAAGTTTTTGACTCCCAACGCTCTTAGCTTTCTTATGGAGAGCAAGAGACCCTCGTACTCAGCGACATTGTTTGTGCATTTGTCGATGTCGAGGTTGAACTGCAATCTGACGGCGTACCGCAATTTGATGCCAGAAGGTGAAGTCAAAATTGCGGCAGCCCCTGCTCCGAGATGGCACCATGCGCCGTCACACTGGATTTCCCAAGGTACTTCAAAGACCGGGCCCTCCGTATAAGATGAAGGCTTTGTCCAGTCTGCAATGAAATCAGCTAGCACTTGAGAATTGGCGGCACTTCTTGCCTCAAAATCGACGACATGTTCTGATAATTCTGAAGCCCACTTTGTGATTCTTGCAGATGCCTCTCTATTTCTGAATATGTCATTCAGCGGTTGATTTGTCAGCACACGAATGGTGTGAGCTTCAAAGTAATGCCTTAGCTTTCTTGATGCCTTTAGGACTGCGTATGCTATTTTTTCCAGTTCAGAATAGAACCTTTTTGATCCTGAGAGTGCTTTGGATACGTAATACACTGGCACTTGAACTTTCACGACTTTTCCCTTCTTCTCAATGTGCTGCTCTTGCACAAGTGCGGCACATACCGCTGATGTGATGCCGACACATACATTAGGAGGGTTTCATTTTGCTTTGGACACGCGAAAGCAGTCATTTCCTTGAGATACTCTTTCAGTTCTGCGAAAGCTTTTTTCTGCTCTGGGCACCATTGAAAGTTATTTGCATTTCTGAGGACTTTGAAGAAAGGGAGGCTTCTTTCGGCTGATCTGGCGATGAATCTGTTGAGTGCCGCAATTCTACCGGTGAGTTTTTGCACATCTTTGAGGCATTGTGGTTCTCGCATGTTGATGAGTGCACTTAGCTTGTCGGGATTGGCCTTAATGCCTTTGATTGACACTAAGCATCCCAAAACCTTTCCCTTGCGGATTCCGAACACACATTTTTCAGGGTTGAGCTTGAGATTAGCCTTTCTCAGGTTTGCAAAGGTTTCAGCCAAGTCTGAAATGTGATCTTCTTTCTTGCCGCTTTTTACCACTATGTCGCCGACATAGGCTGACAAATTCTTGACTAACTGATTCTCAAAAGCGATAGATGTCATTCTGCAGAAAGTTGGTCCCGCATTTTTGAGACCTTCCGGCATTCTGACGAAACAATAAGTTCCGAAAGGTGTGATGAAGCTTGTTTTCTCTTCGTCCTGCTTGTACATGAAAATTTGATGGTATCCGGAGAAACAATCGAACAGTGATAGGAGTTCTGAGCATGCCGCTGCGTCGACAATTTTGTCGATTCTGGGTAGCGGGAAGTCATCTTTGGGACAGGCCTTGTTGAGATCAGTGAAATCTATGCACATTCGTCACTTTCCGTTCTTTTTCTTTACTAGCACTGTGTTAGCCAGCCAGGTTGGATATTTCACCTCCCTGATAATATTTGCATCAAGCAACCTCTGCACTTCGGCCTTGACTGCCTCGACCCTGTCATAGGACATTTTTCGGAGTTTCTGTTTCTTTGGCCTGATGTTTTTATCAATTCGCAACTTGTGCTTTATTACGTCCCGGCTGACGCCTTTTAGGTCGCTCGCGGACCAGGCGAATACATTCTTGTTCTTGCGAAGGAACTGGACAAAAGCTTCCTCCATGTCCTTCGGCATTCCTGCTGCAATTATAACTTCCTGTCCTAAGATATGCTTGTTCAACGGGACTCTCTTTGTTTCCTCATTGGCCGCAATTGCTGGTTCTTCTCTGTCCATTTCCTTTTCCAACTGAAGGACTTCCTTCCCTGGCTTTTTCCCTGCCGGGTACGAGACGTGCACATTTGGGTGAGCATACAGAAAGTGCACATTTTTCCAGCCGGGGGCAACGGCCCTTTCGATGTTTCTGGCTTCTTTCTGGCCGCCAAAAACTGTGATAACCTCCTTGTGTGCCGGCATTTTCATGCAGAGGTAAGAGCTGTGCAAAACTGCTTCGAATGCATTGAGGACTCCTCGTCCGAAGATTGCATTGTAAGGATATGGCATATCCACCACATCAAAGGTGATGTGCTCAGTTCTGGCGTTATCAAGAGTGCCAAAAGATACTGGGAGGCTTATTTTGCCGAGCGCGCGGACTTCTTTCCCCCCAAAGCCATACAAAGGGTATTCTGAGGGCTGAAGTAGAGATGAATCAAGGTTGAGCTGGTCAAACGTTGTTTTAAAGAGGATGTCTTCCGAACTTCCATTGTCGACAAGGATTTTGGTGATTGACCAACCATAGGTGTTTGCCTGGATGACCATGGCGTCTGTATGAGGGTAGCAGCGGAGGTTTAAGTCGGCTTCAGTGAATGTGATTGGAATGTGCGACCACCGTGATTTCACCACGGGTCCGTTGCACACCGCATTGACGGCTCGGAAGTAATCTTTCTTTTGTCTCTTACTTTCGAATTCGGAAGAAGATCCGCTGGCAGGATGACTCCATAAGTGGGAAGGCTTTGCGAGGAAGAATTGTTTTGGTTCGACGGTTTTGGGAAAGGCGGCGGAGGTGGTAATGGCGACTCCTCAGAGGCGATGATTCTAGGAATTTGCGGCTGCGGTGTATATGAACTTGTTTGGGGTGTCGCCAAATGCTGGATATGCGCCGAAGGTGGTGGATGTGGTTGGTATGAGCTTCGGAAGTGGTGGTGAGGGTTGTAAGAATTCTGGAAATATTGGCAAGGGTAAGAAGCACCGAAAGGTGAGTTGCTCCAAGAATTGGCGGCGGCCGTATGATTGACACTTCTCTGAGTTTCGCTTCTTTGTTCTTTGGCTTTCATTCTTTCCATGGCATCTTTTGTTTCCGGGCATTCCTTAGAGGTGTGACCCTTGTCAAGTCCGTGGAACAGACAGTATGGCTTTTTTGGCTCTTGGCTTCGCGAGTTGTGCGAATTGCCGCGACCCCTTCCTCGAGAGCGATTATTTCTTCCTCCTCTGTGCTGAAAATTGTCGGCAGGGATAGATGTGTCGGGTTTTTCTTCTTGAGCATCAATGTGGTTGACTAGGTTGGAGTTCTGACTCTGATTGTTGTTGCTCCTCCTAGATGAATTCCAATCCTGCTGCCTTTGGCTCGATTGGTTTTTCTTCGCCTGGTTCTGCGCGCTCTGCTGCTCTAATATTCTTCTGTGGTCATTGTCGGCTCTACAGAACTGATCCACCGTCGAGAAGAGCTCTTCGAGTGTTAAAGGGCGGTGCATGGAGAAATGAGTGGCGCAAGGACCGGCTCGCAGTCCTCCAATTGCGGCATCAATGACGATTTGATCCGGGATATCATCAGTTCGGGCTTTGAGCTTGACAAACCTCTGGAAGTAGTCTTGCAGGGGCTCTTTTTCTTGCTGAACACATGCTCTGAGTTCATCTACAGATATGGATGTTCTGTGGAAACCTTGAAAGTTTGTCGTCAATTTATCCCTTAGGTTCTCCCATGAATATATTGATCTGGGCTTCAGCCTAGAGTACCATTCGAGGGCTTGATGCTCGATAGCAGTGACAAAGGTCTTCGCCAATACAGTATCATCTCCGCCAGCCGATGCTACTGCAGCTTCAAATGACATCAAGAATTGCCTTGGGTCGGTTGAACCATTGTACTTTGATAAAGAGATAGGCTTGTAAGATGCTGGCCATGGAGTCAATTGGAGGCCTTCTGACAAGGGAGAATTCTTGTCGAATTTGCTGATAAAAGGAGCTGCTTGGCGATATGAAGTGCGGGGTCTATGGTGACCCTCGCCATTGTTGTTTGTTTCAAAATCGAGAGACCCCCTATAATGTTCTCTCTTTGCTTCGCTATTCTGCCCTGTGGCACTTGTCATCTCGTCGAGTTCTTTTTGGAGTTCGGCAACCTCTGCCTTTGCTTGTTCAATCTGTAGCCGGAGCTTTTCTTTCTCTCTGGCCCTCTCCTCAGAGATTATCTTCTCCTTTGTTAGCTTGAGCCTCTTCCCAAGTTGCTGCAGGTTGGAGAGGTGCCGCATTTGTTTGTCAACTTCATCTTCTTCTGGATCGCTTTCCTCGGGGAAAGGGTTGATTGCCGACGGTAGCTCCGCCTTTTTCTTGCCGGCCTTTGCTTGTTTCGACTTTTCTGCTTCCTCATTGAGAGCGAGGTCATTGGAGCCTTTGGCGGCGGCATCTTGAGCGCTCGGCCGAATTCCGGCGGCCCGACTTGCTTCCGCCGCTTCGGAAATTCGATTGGCCTCGTCGGCCATTTGCTTTTCTTGGATGAACGCCCAACGAATTTCTTCTTCCGAGAATGCCGGGTTGGGAGGGAGAGTTTCTTCCTCCAAATCCGGCAGGTGGGGGCTGGTGGTGATTTTTGGGCTAGGTGTTCTTTTCTTTCTGTGTGGCATCACGGGTGGTATTTTCGAGCAGCACAAACGGTGGGCGCCAATGTTGGGAGTTCTTCATTAAGGCAACAAAGAATCCCGACACGGACAATCAAAAATCACGCAGGGAACAACGAGACAGCATTTCATTGCAAGGGTGTAATCTCTCCTCTTCCGTCCCGTTCTACGGAGCCTGTGGGCTGGTATTTATAGGGAAGGCCAAGGGTCATTTCGACCAAAATGCCCTTGGCCACCCACTATATCCGCGGAATATTCCGTACAAAAATGTCATAAGGGTACAAGTGTCTTTTCCGTTCATCGACGGAAACCCTAACTAAGTGACGTCATTTGCCAGTCTGGATCTCGGACGTCATCGAGCCGGGCCTCATCTTCCGGGGTTGCCGCCATTCCTGGCCGCCGCCAATTCGTCGCTAGTCGGCGGAGAAACTGCGTTCTCCCCAAACAATGTCGGCACCCCGATTCTGTCGCTCCCTGAGCTGCCGCTAATTCTCCGCCGGGAACCCGAAACGTCGGCAGCCCAGCTCACCTGCAGTTAGAAAACCAAAGGAAAAAAGGGTGTCGTTATTATCGTAAATACCGATCCCCAACAGTATGCCAGCACTTTTCTATAAACAATTTTGGCACATTGTCGGGGAGGAAGTAACAAAGGAAGTGAAGCTTTTTCTGAATGGTGGAGCTATGCCTAACAGCTGGAATGAAACGAATGTGGTGCTCATACCAAAGGTCGATAATCCGGAGGGGATCAAAGATCTATGACCAATTAGTTTGTGTAATGTGGTATACAAAATCGCTTCAAAAGCCATTGCAAATAGATTGAAACTAGTTCTGCTGGAGGTTATTTCTTTGAATCAAAATGCTTTTGTGCCGAGTCGGCTTATTACTAATAATGTTCTTTTGGCATATGAGCTAACACATTATTTGCAAAATAAGAAACAAGGAAGGGATGGGTATGCAGCTGTATTGCTCGATATGAGCAAAGGTTATGATAGAGTGGATTGGGCTTTCTTGAGGAGAATGATGACGGCAATGGGTTTTTCTAGCAGTTGGGTGAATCTTATTATGAAGTGTGTAACATCAATCTCTTACCGGTTTAAAGTGAATGGTGAGCTGACAGAGAGTATCATCCCAACACGCGGACTGCGGCAAGGTGACCCTATATCTCCGTATTTATTTCCTTATTTGTGCGGAAGGGTTTTCTTGTTTATTGAATGCTGCTGAATCTAGAGGGGAATTAAAAGGAATTAAAGTTTGTCCGACTGCTCCAAGTATCAATCATCTTCTATTTGCAGACGATTCGTTGCTACTCTTGAAAGTTGATGACATGAGTGCACAGTGTCTGCAAAATATTCTATCTCTTGATGAAGATTGTTCGGGGCAGACTGTAAACAAGGACAAATCATCAGTGATGTTTAGTAAAAATACTGGTGATCTTGCAAAGCAGCAACTTATGGCATCTCTGGATATACAAACTGAAGCTAGAAATGATTGATATCTTGGGCTACCTGTGTATATGGGGAAGTCAAAATCTAAAACTTTTGCATACTTGAAGGATAGAGTGTGGAAGCGGAGCTAGGGATGGAAGGAGAAATCATTATCCAGAGCGGGTAAAGAGATTTTAATTAAAGCAATTGCACAAGCCATTCCCCCTTGTGCTATGAGCTGTTTTGATCTTACTAAAATGCTTTGTGATGAAATGAGCAACATGGTGTGTCGTTTCTGGTGGGCACGGCAAGAGAAAGAGAACAAAATGCACTTGTTGTCTTGGGAGCTCTTATGTAGTAGGAAGGAGAAAGGTGGTCTTGGTTTTCGGGACCCTCACATATTTAACCTTGCTATGCTGGCTAGGCAAGGATGGCGACTCCTGGAGTGTCCGGAGTCACTTTGTGCTCAGGTTCTTCGTGCCAAATATTTCCCAGATGGAATTTGTTGGGTGTACAAGAAGGGCGGGGGCTTTCTTATTCTTGGCGGAGCATTGTCAGAGGGATTCAAGCTCTGAAAGAGGGTCTTATTTGGCATGTTGGCAATGGGGAACATATTAATATATGGCTTGACCCATGGGTACCGAATAGCTTCGCGAGAAAACCGATTACACCAAGAGGTCAAGCAGTAATTACAAAGGTGTCGGAGTTGATCGATCCTGTTACCGGAGATTGGGACAAGGCTCTAGTCCAAGAGCTTTCTTGGGAAGAAGATGTGCAACGCATTCTATTCTATCTATTCCGGTTAATCAGGATATGGAGGATTTTTTGGCATGGCATTATGATACAATGGGCCTATTTTTGGTGGAGTCGGCTTATCATGTTTTGCACGACAAGAAGGAAAGAGAGGCGAAGAGGCAGTATGGGGAGACATCGGCTGCTAGGCCATGTGTAAGAGTAAACTGGCAGCAGCTTTGGGCTCCCAAAATCCCACCGAAGGTAAAACATTTCATGTTCAGAGTTGCACACAATAGTCTACCATGGCGTATGAATCTTGCAAGACAAGGTATGAATGTTGACACTAGGTGTCCAGTTTGCTGGAGACTCAATGAAGATGGGGGGCACTATTTTTTGAAGTGCAAATTTGTGAAGAGAGCCTGGGTAGCTATGCAACTAGAACCTACAAGATTGAAATTAATTGAATTATCTACAAGTGAAAAAGTTATCCAAGGCGTGTTGCAACTGCAAGAGGAAGAGAGGATGCAAACTATTATGCTTCTCTGGGTTTGGTGGGATGCTAGAAATAAATCTAATGCGGGTGAAGAAATGCCAACATGTGAACAAGTTATCCGAAAAGCTTCAATTATGGTCTCTGATATGAAAATGCTGCATATTGTGCCTCGTCCGACAATAGCCAGGCGACAAGGAGGATGGAGCCCTCCTCCGGCAGATAAGTTGAAAGTCAATATTGATAGAGCTTTTGATATCAAATACAAGAAGGGAGGCTGGGGATTTGTTGTTCGCTCAAATGATGGAATGGCTGTCATGGCGGGGTGGGTAACTTGCAGGCTGTTCATGATGCACTTTGCGCAGAAATGTATGCTTGTATGTGTAAGGATCGTGTGACCGAGAGGGGGGGGGGGGGTGAATCGGGCACACCATGAACTAAAACTTTTTGCACTTCTAGCTATTCTTTCTAATTGCGGAAGTAAAAGATACATAACTAGAGAGTACATGTGCACTATGTGATAGTGATCAAGCAAGGTGCTAGGACTTGTACATGCTAGGAGCAAGGCATACATGAGCATATAAGAACAACCTAGCATATGATACAAGATAAGCTCAACAAGTCCTACACAAGCTAGTGTATAAGGTAAAGGCACTCGAGCATTCTAGCAAGCATAAAGGTAAAACAAACGGAAGCTCAAGCAAGTCCTATGCATGCTAGTGTATAAGATAAGATAGAACATAAACTAGCATGCATACAAGTAGCACATTGGGAAGCTCAAGCTAGTGATCATGATAACAAGATAGATACAACATAAAGCATAACAAGATCACTAGATGATATCAAGCAAGTGTATGAGCTATGAGCAAGTAAGTACACATAAGGAAAGCGCATATCACTAGAGATAACATAGAGCTAGCACACGGAACCAATCATCAAGCAATCATATGGTAAGCACAAGGTCTACTACATGCATATAAGATAAACAAGATAGTAAGTGCAAGTAGTAGAGAGTAAGAGTAAGAGATTGCTCATCGATTTTTCCCGTGGTCTCGGAAGGATGGCGCCTTCCCCTACTCCACGTTGGGTCACTCCCGCCGGAGTCTCGACCCCGTCCCTCCGCTCGATGGCGATTCCCTCTAGAGCACACTCCACCCTTTAAGCCGGTGATGTCCCCTAAGAGCACGCTTCACTCCTCGAGTGAAGTCACGGGCTTCACCCCGCCGCACACCGGCGATGCTCTCCTCTTGGGACCATCCACCGCTCTTGAGTGAAGTCGCGGGCACGTCCCGCCGGCCTTCTCCCGGGTACTCCTCTGAAGGTAAGGCTCCGCACTTGATGCGTGCCCAAGGGCGCTCCACTAGTGATGCTTCTTTCGCACGGGAAGCTCCAAGACCGTGTACAAACTTGTGTCGGCTTCCACACTCTCTTTGGCAAGCTCAACACCGACGCCTAACCGGTCTAGGCCTTGCCATAGACCAAGGGTAACAAACCAAGACCGCCTCCCTATGACCACACTAGTCCTAGAGGTGGATGGATGCTCTCAACCCTCTCAAGCACTAAGCTTTCTTCTCCAAATCTTCTCCATGTGTGTTGGTATTTCTTACACCAAACAGAAAACACCACCTTAGGCTGGTTAGGCCTAGAGTGAATATTCCCGGTTCGGCGCCAGAAATGCCTGGGGTTAAGTTACTTGCTTAAGATACATAATAATCCACAACTAGCAACGAGTGCCAGATATGTATTATTAGTATTTAATCATAAAAGATAATCCGCAAGCGCACGGATAACCCGTTGTAGCATTTCACCCGAGAGTATTCCAGGGTATCGTTATTTATATTTTCCCAAAGGAAGACGTGGTTGACAAGTGTGTACTTATACTCATGGTGTTACAAATGATAGATCATAACCAATATCCAAATGCAGGGGTAAGGCAATAAATGGATAGAGGATAGTGTGACACACACAGCAGGCATTTCCACTCTCTGATAAAAGGCGAGAGGCGGCTCTAAGCTAGACTGTTGGTCGTTTGTACGCACCCACTTATATACCGCAAGAGGACGGTGTACAGTTGTAGCACTTTTTCCCTTAGAGTATTCCAAGGTTTAATATCGAACCACAGAGAACAAGCGGGACTTAAACTATTATTTAAACTACTAAATTAATATGGCTAAGGTGTGTGTGGGAAGAGTGGTTGACAGCTAGAGATGAAAGAGCCTGCGGTTGTATCAAGGTTATGAAAAGGATTCTCTCCTATGGTTTGGGGTACTGGCATGCAACTCAGGTTGTAGGTCAATTGATAGGTTTGGTATTCTACAAGACATGGTGGTTTCGTTCGCCCCGATCCTGTCACGACAAGGTACTAATAGCTCCCCACTGGTTTCTTGCACTATGTAATAAACACGTATTGATCGGATACGAGTTCAAAGCGTCACATAGACCAAACACATCAAAAGAGTATTGTAAGCTTGAGAGTTACATAACCAGATTCCCCTCGCCACAGAGAGAATATGAGATCTACTCACGCATCATACTGCAACACATGAACATGGGTACAGTAGAACGCGAAAATTTGGCGTGGTCCCACAGGTGCCGATCGGCACGGCAGTGTGCCGGTCGGCACAATCTTCCCTTTTGGTGGTGATGATCGGTGATCGCCGTCCTCGCCGCCACAACCTTCAACCTAGGTCAAAATCTCCGTGTGTCTGTCCTCTCCTCCGTTACTTTGCGACCAAGATCTCTCTTTATAGTCTCTTTCGGTTGTGGGCTCGATTTCACCGACTCCGACTCCGATATTTCTTCTGTACTTCACATTCTCCGAGTGGGCTTCAAGTTTGGGCCCGACCTCCATTGTGCCGGTCGGCACACGGGCCGTGCCGACCGGCACGGTCTCCAATTTCCTCGTTCTTCGGGCCTCTGGCTGCTCTTTACCCGTAGTCTCCTTATCTTCTCCTGTTTCCTGCAGATACTTCCGAATACACAGAAACTACGCATATATATGATAATGGAGGTTAATTGTTAGCAATAATGACATAATAAGGTATTAAAAACACCTTATTTGTCATATAAAATGAGTACCTAGAAAGCACCAACATAGACTAAGGTTAAGTAAGAAGAACTGCTACTCCTAATGTACATCGTCAAGTAGCTTGCGTAGCATCTACCTATAGCCTAAGCTGCACACAAGCCAAGACTAAGCTGCTCTACTGCCAAGCCATCATCGGGAGATCCAGCGATCAGAGTCTGCCCCAATCTCCGGACATTTCATATATACTCCTACGCCATACCCGAACGTGGAGGATTACAAGGGACGGACAGGGCTGTCACCACCTGCCGCCTACCTCTACAAACCGTGGGGCACGAACACGCATCCAAGGGTGGAAAGGAAGCCCTAGCACCATGCTAGCGTAACTAACCACAACTCTAGATCCCTCGAGGCACCTCGCAAGGCGATAAACCTAGAGCACTCTTGCAAGACAATGGACCCGATGACTAAGCAAAAGGAACAACTAGGTCTTTCAAGCGATTACTTAAACAAAGGATCAAAGCTAGCACTACGTTAAGCATAGGCGTTCGTCGCTCAAGAACGAGCGACGAACGATGAACGATGAAGAACGATCGTCGTTAACCGATGATCGAGTATGAACGAACGACGAACGAACGATGAACGATCATGAACGAACATCGATGAACGATGAACGAACGATGAACGAGCATGAACGAACGAAGAACGTTCATCCAAGATCAAGGATGAACGATGAACTAGCATAAGCACATAACTACTACAAGAACGATGATATTCCATTGATAAAGAAATAAGTCTTACAAAGAGAGTAAAAGGATACAAGGGAATATACCTCAAACTCTCCAAGGGACTTGGGAGCCAAAAGGGCAGCCCAACTACTCAGCCTAAGCCTAACTAGAGAGCCCCTAGCTCTGGATGTGTGGAGGAGGGACTGAGCCTCTTGTGTTGTGTGTTCTAAGGGGAGGGGGTACCCCTTTATTTATAGCCCTCAAAGGCGGTGGAATTGAGGCGGTTCCTTAGGTCGGTGGCATTGATTGCAGGTGGAACCGACCTCCTGAAGTCGGTTGCAAACCGCCTTAGAAAGATGGACTCAGGGGGCCTCCCTGTCAGGTCGGCCGACCTAGGTATTGGGGTCGGCCGACCTGGCCCTGGCCCCTCCTGGGCTGGGTTTTGGCAGGTGCCTTCCCCTCGGCCTTTAAGCCTCTTTTCCAGGTGCGTGGTCTCAGTTGATATTCTGGGTGGTTCTGGGCCTTTAATCCTTGGATTGTATTCCCGCGGCGAGCGTCGTTTGATGGACGTGTTGGAATCGTCGCCTTGGGCCTTGTTTACACCTGAAAATCCCTGTTTTCCACCTGCACATCTAAATCTAGAGGTACACGTGGAAATAGGTTATTTGATAACAAAATGCAAGTGACAAGTGTTAGTTCTTCCTTATTTATAGAGCTAATTGACGGTCAAAAACTGGGTCTAAGGACCGTCAACAACTCCCCCAAGCTGTCCTCCTTGCTCGTCCCGAGCAAGAAGTAGGACTTAGGATGTTGATCAGGAGTTGCTACAATGTTTCATATCTCATAGGTACCATGCACACAACAAAAATACTCTCCTTTGAGTTGAAAAATTGGCATGGTAACTCACCCTTTACCTTACTCCTTATGGGGCGTATGGCCTTTTCCTTGTCTTGGGCGGTTGAGAGATAGAACGGTTATAACAGAGCACCATTCACTTGTCCATTGTTTGACTTTTATTTTCCGGAGGTTTTCAAAAGTTTTGAAATAAAAGCAAAGTTCCTCAAATGATGCTCTCGAATCGCTCAATAAGTGTATATTCCTCACCAAGGCATTATTGCGTTGCCTCTTTGTCATCCTACTTCTAAGGCTTGTATGTGGAGCTCAAGGTAGGGATGATATGAGGCATACTTGCATCACACATATTGCTGAACCAAAAGAGTGGATCCATGGAGAATGCAAGTCATACAACCTTGATCAAGATGTGCATGTGTGTATATGGTGGTGGTGAGGTAGAAGAACTATACTCCTTTTTTATTTGCTCCTTCTCTCTCTCTTTTTTTTTTTGAATTTTTGAGGAGAACATGGCTATCTTTCTTTCTTTCTTTTTCTCAATATTTTTCTTTCTTTCCCCATTTTTTTCATCATGCTCTTCTTTTGTATGAGCAGGGGATTATTCTTTTTCTTTCTTTTGCATAGCCATGTCTCCAATGATATATTTTGAGACAGAGGTAACAATGAAATTTTTTTGGAGTATTTATTTTTTTGTGGAAAGTGTGGTGGTATTGCTTAACTTCCAGTGTAGAAGTTTAGCATGCGAGGTGGAGTGTACGTGATCTTGATCAATGAGAGTATGACAAGCTTCTCACTAGGGTCACACAATTTTGATAAAGCTCAATGCAATGACAAGTAGCATATGTGTGAGGTTTTGCAATGTGAGAACAACATATGGCTTTGGTAGGAATTTTGATCATTGAGGAACTTTATCATTTTTTTGTATTTTGTAAAATAAAGCTCCGGAAGTCAAGTCGTACTTTGAACAAGATCGTAGCAGCCCTTACCATATCATATCTCACAACAACTTAGACTTAGATCAAGCACTATGCAGCCCACAAGTTTCAAGCTCTAGGTAAGCATAAGCCAAAAATCTCAAAACTTGGGAGAGCACTAAGTTGTGACTAGGTACAAACGAGAGATAAAACAGAGCAACTATTCATCATCTCAACATAAGGAAGGCTAAACACTCATACTCGCATATAAAGAGAAACTACGAAAAACTAGAAACCACACTAGAGACTATTTTTGTTCTTTTTAGTTTTGTCATTTTTATTTTATTTTTAGATTTATCATTTTTTTTGGTATTTTTCATGAGAGGTGCAAGAACAAGCAAACAAAAGAAACAAAAGGATACAAGTTGCGATACATGATACCTTAGCGGGGGGTATGGCATCCCCCCCCCCCCCCCCAAGCTTGTTCTTGCTCATGGGTGACGTCGAGGATCGAACCCGGTGTGGCGAAAGTAAGCCAACATATCGGCTTGGCCCTGCTGCGTCATGTTGGTGAGGTTGGTGAGCTGGGCACTTGTGTTTTCTTGCCACTGATGGGTCTGCAGGACGTGTTGGTTGAGAGTGTACTCAACGTCCTCTCCTCGAGTCTCGATGCGTCCCATTTGCTCGGTGAGCGCATTCATTTGCTGCTCGAGATATGGATCACGAGCTGCAGACGAACGACGCCCACCGGCCCGTGGTGAGTAAGACGTTGAATCAGAGGAGATTTCCTCCCATTGCGCGCGGGGATGGTGCGTCCATTGGGCTTGGCCCGCACCCTGCTGCGACGAGCCGCCGACCTCAAATGGTGGTGGAGTGGTGTGACCACCGGGACCATACCCGGCGTGACCGTAGCTTGGCCCATATGCATAGGCCATGGGCTGCGGTGCGGGCACCCCGGTGTCGGCGGTCGGCTCCGGCCTGCGCGTCCTCCTGCGAGAAGAAGTACTCCTGCGTGCAGCCTCCTCTTTTTCTAGAGGTGTGGTTAGGTTTTTACAGCCATACAAACGAAGTTCCCGGTTAGGTAACGGGAATTCATTTGTATAACCGACATAATAAAATATGAGAGAATTATTTGGACCATGCTTGAGTGTATGACCTTGAATAAGATAATTCTCGGTGATAAGAGAGCGGGGTGTATCAAGATAAGCAACATTAGCATCATGCAAAGCACCAACACCCGCAGCAATACGTGTAATCAACGAGGTGCACTCAATTGGTCCAGTCATTCTAAAATTTTCTAACCACTGAGAAATCATGAACATGACAGGAGCAATCTTAATTTTCTCAACCATAGCATAAAGAATTTTCAGATCATCCTCGCGCACAATCCTAATATCACTTCTAGGAAACAAGGTAATGCCAAGCCACATGTGCAACAAGCGCAAGGTAGGATGATGAATATGATTAGTTCGGGGTTTCTCACAAGTAGGAGATGCAGAAATTCTTTGCCAAAAAGCTAACTTTGAGTAACCCGGAATCGAACTATCAACATCAATGGTGCAGCGAGAATTAAAGCCGAGGCATTGACTAAGGATTTTCCATGTCAAATGATATTCCTCCCGGAAAAACCGAAAGGTAATACCGTCATCTACCATGCGTAGGGTGCATAAAAACTGTAGTGTAAGTAAGCGGGAACCCTGCTCATCTACACTTGCAAACTTATCCCGCCCTATTGCTTTAGATACTCGAGAAAATTCAGCATCCATACCAATCTTTTGCAGCAGTTCCGTATCAAATGCTCGCGTAGGAGCAAATGTACGGAGTCGGAGAGCTTCGTAGGCGCCCATCTCTTCGTCGCCCACCAAGTCGAGGTCGGTGTCGACGAGAAGACGATGCTCGGTGTTGGCTTGTTCCTCCGTTGCGGCTTCATGTTGAGGACTTGACACTTGCTCGGTGGTGGTGCGGGCGCGAGTGCGAGGTCGAGATGAACCCGAGCCTGTGCTCCCGGACCGGAGCAGCGAGGCGAAGGCCTTGCCGGCGCGCTTCATGCTGCAGCGAGGTCGAGCAAGAATGCAAGAACGAAAACTCCGAACGGGTTATGAGAGTGAAAACCAATCGATGAAACCGTCGGTGTTCTTGCAAGCGAGAAAACGCAACTCGGAAAACCAAACCAAAACAAAACTGCAAAGCAAACCAAAGGAGAAATATTTTTGCAGAATTTTGAGGCAAGAACCAAGTGAGCACAATGGAAAACTTGAGAGCAATGGAGTGAAGTGAGTTGAGGAGTGAAAATGAGAGTGAATGAGAGGGAGAGAGAGCAATGGCCGGCCACCCCCTTATATTCATGAGCCATAACGGCCATATTCGAAAATGGGAGGCGCTAGGTGACCGTTGGGGCAAAGCCCAAGGTGAGCAACGGTCACCATGGGTCGGCCGACCTGACTGGTGGGGTCGGCCGACCCCCTGTGGGGTCCACTTGCTTCCCTCTTTGGCCCACAGCCACCAACGGCCATATTGGTGATGACCACGGTTGCTATGTCCAGAATTTCCTCAGAAAGATTTGCTCAAAAAGATTTCCAAATAAAAGATTGCCTCGAATTCAAAATTTTTCGAAAAAATCAAAAATCGACATGTTGGTGAAAAAATTCAACATGCAAAAATATTTTTGGCTTTTCCATGGTGATACAAGGGTGGTCCAAAAATTTCATCCAAAGATGAGTCATTTTGAACGCAAAAGTGTTTTTGAAAATTTTGAATTTTAAATGCATGGCGAGGAAAAAATTCAAATATGCTGGCGAAAAAATCCAAATAAATTTTTGGTGGAGGAAATAAATATGCAAGGTGGTTTGGAAAGAAATCCAAATGCAAATGTGGTGGAAAAATTCAAAAAAAAGAAAAGAGAATCAAACCGAATGATAATGCCGGTTTTCCTGGCGGCCAGGGCCGTGTCGTTTAAAGTCCGACGGGCTAAGACTTCTCCAACGGGTTTAGCTTGGTGGCGCGGACCCGGTCCTTGGAGATGAGGACGTGGAGGGCTGCGCCTTGACTTGCCACACTTGTTTCATCTTTGGTGGTGTAGGTGGCTTCTCGGACTTTGGGACGGGTTTCTTGGCCCATAATCCCGGCCTCGTGGTCGCAGGTTTCTTTCGTTGAAACCGCGATGGATTTTCAATCTTTGCCAAGCTCTTCCATAGAGCAATGAGGCTGTCCGTTTTCCTGGCTGTCACTTCAACTTCTTGAATGTTGGAGGTGTTTGGCCCATACTTGACCTTGATCATCGAGCATTGTTCTTTCCGAGGTTGAAACTCGAACTTCTCCTCCTTCCCATTGATGTAGAGGCGGATTTCTCCAACTCCAACATCAATTTGGGCCTTTGTGGTGCTAAGGAAGGGACGTCCCAAGATGAGGGGCGTTTCCTTGTCAATATCCATATCAAGCACCACAAAGTCGACGGGGATGAAGCTACCCCGGATTTTCACCGGAATATCTTCGGCGATGCCCGCCGGGTAGCGGATGGATGAATCCGCTAGTTGCAGCCGCATGGGAGTAGGAGTTAAGTCAGTGTGGCTCAATTGATCGAAGACCTCCTTGGGCATCACGCGAACACTTGCCCCAAGGTCGCATAGAGCGTTGTTGAAGTGGTATGTCCCGATAGAGCATGATATGGTGGGACATCCAGGATCTTTCTTCTTTTCAGGAGGTTTGTTGAGTATAGCAGCGCTACACTCCTCACTGAGCTTGATCATTTCTGTGGTGGGCAAGGGTCGCTTGTTGTTGAGGATGTCCTTGAGATAACGTGCGTAGGTGGGTACTTGTATCAAGGGCACGTTGACATGAATCTTCTGAATTGTCTCAACAAATCGAGCGAATTGCTCATCCACATTCCTCTTCTTGGTGCGGTGCGGGAATGGCATGATGTTTGTATCTTGGAAGTCCAATGGTGCTTGCCTCCCGTCATCTTCCTTAGGCTCACTTTCTTCCTTTTCTTGATCTTTAGATGGTCCTTCTTCTTCTTCTTGTTCGTTCCTGTTCTTCCCTGCATGGTTAGAATATGGCGGGTCGCGAGTGGATTTTCCTCCCCTCGTGGTGACCGCATTAACATTTTCACAAGTAGGAACAAGAGCAGCGAGCTGAGCTATTTGAGTTTCTATCATTTTATTAAAGCTCAACTGATTTTTGAAAGCGGAAGAAAGACCTTCTATTTTTGAATTTAAACTCTCTAAGCTTTGATCATTGGCAGCAAGCTTTTTGTTGATTGATTCGTTGATTTTAGCTTGGCCATAAACCAAATCTTTCAAAGAAGGCTGATGATTATTAAAACCAGAGAAATTATTACCTCCTTGATAAGATTGGCGGTTTTGGTTAAAACCTTGACCTCCACTTGGACGATACCCATTGTTGTTGTTCATGTAGAATGCTTCTTCATGGGTATGGTTGGGGCAGTCCTTCCCCATATGGCCAGTGTTGCCACATTCCTCACACGTAATGCGTGAGTCAAGTGAACGAACACTACCATGCGTGTTGAAGTCGTCCAAGCGCTTCATGACGAGGTCGAGCTTGGCGGACAATAAGTCCACCTCCTTGATAGGGTGTACGCCTTTAGAGCGTGGTTGGAGACGTTCATCGCTCCACCCTTGATTGGAGACCATCTTCTCAATAAGTTCTTTAGCTTGAGCAACGGTCATTGAGAAGAAGGCTCCTCCGGCAGCGGCATCCATATGTCCACGGGTTGTTGGTGTCAACCCGTTGTAGAAATGTTGAAGAATGAGCCATTCTTCCATCCCGTGATGTGGGCAGGCGGATATGTAATCTTGGAGCCTATCCCACGCCTCGGCGATGGTTTCATTGTTGGCTTGCTGGAAGCTTGATATTCTTCCACGAAGGGCATTGGTTTTGCCCAACGGGAAAAACTTTGCGAGGAACGCGGTAGAACAGCGGTCCCAAGTGTCAATGCTGGCACGATTGGCATAGAACCATTGTTTCGCCTTCCCAAGGAGGGAGAGGGGAAACAAACGAAGTCGAATGGCATCTTGGTTGACTCCGGCGGTTGCCGATGTGTTGCATATCTCAAGGAATTGCTGGAGATGAGTGTTGGCATCCTCCGTGGCCTTTCCACAAAAGGGAATGGCCTGCACCATAGTAATTAGGCTTGATTTGACTGCAAACCCTGCGTCACCGGCGTTGACATTGGGCCCAACGAGAACATTGGCAACGGAGGGAGCAGAGTAGTCACGGAGGGTCCTTTGATCAGCCATGTCAATAAGTGATGATTGTGCGGATGATGTGGGTTCGTCTGTCGGGAGTGTTGCTTGTGAGGGAGAGTCGACGCGGGGTCGGACTTTTCTTACAAGCGACTCTGGATTATCAACGAAGTTTTCCGGCAAGTTGAATCCACGCATACACTATCCTGTTTTCACATCAAAGAGAGAAAACAGTTCAAGGTTAGCCTGCAATGGAAATGGTTAAATCACATCAAGTGTAATCATGAGTAATCATTGTATACACTTGTCAACAATTGTCTTCCCCGGCAACGGCGCCAGAAATGCTTGTTGGTATTTCTTACACCAAACAGAAAACACCACCTTAGGCTGGTTAGGCCTAGAGTGAATATTCCCGGTTCGGCGCCAGAAATGCCTGGGGTTAAGTTACTTGCTTAAGATACATAATAATCCACAACTAGCAACGAGTGCCAGATATGTATTATTAGTATTTAATCATAAAAGATAATCCGCAAGCGCACGGATAACCTGTTGTAGCATTTCACCCGAGAGTATTCCAGGGTATCGTTATTTATATTTTCCCAAAGGAAGACGTGGTTGACAAGTGTGTACTTATACTCATGGTGTTACAAATGATAGATCATAACCAATATCCAAATGCAGGGGTAAGGCAATAAATGGATAGAGGATAGTGTGACACACACAGCAGGCATTTCCACTCTCTGATAAAAGGCGAGAGGCGGCTCTAAGCTAGACTAAGGTAAGTAAGAAGAACTGCTACTCCTAATGTACATCGTCAAGTAGCGTGCGTAGCATCTACCTATAGCCTAAGCTGCACACAAGCCAAGACTAAGCTGCTCTACTGCCAAGCCATCATCGGGAGATCCAGCGATCAGAGTCTGCCCCAATCTCCGGACATTTCATATATACTCCTACGCCATACCCGAACGTGGAGGATTACAAGGGACGGACAGGGCTGTCACCACCTGCCGCCTACCTCTACAAACCGTGGGGCACGAACACGCATCCAAGGGTGGAAAGGAAGCCCTAGCACCATGCTAGCGTAACTAACCACAACTCTAGATCCCTCGAGGCACCTCGCAAGGCGATAAACCTAGAGCACTCTTGCAAGACAATGGACCCGATGACTAAGCAAAAGGAACAACTAGGTCTTTCAAGCGATTACTTAGACAAAGGATCAAAGCTAGCACTACGTTAAGCATAGGCGTTCGTCGCTCAAGAACGAGCGACGAACGATGAACGATGAAGAACGATCGTCGTTAACCGATGATCGAGTATGAACAAACGACGAACGAACGATGAACGATCATGAACGAACATCGATGAACGATGAACGAACGATGAACGAGCATGAATGAACGAAGAACGTTCATCCAAGATCAAGGATGAACGATGAACTAGCATAAGCACATAACTACTACAAGAACGATGATATTCCATTGATAAAGAAATAAGTCTTACAAAGAGAGTAAAAAGATACAAGGGAATATACCCCAACCTCTCCAAGGGACTTGGGAGCCAAAAGGGCAGCACAACTACTCAGCCTAAGCCTAACTAGAGAGCCCCTAGCTCTGGTGTGTGGAGGAGGGAATGAGCCTCTTGTGTTGTGTGTTCTAAGGGGAGGGGGTACCCCTTTATTTATAGCCCTCAAAGGCGGTGGAATTGAGGCGGTTCCTTAGGTCGGTGGCATTGATTGCAGGTGGAACCGACCTCCTGAAGTCGGTTGCAAACCGCCTTAGAAAGATGGACCCAGGGGGCCTCCCTGTCAGGTCGGCCGACCTAGGTATTGGGGTCGGCCGACCTGGCCCTGGCCCCTCCTGGGCTGGGCTTTGGCAGGTGCCTTCCCCTCGGCCTTTAAGCCTCTTTTCCAGGTGCGTGGCCTCAGTTGATATTCTGGGTGGTTCTGGGCCTTTAATCCTTGGATTGTATTCCCGCGGCGAGCGTCGTTTGATGGACGTGTTGGAATCGTCGCCTTGGGCCTTGTTTACACCTGAAAATCCCTGTTTTCCATCTGCACATCCAAATCTAGAGGTACACGTGGAAATAGGTTATTTGATAACAAAATGCAAGTGACAAGTGTTAGTTCTTCCTTATTTATAGAGCTAATTGACGGTCAAAACTGGGTCTAAGGACCGTCAACAATGTGCTTCTCCTCTCTCTCAAGCACCAAGATTTCTCTCTAAAGCCTCTCCATGTGCTTCTCTTGCATCCTCTTGGCTCCCACTGTGTTTCCACACTGATAACAATGGCCAAAGGCACCCCAAAGGGTCAAGCAACCGGCTATTTATAGGCCACCAACCCAAAACTAGCCGTTGCCCAAAAGTGCCCTGCGAAACTAGAGACCGTAAAAAGGACCGTACTGTCCGGTCTCCTCCAGACCGTATTGTCCGGTCTCTATTTCCAGGCGCATCTCCATCTTCTTCTTCATCTCCAATGAAGACCGTACTATCCGGTCCCTAGGACCGTACCGTCCGGTCGATTGTCCGGTCTTCATATCTTCCACTTCCAGAAACTTCATCTTCTCTGTCTGGAAAAACCACTGATGACCGTATTGTACGGTCCCTAGACCGTACTGTCCGGTCAGCTGTCCGGTCTTCATTTTCTCAGCATCCCCAGACTTCACTTCTCTGTCTGGATCTTCAATGAAGACCGTACCATACGGTCTCTAGGACCGTACTGTCCGGTCTCTACCGGACAAGCTGAAAACTTGATCTACTCTTGATCCTTGCTTCCAACTTCATCCACTTGGCTCCTCTTCTCCTCTGCTGTCACCCTAGTGCCGAGAGACTCTCTCTTTGAGCATCAATACCTCTACCACTAGTGTGACCTAAGAGAAACGACTCAATCCCCTTGATAGTCCGGTTGTTCCTATAGACTCAAGCCTACATCTACAACAAGCACACCACTTGGGCTTGGATCTAGCATGTCCTTAGCCTTGATCCATCTCCTCAACCGCGACCTCCATCAAGTCCTTGTTCCTTGTCGTCATCCATCGTCGAGAAAACCAATCACCGGGATATAGAGAATAGGTTGGCGCACTCCTTCAACGACGGAGCTTCTTCATTGTGACCTAAAGAATATGCATGAACACCTTTCTACATCCAAAGATGTTAGTCACAATGATCTAGTTGTCAAAGGACAACCCGACCGAAGCATCATATAATGTGCATAAGATATGAAACAAGAACATCATCAAATAATAGACAAGATCATCATGGCATACGATATAAGGCAAGACCAACATGATGATCAAGAGTATGTCAAGGTATAAGATGCATAGAGGAACACATGACATACTCACCTTGTCTCTTACCTCATGTGCGTAGTGTTGGCGGTTCTTATGCGATAAAATTAAATTCATTAATTCCGCAAGCGCACGGATCACCATTGTAGCATTTCACCTTGGAGTATTCCAGGGTTATCGTATTTATATTTCCGCAGGGAAGTAGGGTAAAAGAAAGCTGAATAATAGCTATGCATTGGATAATTTGGAGAAAGAAATAATGTATCAACTATACTTGAGACGGGGGTAAGATAGGCATGATATATATGGGTGGCACACACATCCTCAAATCCAAGGTAATAAAATAAATCGTAGTATACATTTGGGAGAGCAACGAGATAGAGTTAAGGCTACCTGTATGTTTATCTAGTATTTACTTTTCTAGCAGTCAATTCTACAAAGGTTATTTACTCTAGCTAAGCTCATACACATACAAGTCATGTCGTTTCGGGGCACGGAAGTGCCAGGGCAACCGATACTGCTAGTTCACCCTGGGGATCCATCCGCTATAATTAAGACCCTGCTGAGTCCAACCCGGACGTGGTGGATTACAGAGACCGGTGCAGCTGTCACAATACACTCGCGGCTACCATCCTCCGTGGGGTTGGGTGCCAAACGTGCATAGGCCAAGATCTAAGCGCCACGCTTACAACCTGCCTAGAGGAGCTACTCTTGATCAACGGAGCAGTCCTATCTAAGAATGAACAAGCACAGATTTCACACGACGTCATCTCCGACGACGGCACTCTCTCGTACTCGCTATTCCAACAATCACGAATCCCACAACAAGACTTCTACGAGCACTTACTTAACGAATAAATAAATAAATAGAAAAAGAATTACTAAAATAAATAATAAAGATAAAACTAAATATAATTATATTAAATAAAATAAATCTCAAGAGCAAGATACAAAGAACTATACCGAACTCCGAGAAGACTCCGGAAGCCCGAGAGAGCTCTCACTCTACTCTACTCTACTCTAACTCCCAAAGCTACTACTCAACTAAACTAATGAACACTTGGATGAAGTGTGATGGTGCGCTTGATTCGGAGGCCGAGGGGTCCATTTTATAGCTTGCCAAGGCGGTGGAAGCAAGCCTGCCGACTTTGGAGAGGCGGCGCCGCCAAAGTCGGCCGGCCGGCCTAGGGGGGTGGCCGGCCGGCCGTCCCCTGTGGCGGTTGGCCACCGCCTTCTGCCTCAACGCTCCAGATGCACTCCTGAAGGCGGTCTGAAGGTCGGTTTGTTCGTGGGGTCGGCAGATTGAAGTAGGGGCCAAGTTAAGGCCCAAATGGCCCACCTCTGGTAAGTCGGCGCAAATCCGCTGGGTTGGGCCTTGAATTATACGTTGTGGACCAGTTTCCAGCCCACTGGAGGAAGCCTGGGGCCTGCGGCCACCAGGTGGGGCCGGCCGGCCTAGGGTGGGGCCGGCCGGCCAGGGATTTCCCTGGCTGGGCCCACTTTTCTCCATATTCACTCCTGCATCCAATATCACCAAACCTGTGGGTGTAGTTAGTATTCCTATTCTACTACTATGCACAAAATCTTGGTGTTATGTATTTATTTACCGGTAGGGTGGCGGTCAAAACATGTTTAACGACCGCCAACAAACCTCCCCAAGCTTAAACTTTGCTCGTCCCGAGCAAACTCAACTCAGGGTACCGGCGGATCAGGAGTTACAAAGAAGCGCCCCATGGGTAATAAAGATGCAACAACATACTCCCTAAACAGTGGTAAGTTTACGAGAGCACAAAATATTCATGAGTGTTGCAAAAATCGTGGGGCTTATATGTCACACCTTGTCACGCAGCATTGAAGACTAGAACGGCATTTCGGACAAGTACAATTCTAGCAGGTATGCATCCAGAGTTTTTATGTGCTGCAAGGTAAGGTGCAAAAATTCTCCTTCGTTTTGGTAGGCACTTCTCTTACCTACAATGTGAGTTTATTCCTACAAGCTTCACTCATCCTACCTTCTACCAAATGAGGCTTTGTATGTGGAGCTTGGTAAGGAATGCACAAATGTCATGCATATATTGTAAAGCTAAAGAATGAGTCTCAATCAACATAGCAACTCTATTTATTTTGGTCATAGGAAATGATGTGATGGAGGGGGAGAAAATGAACTCACGCTTATGGAAGGGGTTTTGAAAAACATTGGTCCTTTATTTTGCTCAAGATGTTTATGATAAGAACCATATAGCCATTGACTTTGTCATGCAACCATGGAGTTTTTTTTTTTTGACTACTCCATGGTGCAAGGGGCCATAAATTTTGAATGGTTCAATGAAACATTTTGAAATATTCTTGAGCATTTTGGATGGACCAAAAGTTTTGCAAACTCTGAAAAATGTTTGGTTGATTATCCAAAATTCCCCTTTTTATTTGGTGGAGAGAAATTTCGAAAACACACGCGAAGGAATTATGACCAAAAGTAGGAGTGCTTAGTTTCAAGAGCACATCAAACCTTAACAAAAACTCAATGCATAACAAATGGCAATGAGTGGGGCTGTTTCGAATATTATGATATGGCTCTGGTAGGTAAATAAATCCTCACACTAAGAGAAGTGTGCCAAAACAGAGGGTTTTAGGTACTTGCAGCAATTCGAGAAAAACATCTCTGGATGAAACCATACTAAGAATTGCAACAAGTCCTAATCATGCCATATCACAATCCACAATGCTCAGACTGGTGTGTAACAAATGCAACCCACGGAAATAAGCAAGACTCATGATGTGATCATGCTCAAGTAAAAATAACACATATGTCAGGAGTAGAGGTTGCATCTATGCGACACATGGGAAGCTAATTTGTAACTCGATCATCATTTCCCTTAAGCGTAGCATAACACCAAGATTCTAGCATTTATTCGAAACAGGGAGTTCATTTATTTATTAAGAAAGTTAGGAATACTTACCTGGGGGTCCTCCCCAAGCTTGAGTCTTTGTAAGACTTAAGCTTGTATTGAACTCCTTCTTACCTGGGGGGCTCTCCCCAAGCTTGAGTCTTTGTAAGACTTAAGCTTGATTCAGGCTCTTCCTCCTCCTTCTTGATGCAAAAAGAGGTGAGGATGATACAAGTGGCTAGCCCCTAATGGGCATCACCGGGAATCCTATTATTTTTGTTGTCTTTTAAACTTTCAAATTTATTTTGTTTTTATGATTATGAAAAGAAAAACAAGTGCTAGGCCTAGCTAGGATAACGATTGGGATGGCCTCCCCAATCGGAGGGCTCTCATTTTTACGTCTTTGAGCTAGACGTTCTCCATGTCTTTTCAACTTGTTTGGACCTCGCTCGCTGGAGAATCTTGCGAGGTAGAGGTTCCTTCTTTCTTCCGCCACACCTTGGTTGTCTTCTTTGTGTTGGTGGCGGCGACCTTTTCTTCAATAGGCGCCTTTGTTGTACTCTCATCGGTTGATGCCGTAGCTGCCTTCTTCTTTCTTGAGCGCCTCGCTCTCCTCTTCTTGGGCGATTGTGACTCGCCTACTCCTTCTTGTGGAGGAGTAAGAGGGGTTTGAGGTGTAATTGGCGGCTGAGGCATCCTCCTTGGAGTCCTCCAATATTTTGCTAGCCTTCTTGCATTCTCTCTTTCCAGATAGTCTCTCATATATGCAATGAGCTTGTCTGGCTGTGGCATGGTGGAGTAATCTCAATCTTCTCCACTCTCCTTGGGTCCTTTCCATATATGACCCGTACTTGCTTGCATTGCTCAACCTTAGGCTTGAAGTTGAACGTTTCTTCCCTGCCGTTGAAGTCCAAGTGGATCTCTCCTGCCCCCACGTCGATGTTGGCGTTGGTAGTGCTCAAGAACGGCCTCCCAAGGATGAGAGGGGCCTTGTCATCTACTTCCATATCCAGCAAAACAAAGTCAACGGGGACGAAGAGATTTCTGATCTGCACGGGAACTTCTTCGACAATCCCCAAGGGCAGGCGCAGTGACCCGTCTGCAAGCTGGAGCTTCATGGTCGTTGGGGATAATGGGTGGTTTAACCCATCGTACATCGCCTTCGGCATGATGCTCACGCTCGCCCCTAAGTCACATAGTGCCCGAGCGAAACAACGGTTGTTGACCAAACACGGAATGGTCGGCCATCCGGGATCTTTTCTGATCACGTCCTTGGGGAGTGCGGCATCCAAGTCGCTCTCTTCACACCTGATGGTTATTGCATTCACACTCTCCTTGGGATTAACTTCCGGTTGCCCAGGAAGTTTACCCGCACGAGGAGACTGCACAGCTGAAGCTATTTGCGCTATTTGCGTTTCTAGCATCTTGTTATGGCTTAGCTGATTCTGCAGAGCAGTGCTGAATGACTCTAGCTTGGCATCTATGTTCTCTAAAGCCTTGTCGGTAGTAAGAAATTTCTTACTAATGCTGTCATTGATCTTGACCTGGCCGAGAACTAGATCCTTGATAGAGGGCTCATAACGGGAAAAATTACCATTGTTACCTCCCTGATTCTTGTTGAAGGAGAGGTCGGGCCTGGAATTCCAGCCGTAGTTGTTCTGGGAGCGGAACCCATTGCCATTGTTGAGGAAATTGCATTCCTCTCTCGTATTGGGCAATTGATGCCCATATGCCCAACGCTGCCGCATTCCTCACATGTCATGCGGGAATCCGCAACTTGCAGGTCCTGCGGAGAC
Organism: Eragrostis nindensis; assembly: GCA_012490785.1. Taxonomy (NCBI): domain Eukaryota; kingdom Viridiplantae; phylum Streptophyta; class Magnoliopsida; order Poales; family Poaceae; genus Eragrostis; species Eragrostis nindensis. Next base: position 563,265 of record JAAXCT010000242.1, read on the forward strand.
TCCACCTTGCGGAGTAGCTGATCGAGCTTGATGGCGAGCATGTCCATCGTCTCCACTTGGTGCACTCCACGGGTCTTGGTGCTCGCCGCTTGGCGTTCACCATGAGTCTGGTTGGCCGCCACCTTCTCAATCAACTTCTTAGCGTTCTTCACGCTAAGGAGAAGAAGGAGCCGCCTGCTGCGGCGTCGAGGTGCTCTCGAGCGGACGGCCTCAAACCGTGGTAGAAACTCTGTATGAGGAGCCATTCCTCCATGCCATGGTGTGGGCATGAGAGAACGTACTCCTGCATCCTGTCCCAGGCTTCCGCGGTCGACTCATCTGCGAGCTGTTGGAAGTCCGATATCTTGTTCCGCAGGGCAGTCGTCTTGCCCGGCGGGAAGAACTTGGCGAGGAAGGCATTGGAGCATGCCGTCCACGTGTCGAGGGACTCTTGGTTCGCGTAGAACCACTGGAGAGCCTTCCCCAACAAAGAGAAAGGGAATAGCTGTAGTCGGATAGCGTCCTGAGGTGCATCCTTTATGACGAAAGTGTTGCACGTCATCAGGAACCTTTGGAGGTGAGCATTTGCATCCTCCGACGGCTTCCCACAGAAAGGACTGGCCAAGATCATGTTGATCAAGGCTGGCTTGAGCTCGTAGTCCTTGTTGGTGACGCGCGGGTTGGGTCCCACGCGGATGTTCTCCGTAGTTGGCGCGGAGAAGTCATTGATCGTCTTCTCAACAACGGGGTCGGCCATGGTACTGTTCGTTGAGGAGGCTCTGACAACCGGTGGAGGAGACGATTCAAGAGCCAGAGCGTTCTTGCGGATCTGTTTGGTGAGCTTGGCTCGAACTTTCCTCAAGAACTGCTCTGGATCTGAGTGGAAGTTTTCTGGTAGGTCGAAACCAGTCATGCACAGTCCTGTTTCAAATGTTCACAAGAAGAAAAACCAGGACAAGGGTAAGCCCGCAAAAGTAAGTGATAATTATTCTTCTCACAAACTTCAATGCATTTATTCAGTTCCCAGCTGCTACTTCCCCGGCAACGGCGCCAGAAATGCTTGTTGGCGGTTCTTATGCGATAAAATTAAATTCATTAATTCCGCAAGCGCACGGATCACCATTGTAGCATTTCACCTTGGAGTATTCCAGGGTTATCGTATTTATATTTCCGCAGGGAAGTAGAGCAAAAGAAAGCTGAATAATAGCTATGCATTGGATAATTTGGAGAAAGAAATAATGTATCAACTATACTTGAGACGGGGGTAAGATAGGCATGATATATATGGGTGGCACACACATCCTCAAATCCAAGGTAATAAAATAAATCGTAGTATACATTTGGGAGAGCAACGAGATAGAGTTAAGGCTACCTGTATGTTTATCTAGTATTTACTTTTCTAGCAGTCAATTCTACAAAGGTTATTTACTCTAGCTAAGCTCATACACATACAAGTCATGTCGTTTCGGGGCACGGAAGTGCCAGGGCAACCGATACTGCTAGTTCACCCTGGGGATCCATCCGCTATAATTAAGACCCTGCTGAGTCCAACCCGGACGTGGTGGATTACAGAGACCGGTGCAGCTGTCACATACACTCGCGGCTACCATCCTCCGTGGGGTTGGGTGCCAAACGTGCATAGGCCAAGATCTAAGCGCCACGCTTACAACCCGCCTAGAGGAGCTACTCTTGATCAACGGAGCAGTCCTATCTAAGAATGAACAAGCACAGATTTCACACGACGTCATCTCCGACGACGGCACTCTCTCGTACTCGCTATTCCAACAATCACGAATCCCACAACAAGACTTCTACGAGCACTTACTTAACGAATAAATAAACTAAATAGAAAAGAATTACTAAAATAAATAAATAAAGATAAAACTAAATATAATTATATTAATAAAATAATATCTCAAGAGCAAGATACAAAGAACTATACCGAACTCCGAGAAGACTCCGGAAGCCCGAGAGAGCTCTCACTCTACTCTACTCTACTCTAACTCCCAAAGCTACTACTCAACTAAACTAATGAACACTTGGATGAAGTGTGATGGTGCGCTTTGATTCGGAGGCCGAGGGGTCCATTTTATAGCTTGCCAAGGCGGTGGAAGCAAGCCTGCCGACTTTGGAGAGGCGGCGCCGCCAAAGTCGGCCGGCCGGCCTAGGGGGGTGGCCGGCCGGCCGGCCCCTGTGGCGGTTGGCCACCGCCTTCTGCCTCAACGCTCCAGATGCACTCCTGAAGGCGGTCTGAAGGTCGGTTTGTTCGTGGGGTCGGCAGGATTGAAGTAGGGGCCAAGTTAAGGCCCAAATGGCCCACCTCTGGTAAGTCGGCGCAAATCCGCTGGGTTGGGCCTTGAATTATACGTTGTGGACCAGTTTCCAGCCCACTGGAGGAAGCCTGGGGCCTGCGGCCACCAGGTGGGGCCGGCCGGCCTAGGGTGGGGCCGGCCGGCCAGGGATTTTCCCTGGCTGGGCCCACTTTTCTCCATTATTCACTCCTGCATCCAAATATTCACCAAAACCTGTGGAGTAGTATTATTCCTAACTACTATGCACAAAATCTTGGTGTTATGTATTTATTTACCGGTAGGGTGGCGGTCAAAACATGGTTTAACGACCGCCAACACGTAGTAGTCACCTCGTAGAGTAGTCCTCATGTTCACTTCTCATCTTTACCATCTTCCTTGCAACTATTGAGGTGTTGGCACTCCAATAGTGTGTCACTACATCCATGAGACTAAACATCTTGCAAACTAGCAAACCTTGTTAGTCCCATTGACCATGTTGACATCAATCACCAAAACCTATGAACCATGCTCTAGGTTCATTGATCTTACAGTATGCACGCGTTACAGGAGTGTGCGGCTCAGGAGATGATGTGTATTCAAGTCGAGTCGGAGTCGAAGAACCTTGTGACTGCTATGACAACCACGACCTTTGATCAATCACCAGGTGGAGTTATGTTCAGAGAAGCTAGAACCTTTGTGCTTTTAAATTTTGTTAGTGTGGAGTTTAGCCATACTCCTCGTTCTTGTAATCAGTGTGCTCATGATCTTGCTTGTCTCGGTTCTAATAGGGACCCGGACCAGACCCAAGTGTGGCTGGATCCCCTCCCTGAAGATGTACTAAACTTGGTCGCCCGCGATTTAGCTGGGTGTCATTTAAATGAATAAAGCTGAGGTGATCGTGAGTTTCAAAAAAAAGAAGTTTGCTTCTAGTCTGGATAATATATTAAGTAAAATACGGTTTACTTTACCTCAAAATTTGTCAAATCAGCTCACTTTTCACCTTTTCATTCCAATTCAAAAGCGTTCGCTAGCGTATACTCATGTCAATATAGTTTTGTTGATATAATTTGATCTATGTTTATTCTTACACGACGCTAGACGCAGGGGCGAAGCTACGTGTCCCGTCGGTGTCAGCTGACACGGACGAAATCCAGCAAATCAAGAGGAAAACTCCAGTTTGTGCTATGGCTGACACCGGTCTCTAATGGACAGGGGCGGAGCGCCCGGTATGGCGACGCCATACCTCGAGTCATCCGAGAATGCAGGATGCAGAGCTTCGCTGCTTGGCTGCCATGCAGTCCGTCGCCATGAACAAAGCTTAGATTGCGTTCGTTTTGTGTTTTCAACTCAGGAAGAAGAGCCGTGAACCGTTGTGGACCTTGGGCCTGTTTGCTTTATTTCTTGTTTGTTTGTTTTTGCATGTGTGGCTCTTAAACAACAAATTTTAACTACGAGATAAACTACTGACTGCCGTGAGTCTAAAAAATTTTAGCTTCCGCCTGCATTTGTTGCGCGATTCGTATATATGCCATGCACTTCGCCACACCTTGATTTTTTTTTTCCGTCCTCCGCCACTGCTAATGGAGCTGACACCGGTGGCGTTTTGGTCTGGCTTCGCCCCTGGCTAGACGACAAAAGGAACGATTAGGACAAACTCTTAGGTAGAGATTGGCGAGAACGACTATGCCATAGTAGAGGGAGATATAGAGAGATTATGACAAACTCTTGGCTAGAAATTGACAAGAACGGCTGCACCACCTTGGAATGCATGTATATTCGTGTTGAGTTTGTAAAAGTGCCATGACTTAGCTCCACGTCAGTAAAACAACATTCGATTGGAGAGAAAATGTGAAAAGTGAGCTGATTTGACAAATGCGATGGTAAAGTAAATTAAATTTTAGTTTAAGAGGTTATTTGGACTATGATCTATCGCTAAACTTAGGAGGAGTAAAATAGAATTTATCCTTTATATCTAAAGTATATCTCGTGCCAAATGACACATCTGCACGAACATTACTGTATTTACAATAATGTTTCTTTAGTGTGTATTATGTTGTTTCAAATTATACCATAGGAATAATTAAAAAATTATTCACCTAAAAAAATTAACAATTCAACATATACGATAATTGAAAGGAAACCTTTTGTGCGTAGCTCAGAAACTAGAGGTCTCATAACTAGATGCCTCTTCAGAAAAAAAACAAAACATGCAGCGACATGCAGACCAATGCGAACCAACGCAATCGGACGACCACGAATTCAAGGCGCAGGAGAGGGGGCGGGGTCAATCAAAATTCTTGCACTTTCAGTGGTTGGATGGTAGTGTGCTTCATTTAATTAATTCATATGCATTTGGTGAACCAAAGTTTAAAGAACTCATGATGCATACAAGATCCCGATTGTGCACCACTTTGCTCATTTCATTTGTTAAATTAGTATTAGTTAGCTTTTTCTATTATCACTTTTACTTTATTTTGTTATTTTTATTTCAAGTAACATTCCAAAAATAATACTCCCTCCGTCCCACAACAAATGGCATCCTAGAAAATTTCAGACAGATTAAGAGTGGAGCGAAATGACCCTCGTACCCCTAATTATTAGTGATAATATGCATAATGTGCCAACTAAATAGGAAACATTGCCTTTTAATTAGGCTTGCCTGCCTTTGAAAATTATGCATGGCGCATGTACCAAATCAGCTTTCCACAAATACAAGTTTAGCTTTCTATAAATTGGCTAGATGGACCCCCACATATTGGCTATAATGTCATTTGTTGTGGGACAAAATTTAAACGCTTCAATGCCATTTGTTGTGGGACGGAGGGAGTAGTCATATTCACAAAGTCATGAACTTATTCTTATCCATCAAACCATGATCTTGAAGATCCAGCTGAGTACTTATGTATCGGTTTTATTTATTTCATGATTCTTCCTTGGTTCACTCAACCCGATGAGTTCCTATGGATGGTCCCTTGGCGGCGGGGGCGTTTGTCTTCCTGGAACAATCCAACCTGGAAAAACAATGTTAATATTATACCCTAGAATAATAGATGAGGCTAAATATATACAATTACTCACTAAAGATTTAACAACACTAGATTAAAAAAAAGAAAAATGTAGAGATATTAGGTACTCACTTCCACATTTGGTCCCGGGTGTCAAATGGCTTGTGACAATTACGTGCAAGACGGAAAAATTTCGCAATACTTATGGTGTTTTCATCTTCAAGTGTAAGTATACCACATATGCAATCCATGTCAGATGTTTCCACAGCTTGAATACAATTGTTGCTTGGATCGACATAGGGTTTACCAATTGCGATAGTGTTCATACAATTGTGCATAACTGAAACTTTCTCACCATGACAATCACGCTCACCCCGAGCTTGATCTGTTGTAAGCAAAGTGAAAACTAATGCAAAGATCAAGAGTTGAGAAAATACTTTTACAACCATCGTCATGTACCCGTATAAAGTTGATGGCTGAGAGAATTGTTTCCTCTATCCTAGAATAAAAATGCTGAATGCTGATCGAGATATGGATACCATATGCTTGCACTGCACACTTCTATTTATAGCATGTGAGAAGGTGGGTCCCATTACAGATTAATGCCGAGGAACCTAAAACTGGTAGTGCCGTATCAAAGTCCAAGTTCTGAAATTTAAAAATAAATAAATAAATCTTTGAACAAACTAGCAATAACATTCAATATGAGCCATGAAGCCACACATAAATGTTACAAAATCAGAAGTGCTATACATGCTATTGTCGTGCACAACGTACGATCGATCATCACACGTCCAGCAGAACAGGGGGGTATTGTATGGTTCACATCACAATCGCTGACCACACCTTTCATATGTTCTAGTTGTAGAACGTAGTTGAATTTGAGCATTTTCCTATGATATCTTAGAACCGATTAGCTAGCGAAACGGCTATGCTTATTCATTTGTAACTCAGAAATCGGACCGGTCAGTTTGTTGGTGGCTTATTTGGGTTTTTATATACATGCATGCACCATCACCTCTTTGAACGCACACACGTATATACGGCTGATCTTGAGATTCACAAAGTAAGTCATCACAGACGTCTCATTGTCGACGGAGACGTCGTCTCCCACTAAGAAAATAATTAGCTGCAAATGCAAACACATGTGCTAAACCTATGCTTGAACTCGGGTGGACATGCTCCACAACTAAAAACCTTACCAGCTAAGCTAGGCTCAGTTCGCTATTTAGATGTCTTAACGATATAGACAATGACAAAGCTTCAAGGCTTTTTTCTGGACACACCTGAGAAAACTATTCCTTAGTCCAGAAAAAATGCGTACGGACCCTCAATGGCCACTGGTTGACTACAATCAAGGATTTTTTTTTTTCTACACATAATTTTGCGCTGCTGAAGCAATCCAAAGTAAACTAGGGAACAAAAACTATTCATTGTTGGAACAATCTATAATAAAGCACGAACTAATTGACCACTACTGGAACATCAATTAGATCAATAAATAATGAATATTCACTTACAAGAACATTATAAAGTAACAACTCAAAATTTTGAAGAAATAATAAAGTTAGATTACGGAAGCAATACAAATATATTCTGGTCCACTAAAATAAAAATGAAGAATGTACAATAACTCTCTTTTATGAAAATGCAATGCTACCATTACATACATAATCTCTGCAGAAAAGAGAAAGGAAAAAAGAAAGCAACTCGAAATTGCCTTGACAAGAGTAGAGAAGAGAATTTGGCCCATAAAGTACTCGCGCAGCCATTCCCCAATGAGCTCACATAAATGGGCCGCTGGAATGTCAATAAATTGACATAAGCAGACCATATTTCGTAACAGAACCAAGTCATCATATATGCAGACCATGCTTATGCAGAACAAGGAATCTCAGTAAAATGACATGTGCCTTGGATTGTCACATCAGGTCTCAAACAATTAAGAACTGGCACTGACTTATCGACATGCATGTATGAGTATGTGGTACGCTTCATTACGAGATCCTAGGCTCAAATAATCATGGTGGATTGTAGAACATATTTTGTCCGAGTAAGCAACTACTGGTAACGCCGCATCCCCACCATTTTGCTCTGTTCTTATATAGCACATTCTCTGCTTTCTTTTCTGAAACTTATATACTGATAGGAAACTAATACTAAAATGGATATTGCTACCATTTAGTTATTCGAGTTCATTAGTGACTAACCAAAAAATTTATTTCGTTTTTGGACTACATAGATGTATGCACCTGAGAGGAAGAGCTAAATTAAGAACATGAAGTGAACCTGATGCTCTGAAATGTGCACTGTAGCTACCTTGCTCTCAAGCCATGTAGAGAGTAAATATAAGAGCTGCTGAAACGGCGACTAACTCCGCCGTTTTTAATCTCGACCGAGCCGCAGATATAGGGTAAACGGTCGGAAAACGGCCAAAACCAGTCAAATTTCGTCAAATATTTAAATTTATTCGAATTTCAAATCTAAAAACGTTAACCGTCAAATCGGACCGGACCGGTTTTTCGGTTTCCGCAAAAATCGGTCCGGTTTTCGCCGGTTTTGCTTTCCCTGGTAACGACAACAAACCGGAACATGGATTGCTCAATGACCGGCAGTTGCTCTGTTTCTTGTCCTAGCTGTGGGATAAGAAATGATCAAAGGTACATAGAATGGTACAAAAGGTTACCCTATTGCTTCTTGCGCCGTGTTGTAGAACAAGGTAGGGAGAAGCCTCGAGCTGCAGCTAGTCCATATGGTGTTTGCTCAATAGGACAGAGAAGGGTGTTTTTGTGTGTTGTATGGTGCAGCTAGAGGCGAACGCAGTAATAAAGGACAGAAGAGCATGAACTCTGCTATTCTTCGGATAAGAGAAGAAGCTACTGGACTAGCAGCAGAAAAGTGCCTCACGACTATGCACATGGAGCTGCTGGGAAGAAGAGAAGAATATGCTTTGTGAAGACACTTTTTTTTTTTCGAACAAAGCTTTGTGAAGACACTAAAGGGGCCTTCGCGCCCCCCAACCCCCCCCCCCCCCCCCCCCCCCCTCCCCTCTCACGCAAACTATTTTCAATGATTTTATTAGGGTGATCTCTTCTTTTTACTGCAAGCAAATCGGAGGCTCTTGCCTTGGTGCATGTTAGAAAACAATTGATTGGTCACCAAGAGGTCAAACGGAACAATACGCGAATGGAAGACTCAAGTTGGTTAATTCTCAGCTTTCTTGTTTCTTTGTACTCCTTCTGACATGTCCCACCCTTTTCTTTTCTTGTTGATCAACTTCGATCCCAAATCTTGCCATTCCTCTTTCATGAGGATATGCGAGCTGGGTCACCGACGCGCCCCTGAAGATTGCAAGGCGCTAATGGATGAACTTATGAAGTTGTATGAGGCCTATGTCATCAAAGGCAAGCATACAATTGAGAGAGCTTTGTGTATACTAAAAGGGGCCTTGCTCCTCCCCCAACCACCCAAACCAACACGCACACAAACTATTTTCAATAATTTTAGGAGAATCTCTCCTTTTGCTCCAAGACGTCTAAAAAAACAAATATCAAGAAAGATGGATGAACTTCTAAAGCTGTATGAAAGCAATGTCGTTAAAGGCAACCATACAATAGAGAGATAGCTTTGTGTAGACTATGCCAGCATTGGCAGCCATTGAGAGAGCTTGAGCTTTTGTAGATTAAAGGGGGCCTTGCCCCTCACCTCACCCCCCCCCCCCCCCCCCCCCCCCACCCCACCACACACACACACACGCACACACAAAAACTGTTTTCAATGTTTTAGCACAGATTTAAGATTTAGGAATTCCTGCAAAAAAAAAAAGAAGTAATTTTCAAGGTTGGACATGTTATGTTGAGTTTTTCTCAAAATATCCGAGTTTTCATAAGTTGTGCCAGGATGTTAAAATAAAAACTTGGGCTCCGCAGATATGTAAGTTCGTCTTGTGGTTAGCAGTCAAGAATAGATGTTAGACAGTGGATTGCTTGCTGCGTAGGGACCTTCAACATCCGGAGAAGTGCCCTCTTTGTACCAGGAAGAGGAGAACGTCCAGCACTTGCTATCTACTTGTGTGGTGGCAAGATAAGTCTGATTTCATGTTTTTGAATCTCTGAATCTTGTTCCTAAAGTGGCTAGACTCGATGAGAAAAGCTTTGCTGATTTGTGGAGACGAGCAATGAAAAAGATAGTGAAGGACAAGAAGAAAGGGGTGAATTCTTTGACCATCTTGACAGCCTGGAGCATTTGGAAACACAGAAATGCTTGTGTGTTCGACGGAGCCTCTCCTTCGGTTTCTGCTATCTTACATCTGTTCGTCGAGGCCGCGCGTCGTCGCCACGCCCGCACGCCATGTCTCCGCGCCCGCGCCACGGACGCCGAAGGAGCCGGTCCGGGAAGGCGGCTAGCCTGACCGGGTGGTGGCTTCCTGCAAAACGGCCGCGGGGGCGGAGCGTGGGGGCGATCTCGAGTTCTTGACGACACTAGCGTGGAGGTGGAGAAGGGATAAGGTAGTTTCTTTTTCTTTTTTCCAAGCGTTATCTTCCTCGATTTTTTTGCCTAGCCAAACGAACTTGTTTTCGAATTCTTGTTCCACAAATCATCTTCAATTCGAGTCTGGTTTTTTATACAATTTTTTATTACAAATATTTTTCAAAATTACAATTTTTTTTTTTTGAATTTTGAACTCGAAAACCGGTTGACCGGGTAAACCAGACCGACCGGTAAGTCTGGTTTTTCTGGTTTCCGATCCGGTTTACCGCGGTTTCGTGAACCTTGACTCGAGCGGTTTACTTAGTATTATTTTTTTTATATGAGTTACTTAGTATTATGTCTCCCTCGGAAAGAATAAGAACCCTATTTCCTTCTTTGTTTTGTATACGGTGGTTTGGTAATAAGCACAAGATGTTTTCCTAGAGAGCTTGCTCTCTCCAAATCTCCTTTTAAAATGAAATCCCCCTTCCTGAGTCCTAGTTGTCTGCTTCTATACACCCTCATGCTTCAAAGAAGCTCCCCGTCCCCGGATGCATAGGAGCGACGAAGAAAGAAAAAAGTTTGGACACTTGTTCGAAATGTTCATTATAGGGATAATTTGTTTATTCATACATATTAATTTTTTTATTCCGATTTGAGATGGTCTGTTTCATGAGATCTCGACCGTGAAAGATAAAAGAGTGGCTTTAGCGAAGCGTCACCCAAGTGGGTGAAGCGATCGCCTTGAGCTGTCGCCTGTCGGTCAGCTCCGGGCAGTGTCAACTGTATCAAGCACGTACTACCAATCCAACTTGGCAATCACCGGATCACTCCTGCGCGTCGCAGCCTAAACCATTCGATTTAGTCGAGCCCACCAACCAAGCACACCCCGCCCCACCTCTTCCCAGATCCCAAGCAAGCCTCCTGCCAATCCGATCCGTCTCCAGGTTCACCCCATCATCACCCCCTCCACCTTGCTCCCTTCGCCATGGAGGGTCTCATCAAGGGGCTGGTCAAGGTGGCGATCGACGCCGTGGAGGACGCCGGGCGGGACCGGGACGGCAACAACGACGAGGCGCCGAGACGGAGGGCCCCCAACCGCGACGCCGCCGACGAGGAGGAGGACCGCGATGAGCGGGCGCGGTCGACGTGGGCCGAGGTGCGCGTCGCCACTTGTCTAACTCGGTCGCATTCGGCCATTAGGGCACCCGACGTTTTTGTGTAGGGCGGTTCACGGTTGCCTGGCTGGTCTAAGCGTGGAGAGTGGTTTGGCTGTGCGACAGGTGGTCTCCGGCGAGCAGGACGACGATCGCCAGGATCATCGCGGTTCGGGGCGGGTGAGTGATTGAGAGCGTTGCAGTCTCTGTTTATGCTGTAGCACTCCAGACTTGCTTTACCGATTGATTTGGTGTTCTTATCGCCTTCCGATTTCATCCAGGACAAGCGGCACGAGAGGAGGGAGGATGACGGTTGGGAGCGGGCCGATGGCCGGAGGCAGCAGGAGCAGCATCACGCTGCGGCCGGCGCGTGGAAGAACCAGGTTTGTCCAGATTTGGCGGCTTGCTTTTGTTCAGATGCGAGCTCTCTTTTTTCGGTTTATTTGGATTTAGCATGCTGATGTAACTGAGTTGCGGGTTCCTGTATGCACAGTATGATGGAGAGGACAGAAGGGCCGGTGGTAGCCGGCGGCCGCAGCAACAGCAGCAGCAGGCACCGGCATACCGGAGGCAGCAGCAGGTTTGATTTTGCTCTGCTTCCGTCCACTTTCTCTGCTTGAATTGGACAGTTGACCTGCTCATCTTTGGTTACATACTTGCTGTAGTGCAGCTCACGTCTGTAATAGTCAATTTTGGATTTATATTCGAATCATTAGAATAGGTCGTAACTGGTTGCCCGGTGCACCAATGACTTCATGAGATGGAGAATCAGCGTTTATTTCTTTCCTTCGACAATCTTGCATAGCACAAAGCTGCAATTATCCACCAACTTTTATTGATTATTATATTTGAGATCTATGCCCATACCGGTCTGATACAGAGATATTATTGTTATTGTTTTTCCTTTAAGCAGCTGCTCGAGCTTGTAATTAATAAAATAATTAGAAGCTGAAATGATTGGTTGCTTTTTGGAATATAATAGGAAGGAGAAAGGATAGGTGATGGTGATTGGCAGACTGTCGGCGAGAAAAAGCGCCATGGAAGGCCACAGCAGGTTTGATTTCAGTCTTCTAAAGATCAGAACAATGGCTTTATTTTTTTAAAAAAATTGTTTCATCATGATAACGCACTGCAAATATATTTGAACTAGCATTTTAGGTCCTTTTATCTCTATAAACCAAGTGTCAGCAGACTGCAGATAACGGCGCTATTTTGAGAAATTGTTACACTGAAATAAATTAATTAAGTGTTACACAACATGTTATCTGTTAAAAAGACCATTCGCCTCTAGCTTATTCCTTTTTATCTTCCTTGAAAGATTTTTGTTACAAATAAAATGAGATTAGAATCTGAACTTAGTGTAGATCATCACTCAAGATTTCTTTTAAGTGGATCATTACTCTGAAGTTGTGCCAATCTGTAACAGCGCACCTGTTGAGTTCTGATATTGTTCGAAGGTCTGACTCTGGTCTAAACCCCCTCTGATGTAACATTATTATTTTTTATGCTCACATAAGTCCTTTGAAACTCTTGTTCATTAGCAATATCTGACGATGATAATAGTCTGTTCAGAAGCTTCCTTGTCTTCCTTTTCTATCTGAACTTAGCTTTTATTATTGGATTATACAGTCTGAAGCATGGAATGGATACAGAAGGCCACCATCTGAACAACAGTACTCGGAGGACGTTGGTCAGATTCACCAGGGCATCAATGTAGAGCCTACCAGGGAGGAACTCAATAGCTTATCAAAAGCATGTAACAGGCTGTGGGAGCTTGATATGAACCGTCTGGTTCCTGGTAAGCACTACAGAATCGAATGTGGTGACGGGAAGAAGGTTTATCAGAAGGGTGATATGGCATCTGAAAGCCTGTTCAGCTGGCTAGGTGATGATGTGCTAAGAAAGCCCACCTACTCTCGTTTATGTGCACTTCTTGATAACTACAACCCACACCAAGGGTACAAAGAAGTTGTAACCCAGCAGGATAAGCACGAGGAAGTAGCATTTATCGAAGAAATTGCTAGAACAGCGCCAATAAAGTACTTGCACCGGTATTTAGTGACGAAGGGGGTTGCATCTCAGGACTACGATAACTTCAAGAGAATGCTGACATCCCTATGGTTTGATTTGTATGGAAGAGGTGGCAACTCTAGCAGCTCTTCTGCTTTTGAGCATGTATTTGTTGGTGAGATCAAGGGAAGGGGACAAGGAGAAAGTGAGGTCTCAGGCTTCCATAACTGGATTCAGGCAAGTTCTTGTTATGTGTTATCAGCCTTCTTTTTTTCTATTTGGACCGTATTTATGACTGTCCTTCTATAACTAATATGCAGTTTTACCTGGAAGAAGCCAAGGGAAATGTGGACTACCAAGGTTACATATTCCCAAGGCGTCGTGGTGAATCGGTACGAATATAGCCTACATTGTTACAGAGGTCTTGTGTACGAATAATTTAGCTAAAATGTTCTACCCTGTGTTTCGGCAGCCTGATTCGGAGACACAACTGCTGACTGTCCAGTTTGAGTGGCATGGTGTGTTGAAATCAGTATCCAGCACATTAGTTGGTGTCAGTCCTGAGTTTGAAGTTGCACTCTACACATTGTGCTTCTTTGTTGGGGGAGAAGATAATCGTGTTGATATCGGGCCATACTCTGTGAACATCAAGTGCTACCGGATGGGGAACAACAAGATTGGGTCAGCATTTCCCATTGCAGAGGACTGATATTAGGTAGCCTCTGCATCTGCAGATTGTAAATCCTCATTTGTTTAGTTTCCTGATCACTGTGAAGTTAATGTTGTACTGTTAAGTTAATTGTTTTCTTGTGTATGAAAACAATCCATAACATTTAAATTGTTGTACCAATTACAAACATATACTACCAAGGAGTCTGTTGCCTCAGAATAAAATTCTCTCTTTTTTGTTGGGTTGAAGGTTGATTAGAATATTTCTATAATCATCATGTTTTGTTGCCTGATGAAAGTGCAGTTGTAGAATATTTCTGCTTAGTACATGATCTGCTCATAATTGAGAAAGAGATGTCATAGTTCAGCTGGTATTTGTCTTCCGTTTTGCATCAAATATCTTTGTTTGTGAGGTTTATGTATTCTTTTCCTTTTCTTGAAAAAGGTGAATCATAACTAAGCTCCGATTGTGATTTTAAGTATTTATAAGCAGCAAAAAAACATAAATATCTATATAAAAGAAAGAGAGGAACCACCATTTTTTTCTCGAATTTTGCAAATTGGAACTACGAATGCACAATGTTAATATACCGATAAAATGATAATCCGAGAGGTGTCTGCTGTGATTCTCTCAAACACTTGGCTCGGCTGCGCCAATATAGTAATTCAAAGGGGCAAATGCAGCATTGCGTGGCGTGCACTATAAAAGGAAAAAAAATGAAATCACGATTTGAATTCAAACTTTGCGATTACAGTTTCATGTGTTCGAGGAAAGAAAGGCAGGACCACATTTCAGGCCCGTCCAACCTGTTGCCTTTTTACAAGCACCAACTCTCAAACTTTTGAGTTGGTCATGTTATACGGCGATCAACACCAGTTGTGCACTGTCAAAATCAAACAAAACAACCAAAAGCAAGAAAGTCACCACTAAATGCTACCGAAACAAAAATTTTAGAAGTCACCGAAGATTCAGACTGTACAAGGAAGGAGTCAACAGCATCGACAATGACAGCGGATCACGCCGGCGCGGCGGCGGCGGCGGCGGCGGCTGCCCTCATGAGCATGAGCCTCCTCCTCGCATGAGCGTCAGCAGCTTCCCCTAGAGCAGCCAGATGCTGCATCCGCCTCCTCGCCGCCGCGGCCGCCGCAGTGGCCGCATGCTCCGCATCCGGCAAACCCGTCGCGTTCGCGTCCTCCTGATCAAGACGAGCTGAGGCCTGGCACTCCTCCGCCGCATCCACGACGCCGTCCACCTCCGTGTGCCGCATCGCCAGCCTCAGCCTCTCGACCACCTCCCTCATCGAGGGGCGGTCCTTGGCGTGCTTCGCGAGGCAGGCGCTGGCGAGCTTGGCGACCTCCCTGGCGCCTCCCATGGCGTACCGCCCTTGGAGCCTCGCGTCCATGATCTCGCCGAACCGCGCGCTCTCCGGCGGGCGCCGCCGCACCCAGTCCAGGAGCTTCTGCTCGTTCCTGGGGCGGTTCCTCTCGATGGATCGCCGGGCGGTGAGGATCTCGTACAGCACCACGCCGAAGCTCCAGACGTCGCTCTTGGTGGTGAGGTGCCCGGTCTGGACGTAGTCCGGCGCGGCGTAGCCGAAGGTGCCCATGACCTGGTTGCACACGGAAACGGATGTTCTTTTTTCAAATCTGAGAAGTGAAGAATCGATGCTGATTTTCATTTCGAAATTAACATGAGCAGCGTAGTCGAGTTTTGTCAGTCCGGTGAATTTGCACGTACAGCTGTGGACACATGGGTCTGGCCTTCTGATGGTCCTTCCCTTGCTAATCCGAAGTCTGATAGCTTGGGCCGGAACTCCTCGTCCAGCAGCACGTTCGAAGCTTTGAAATCACGGTATATGATCTGCGAATATCAAGCGATCATAAGTGAAACAATCTTGACATGTACTCACAGCACATCCACAGTTCATAAATCAGGACGTTCACCAGTGACAAAACTGTCTACCTATTCTAGCTCGTCTCTGAACAGAGTCCCGTCATCAGAGGAGAGAACAGCGCCTAGAATGATATACGATTGCCGAGGCAGAGTGATTTGGTTACCTGAATTTCAAGGCCTTCGTGGAGATACAGCAACCCCTCGGCAGCGCCGAGCGCGATCTGCAGCCTGACGTCCCACGGAAGGACAGGGAACGCCCGGTTGAACAGGTGATCGTCCAGCGTCTTGTTGGGCATGAACTCGTACACCAGCAGCCGCTGCGGGCCTCGGTCCGTCTCCGACGCGCAGAACCCGACGAGCCTGACGAGGTTCCGGTGCTCCACGACGCCGAGGAAGTGGACCTCGGCGAGCCACTCCTTGTGGCCCTGGACAGTGGACACACCACGGAAACAGAGTCGAATGAGTCAGGTGATGCAGCTGCATGGCGTGCGAAGATGCGATGTTGTTGCTAGTGTGTGCACGCGGCGGTTACCTGACGGCCGTTGGGATTGAGCCTCTTGACGGCGACCGGCGTGCCGTCCTTGCCGGCGCCGGGAAGCCGGAGGACACCCCTGTAAACGCACCCGAATCCGCCCTCGCCGACCACGAGCATCGGGCTGAAGTCGCGCGTGGCGGCGCGGAGCTCCCGGAGCGCGAACTCGCGCAGGCCGCGCCCCCTCTCCTCGTACAGCTCGGGGATGCTCCGCGCCGACGACGAGACCGAGCCGGAGCCCGAGGACCCGCTCGCCGCCGGCCGCGCGCTCGACGCCTCGGAGAGGCTCGTGGCGTTGGCCGACGACGACGCGAACGAGGAGGCGGCGGTTGGCGCGGACACGCTCGAGCGCGCCTCGGTCGAGAAGGTCGCTGCTGCTGCCGGCGCCGGGGCCTTCGCCGCCGGCCGCCTCCTGCTCCTGCACATGTAGTGGAAGAGGCGCAGGCAGCCCATTTCTTGGAGGAGGAAGAAGAAGCTGGGACTGGCTGGACTCAGCTTGTGCTCTTTGCTGTTTCTTGCGTGCTGGTATATGCTGCCACCACGCACGGTGGTTTCTGATCAAGAATAATTCGGATCGCAAAGAGAATGACCAAGGTTTGGTGATGAAAACGGAGGTTCCTTTCGGTTTCGTCGTCCTCGCTCGATGTTGCTCGACAGTGACTTGTCTGAACTTGTAAACGACAAAACTCCACCGGGAAGCTCCAGGAGATGAGAAAACAAAGAAAGAGAACCAAGCTAGCGATCCGAGGAGAAAACTTCAACTGTGGTAAATACCTGACAGATGGAAGAACACAACTGCCTTGCATTCAGATGAAAACCAAAAACTTCATGAAATGCCTCCAATTGGCGATTGGCGTGGCTGTACCGTGTACGTATAGCACCTGATAGATACTGAGAGGGAGGATCGTTCATACTACTGTCACACAGGACTCGTTGGTGTTCCCTGTCGCGACGAAACCTCAAATATATATGCACACGGCTGTGTAAAGAATGTCAACCGACCCTCCTGGCTGCAACTTTTGATCCCTCCTAACATCCCGGATTCCCGGTCCAGTCCATCGATGAAATGTCACACGGTTTGAAGTCGTCACTGGCACGGCAGAGCTGGCCTTGATCTGTTCAGAGATTGCGGCAGTACAGTGATAGTACAAGATCATGACAGAAAGTCAAGGTTTCAGCTGAACTTGGGTTAGGGTCACTCTCACTGGTGCCACCAGCTCGATAGCCACTTCTCTGCCCTCCACCACCTAATAAAGGCAACTTGCCTCGGCTGCCATGCCATGAAGTGATGAAACGTTGACCACTGAGTAGTGCGTCAACATGTTGACCTAGGCCCATCGCTCTTGACATGCTCGGTGAGCTGTCCGTGACTGACTTTCGCGTCACCGTGTTAGACCCTGCATGGCACGGTTGACTGTTTTGTCTCTCTATGCCATCATGGGAGTCCAGTGGCCTTAACCGAGAAAGAAAATGCTCCAGTCAAGAAAAAAGAGAGAGAAAGAAATTGCTCCAATCGAATTTGAGATGTTTAGAGGTCTTTGGAAGTGGGTTGTTTGTGTTAGAGATTTCCAAGTATGTCGCTATGCAGAAAAACACTCGCTTGCTTCAGACCAATCTCAAGTATGCCAGCTGAGAAAACGATGCATATACAGAACACACCGGAAAAGAGCACAAATTTTCCTAAACTACAGAATCAACAGGTTCCATGCTCCGCAATAATTGATGACGCCGCCTCAGAGTCACATTCGCTACTACTAAAGTAGCATTGTAGAATCAAACCTTGACTAATCTTGATTTGTTAGTGTTACAAATCTCAGTTAATTTACTAAGAGAAGTATCAATATTGTTAGTAAGAACGGCGGATGGATATGACTGGTAATGGGTCAGTTATCACTGGTTTCAAAACCCTGAATTCTGATGCAGAGTACGACAATGCCGGTACCTATGAAATTGTTAAAATTTGAGTTAACCCTGAATCATAGTTTCTTATGTTCTTACCGAAGGCTTACTTTACCAGGTCCAGTAGTATGGGTGACATATCAGTCAGTGATCGTGCACGATGCGCTCTAACCTGACTGATTGTTAGGCCACATTCTGCGGCTACAAGCCAATTAAAAATATTTGCTCTACATATTTTTATTTTCTCACATCAGACTTAACTTATGTTGTTCTTGTTGTTGAATCCCGAATGCATTTGTATGATGCATGTTTCTCTATAACATTTCATTAGGTGCACTTAGAATCTTTTTTATTTCAAGTGGAGAAAAATTGCTTGTTAGATCACTTGCTCCAAATATGATGGTTGCAGAAGCTTAACGATAATGTAGAGAGAAAATTTTCATTTTTCCTCTCATTGTTTTCGTTTTGTTTTTTGATATATTATAATTTGTAGGGCCTTGCCCTGAAGTTCCCATGATAAATGATGTCGTTGTATATGTGTTCTGCAATGCTATTTTTGTTCTTCATATTTTGTCACTTGAGGTTGAGGCTATGTCTTGACCTCTAATAGCGAACTTTTAGTTCAAATGCACCTCGAATTCTGATCAGGTTAATATATCCAACAATTTAGCTTGTGCCAAATGCCAAGGTGATTTAGGTTCAGGTTTCACCATGTTGTAAATGTACACCCACCAAACACACTCATATTGCAGATACATAAAGTTGATCACTGGAAGCTAGGGAAGAAAATACTGTCTCACCATCGAGAACTTCTTTTTGCATTATTTGTTTTCTTACCCTATAAGTTAAAGTTGTTCTTGAAATTCAATGTTCCCCTCATCTTTCACACAAGACTATTTTATATTTATCTTGTGTGAATGTGTATCCCACAACTAGCCATGCGATTAAAAATTCTTACGGCAAGTTAGAGTCAGACCCAATATAGCAGTAGTAGTGCTTTATTAACAGTAGCAGCAAATAATATCTATCACATCTGATATAATGGTTTCGAGGAATATATTACATTGCATAATAAGATTCCAAGGGACTTAAATGTTGTTCTCCTTTTGGTTCCCTAATGACATGAAAATAGAAATCGATGTCAGCTCCAAGGTCGTTAGGGAACCAAAAGGAGACAGGATAAGCAAAGGTGTGGACGTGAGAGCCTCCAATTTGTAACATATTGATCTTTGGGGGAAAAAATTCTAACCTTCTTCCAATCTGGTATTGTGCAAAGATGCTACAAATTGAAGTAAATGTAATGGCAGTGTCTTAAAGAGAAAGATATCATGATACAACAAATCTCTTCATATTTTTTAATTTGCCTTCTTTAAATTATATTTCATGTTGACTGACTCACAAGTCGCAACCTTGTAAAGCATTGTATGTGTAATGAATTTCTCTACCAAA
Organism: Eragrostis nindensis; assembly: GCA_012490785.1. Lineage (NCBI taxonomy): Eukaryota > Viridiplantae > Streptophyta > Magnoliopsida > Poales > Poaceae > Eragrostis > Eragrostis nindensis. Next base: position 582,620 of record JAAXCT010000242.1, read on the forward strand.
CACCTCTTAAAAAAGGTTGTGTATTTTTGCGGGTTAAATGTGTTGTCAAATCCAAAATAGTTCCATCAGCCAAACCAAGAAAGTCATCAATGCCCACCAAAAAAAAAACATCAACGATATATAGAACTTTCATATGGCATGTGTGGATTACAAACTAATTAGTCCAATAGATGTTCACATCACAACTTCAAAGGGAAAAAGTTGTTTCAAAAAAAAAAACTTCAAAGGGAAAAAGAATATCTATGTCGTAATATAGTATCTCTTTGTTTCTAGGTAGAGTTATGTGGGTTGTCTTTGTAATCGAAGAATGTAATATGTTTTGAAATCAATAAAAAAAAATCGCATAACAGGAAAAAATATGACTGAACAGCTTGAGCTTGAGGCTCTCTGGCTTGGGGTCACTTCGTAGCTGCTGTATTTTCCACTGTGGGATTTGTTGAATTGTTGATCTTGCCATATATGTTCTTCTCACGATTGGTCGTGCACAAGCTTGGATCCGATATAGGGAGCGGCGGCACTTTAACTGTATTTAACTGTAGCAGCAGATACTCTCAGCCAGAGCGGTTAACGCTTAAACCCCATCCACTAATCTCCCGCTGCTAATCCTGGCGCAGGTGGTTAAGCGCCGCCCCTTAACACGCGTCACCGCCTCCCACTTGTCGTCTCCTCCCACCCTTCCTTCCCTCCAAATTTGCCCGGCCTCCTCGGCTTCGTCGCTCCAGGCTCCAGCATCCGATTCCGTTCAGTCTCAGCACCGCCGGCTCCGGTACTCAACTCTAAACCCCGACCGCCGCGCCGCGCCGCTTCCCTCTATCCTGTAGGGCCCCAGATTGGGTTGTTTCAATTTTTTACACATCCCCCGATCTTTCCCCTTCGGGTCCTCTCGGCCTTTTTAATCTCTTCTTTTGGGGGTTTCTAGCAGCCTAATCCATCACTAAACTTGCAAGTTTTCAGCATTGTTGGGTGATTTTCGCTGCATTTACAACATCCTATTTGATCATTTTCATAATGATGGTGTTGCCCGCGCGATCATCTCCACGAACTGTGTTTTTCCTCATTTTTTTCTGCGGCGATTTCGCGCGAATGTGGTCCCGTTATGGCGATGTCTGAATTGTTTGATTCAAGCAAATTATTCCTGCATTTTACCATCTCTTATTTGGTTGTAACTCAACCCTAGGCGGTGATCCGTTGTGACGAGAGCTTCAAAATTTTGTTTGGGCGCAGCGTCGAATCGGAGCGGAGCTGCGGAGATATATGTACAGGAACCAGCTTAGGTCGGATCGCTTCAACGATAACAGCAACGCCGCCCGAAGGCCTGGGCGAGGAAGTGGCAGCGGAACGCACCATTGGGTCGTCTCCGGCGGCCGCGGGAGCGCGGCTCCGGCTGCGCGGCCGCGGTCACCTCCCTACCGGAGGTGAGACTCATCATATATGTGCAGGCTCTATGATTAACGAGATTTACCGTGTTGTTTATGTATGGTTTTGGTCTGTCAACTGCATTTGCAGCGGGAGGCCTGGGAGTGTGCATCAGCAGTACAGGCCGAGGTCACCAGCGGGTGCGCTTACTCAGGGAAACGCCAGCCACACTCCTGCCGCAAGTGATGCTGCTGCTGCTTGTCACACAGAGCCAGTGAGCAAAGGTTTGACCTCTTGTGCTAAATGAAATTGTTATTGTACCTTCCCTTCAAAATTGTTTTTTGTGATTGTACCGTTCCTTTAGCCTGTATGTATGGAGGTGCACAGAAAAGTGCCGATCATGCCATTATGTCATGTTGCCACATTGAATTGTATTGCTTTATAAGTTATAACCTCTGATATTTCCTACCTAACCCCTGAGTGTGGACTTTTTCTTGTGGTACAGGTAGCTGTATTGATAAGATATTGATCTTACATTTATTCTTTTTTAACAAACAAATAAATAGACCATATGTTTTAGCAAGTCTCAGGTGTGAACTCTTTTGCTAGCTTCCTTTATCTTAGTGAAACTGTCTGATGGTCTCTTTTTTCTAGTGTCTTTTGGGTCACTGGATAATGTGAAACCTTCCAATGTGCCTGCTCAGAGTGATGTCCTAAGCTCAGTCTCTGCTGAAGGAACCTGGGCAGCAGATTCCTCAACCCAAACAATACCCACAAAAGGTTATCCGCTTTCTCACAAATTGTGGGCATAACATGATTGCAATAACAAACCCTCTAGTTCCATTTCTGATCATTGTAATGTTGAATAAGAAAACGTCTCTTCTGAATTCTGATGATGCTTGTTTGCCCCAGGGTGTTCATCCACTGCATTCACTCTTCAGTTTGGAACTTTTAGCCCCGGGACTATCGACAAACAAGTATGCCATCTGTATTCAATCATGACTGCTTTTTAATTTTCTCCCTGAAGCATTGCATTGGCTGACACTTCATGGCTATCATCTTGCAGTGTACTGACTGCACATCAGCCCCTTCAGATCTGAATGCGAAGGAACATGAAAAGGTCTGCTGTTTTTTCATGGTTTTACTCCTCTGAATGAGCTTATTTAGGACTCTTTTTGTTAAAATATTGGAACATCTTCGTCGAGTATATTATTTGATCGTCCCTTGGATCGTGTATATCTTTTCCTGTGCTTTGAATATTTGAATTGTTTAATTAGGAAAACCAGGGTGCTTGGATGTCAATTACTGGAAACAGAATTGTTACATAATCTAATGAAAACTACTTCTGTACGTCATGTTATATACACACTTGTCAAATGGTGATTGACTCTTTCATGTGCACATCATACTGTAATACCAAATTCCTGCTGTAAATTATCATACTTTTGTGGGTCCATGTAGATGCTTGTATCTTTGGGTCATCATGCTTATCATTTTGTAAGTGAGTTGTTACAAGTATCATATATCAGTCCGTACATCCTTTGTACTTCTATATTACAGTTACCTGTATATTTGACTATTTCAGGCCCACCATGGATTATCAGATAAGCCTTATATTGTTTCCTCATCTCCTGACCAAGAGCAGCGAAAGCATGAAGCTACAGATGACTTGGTTATTGGTGAACGAATTGATTTAACTGGCAAATACGAGAATGTGCATGTTCGTGAATTGCATGAAACACGAGTTCTGAATTCTCTAGCTCGACCTAGCAAAGTTAGTACCTTATCTTCTCGTTTTTAGTGGATTGCTACCTTTTATAACTTAATTATACTTTGGATGGTTACAGGGCATGGATTCATGCAAGGTGTTGCCCAGAACTCTATCTTCCCCAACCCACCAACGGTGCCAAAATCAAGAAGAACCAAAAGATACGGTCAATGCTAGCCGGTCGGACACTCTATACAAATATCCTGCCACCAAGCCCAAGATAAGTGTGCAGATTCCAGCTTCATATACTCCGAACATGGCGCCACCTTCATTTATGCATCCAGTACCTGGGAGACCACTCCCTGTGGCTTTCCAGCAGAAACAGACTCAAGTACCGGTTGAATTTAGGGGGCCAGGTTTGCAAATGCAGTCTATTGGTTCTGTAGCCAGTTCCTTGCCCGTGAAAATGGCTCTCCCTTTGAGTAATGCACCTCACATGCAACCTTTGTTTGCTCATGGTGCTCAGCCTGGTGCATTGCATCAGCAAACATTCGTTCAGCAAGGACAAGGCTTTGGACGTACCCCTCCAGCTAACTGTCACCTTCCTCAATTTGGCAACTTGAGGATTGCACAAGAGTTATCTCAGCAGCAGCCTAGATATGGTGATGAAAATAAAAGAACTATAAAAATAACACATCCAGAAACACACGAAGAGCTGATGCTGGATAGACGCGGTCACTCCTTTATTGGTGTTCCTACTTCTGGGCAGATGCCTTTGCATAGTACAAACCAGCTCCATCAGCCTGTTCAAACATATCCTCTTCAGAAGATGTATTATTCTAGACCAGGCACATACAATTCAGCACCAATCTATCTTCCCAACACCAATAGTTCCCCTCTTGCAGCCAGGCAACTCTCCTCCAAAATGCAGCCCACAATGCATAGTTTTGGTTCCACTAATAGCAACCTGCCAATTACTTCCGTTAAACCTCCGATGTCGAGCCCTTGGCTTGATGCTAGTTCCACGTCACTGTCCAATTTGCATACGGCTTCAGAAATCTCCAGTTTAAAAGGCTCACTTCCATCAAGCTTGTCTGCTCCAGTTCAAATCGAGCTAAAGTCGCCTATTGCTTTTCCTGCTGAAAAGAATGAGGTGGCATCTGAAACAAGCATAGGGATTCGTGTGGCAGAAACTCGCACATTAAGGTATTCTAGTGAATCTTACATGTCAAGTCAGCAAAGTGATTACAAGATTTGTCTTGATCCTGAACATGCAAAATTAGATTCTGATGAAGGTAATCCCAAAGTTCAGGCTGCAAGTTCTGATGCAGGTTATAATTCGATATCTCAGGCAGTTCCAACCCAGCAGGCACGGGCTGTACAAGCTTCAGCAGATCATATAACAACAACTGCAGGCCCTCAAAATATCTCAACCAGTAACTTGCTTTTGGCTTCTACTTCATCGGTGATTCCAATAACCTCATCGTCCCATGCGAAATGCAATTTATCACATATTAAGGCTTCTAACAGAACAGATAGTGCCATTTTGACCGCAACGTCATTTGTTTCTACTATTGATGGGACATCACCGCCTGACAGGAATTCTAAACATGATAGCAGTAGCATTTTGGGGAAGCCTCCACTGATATATACACAAGAAATGCTGTCACCAAAATCTGCAGGATCTAGTACATTCACAGAAGGTCTTAAGACGGAAAAAGTTAATACCTTTCCCTGTCTTGAGAAAAACTCTGAAGTTAGTGGTTCAGTTCCACTACAAAAACAGGATTTTATGATAGAAGAACATGTTGTAAATGATAAAGCGATGTGCTGCTCCAAGTCAAAGATTGACGTGACGACAGCAGGCACTGCCTGTGGATTGGAGGATCACGCTGATGTTTCTGAATCAGAAAGAATCCATGCACCCCATGAAGATGGTCCGCACCCCTCCATATCCATTGACAATCTCCGAACAAGTGAAAATAAGCGTATTCCATCAGATGCACAAAGCACAGACTGTACAGTAGACTATGCACGGCATGTCAAGAATGCAGACGTCGTTTCCAATTCAATGAGCTCTCAGAAGAAAATTGAACAGGAAAGTATTGATTCAGAGGTATCAAATTCTTTATCCACTGCGGCTACTTCAGTGGTTCAAACAAAAAGTTCTGTTTTGGAATCAACCAAGGCCAAAAGTACTTGTGGTCGAAGAAAAAGGCAAAAGGAGACACTTCCTAAGGCCAGTGGACAAAGGTATTCTGACCTTGATTGTGCATCCAGTTCCCTGAATGAAACGGAGGTCTTTAATACATCGAAGGAAGTTCAGAGCTCCTACACAATTGACTTAAAGAACTGTAGATTCGATGCCCAAAAGGACATTTCAACTGGTGGGGATGATAGCCTGAACAGAACTGACTTTATCGACTGGGAAGATGTGAATGAAAACTCTACTGAAAATTTGGATTTATTTGGGTGTATATATTCTGCCACCGAGGTAATAAACAAAGATAAAGATGACTTGGATCACAAGAAGTATTCACGGGATTTTCTCTTAACATTTGCACAGAGATGCATCCATCTTCCTGCAAGTTTCAAGATAGGATCTGATATTTCTCAAACAGTATTGAATTTACATGCTGCCGATCCATTCATTGCCGGTAGTGAACTTAATCCAATACATGGAAGGATAAAAGATCGAGGTTCTCGGGGTCATCGTCATATGGCTGGGAAGTTTGATGACGATAAGTGGAGAAAACAGTTTATTTCTGCTTCTGGATGTGATTCAGTCAATCAACCTGCCTTTTCTAGCTGGGATGCCATACAGCGTTTTGGGCACGGATCTACGAGAAGTCCTAAGCAAAACCAGCCATTTAACCAGTATAGTGGCGAAATGCTCTCCAGAGCTATGAAAGAAGTAGTATCTCAACGCAGCATGCCACGTGGTGCTGTTGATGAGAGGTGGCAGCATAGAACTAATGTGCACGGTACTTCATCACTGTCTCAAGTGTCGACACCACTTTTTCACAAAGCTGAGAAAAAATATGAAATTGGTAAGGTATCTGATGAGGAAGAGGCAAAACAAAGGCAGCTGAAAGCTATTCTGAATAAGTTAACCCCCCAAAATTTTGAAAAACTTTTTGCGCAGGTTAAGGGGTTGAATATCGATAATGTAGTCACTCTTACCGGTGTGATTTCTCAGATATTTGACAAAGCCTTGATGGAACCCACCTTTTGTGAGATGTATGCCGGTTTCTGTTTCCGATTGGCTGGTGACCTACCAAATTTTGTCAAGGATGATGAGAAAATCACTTTCAAACGACTGCTTTTAAATAAATGCCAAGAAGAATTTGAAAGAGGGGAAAGAGAGCAAGCTGAAGCAGACAAATCTGAAGAAGGTGGAACTAAACAATCTGAAGGGGAGAGAGAAGAGAAAAGGATTCGAGCACGGAGGCGCATGCTAGGAAATATTCGATTAATTGGTGAACTGTATAAAAAGAAAATGCTGACTGAGAGAATAATGCATGACTGCATAAATAAACTGCTAGGTGAGTATCAAAACCCAGACGAAGAAGATCTAGAAGCTCTGTGCAAACTGATGAGCACAATAGGGGAGATGATAGATCATCCCAGGGCAAAGGTGCATATGGATTTTTATTTTGACCTTATGCAGAAGCTGTCAGAAAATTGTAGGTTGTCATCTCGTATGAGATTTATGCTGGTAGATGTGATTGACCTTAGACAAAACAAGTGGAGGCATAGAAGGAAAGTGGAAGGGCCAAAAAAGATTGAGGAGGTCCGCAGGGATGCAGTAAAACAGAAGTTGGGCCAGCCAACTAGGTTTGGTTGTTCTCCTAGCTATAACTCATTTGTTACCAGAATTAGCTCTGGGACAAGAGCAGGGCCTCCATCAGATAATAACATGCATGAATCTTCCGCTTTGACTCCTCGTGGATCTTCTCAAGTTCGTGCATATGGATCCCAGAATGTTAATCTGGATGCTAGATGTCAGCATTCAAATAAAGCCTTGTCACTTCCACTCCATCAAAGGCGTGCTGATAAATCCATTCGCCTGGGTCCTCAGGGTCACTTGGGAAGACAGATGTCACTTTGTGGGAAGCCATCTGTTTCTGGTGACATTTTACCTGAAGTTCCTTTGAACAGTCATCATGGTCAAACATCACAAAACTCGAGAGAGAGTTTATTTACCGGAGCCGCTAGAAATAGAACAAACTTCAAAGCCGGTTGTGATGCTCCTATAAATCAATCCTGGGGAGCAACAGATCATGGATCGCCTGCACTGTCGACTGCCAGCCAAGCGCATACATACTCCATGATCAGCAAGGGGGTGTGTGCTGAAGCACAAACATTCCCCGATGAAGTTCTTCAAGAAAAATCAATATTAACTATCAAAGAATTTTACAGGCAAGCTTCCATCTATTGCTTCTTTTTATATGTTGCCAAATGCTATATTCTTAACTACTTGACCATTTATTATGAAATACATGCTGAAAAGTAACCATCCATCTATTCTTAGCACCTTAGCAACTACATTTAGTTTATTTTTTCCTAGAAGTTTTTCTATTTTATGTGAATTGTCCCGGGATGATGACAGTGCAGATGAATACAGTATAGCTATTAACCTTTACATTTTGAGGAAAAATTTGGATTCCGATTGTATAGCAATCAGTAATGCTTTTTTTATATATATTTGGAGTGGAGATTTCTTTTTGCCGTACTTGAACTTATTACTAAGCCCTTTGGTGATAGAATTCCACCAAATAAAAGGTTTATTCTTATATTTATTCCATCTGGTGATGGTATTTTCCAGCCATGGTTCGTTGTCTTCTATATCATGCATTTACATATGCATTATTTTTTGTTCTCAGAATAAATTTCTGTATGCCATGCCTCAAAATGTCAACAAATAAAGCAACGTGCATGGGACTGCCTATTAATAACATGCTTGATACTTCTGGGAAACTGATTGACCAAGAGGATATAACTACAGCCTCCTATCTAGTTGCATGTAGCAATATCTTAGCTTTACACTAACATAATATTCGGTGCGCCCAGTGCTAAAGATGAGGAGGAGGTAGCTCTGTGCATGAAAGAACTGAATGCTCCCAGCTTCTACCCTTCACTTGTGTCACTCTGGATTAATGACTCGTTTGAAAGGAAAGACCTGGAAAGAGAACTCTTGGCCACACTTTTGGTGCACTTGTGCAAATCTCAAGAGAAATTGCTGAACCAGAAGCAGCTACTCGAGGGGTAAGGCGCATTTCCATATAATCATGGTTCTTTATAATGCTGGTGTATTGGTGTCAAAGGCACTTATAACCCACCTGCTTCTTTTGCCAGGTTCCAACATGTTCTATCCACCTTGGAAGATGCTGTGACCGATGCTCCAAAAGCGACCGAGTTCCTGGGACGAATATTTGCCAAATTCATACTGGAAGACGTGATCTCGTTGACAGAGATAGGAGGGTTGTTGCAGGAGCGCAATGGCAAGGCAGAACTGACCGGACACCATCCCCTGGACGACAGCCTTGCGTCTGAGGTTCTGAGGAGCATGCTGGAGTCAATCAGAGTAGAGAAGGGTGACTCTGCAGTGGACGAAATCCGCGAAAAAAACAACATGCAGTATTTCAGACGCCCAGGAGTGTGCTTCTGATCAGGACAGGGAGCAGATACAGGGTGCCTAGATCGTTAATATTTCTTTTGGTATGTCATTGGATCATAACTTTTCGCAGAAAAAAATGGTTAGATCAAGTTTTTCTGCTCTTTGTTTAAATTATCGCTACATAAGAACTTGTCAAAGTTTCTGAACTAGACATCCTTGGGTTATTCTGCCTCATTTCGGTGTCGTGATCCATTGATTTGTGCCGTGCTTCCGATGGTTCATGGCTGGAAGACATTGCTTTCTTCCTGAGTATCTGGTTCTCCAATTTGATTGTTTGGGCCTTGTTGATGATGCATAGTGGTTAACTTTTTTGCTTTGGTTTAGTCACAAAAATTCTGAGAAATACAACAAATATAGCCACGAAATGCAATAACAATCAATATCAACAAATGGGGGTTAAAACAACAATATTGCGTGTATATCTTTGATTGTCAATATCCATGCAAAGTGACAATAAGTCAACGAGGGCATGACACAGTTACACGTTGTCCTCTTTAGTAACTGATTCAAATACAAGATTTTTTTTTTCCTTTTCTAAAGAACGGATGATGGCCTAGCTAAACAAAATCCAAGCATCAAATCAGACCATCTGGAGAGGATATTCGACACAAGGGAGGTCAGCTATGGTCAGGTGCGATCCAGAGGTATGTAGACATGTCCAGGAGCCACGGTACACCAAAGTAGACAGATGACCAGCTCAGTGATATGCATAGTAGATGAATCTTTACACCATCTTTCAAATTTATCACGGTTTATGAATTTTGAACCCAAATACCCTGGGGACGTATTGTTGCGAAGGCTTCTGGGGCTTTAAGTGCGGGTACGTCATCTGGAACAAGTGAGGAAATGTTGTCCCGAAGTAAGTTCCATCTATGTCTAGATCACAGGTCAAGGACAAAGTATGCAAACCTATGTTCCAAATAACATGAAACATGTCTTGCAACAAAGTGCAAAAATAAACTAAGCCTTGTTTTCTGTCAGTTCAAATCTATTCTTAACATGTGTAACATATTGCATTTTTTTTTGGTCTATTCACATTTTTTTGCCGCTATTCTTGAGTACTTTTACAATTTTTAGGATGAACTAGATGCATATAATGAAATAAAAGTAAACATGGTGAAGTATACCAGAAGTTACTTTAGCATGCCTAGCAATGCGGAACTTTTATGTTATTTTCCAAAGACTTTGCCCATGCTACTGTTCCATGCAGATTTACTTCCATGAAATCTATAGGTTTGTGTGGTGTTAGCGAGTGTATTATGCTAGCTAAACAAAGTACTGCAAGGTAAAAAAAAAAAACCGAATCAGAAAAAAATAAGGTGCAATTATACAGCTCTAATGTCTAGGGACATGTCAGCAGCAATTATACAGCTCCCAAGTCTATCATATATTAGCAATATAAACACTTTTCACAAAACAATTTAAGAGAACAATGAGCATAGCAAATAAAGGATACTGTCTTGATATTTGGATCTTGGATGGTAGATGTCTTCGCATCTAGGACAGTAAATCTTAACAGTACTAGAACGAGGAACATCCGATAGCCCAACTGGAAGACATGGTTGAGCACTGCAATACACTCGAGGGCATCTGCCAAAGTCATAGCTCTTGTACTTATCCAACTGCACAAGCATATGTGATGATATACAAATTAGTAAGCAATTCATTATTCCAAAAACAAAATAATTGGAACCGTGTACGCGCACGCGCGCACATACAGAGGGAAGGCGGTAGTCACCATGGCAGCCAATCCTTTGCTTGTAAGAATATACCGAACATGAATCAATCCATAGAGCATCTCGGCAGCTGATTCAATAAGCTCATTTTGCTCTTCTGTCAACATATCACCTGTGTATTTACGCAACCTTTATTAAAGAAGTGTTCCATCACATGATATTGCAGGGTTTGTGTAAAAGAAGCAACAATATCGATTGCGAATATTACCGAGAAAAATATTTCCAATATGGTAGCTCAATTATAACATTCCTTCTATCATGCAGACATGCAGGAAGCTTTAGATGCTATACTGCTGGCAATAAAACGCTAAACCCACCTCCGCAATCAAAACATAAATCAGTAGTAAATGTGTGCACGTTTATTTCTTCTTTGAAATCTAAAAAAAGTGCTCCATTTCTTGTCCACCTTAATGTCCCCCTCATATCTCTATGTGCAGCAATAATGCTGGATCCATGGGTCATCCATTTTTTCTGCCTTGATAGATCCATATTTTTCAATTCAGAAATATGTTTGGAGATTTCCTTATTCATTTGACATCTATTAATCACAGAAAATATGAAGTGAAAAAATTTGACGAATACCTCGTTTGATCGGTGGTCAGTTATTAAGCGATTAACTAATGTGCATATATGATGCTTTCCGTGCGCCTTAGTGGCATACATGTTTCTATTACTTCTGTGAGTCAGTTCCTCCTCTAGATGTGTTGTCACATATGCGGCGGAAATTCATGGTACAACTCCCTGAAGCAAAAGAGTAAAGTGCACCAGCGGTCCTTAAACTTGTCTTGGTGTGTCATCTAGGTCTCTAAACTCTCAAAATAGGTATTCAGGTCCCTAAATTTGTTATAGTGTGTCATCTAGGTCCAAAGTTCCGAAAATACCCCTATAGATGCCGATGTGACTGGTAGTGGAGCATGATTTGTCATACTTTTCTTCTCCTCAAATCCGTATAATCACCAGAATTTGTGCTAGAGAACATTGTTTCACGTCATCATGATCACAGATAAATTTGATGTAAATCTGTGTCATACAAAGAGTCACATCATCAACACAGGGGTATTTTCGGTATTTTGGACCTAGATGACAAGCTTTAGCAAGTTTAGGGACCTGTATACCCATTTTAAGAGCTGAGGGACCTAGGTGACATCTCAAAACAAGTTTAGGGACTGCCAGTGTATTTAACTCATATAAAAATGTCAAAATAGAAATAGATAAGCTTTGAAGGCCGTGCGTTATGTCAAGCAATGTGGCTGGAGGGACCATAATGTTTATGACCTACTGACCTGCATGACATCCAATTCCAGGAATCATTCAGAACAGGCAAACAATCAATTTTTTAATTCCCATTGCAGTTACTCAGCCTGGCAGGTGACCAGATCCATACATGCAAGTGAATACATCCTAGCTGGCCAGCTACAACTGCTGACTGGTCATAGGACCAGAGCAAGGAAATTAGGCCAATTAAAATCGTTTATTACTGGATATAAACTGCAGCGTTCTCTTCTCTATTTCCTTGTACTGGGTCGGCAAAAAATACCATTTCTGTGGGTTGATTGTAAATTAACTTAAATTACATTAATTCTTATGATTATACACCTGGAAAGATTTTTTTTTAAAAAAAAAAGAATATGGTGCCCAATCAGGGAATTGTTAAGACTCATTCCACCATTGTACGTCATTTGGAATCTGAATCTTGCCCATCTCGCACTAATAACGGCTAGTGCTCAATGCAGGCTGAGTTCCCTATCATGCTTTCAATAAACTAAATCATTAAATAGTGATGGGGTGCCGTACCGTCGGAAGATTCAACATCCAATATCAGATCAAGAGCATAGTCGTAGTACGGTACTTGGTTGCTTAGCCCACAGAGGTTAAAATCATCTTGTATGTACTCATCGTCAACTTCACAGAAGAATTCATTGCCCCTTAGGCTACAGAACCATGAAATCCACGACGTATCTTCCCCCTCAGAACCACTCACATCTGATTCTTCACTGTCAGTTTCTGATTTTCCTATAAATCAATCAGCACAAAAATTACGATCAACAAAGAAAGAACATGAATTATAGCAAACTAACCAAAAACAGACACATAAATGTTGTCATATTAGCATTAAGCAACACGTATAGCTATAAACAGACACATGGACTCTACAGGTGAACGAATAACCCTGTAGCCGACCACATGCATCTATAAGGCACTACACAAAGACAAGGTTATAGAACCAGTTTTGTTTAGTTCAACTAACAAAAACTTACATATCTAAACTGTGCTGATAAGGTAATGCTCCTAACACAAAACAGCATCATAGATTTCAACTATAACAGGGTAACTAGAAGTGTTGTCTTCACAGAATAATAGGTACTATTGTACTAAATTTCCACTGATCACACAACATGGCATCTTTAAGACATGTAAAGCAAGCAAATAACTTGTGAGTTTCATAGTTTGTGCAGAAATAGCTTGAGTTCTGGAATTTCTTGTATTCAGCTTGTTTAGCATTAATGGATTGACTCAGAGGTTAAAATCCAATTTGTTTCAACAAAATAGATTGCCTGGAAAAAAGCCTAATATTGTTTCTGCAATGCTTTGGGTTCAAAGTTCGATAGTACACTTATCATTTTGCTACTGTAGGTTCCAACCATAAACTACAAGCAGTCACAAGCATAGATGCGCCCAACAAAAGAAGCTACCTGAGATGTGAAAACTTAAGTTGACCTAACAGGCAAAGAAAAGTGATTGACAGCATGTCACACAAAACAAGCACCAAATGTCCGTAAACATGCCACTAGATTTATTTAGATAGTTACAACTACCACGTGTTATACAAGTTGTGTCACCCTAACTGTTTCAATGTTCGGAATTAAGATGTTTTTGTGCCAAGTCTCGTGCAACAACGAACATGAGTTGCAAGGCTTCCTGATGGCACCATAGACCATCTGTCATGCAGAGACCATAAGCTAGAAACCGATGTAAAATTTTGTACCTCGAACTTCCTCGCAACATACACAAATCTCACAGGAACATTCAATCAAACAGATGATACAAATTTAATCTGTTAAGCTGCATTGCATTGCACAGATATCCTGCAGTAGAGAAGCACTCCTAAATTGGTATGAGATGTATGATTGATCCAACAGTTGCACATGCCATTGTTCACGTTTCCGCTCACAATTAGTTAAGCACACACAAATCTCCGTTCAAATGGGGAAGAAAAACATCATAAGAGCAAACACGAGGTAACTGCAGAATCAGAGAAGCAACATGCTGCTATAGAGGGCTCACCGTCGGAGAGCTTGCTCTTGGACATGGCGGTGGATCCGCCGCCGTAGCGGGGCACCTCCGGCTGCTTCCCCGCGGCGATCCGGTCCTTCTCGCGGCCTCCGGAGAGACCCCACGACGTCGAACGCGAAGACCTGTCCATCGGCTCCCCGATCCGCTTCCTATCGCCGGCGCCCCCGGCCGCCGCCGAGACGTTTCGGTCCCGGTGCATCTCCTCCCGCTCGACCCCTCCTCGTCCCCCGATCCTGGCGGCGGGACGGCGGGATGGGAACAGAGGGGTGGGGATAGCGTGGGAGGCGGAGGCTCGAGAGGATCGCCTGCGCTCCGGTCGAGGCCTCGGGAGGACAAGACGAGAGCGGGCGGCGAGGCGGCAAGGAAGGAGGACCGGGGGCGGGCGCTGACGCAATTTCGGGCTGCCTTGGCCCTTGGCGGCTGGCTGATGGTTTACCGGCGGTGTCACGGTTAAGAGTCTGTTATTTAGACTGACTCCAACGGGGTGCCCTGTTGGCTACCCCATACCTAAAATATGTCAAAAAGTGAAAAAAATCGTCTCCAACGGGTGACCCAGCATACCCATTGTGGGGTTGCTAGAGGTGGCGACCAAAGAATAGGGCAGCTCGGTCCTCAAACTGACTCCGCCCCACTCTCGACTTTTCCTCTCGCTCTGTAGCTCTTCGTCTACCCTGCTGCTCTCGGTTCTTCCATCCAGATCCTGACTGGCCCCCCTCCTTCTCTCTTCCTGGTGGCTTGCCGGCGGTGAGTTGGAGGGGGTCCCTCCCTGTACTAGAGTTTTTAGTAGTTAGTTAGCCTTAGTTTAGTAGTATTTGGTATCTCCCAATCGCTGCCATCGCAGTTGCTTGCCGGCCTGTGATTTGTAATCGGCGCGATTTGGCTTCGAGTCTTGTCCCCTTGTGGTGTTGCCGTGATGGCCTTTGTCCTCGCCGGCCTCTTCCCCGGCGGGTGTCTCCTCTCCTCTCTTCTCTTCCTCTACTGCTCTTTTGCAGGTCTCATGGAGGTTGTTCGTCTACAGATGCTTCTCTCCAGTGATGTTCCTCAACGGGCGCTACCCATTTCCAACTTGGGTCGATCTCTCCTTGCTGATCCCCAGCTTATCTTGGAGATGGGTCTTGCGGTCTGGCCCGGTGATGCAAAATCGAGATCTACGGCCAGACTTTTCTCTACCTCGACAGAAGATGCAAGCTTTGAGGCGACTCCCGGGAGGACCGCCGGTGAGTTAATCTACTTGCATCAGGAGGCATTTTCCCGTTCACGGCGCGGATGCTTGCCGGCTTCATGCTGTGCACTCCGCCAGGTCCCGTTTGTGAACGGAGGCGTTCTTGTTGGGTGGACTGCATCGGAGTTTGATGGTGGCGCTCATCTCCATGATTCGGAAGTCGCTGCGGCAGCGCTGGCCTGGTGCTCGTCGGCTGTGGCAATTTTCGATGAGGACTCGAATGTAATTTTAATTTTCTTTTATGTCCTCCTAGGCTCTCTTAAGGACCTATGCCTAGTTTGTACCTCCTGTAAGGGTCCTTTTGTAAAAAGCATGTACCTGCTGGAGCAATAGAGAACCTTCTAGCCCCTTTGGGGGCGTTCTGCCTTAAAAAAAAAAGAATAGGGCAGCTCCAGGCCGTTTCGAGCACCGCTCGCGCGTCTCCGCTCCCGGCCTGCCGCGGGCCCGCGGGCACCTCCTCTTCGCGCCGCCGCCACTATCGAGGGGAAGGCCGCGGCCACCTGCGCTGGAGATGCGCGGCCGCCGCCTCCTCCTCCTTGCTGCCTTCCGCCGACTCCGCCGGCGCCGACGCCGCCCAGCAGGTTGGAGGAGAGGATGGCGGCGAGCTCCTCCTCCGCCCGCGCGTCCCCTCCATCGCCGGCCAGAGCTCCTCGTCCGCCGCCCCGAGCACCTCCCCGTCCTCCTCCTCCCCGAGCACCTCCTCGTCCCGCTCGTCGCCTCCCTCCCCACGCTGCGCCGCCTCGTCCACCTCCCTCTCTCAATCGACCTCCGCCTCGCCGAGGATGGTGAGCAGAGAAGCGACGGAGCAGGGCCGAGGCCAGGGCGCGACGGCGGCGGGCCGTGGCCGGGGCTGGGTGCGACGGCGGGGCGTGGTCCGGGGCGGTGGAGCGGCGCGGCCTGTGTGGGGCGGGGCGCGACAGCGGCGGAGCCAGGGCGTGACGGGGGCAGAGCCGGGCCGAGGCCGGGACGCGACGGCGGCGGAGCGGTCCATGGCCGGGGCGCGAGCGGCGCGGCGTGCATGTGGTCAGGTCCTGGGTTCGACTCCCCGTGGGAGCGAATTTTCAAGGATTTAACGGCATTTGTGCTTTCAGTGGTAGGCGACGCTCCTGTCGACAGCGAGCGCCAGTGGTGACTTCGTATCTCTAGATTTGCCGGCTCAGTCTTCGAAGATGCTCATAGGGGTAGGATTTGCGTACGTGTGTTCATAGGGGTGAGTGTGCGTGCGTTGTGAGTGTCTGTGTTGTACTGTGTAATCTTAAAAAAAAAAAAGACTTACACGTAACAGCAAAAAGAAAGACCAGGACGCCCTCTACAGCGCACGAAGCGGTCAACGCAAGCGCTAAATCCCGCTGGCAAATCCGTAGTTAACTCCAAATCCAGCGTCTAAGCTGATATTAGCGAGGTTGCCCCCGGCGAAACGGGCGAAACAGTACTAGGCCACGCAGGTCTTCGTGCCGGGTCACCGCAATCCAAAGGCCGCACCTTTTCGCCTCCGGCGCTAGGGTTTCGCTTCCCCCCAATTCGATCCGCGAGCACACGAGGTACGCCAGAAGAATTCTCCCTCGGCACCCCTAATCCGGGATCTGTTTCGGCTAAATCCATTCCCTTATTGGCGCTTTCCAGGCGTTTTTCTTTGGTTTTCTGTGACCTGGGAGATGCCGCCGAAGTCTCGGAGGGGCGGAGCTGCCGCGGCGAGGAAGGCGCCAGCGACGAGGGGCCGGCTGGCAAAGGCGCAGTCTTCCGCGGAGGAGGCGCTGGCCGCAGAGGAGGTGAAGGTCGCCGAGGAGGAGCCCAAGCGGGAGCCCTCGCCTCCACCGGCGGTGGAGGAGAAGAACTCCTCCGATGTTGCAGCTAGCGGCATCAACCACGGCGAAGGTATTGTGTGCTTGACCTGTTCCATCATGTATATATGACGTGTGTACTTCTGCTGGGATCTGTCCGGTGGCCTGTGACGATTTAGGTTCTTGACTGTGCTGCGGTGATTTTATTCTAGTGCAATAATTCATATTATACTTCGCACAACATGAACACCATGTAGATTTTGTCAGTTCTATTGCTGGCAATTATGCGTTCAAGAGTTGCATGCTTGCCATTGGCATATTACAGGTGTTAGACCTTGTGATATCATGCTAGTATTGGACTATTATGGTTATTTGACATTATTCTTTGACAAGGACTGTCGTGAGTCGTGAATTTTGCCTAGTTTCGTTCAATTGTGAACCACTATCTCAAAGAAGCAAGAAAGAAAGCTTGTTACTATGTTTGTCTTGGTTATGGCTGCTGGTTATTGCTCTATATGAGTTAGAAATTTTGCAGTGTTTTATCTTGTTAAGGTTTGAGGCCTGTGTATCTTATGATTTGTTCATTATTGTAGAAGAGAGAGCC